>CM046862.1:11618110-12255813 GCA_025617745.1 Heliocidaris erythrogramma | reverse complement strand
ATTCTGGTTTGCCCTAAACACAATTTATGCACATTCTCCACTTCCTGGGGAGTATTCCAGCAATGGGCCGTGGCGCTCATATTGCTAAGCAAACGACATTAACTTTCGCATCCTACCGGGTACCCATTTATCACCTGGATGGAGAGTGGCAAATGTAGATTAACGTCTTGCCAAAGGACGCTAGTGCTGCAGTGGGATTCGAACTCGGACCTCGTGGTTCACAGTCCGGGACCTATCCGGGGACTTATCCACTGATCCACAACACCTCTCTCAACATAATAGATATATTACGTAAAACCGCTTTCTAAGCATGTTCTTACAACCTATTTGCATTTTATGATATCAACAATGACACAGTTAGTGAATTTACAAAGAAACTGACTTGATTATTAAAGGTTTCAGATGTTTTTCATTTATATCTCATAGAGTAAAATTGTCAAAAATCAAATCTGAGCAACCAGAAAAGCCGTATATGGACCTCGTACCTACTGAATCTGCAAGAAACTATGAAACCATGGCAACTGGTTCTGTGTCAAAGGACGGAGAAAGCTCGTATGAGAACCAAACCATAGTGACGCAACATCAACATATCCATCCTAAACTATCTGTGGGAGATGAATATGAATATTGACTCTCTGTTTAAAGCAAATATTAAACAAAAACAACAACAGCCAAATATGAATTATACGAACATTGCTTTATTTTCTTTGGATATTGATATTGATTTGAGGGTTCGAAAATACTCTATATCACTGTTAATAAATTATATGCGCATTCTTTTTTGTTTTAACATGTGGGTTTAGCATTTTATAATAAATATTTTACGGATTCAAGTTTATCATAAACGTAGTGATGCAAAACCAAAATATCCGTCATCAACTTTCCGTGTGAGATGAATATGAATATGCAATCTCTACTTCAATCCCTCTAAGAATAATTGTACGTACCGGTATTTAAAAAAATATAAAGGAAATATAAAGTGAAGATACGCATTGTATTGCCTTTTAACTCTTTCAGCGCCGATGTCACATATATGTGACAGATAGACTTGTCATTTTCATTCACCAATTACTCGACCACAGGAAAGGTATATGGTGGTCAATGTATATCAAAGTTTGAGCATATAAATCAAGCATTCCAAATATATGATATAATTATATGCTACAATAGAAATTTTCAGAGAAAATTGCAGATTTTAAAAAGACATTACCTTATTTTAACATTAAACAATAGTAAACAAATGAAAAACCAAAAAATGATTGACAGAAAAGAAACTCGAATGTAATTTTCAATAATTCTTATGCATAAAGTTGGGTAGAGTAATAATGTTTTGGAATCATAAGAAATGGCAATTAATTTCCTACAAGTTTTGTACACAATATTTTGTGAAATAACAGATGGTTAATGAAATACAGCCATTTGAAAAGTAAGCATTGGTCACATTTTGGTAAAATTTTGAAGAGAGCTACCCCCTTGGCACAGTAAGGGTTAATAATGTGACAAATTTTGAGGGTAAAAACGCTTTATGATACACACTTAAGTGATTCAAATTGCTGATAATATAGGGACTGATACAGCATTCACATATCCATCCTCAACTCTCTGCAGAAGGTGACTCTGTCTAAATCAAGTTTGAAATTATTTTTTTAATATTGTTCCAAAACAATGGAATATACGCATTTTGTTTCTCTTGCTTCAAATGTGTCATAAAAGGTAGAGAAGTAGCATCAACAAAATCTATGGGGGTGAACATGAATCTAACTCTACCTAAAACAAAAAAAAAAGTCAAATGACTGCATATATTAGAAATAATAATACATGATTATACTCATTTATGGCGTTTAGATAATGCGAGTAAATTGAAGAAGAAACGGTTGTAAAAAAAACCCCGTTACCATGGTTACGGATTCATCCTTGTAATAAAGGAATGGACAGCATAAATATATTCCTTCTCAGTCATCCGTTGGAGATCAATTATGAATATGCACCATCTGTCTAAAACACTTTGAAAACAATTCAAAGCATTTGAATTTTTTTCCAGGAAAAGTTAGATAATCGTTTTGTTTGAATTGATTGGTGTTAGTGTCTATTTTGCCGCGAAATCGTGATCTAAAAAAATCAGTCGGCGTTAGGTGTTGACCTCTGATTTTTTGACGTAGTTCCGGTTGCCGGTGTTTATTTTTTGTCAATTAATCGTCTGCTGAACCGAGCTCGACCGTCCGTGTTTAATTTCATGTACAAAATCCCATTCACTAACACGTACTATACCCATAGGGATTAATAAATATCGATCTCATGGTCGGTGGTGGTGTTGGTGTTGCGAGCTATGGGACATTTTGCTCATTAGTCATGAGAAATAAAGACAGTAGGCGTCATTCGAAGTGTAATTTCACAGGTGTTAAGAGGTATTATTATGTTCATATAGGCCTGAAATTAGTTCTAGGCTAACATTTGGTCTAACGTTCGATCTCGAGCACACGGAAAGGAACTACTTTTCTCTTCAATTGGGCTGAAGGAGTGATTAAAACATCCTACCTAAGTTTCTGTTTAAGATAGATTTAATAAATATGACGTCGGATATTCCGTAGTTAAAGACCCAGCAAATCCACATCATGATACCAGGATGAGCTCTAAATCAACATTTAGAATCCAAAGTCATGAAACTTCACGGCTAATCTGAGCCAATTAATGCTTGAAAATTAGCCGTTTGCCCTGTACGCGCTGCGCCGTCCAATCCGGCGTCTAGCTTCATTAGCCGCAGCATTTTCTGCTGCAACGGAGAAACTCGAGAGAAATCATATCTAAACTTACTGTTCCTGTCAATACTATCCATTTCTGTGAAGTTTCTTACCGCACTTTAGATCAAATAATTATTTCTTTTAGAATTACCGAACTACTCGTGTAATTTTACGATATTCTAGACTAATAATCAAATAGTTTAAAACAATTTTTTCCTTCGTAAAAATGGTACTGACGCCATTGCCAGTGTTAAGCTATCGATGCGATTTGTTAGGATATTGGTGTCGTTTTCTTAATCTGAACAGCGGTGTTTGAGCTCGATTTTAGGAGAACTTTCGCCCTAAACACCAACACCAAACACCAACACCGAGCGTGAAATCACCCAATGAGTAATTTGGGGGTTGAACGGTTGATAACAAATGATCTACTGAGTAAACTTCTTCAAACGCTCTGCTATCCAGGAGTTGAATATGAATATGAACTCTCTACCTATAAAGATTTGAAAGGTTATTTTACATAATAAGTACAATAATGTACAATAATATTGTACATAAAAATGATTGAATACGCATTTAATTTTGTTTTGATAATAAGGGAACGTTGAGTGTAGAACGCTATATAATAAACGTCACTGATCTAACCTTCTGATAAAAGGTATTGATAATTAAGAGTCCTGAATAATTCGTGGGAAAAGAATATAGATATGCTCTCTCTCTTCAGTATTCGACAACAACATTGTATGTTTTGTTCCAGTATCATTTAACATTATGTATGTATAACCAAATACTTATGAAGCAATTATGTGAGTATATTTAGATTAGGAAGCTATGTAATATACGTTATATTTGTCCAAACTGTAATGATGCAACAGCAACATGTTCATTCTGTGTGAGATTAATATGAATATGCCTTTTCTGTCTAAAACAATAATTTGTATTAACATATTTTTGTAAAACATAGTTCTAAAACCATCAAATACATATTGTTTTGCTTTGCTTAAAAAGAGTAATCTCAGGTTGAAATGCATTGTAGTAAACGTTTATAGTTTGAAGTAATAGATGATTTTATGCATACCTGTATATATGTGTTAATGCTCGTGTTAATGCTTTACACCCTTTACAGCCTTCGGCATGGCAGGCAACTTCCAGTTGCAGTTGCATGCGGGAGAAAGTTAGTTCTTAACTCACTATTTATTGTGTTTGGTTTACCATTAACCGAACAAATGATATTTGAGCTTTACACAGATACATGTTTGTGACTTTCAATGACAATCGGGTCAGGATGCAGAACGAATCTCTGACAGATATAAAATCGTCTTAAACATTAGGAATCAAGTGATTCGATTGGCTGATCAGTTTCAGATCTTCTACACACACATTTAGTTTAAACAGCAAGGAAAACGCATGGTCAAAACTGATGTTTCCTTCTGAAATTCTCGCCTTACAGGTGACCTTGATGTTGAAATCCAATTACAGAACTGTATTCATAATTTTTGAAGGGTGTTTTTCATAACTTTGATACTAGCGAGAAGACCTGTTTACACCAATATTAAGATGACCAGTGTTTTCCGGCTCGTAAATGGAATAATGAGTATACAGGCGCTGCAGAGCGATTTGTCACTGCATGAGAGCTAAGGGGAATGGCCCTTCTCCCCCTCCTGGTCTCCGCTACCTATAGTCTGATCTTTGACATGGCCCTGATAAAAATATAAGTTAAAATGTATGTATCTATTTATTAATCCCTGTATTCCTATATTTATTTTGTTTTGTCAGGGGGGATTTTCACATTGATTTTCAGCTTCAATAGTTTTCTATTAACTTTTGTCAAATGTGACTTCCCCATTTATCCTGTGTGTGGAAGAGGGTAATTCCCATTTCTTACTTCACTGTTCCGTCTAATACCGTTGTGTAAATAAAGCTTGAAAATAAACGTCAATCGTTTTTTTGAAAGCATACTTAAATCTATCGGAAACATGTATCTACCCACTCCCCTTTTCCTCGCTGTGGAAGCAGTGCATTCGGAAACCGAGAAAGAACAAGATAATGGGCTGATGGTCTATGTTCCAAATCCGGTGAGGGGTTAGTCACAAGACTACAATTAAACAAATTCCAAATGACTAATAAGGAAAGTTTATACACAGAAGCGCTGGGGACACAATTTATAGTTGGGTGTCATATGATTTTATTGTCAGATAACTGACCTGTAATGAATCAAACGACTTACAAAATTAGGATTGAACAATGCCACAAAAATATAAACTACATCTTTTCTAACTAAACAATACTTTAATAAACTTATAACAACCTAATTAAAATGTTAATCAATAGGATATTACATGATTGGGAGATAGATAGATGTTAGTAAGGAGGGGGTGGGGGTATTATTATCTTGGCTATTTACAAGCAACGCGGTGGTTCAAATAATTATTTAATTTTTACGCTATGGAATCGCGACTTTAATAAACTGCTTGAACAGGAAGATTGGGATGGATGGTGGGCATGACTGGGACAACGATGAAAGCACAGGAAAGATGAATACTACGAGAATAGGAACGGGATCGGGAACACATGCAGGAACAAGCTCAGGAATACCAACAAAATCAGGAACACGGGACGAAAATTGCAGAAGGGTCAAAGGTATCCAAAAGCTGATGACTTAAATGATATTGTTCTCGATGATAGGACAACTGGACGAACCACTACCTGGATATTTTATAGATAGATCACTTTGTTGCATTTGGATAAATTTAGTTTAGTTGTGCTGACTTTTCAATAAGTATGATAAGATGGTGATCTGGTTTCAAATATTTCTCCTGCTAAACTGCGACGATCAAACTTCATATCAGGTGATGTCGAGTTCTCATAGAGTTCATAGCTCATAGAGTTCCACTTCAATATATTGGTAGTAGAGACGGGAAGTGGAAAGTTGGGAGGATGGAGAGGGAAGGGGAAGAAGTGGGGATCCAGGTGGGGGATCCAGGTGGGGGCAGGTGGGGAGCTGAGTTCGTTAGCCTAGTTCGGGAACCAAGTGAATAAAACACGTATGGGATTTTTAAAATACTTATAATTCAAATTTGAAATTGGTCAAGAGTTATAAGTATGCCTGATTGCCAATTATGTCTGCCTAATAACATATTCCAAGAAACATGCCTTCTCCGCCAATAGTTTTAGTCATAATACATGAATCAAAGCTAAGTATCAAACACAAAAAGAAACATTTTATTTTTATAGGAGCTAGGCCTCTGAGGAAAGCAAAGGTCACCTACGATCGCCTCGTCCTTGACTTAATGGGGGATTTAAATGGGCTGGTAGCAATTAAGATCTGGGCTATGGTGGCATAAAAAGGGGAATTAGAAATATACATTGAATGGAAGACATAAGGGTTAGAGTCATCATGAGGATGAACTTTGATACATGACCAGCCCATTTTATAAATGAGTGCACAATAAACAGATATGAAAGGAGGTAGATATGTATAGAGAGAGAGAGAGAAACGAAACGAGTATACAGTGTGGCTAATTTGCCAACTTGCTACGCTTATAGCACAGGAATGCAGGAATCCTGTTGAGCAACAAATCGTAGTATACGTTTGGATAAAAATAAAGCCATGGCATCATTCATAATTCTTTTCTCAACATGTCTACTGCTCATTCTACCTGCGTACGGTCTCAAAGGAAACTGTAAGTAGTCTACAAGTTAAGTATGCCTACCTAAGAAGAAGAAAAAAATCGAGGTCTATAATGGGTATTGATCCATTATGTGAGTTTTAGTTATTATTGAACGACTTCAGTTGACTTTTTAGACACACGGAATATGACAATAACAATGCGAAAGTTTTAGAATATATACTAGAAGTAAGATTTAGTATGACAATACTTTCTTCTCTTCATGTGAGAAATCTATTGACAATTAATTTGCCCATCACATTTTTTTGGTGTTTTTTGTTGTTGTCTGTTGTTGATAACACTTAGGTTACAACAAAATAAAATCTAATTATGGTCATAATATCATCCCATGTGAATTTACTGCCTATAATCTACTTTTTGTGACGTCGGCAGAAGTATCATTACACAAGAACCACACAGGATCATACGAATTTAGTTATGGAGAAACAGGTAACTCAATCCAAGAAATCTCTCAATAAATTACCTTTTTTTATATAATTGTTGGTATTATCATTTTTCATTATTATTAAGATTATTATAACTATAATTAATATCATTGTTATCATGTTTATTCTAATGATTGTAATCATCATTATCATTAAGATAATAATATTTGTTATTACTTTCAAAAATATCATTATTCTAAAGTACTGTTTTCCTGTGACTTCGGCACAAGTATAAATGGGACGTTTTGTGGCATGGTGCAAGATACGGATGATGACTTTGATTGGAAGCTGACATCAACTTCTGGTAAGGAAGACACGGGGCCCTCAGAGGATCATACAGGAAATGCCGAAGGGACAGGTAAGAACATTTTTAAATATTTACATCAAAGCATGTTCTTTAAATTAGGGTATGTTGGTCATGTTTTAAAATGGTTAAAAGTATGAAAACACAAAGGAACATATGAATCAAATATATATCGTTGCCGAACATGTTTGTCGATTGCTTAGTGTAAAGGGGCTTTCACGCCGAGATTTGCGTAGCGTTGCGTAGAGTTTCTAGTGTTGCGTAGCAACTACGCAACACTACGCTGCCATACGATGTGCCTACGCAAGTCTACGCCAAGGAACGCAAAATAGGTACGAGGGAGGGGCTCAAAAAATTAAACATGTTTAATTGTTTGGCGTACTGTCTGCGTAGAGCCAGAGAACGCGGTTTATACGCAAGCCTATGCAACTCTACGCCACTGTACGCCATTCCTACGCAACACTACGCCAAAATGACTTGCTTAGACCTGGCATACATTTGCGTATAGTTGCTTATAGTTACTTAAATTTGGCTTACTCATGCTGGATCCTACTGTTTTTCATCAGTTATTATTCACTTGACTACTAATTTGAACAGATTCGTCCCATTTGACATTAAATCGTTCGTGCTCTGCCATTAGTGTTTCTAGGGCTTCCAAATGCAGAAGGATAACAGCTTTTTAGAACTTGAACAAGTCATTATCTTTTGATTCTACTTCACAGCAGTACAGTGTTCCAGACAGCAAGCAAGAGTTGTTTGAGAAGTGCATAAGGCGGGAAATAATATAGGTCTAATGCTTTTTTTTTTCATCTTAGCTTGCGCACAGAATCTGTACGCAACCGTATGCAACGCTACGCAGACTTAACGCCTGACCTACGTAAGTGTACGTGGACAAGTTACGGAACCCTACGGTACCCTACACAGGGACTACACTAATCTTTCATTTGTTTTTTCACGAGTACGCAGCGAATTTTGGCGTACTCCCTACGCAACTCTACGCAAATCCCGGTGTGAAAGCCCCTTAAGTCTATCACTTATATGCTAAAAATAAATAAGTTTGAATAATCCGAATGCTTAATTCTTCTTTTCTGCGAAAGATGCTGCAAAGCCAAATAAAAGTCAAATCCATTGTTTTAAACAAAATAATCTCTGGCGTGTTATTTATACCTCATAACTTTTTCTACTTCAGTTTTATTGTATGTTTTCGTCCATGAGATGCGGGCCTTCATATATATTATTGGGGTTAAAATGATAATAAAAAAATAATTAAAAAGAATAAAAGACAAATTGGGCATAAATCGTTAAAATGTTATATTACTTATTGTCCGTAATAAACATATGTGACCATCCACCACAAAACGACCAATAATTCGGAAATTTGGGGTTTTTAAATTTCAACACAGTTTGAAAGCTTAGATTCTAAACTTTAAAGTGATATATAACTTGTCTTGTATGGACTAAGCAAACCCTTGTAAATTACAATGAGAATGTCAACGTGTCAGACAGGCTAATGACCAAAACAATAGAGAAAACAGGCTCTAAAGAAGAGTCACTGTTTAAGAGCGCATAATCTGTGTCCTATTGTTTGTCGCACAAAAAGTTGAGTCAAAACTCCCTAGCATAAGCTGTGAAGTACTAATTGGACTGGGTTGAAACTTTCCATACCTTCGAAATAGATATATTTCTTGGTTTCTTTAAATTTTAAATATCATACAGTGCATAGTTCTTAAGCTATACGAGAAAAGCGATGTGAAGTACAATTCCATTAAGTTGACACACAAAGTTTGAATGTCCAGGAAATAAAAACTTCCCACCCCACATTATCTTTTTCAGCTGTTTGCTCTAAAAACTCCCATTGTGACTTATTGGTTGTTCTGTGGTGCGGGTCATTAAAGTCTTTGTAATTTCAATAATTGTTACAAAGTTCCTTGTACGTTGATTATAATCATGACTTAATGACTATCATATCTCATCGGTAGGGAAATTCTTATGGGCAGACACAGATGCTGGAGGTCTAGGTCAGAGGGCGTTCATAGCAACCCCTTCAATCAATTTGACAGATGGTGAAGGATGGCTAACATTCTGGTATCACGTATACGGGGTAAGTATATAATATGAATATATACAAATATTGCATCACTGTCGCTTATAAACACAAGGGGAAATAGTCATCTATCAAATATAGAAATGCATACATTGGTTCAAATTGTTTCTCTATTTGTTCTTTGTGAATGTAGTTTGTTTTCTTTTTTGTTGCGTAGATATACATTCGTATAATTATTAATGATAATCCAACTTTATCGCTGTACATTTTAAATGAATCACAAAAATTGTACTTGTACAAGAATGGAGATCTAGGGATCACTGTGTGTCAGGATGGAGGTCTATGGCTTGGCTTAGCAGGAAACCACGGAAACAAATGGAATGAAAAAAACGTGACAGTGTCGTGTGGAGACGGTCCAGCTAAGGTAAATAAACAAAAATCATATGCTTATATCAAATCTATCATTATAATTGCTTAGGACGGAGGAATATGAAATAGATTATAATATGCTGCCGTGGTCTGGTGGATACGTCACCGGACTGTGGATTACATGGTGCGGTTCGAGTCCCACGGCGGCTCTAATGCCCTTGGCAAGACGGTAATCTACATTTGCCATTGTCAACCCAAGTGAAGTAAATGGGTACCCGGTAGGAAGAAATTCCTTGAATGCCTTAACGACTTATCATGACGAGATGATGATATCATACCTAATATTTAGTGTATTAGACCAAGTACCGAGCTAAATATCACGACATGTAATGATAATAATAATATTAATAATAATCATCATTATCATCATCATTACCATCATCATCATCACCATCATCATCAGTACTATAACTTGCCTACATGATGTTTACTCTGACTTTCACCGCTACTATATGGGTTACTTTATTAGGATGATGTGTCTTTAGTGGTATGGGCTTTTTTCTAAGCCCCCCCCCCCCCCCCCATTACACTCTTAGAAATGTTGGGTAAATGCCACTGGGTAAATGAAGATTGGGCATAGGTTGGTTAAATCTTGCTCAACTTTTACATGCATTTACCCAACATTGGTCAAAAATAAGAATGAAATTGGTAAAGTTTACCCAAAAGTTGGTCGGAATCATAAGGACCCTCATGTTGGGTAAAATTTGGGTAAAATTTTGCCCAATATTTCTAGGAGTGTACCGGAAAAAAGAACGAATATGAAATTGTCTTCCTGTTAATCAAAAGTTAAAATCATGTGTATATTTTACCATATATAGATAACATTCAGCAGCACTGTGCATACCTTTATAAGTGATGTTGGCATAGACGATATGGCCTTGTACAGCATTAGGCTTAAGGACTTGACAACAATTGGTACGTATGATAAACATCAGGCAAGTTATTGCAATGTACCGTTTGGATACGAGACGTCAGCGACGGGTGCTTTTGATGTAGTCAGGCAGCATAGTGATTTAATTATTGTGCATTTCGTGATAAAAGCACCAAACCCGGGACACAGGTAAATGGATACTGTGGGGTTTTTTTGCCAAAAAAAAAAATCTTCCCACCTAAAGGGCGGTCCCTGAGGCCCACTGTGCCCATTTTATTGTTTTTAAATGGCTGCAACTCGGCACTATCCTACTCAATGAGGGATATAAATTTTCATGTCAGTTTAATCAGATATTATCGAATTAAATCAAATTCATTAAAAAATAAAATAGAGGAATGTAAAAAATCTAAATATCTAAGACCACGATCAAAATCTTTAAAACTAAATAAATTTATTATTGTCAGTCGACTTGAGGAAGATTATTTAAGAAGTTATATAAACATGATAAAATGGGTTACATATTAAAAATTGATAGACTTTAAGTTATATGTTGCATGTTTTAAGCGGGGATTGAAATAGGCTACATAGATAAATGCAACCTATAATACGCTAATATTGCACTTGTATAACTAACAAAGTTTGATATGAGAAGAACATAAATGAGAATATGCTTATCCCAGTATCTATATGAAGTACCATACATTATTCACTAGTGTCACCAGAAAAGGCAATGAACTGCTTTGAAATCTTTTTCTATTACATTTCATATTTCAAACCTTTTCTGATATTGTAAGGATTTTCTTTCTTGTGCAAGTGAATGCATTCCTTTTTACAGAGTGTGAAAAACTTGTTTTAGTCTTTGTTCCAATGACTGCAAATTACAAAAAGTAAGTTTGGAGTCGTTTGTTTCGTATTCAGAACCCTACACAGTTCGACATGCCCTTTTCTGTATTTGTTTAAGTTTATAAATCTGATCTTGGGTGAGTGGACCCATTGAAAACAGGTACACCATATTCAAGAACTGGTTGCACGTAATCACATTACACGGTAATTAAATCGCGCATTTGGGGAGATCGAACTTCTTTAGACTGCGTAACATAGAGAGCTTCCTGTTGCACCGTTTGACTAAATCAATACTATGGGCATCCCATTTAATTTTATTTTACGATTGCCTATCGTCAAAGATAGATGTTTTGGTGGTTCTTTCATAAGTAAATAAAAATACTGAACACTTAATTGGGTTAAGAAGCATATTATTTTTTTCTGATCATCATGCACATACTTTGTTGATTTCACGTTGCCTAATATGTAAAGGTTGGGAATGCTTACGGCTTTCAACAAGAGGCAAATCATTAAAATACTTATAGTAACGTCCACAGTCATCCTCATACATATACATCGTACGTTGCTCATGATAAGAAAGAGAATATGTCCCAGTTTTGTTTCCTGAGGAACCCCTACATGTACGCTACTACACTCTGAAGTGGTGCCTAGATATTTTACACATTGCTGGCTATTCGATCAAGTCCATAAGACTTGGGCGGACATTCAGCATAAATAATTTACGGGCAAATATTTTGTGGTCGATACGGTTAAATGTCTTTGAATAGTCTATATAATTGCAATGCTAGGGACTGACTTGGGGTTTTCAGTATTTTCACCCCCCCCCCCTGATGAATTAAGCTAATGGGACAATGGCTTGTAGATAGTGATTGTCGGTTGCCATACTGATTTGAATCAATTTGATCTCCCCAATGATACGAGGAGGCAAATCTACACGAATTCCCGCTATCTACTGACTTAATTAGGTACGTAGAAATTTGAAGACTTCCAGGTTGAACTAGAAGGCATGTAATGATCTGGGTAGGTGATGCGATTAATGGAACAGAAGTGCTGATTAATACGATCCGCAGTTTGTTTCGGTGGTTGAACATCGTTTGGTTCGAAGTGAATAAGGGAATATGTCTATGTTGACCACCGGTTATGATTTTGATTCATTTATACAATGCAGCAGGGTCACTTGTTTTTTTATTGGGCGCAAAAGGAAATAACATATACAACAGCTTTGGCGACTCTCGTGGAAATAAATACAATGCGAAAGGAAATGAGAGAATAATGGTTGCGTAACTTAAATCAAAGTTCCCCAGGGAGGGCAACTCTCGTGGAAATAAATACAATGCGAAAGGAAATGAGAGAATAATGGTTGCGTAACTTAAATCAAAGTTCCCCAGGGAGGACAGCTCTGGGGAACTTTGATTTAAGTTACGCAACCATTATTCTCTCATTTCCTTTCGCATTGTATTTATTTCCACGAGAGTTGCCAAAGCTGTTGTATATGTTATTTCCTTACAATTGTTAATAATTATTCTAATGTATACATGTATCTCAAAGCATTCGCTTGGATCCAGCTGAGGCACGCGGCTTGTCTTTGTTCAAAACTCACCTGCCCCCGACAAAGGAATTAATTAATAAGGTTGAAGATTTGTCAAATCTGTCGGTCAATTGAATCTGGTGTCGCCGAAACCACTAACCCGTCTCCCTGGTCTAGTGGTTAAGGCATTGGCGTTCTAAGCCAACGACCCGGGTTCGATTCCCGGCGGAGACATTTTTTCAGCCTTTGCAAAAATTTCAAAAAGGGAGGACAGCTCTGGGGAACTTTGATTTAAGTTACGCAACCATTATTCTCTCATTTCCTTTCGCATTGTATTTATTTCCACGAGAGTTGCCAAAGCTGTTGTATATGTTATTTCCTTACAATTATATATATATATATATATAAGTAAATGTTTTGGTTTTAATTATGTTAGTAAATTTAGGTAAGGAAAGTTTTATAATAAAATTTGTTCATATTGCAGTGATGGAACATCGACATGTTCGTCTAAAACTATCTTTGGAAGACAAACATAAATATGCGATTTCAGTCTGAAAATTGCTGTCTGTTTGAACATCCCTGAAAATAATTGTAGATATTGTTGTTTTTATTATTGCAGAGCTTTACTATAATTATTGTGTTGATTCAACCTAATGTTAAAATAATATAATTACTGCCAATTTTATATATATATATTTTTCTTCGATATTCATGTTCATGTTTCACAAAATCCGGTACCTAAGGGCAAGTTACATTTGCAATAGAGAGAAATATCAGTCACACGTAAATTTCGCAGAGATGAATATCAACATGTTATTGCCATAAAATGGTCATGCATATTTCTCAAATGAGTTATTTCAACGAAGGAAAAACACTGGTCCTTTATCATGCAAGAGCAATAAATTATATCTCTATTCTCTTCCAGTAAACAGCGACTCATCTTCCTTGAACCTTAGTGTTTCCTGCTGTAATATTAATCGTTGTTAACATAATATATTATCCACGAGAGTTAATAATAATTTTTAACGTTGTATGGAGTTTTTTACATTCCCCAGTTTATACAATACAGACGTTGCAATTGTCCTATCGTTTTGAAGTGGTCATTATTATACCTTGTTGTCATGCACATAGTAGTACCAAGTAACCCTTTTTACCGGATTACTGTTCATAATTACAAAATAAGTTTTTTTAAAGCTGATCTTTAATCTGGGATTAGAACGAGAGGATAATTCGGGGCGATGTATGATTCGACATATGATCTTAGACAAAAATCGGTGTTTTTTTTAAAACTCTTTCAGTGCCTATGGCACGTATGTGTGACAGATAGACTTGCCATTTTCATTCTCCAATTGCTCGACCACAGCAAAGGTATATGGTATATGGTAGTTGGTTGTTAATTCCCCTGAACATAGCGTGTACTTAATTATATTATGATTGTATATATTCTATATAATATGTATACATGTATAATTTGCCATGATATGTAATTATGCGCAGTGGTATTGTTAATTAGGGCATCTTCCCACCCCCTCCTCTCTCTCTCTCTCCCTCCCCCTCTCTCTTGCTTGTCTTACGTTTTCTTCTCTCTCTCTTTTCTCTCTGTTTCTCCTTCAGTATGGATGGACTGCACCTTTTATCATGTCTGCTACATTTTTCCTGCTCTAGAACGTACTGTAGAGATTTCAATCTTATTCTTTATCTATATTTGTATCTGTATATAGTGTATTATATTTGCACTTTTTTGTATTTAATCTATTAATCTATGTTTACTTTTAAGAATGTATGAAATATGTAAGATCTTAGGTATGGCAACACTTCAAGCGTCCAGCTTATATTGCCAGACCTCTGTGTGTTTCTATTTTCAAAGTTTGTATGTATGAAACTGATTATTGTGAAACATGCAGGAATAAATAAATAAATAAATAAATTTGAAATTTTGAAGTTAATGCATATACTTTTTTAAAGCATAAATCAAGCATTCTAAATATATGATTATAATTATATGCTATATGCCATAGACATTTTCAGAGAAAATTTCAGATTAAAAAAAAAGATATTACCTTATTTGAACATTAAACAATTATGGTAAACAAATGAGAAAACCAAAAAATAATTGACAAAAAAGAAACTCAAATGTAATTTTCAATAATTCTTAAGCATAAAATAGGGTAAAGTAATAATGTTTGGTATCATAGAAACTGGTAAGCAAATTCCTACAATTTATGTACACAATATTTTGTGAAATAATAGATGGGACAGCACAGAAATAAGAGAAGTATTCAACCCTTTAAAAAAGATAATAATAAACAACGAACAAACAAAACAAAATCACTTTTGTCGCCTTTTTATAAATGAAATGACCGGGGGGGGGGGCACATGATCGCTTTCCTCGTGGTTTAATAAAGTGGTTAACGATTAAATATTCAATAGTAAGCTTTTATATTGACAAGACGATTTCCTCCAAATAAATGAGAGGTATAATGTTTCATATAAGTGGAAGGAGGCTTTCAAACAAAAACGTAGCTGTACAGACAGTAATCAGTCGATGAAACGTATAACAATGTACATGTAATAGAGCACCTGGAACAAAATAGCTGTTTTATGTTAGTATGCAACCATCATCGGATGGTTGCATATCATTTAATATGTTTTTTTTCATTTAATATGTTTTTATCACTCAAATATACATTCATATCCTAAACGGCAAGCAACATATCTCCATTTAAACAATCCCAAAACCCTCTTAGATTACTAGTCAATTAGACATCATGGACTGCATATATGGAATGCATTGCTCGAGGCACATAAAACACGGTCATCGCTTTATTTTTGTTAAAGGGGAAATCAAACCTTAATACCAGGTTGCTTTGAAAGAAAGAGGAAAAATCAGAGAAGCAGATTGGTGAAAGTTTGAACGAAATCGGACAAGCAATAAGAAATTTATGAATTTTCGAAAGTTGTAATCACTATACATATGGGAATTTCAAATTGGCCGAATAGGTAATGTCACTATGACGTAGCTGTGGACAACTCCCCCATTCGCTCCAACACACAAAATGACTAAAATGTCACTTACTCAGTAGGATCTTTTCTTTCATGAGGACCTATAACAATATGCTATTTCTGCGATATATACTGCCCTGAAGGTAAAAGCGCCTCGAAGAAAACCGCAAATTAATGATATCTTTGTGTACGACAAACGGGCGAGTTGTCCACAAAAATGTCACAATCGACTCACAAATTGCCAATTTGAGATTCGCATAGATGTAGTGATCAAATTTTTCTTTCTTAGTCCTTGTCCAATTTCTTTCAAACTTTCACCATCCTGTTTTTCTTATTTTTGTGCTTTCACAAAAATCATCTTATTACCAAGGTTGGATTGCCCTTTCAAGCTACTTAAAAGAAACATTTATGTTGCGTATGACGTATTTAAAGCTATTGTTTTTATAACCAAATTAGTTCTTTCACATCGATATTTCACAGACTGTATTATTCTATTCATGATTATTTTGTATTGTGACCTTAACATTATTATACATTGTGTGATCTTATCTAATGGGTGATTGGTATTGTTGAAAAATGCAGAAATGAAAACAAACTGAAACTTAAAAAGATGTGTTTAGTAAAGGTTTAATTATTCAGAAATATTACAGGGTCACCAAACATTATTGAATATTTTAAACAAATATGAAGTACCTTTCATCAAGGACTCGTAACTTAATCGGTTATTCTAAAGTGCAAGTATATATCAAGTTAATAATAATAATAATAATTAACAATTCTTACATAGCGCATAACACTTTGCGGAGCATGTCTCTATGCGCGTTGGGCGAGATTTCACAATGTTCTTACAAAACTAGCTGATCATCTAAGTATCATTTGTCAAGACATTAGTCTACATTGCCACTCTCAACCCAGCTGGTAAATGGGAATGTACGTGCCCGTAAAAAGGCGACTAGCTGGAATGCTCTCCAGGGAGTGGAGATTGTACACTGCAGTGTGCGGAATAGTACTTGAATCCAGCGACCGGGGTGATAATGATAATGAAAGCGCTTTGGTCAGTTTTTTTCTGGTAAAGCGCTTCATAAGAAACGCTTGTTATTATGGTTATTATTCCATCCCAATTAGGAAGTTTATTGGCAATGCACGAAAGGAGAAGATTACGAATACCCCCCCCCCCCTGTTGTCTTCAGTTCATGTTTTTTTAATGAACTCTGTGCTCACAGCTGCAAATTGCATACCCATGACAGATCAAAATAAGCACCCCAAATATGTGATATGACCATATTGCTTTCTTTTCATTTGGTGACCCCTTTAACGTGAAGACATATCCACGCAAATGCAAGGAATTTACATAGTATAAAAGAATAATCCAATCTAATGATTATTCAATACACATAATGACGTTTTACGCGTCCCCCATTCGTAAGTTAAAGATCCACTGCAACCCAAATGCAAGTTGGTTTCATTTGATGTGCAGAGATGCATACAACTCATATTTTGTTATTAAAATATTTAAATATGTTTCATTTTTAAATATTTTTTGAAATCATTTTCTCAAACATGCTAAGCTCCACCCTAAAAAATATGCTCCAGATCTCATTCCTGCAGTGACATTATCTGTCAATCATTAGTGCGCTAATGAAAAACAGTGATATGCAGCTTTGCCAGAGATGACCATTTGCTCTAATAGACCATACAGTGCCTACATAGTAGTTGATATGCCAGACATGCTGTAGCATCACTAGGAAAAGAATGGTAATGAGGAGGTAATGTTTGAAAGTATGCAATTCTATTGTGAGTATGCGCTGAGCTGGGGGAAGTTACATTCCACTGTCTATTGTAGAATGTTCGTGTGGCTGACTAATGATTGACAGATGATGTCATTGTAGGAATGAGATCTGGAGCTTTTTTTTAAGGGTGGAGCTTAGGAGGTTGGAAAAAATATTTCAAGAAATATTTAAAAATGTATGAAACATATCTACATGTTTGAATAAAACAATATTAGTTGTATGCATCCCTGCCCATCAACAGCAAAAACTTGCATTTGGGTTGGGTTTGGTTGCAGGGGCCCTTTAATGCTTCATTACAGGCATATTGTATTGTGCGGAGTACGTGAGCCGTACATATGACTCCTTAATTTTAACATCAAGACAATACAGTGCCTCCCAGAAAAAAAGTTAACAGTTGGAAAAGTTTTCCCCAAATTAATATTTCAAAATATTGTTAGGAAATGTTCATACCTGTGAATAGCTTGGGATCTCGTCTATCCAATGACACCAAAATATCTCAGAATATGGTACGCTTGGCTTGAGTGAGCAAAAGCCAATTTAGAGAAAGGGACGGTGCAAAATTCAGTCTTCACATATATTGGCTCATGCTGGTATCAGCCTAGCTGAGAGTCATGTTAAAGGCTAAGAAATGTCCATATTCTGATCAATAAAAGACAATTAATAAAATAACGGGCATTGCTTTCTGTATATCCTTACACATCCCATCAACATTTCGTACTAAATACTTATGTTGAGTGTCCCAAAATGTTACTTTCCGTGAGTTTTAAATTTCATCTGGCTTGGTCACTCAACCATATAAAGTTTTGATGGGATATATCAGCATATACACTGAACAAAGTGCGTTCTTTCATAAATCGTCTTTTTTATCAGAATATAAACTTCTAAGTCTTTTCATGACTTTCAACTTGGCCGATACTAGCCAGAACAAAAACAACAATTTGTTTAGAATTGCACCATTTCACAAAAGTGGCTTTGCTCACTCAAGCATAAAATATTGTGTAATATTTTGGTGTCATTTAATAGAAAAGACCCTATGCTAACCACATGTATGACATTTTCCTGAAAATATTTTGAAATATTTAATTGGGGAGACTTTTTTTCATTTGTCATTTTCAAACAGTTCTCAACTTTGTTGATACCAGTCAGAACATATACCATTTTTGTCGAGTCTGAAGTGTGCACCCTTTCAGTAAAGTGGTTTTAGATCACTCGAGTGTAATAAATAGTCAGACTTTTTGTTGACCCTAAGTTTTCTACAAGAATCAGAATTTATAGACAATATTCTGAAATATTTATTTGGGAAACTTTTTAAAAGGATAATTAACACTAGAATATAAATTTAATTATGTTCAAAGGTGTAATATATTCTTAATCATTGACCTGTATCACTTTAGAAATAAAATATCAGAAAAAGGTTTCAATCAAGACATTCTAGCTCATGGTATCATCTGCTAACACTTTACATGGGGGCTGTCATTTTTTTATGACAAGGAGTTGTACATGAGCCATTGGAAACCGTTCCGGTCAGGAAGATATTTTTAATCCTCGAGCTAAATTGCTCCTCTTCACTATACAAAATCCCCATATATGATGGAAAATACATAACAGGTGTATACACATATTCTAAAATTTGAAATTTATAGATTTCTTTTTAAATTATCTGGTTTTGCTAGAAATCGATTTCTTGGGCTTGCCTGGTAGAGCAGAACATAATTTATACAACGCGCATTCTGACTTTTGCAGTCCATTATCTCAAAGCAGGTGAATGCGTAGTTTGTCACTATTGACGCTCGGGAAAGTCATCATTCATAAATTTGAATTAATTCGCTGCGCTGCGTACGTCAGAGTATGAAGAAAATAGATTTATATTTAGTAAAATCGTAATTTTCAAAGAAATATAAAACACATTTTCGTTTTTAGAATATGTATATATATATATATATATATATATATTAAATATTTTAAATCTCAAATGGGATTTTGTATCAGGAAGAAAGACAATTTTGCATTCGGATTAAAATTATAACATTATTCAATTTTTTTTGTTTTTTTTTGGGGGGGTATTTTTTCAAAGTGCATTCTTATTAAAAAAACAACATCAAAACATAAGGCAATTCTAAATTCTAGCTGAAATCTATTATTTTTTTCAAATATTCTTCACACAACAAAGATGATAAAAGCTGCAATATACGAATGTTTATTTAATTCTTACACGACCATGAATAAAACCAACAACATTACAATCATCCTTACTTACTCAACTGAGGCCCTGATATTAGAACTTTCCTAATAATCTTGAAGGAGACAAATTTCCAAGCTTTGGCATCATCTTTTTCTTTTTCTTCTTCCTCTACTTCTGTCTCTCTCCCTTTGTCGTATTTCGCACCTTTTCTTCCTCATGAAAAATATTACTCCCGTGAAATGAATAAATGCGTGAAAAGGCCGCAAACGCCTATCAATCAAACAAATCAATCAAATGACATGAAATCTCGGTTGGTAAAACATATGCCATTGAAAAATTAATACATCAACACAAGCAATCTAACAGCTAATAGAAGTAGAGACAAACAGAATTACACTACATCATTACGTTCTATTTTCAGCTGCCTAAGCTACATTATTTCCTAAAGAGTATGTGTCCCTTTGCAGTTTATTTTGTTTCACGTGGTATTTACAACATAACCTAAAATTTTCTTTCTAAATATTTGCATTACTATCACACGTAATATTTCAATCATTTGCTATTGTAATGAACAATAATAAGTGAACAAATACTGGGCCTAAGACCTTCAGGCCTAGTATTTTTCCAATGTCTTTGTAAAATAGTCAGTTTACCACAACTCAAATATCATTCAAACTTGCTAATTGGAAATATAGCAACATAACCTTATTGACACTTGAAATATGTCCCATGTAATAAATTGTGTATATATCATCTATTATTAATGAAAAACAGAATTACATATAATTTAGTAGGCAGTCAAAATCAACAAAAGTAATCACTATAGAACTACATCAAGGTGATTTACAGATAAAGGCGCGCATTATATGCATAGTACCAGAGGCGGCGCTCCGGGGGACACAATGCCCCCCCCCCCCACTCTTTCAAGTCCTCCAAAAGTGCCCATTTTATCTACGAAATGTGCCCCTTTTTATCTACGAAAGGTGCCCTTTTTCATAGCTGATAAGTGCCTCCTTTTAACCCGGGTTCGATTCAAATCGACAATACGGCCTTTGCCGAGTTTTCTAGTCGGTGGAATTGCCAAATCGGGTCCGAGTCGTAGTGACGTCACAAAAATCGTACGACTGCCTACGATTTGAAACTAAATTTGCCCTTATTCCCTGCAGAAAGCTGACAGCTTACCAAAACACTATTTTTAGTATTCATATTACTTTTCAGAACCTGAATAGGGTAGATCTTATTTCTATAAAATGCCAGTGTGTAATGCCATAGCGATTTATTTCACAATCGGATCGCAGACCGATCGTAAGGTGTGAGGTGGCCTTTACATGGGCGGTATGCAAATGCCTGGGGCACATCTTTACGTATACTGTTGTGTATTGCTGCGGTATGCGGGGTATATCAATAAGCAGCCGTATGTGATACTTAATTAAAGCTACCCAACCATTATTCTCTCATTTCCTTTCGCAAATCATTCATTTCTACGAGAATGGCCAATGCTGTTTGTACATGTTATTTCCTGACGTAACACTTTATTTAAATATATATTATTGTGTGGAAGGACTAGGTTTCAAAACATGTTATATCCATTATCTAAAATCTAAAATCTAATGCACGCATTTCCAGTACCTACATTGTACATCAGTTCATATATCTAAAAAGTTGAATTTTGCAAGGATACAATTATACAAGAAATATGGTAAATGAATTTCGTTCCAAACTATGCTGCATCCATTTTAGTTTGATTCCAGAAGATGTTACATCCACAAACCAATGCCTTCTCTGGGGGAACTACCCAACCTCGGAGCATGAATAATCCCCCACTGGCCTTCGGTTTCCCCACACAATACATGCAAGGTGATTTGCTTCCCTGTGCTCATTGCATGTATGAGGAATCAAAGTCGATTCCACGATATTTTATATCACAGATTTTTCAAATTGAATAAATTCAAGAAGAAACTGATACCTGGTTTTAATTATCTCATTACACAGCAACACAATAAAACCAAATTTAATTTGAAATCAGCAATGCTTAATATAATTGTTTAAATGCAAGTCTGATTTCGCATAATTTTAAGACATTTAATCATTGCAAATTCATAAAGTTTCGCGCCTCATGTACATTATTTCGTATCCGCTTATCAAACAAAGGTATATATATCATCCATGAATATTGATAATTTTCATCAAAATAAATATAATCATAACTATTTCATACTTAACGCTAATATTCAAGCACTAGCAGAAGCAGCCCGTGGACATCCACGGGCGCTAGCTGTGTTTATGAGTAATCACCGTACCGTATATTTGTTACAATAATCAAGTGAATAAATAAAAAAGTCGGGTAAAGTTATTTTTACCAAGAAGTATTTACAACATGTGCATTGGCGGATCCAGGGGGGGGGGGGGTACTTCTGGCCCGTGGCCTCCCCACCCCCGTTTTGGAAGGAAAGTATGCATTTTGATCATAGACGATCCGCCCTTTTGTCGATTGTGCCCCCGCCCCCTTTTAGAATGAAACCTTCTTTTTTTTTGCTTGTCAGAGAATTATGGAGGGACCCCCATAACCACCCCCTCCTGAGCGAATTTTGTAGGTCTGACGAAAAAAAAAATTCATGGGTTGGCAGAATGATTACGCCTACTCCCTGCGGAAATTCAATGTTTAAAAATGAATTTATGAAATATGGACGGGACGTCAGCCCTTAAGAAGTGCCTCCCACCACTCTAAGAACCATTCCCCACCCGTGGGTACCAAAAGGCGGGGACCGAAAGGGCCAGGGGAGGAGCCTATTTGAACCAAAAAAGGAGGCCCAAATCCTTAGTGTATTATATTAATAGATAGATTATACCTTAATGATATTGATAGCAGTAGGCCCGTAACTAGGATTTTTGAGAGGGGGGGGGAGGGGGGGGGGGGTCAACATTGGAGAAAGTGGACCTTTCTGAGGGTCCGGAGCGAAGCGACCGATTAGGGGTGGCGAGTTGGGGGTCAGGGGGTGCCCCTCGAAGGGGATGGGCACGAGCGTAGTCAGAATAATGTGACAGGGATGGGTCAAAAGCCCGAACATAATGCTACCACAGAAGGATTCCAAATACTGCGAACTAGCAAAGCGATCGAGAGAAAATGAAAAATGTACTTTTAAATGGCAAAATTTTATTTCATTAGTCACCAATAGGTGAAATGTAAAGCTATATCTTCGGTCATCTTATTGCTATATGCAGGAAATGAGGAATCATTCATATTAATACAGTTTTTAGGCAGTGAAGCGAACGGGGTGAGCAGTTTGTTGCCCTTTTATAGAAAGTAACCCTAATATTTGGGCGCCATGGCGATAGGGCAGTGACGTGCCCGAAATTGTCATAACACTGAATATTCATGGACCTCGCTGCATGAAACTAACTCGTGTATAAGGTGTGCGAGCGATCGAGCGAGGAAAATGCACTTTACTTTGCTGTTGCTCATTTCAATATAGAAAGTGGCCTAACAAGCATTCGGGTGCCATGGCGATAGGGCAGCGACCTGCCTGGATATTGCAATAACATCCTTATGGAAATATTCATGGACTTCTAAGATTTGCGAGCGAGTGAAGGAAAATGCACTTTAATTCGTTGTTGCTCATTTCAATATAGAAAGTAAGGCAACCCTAATTTTTAGGCGCTATGGCGATAAGGCAGTGACGTGCCCGAAAATTGTCATAACATTGAATATTCATGGACATATTAATTATAATAACATACTATGGAAATATTCATGTCCTCGCTGCCTGAAACCAGAGCTATCCATACAGAGAGTCCTCACACTGGAGGTCGCTTCTGATTGGTCAGTCATTTCATGGAGCTTCAAAAAATTCCCTCTCATAGAGAATGTACGTGAAAGAGCCCTTTCACACTCATTTCGTTAGAGCGCTAGAACCGTTCATCGGGAGCGGTTCCCAGGTGAGTGTGAATGCTCAAGTGGTCCAGGAAGCGTTCTTCTGGAGCGCTCCAGAAGACCACCACGAGAGGTGGTCTTTGAGGAACGGTTCTTTAAAGGAGAATTAACCTCAAACAATAAAGACGATAGTGTTCAAAGGTGTTATTTATTCCTACTTGTTAGACTATATGGCTTCGCGTCAAAATATACGAGATCGATACGAATCAAGATTTTCTGAGCAAAATTTATCATCTGCTAGCAATATGTATCGTCTGCTAGAAATACATGGGGGCTGCCATTTTTTTTCATGTGTACAAGAAGATTTTCTTAATCCAAATGCCCAATTGCCTTTTTCAAAATTAAAAACCCATTTGAGATTAAAAATATAGAATAGATATGTCAATTTATTTTTAAACTGAAGATTTCCTTATATACATTTCTGTTGAAAATCGATATTCGCTTAATAGAAATCTATTTTCTCGATACTGGACGTATGGGACGGAGCAAATTAATTCAAATTTTATGGATGCTTCTTCCCTGAGCATCTATAGCGGCAAACTATGCATTCACCTGCTTTCGGATAATGGGACTTGAAAAGTCAGAATGCATGCTGCATATATTATGTTCTGCTCTGTTTGGCAAACCCAAGAAAATAGATTTTTGTTAAGCAAAACCAGACAATTTAAAAGTATCATTATAAAGATTTAATTTTTATAAATCATGTAAACACCCACTTTATATTTTTCGTCACATATGGGATTTTAGGTAATGAAGAAAATCAAATTAGGTCTTGGATTCAAAATATCTTCCTGACTGGAACATTTCTCAATGGTTCATGTACAACTCCAAATCAGCAAGAAAATGGCAGCCCCCATGTAAATGAGTAGGAGACGATACCGGGTGTTGGAATATCTTTATTTATATCTTTTTCTGATATCTTATTAGAAAATGATTTAGGCCAATAAGTAGGAATATATTACACCTTCCAATATAAGTAAATTTGTAATCAGGGGTTAATTCTCCTTTAATAGTTAGACCACTCCAACGTGCAGTGTGAAAGCGAAAGCGATCCTAAAGCGTACTTCAACCGGAAGTGAGTGTGTGTATTCCACAGGAAATTTCTTGTGATTTTCCTTGATCGCAGGCCATCGATAGAAAGAAAACACAAGGAAAGATAGAAAGGGAAAATGATAGAATGAATGAAAACAAAGAAAAACATAAGACATTAAAGAAAGAAAAATAAGAGAAAAAGATAAAACGATAGAATGATGAAAACAAGGAAAGATAGACTAAAGATAAAGAAAGACAACAGAAAACAAAGAAAGATAAAAAGAGAAAACGATAGAATGAAGAAAACAAGGAACGATAGAAAGATAAAATGACAGAATGATGAAAACAAAGAAAAACAAAGGAAAACAAGAAAAGATAGAAAAGCGAAAGTGATCCTAAAGCGTACTTCAACTGGAAGTGAGTGTGTTTATTCCGCGGGGAATCTCGTTTGATTTTCCTTGATTCCAGGCCATCGATACAAAGAAAACATATGGAAAGATAGAAAGAGGAAATGATAGAATGATAAAAACAAAGAAAAACAAAGGAAAACAAGGAAAGATAGAAGAGAAAATGATAGAATGATAAAAACAAAGAAAAACAAATGAAAACAAGGAAAGATAGAAGAGAAAATGATAGAATGATAAAAACAAAGAAAAATAAATGAATACAAGGACAAATAGAAAGATAGAATGATAGAATGATGAAAACAAAGAAAAACAAAAGAAAAAAGAGAAAGGTAGAAAAGAAAAATGAAAGGATGAATCCCCCCCCCCCCCCCTCTAGTTACGGCCATGTAGTACCAGTTATTTGGAAAATATTTCTACGCAGTAACTTGACAAGAAAACATCATAAATACCCCGCAGAGTAATGGTCTGGTCAGACCTTAACAATAAACGATAACGATAAATCGTTGGATATCGTTGATTAATCATAATTCTGCCAGAAAAAGAAAGGTTTTGTGACGTCAAATTCATATAGTTCAGTGGGGTTTTTTTGTATTATCAATGAACGAGGTTTGATGAAGCCTAAATCCCAGAACTCTTTAATCTAAAATGCCGAGTACCTCAAATCTCATCGCAGGGTAAAAATGGTATGTTTCAGGATGCAACCTGACGTAACGTGCTGTAATTGGTCTAGGAAACAGAATGGCCACCGGCGTATCTCGATCGAAATTTGCTGCATATATCTGCAACAGAGTGAGATGGAGAAGAAGAAAAACACATCTCCTAAAAGGTGGGCGTAGCTATGGGCAGTTTAAAATATGATTTGGACACTTTCTTATCTTTAAAGTTCCTTAGCGGGAAGAAAATCATAAACGATTGCTCTCGAAATGCCCTCAGATTCTAAATATAATTGATAAAAGTTTAATACTTTGAACAAAATTGTGATGATTGATAAGATGCGTCAACCAAATACCGGAGTATAAAAGTCATTATTCTGATAACGGTAAAAAACAAAATCAATATGTTACAAGTTGCATAACCAGGAATTTTATCAGCATCTCCAAAAGAATGGACCATTGTTGGTTTGCCTGGGATGGTAATGTAGTTTTGAAAGATACTGGACACTTTCGTCGTAAACTGTCGTCTTACGCTGAACCATTATACGAACATTTTTAATTATATGCCAAATGGTCGACAAAATAATAAAGAAAGAAAATATAACATGAGTCAGAAAAGGAATTACAGATACATATAATAAGTGACTTGATCTAGTGGATACGTCAACGGACTGCTAATCAAATGGTTCACGGTTCTAGTCCTTAAGAGAGTAATCTACGTTTGCCTCTCGAAAAATTAAGTTGTAGAATACTCACTTTCCGGAACCCACATTTCTTTTCCAAAGAGAAAGTCCAATTTCCGTTGTCCATCGAATAGGAGATATACAGCGAAGAAACCCAATGAGCAACTTCATGTCTACCCTGAGAAATAATCCCAGTAACGGAGATTACCTCTCCCAGATCCAACTGTGTCATGATTGCAACAAGAATTTGAAAAGGGTTTAATAGTTAATTTTACATGACTGCTAAAAAAATGATGTGTATGCTAGTAAGCAACCAGGGGACCGGCGACTATGAGTCCTTTCCGAGGGACTTGGTAACGAGTATTAATGCCTTAGCAAAAGGCACTAGCACATCCACTAGGACTCGAACCCGGCTCTTCCCAGTAACGAAACCACTGCTCTATCTCTGGGCCATCGCGCCTCTAATTAATAATAAATCTTTGGAAATATTACTTTCTGTTGGATCGCTCGCAAAAACAACAAAACAATACTTGCAACTAATCCAAGTGTGTTTAGAATCCATTATGAAAATGCTAGCAAGATGGATGTTTAATAGTTTAGGCCTAAAAGTTTGAATCCGGCCGTGCTCCCCCCCCCCCCCCCCCCTTTGGAAGAAAAGTATGCATGTTGACCATAGACGATCCGTCATTTTCTCTATTGTGCCCCCCCCCCCCCCCTTAGAATGAAGACCTTTTTTCTTTTTGAGCGAATTTTGAAGGTCTGACGAATTTTTTTTTGTCGCCACCCACGCACCCCTGTAATATTTAAAATCCAAGATAAAATTGTGAATACACTAGTTTTCTAATCCTATGGACATGATGGATGGTGAGGGCAGGCCCTATTATGCCCCTGCTCTCCCTCTACTACAGCCAGTGGCGAAAACGGTCCAAAATTCTTGGGGGTTATTATTTTTTTTTCTACTATGAAAAAAATATAATAAAATGCATTTACATTTCCCCCCATCCCACCCCCGCTATCTACGTACATGACTCCAGTGATTTCATTTCATCTACAATGAAAATAGAATAAACTGATGCCTTCACATATCCCCTACCCCACCGTACCCACTCCCCCTCCACTAACTACGCCTACGACACATGAGTAGACTCGATTAATTCTTCAAAGGATTAACGCCCTTAGCACATGTTTGCCCCTGAAACTAAAAGAGCGAATATTGTGGCCAACTTTCATCATCTAAATATTCACGAATTAAGCTTGATCTAGATCTATTTAAAGTATAGATCTACATCTAGATAAAAGAATTCCGTCTGATTTGGGCTTTGGTTTTTTTTTTTAATTTGGCCTCTCCTTTCGCTGATTAGATCCCTGGAGGATTTGCTATATAATCAAAATAGTTGTAGAATTTAATAAAATATACGGTAAGATGAATTTACCATCAATTAAAAATGATGAAAATAGGCCATAGTTGTTTCTAATCTTGGCAATAAGCAACCAAGCATTTACTGCTATTTTAGAATTCAAATAGCTGTAGATTCCACTCAGATATACGGTAAGATGAGTTTAATCCGCCCCCCCCCAAAAAAAAACAACAACAAACAAACAAACAACCAACAAACAAACAAACATGATAACTGTAAACTCCAATCTTGAATTAAGCAGCTCATTGAGGCCTTTACAACTGGACTCCTCCCGTGTAGTTCAGCCAGCCAGCCCTAATACTAGTACCAGCTTTATAGGACAGAATGTCATCAGCTTTGAACTAAAATTACAGAGCAAAATAGGGACAAAAAATACTATACTGTGACATTTTTTTGTTCTCAACAATGTAAGTCACGTCCAAAGTCAACCTCTGAGTTCTTGAAATAAGTAATTAATAAGCAGCTCAGTAAGGCATTTACTGTTGGTCTCATCCCCGGGGTTCTGGTAGCCAAGGCTGCAGTGGTGGTACCACTCAGAGTGCAACGCTGCCTAGCTAAAAAGGGAGGAATTTTGTCAGTTGTTAATAAATACAGAGAAGATAGGGACAAACGAAGTCCACAAATACGATGGTCAGACAGGTTAGTCGTGGTGTTAGGTGTTTATACTATGTTAATAATAAATATATTTTGTCTTTGTATGATTACGGAAGCAGGTTTTTTTCTGCTATATATTTCGCAAATACATGTACATCTAGATTTCTAGATGACCGTTGCATGTTATATACGGACAGTTTTAATAATAAAACGTCTCTATATATTTGTTTTCTTTACTACAATATCTTCTGTTTGACAGCCAGAAGGGCATTAATTCCAATAATTTAACACAGATTTAATGCCCTGCTGGCTTTCAACAGACGATTTCTCAAAATAAGAAGGGCGTCATTTCTAATACTTATTTAGATTTGAATACTATACGGACATGATTCCTTGACCTGAACCACTTTTGTTACTTCATGATATAGACAATGAATCGTTCATGCTTTTGTCTGTAACATCTGTTTTATGGCAAACTGCTATTTTGTACTTGGAGGTACTAGTATCCCTATCCATTTGTTTCTTTTTTTTAATAGCACAATGCAATATAAAACGCCCATTATTTGCCAAAACGTAAACCCTTCTTACGTTTGGTCATGCAGCATAAAAGCATTTTTGTCATTTAAGTTATGAACATAGTATAAACACATAACACCACTACGTGGCTTCCAGGTAATCCGGATGGATAGATCGCAAGCTGCGACAAAGAAGGCAAAGGGCGGCGGGGTCTGCATCTACATGAATGAGAACTGGTGCCGAAATTTCATCTTTCGGTCGCAGGTATGTCAGCCCAACGTTGAACTCCTGTGTGTATCTTTTCGGCCATTCTACCTCCCCAGAGAATTCGGCCAGGTTCATGTCCTGGCTGTGTACGTCCCACGGTCCCACCTGACGGTGACGCGGAGGTTGCAGCGGCTACGATCTCGGACACTGTAAAAACCATATCAACGATTTCTCCTGATGCTCCAATTATGGTATTGGGGGATTTTAATCACTGCCGCCTCGAGGACACGCTCCCCAACTTCCAGCAAGTGGTCGACTGCTCTACTCGAGGCAACAATGTCCTGGATCGTTTCTACTGCTCCATCGGCGACGCGTACAAAGCGATTACGCGCCCAAGTATCGGAAAGTCTGATCATCTTGTTGTACATCTACTACCGAAATATAGGCAGCTCATCAAAAGGGAAAAGGTTCAGAGAAAGTGCATCAAAGTATGGAATGAGTCTGCAATTGAAAAAATTGAAAACGTGCTTTGAAATCACGGACTGGGACCTACTTATTTCTAGCGCTTCGAGTCTAGATGAAGCGGTTGGTATTGTGAACAGTTATATTCTTTTTTGTCAAGATTTGCATATTGATCATGAGTTAAAAATTGTCCCAAATCAGAAACCATGGGTCAGGGAGAATCTAAAATACTTGTTTTTTCAAAGAAATAGAGCCTTCCTAGAAAACAAAGATCACGAGCTTAAGGACATTAACTTGAAAATTCAGAAAGAGATTGATGAAGCAAAGGACAGCTATAAACATAAACTTGAAAGTAAATTTAGATCTAAAAACACTCGCGATGCATGGAAATGTATGCAAGAAATGACTGGATATAAACAAAAATCAAAATCTCCTGTAGTGAAAGACTCAGTATATGATACAGCTAATGAGTTTAACAGATTCTATGCTAGGTTTGATGATAAAAGTTTTGAAGTTGAAAATGCCACCATAGTAAATGAGTTGAAAAGTCTAAATGATATGCCTATTGAATGTCAATTTACAGATGTAGTAAAGTACTTTAGCTGTATAAACCCCAGGAAAGCCATGGGACCTGACAGTATTTGTGGCAAAGTGCTCAAAACATGTGCAAGGCAACTTGCTGTTCCTTTCGCCAGCCTCTTTCAAGAGTCACTGAATCAAAACTATGTCCCAAAATGTTGGAAATCGTCTACCGTCATTCCAGCACCAAAAACACCCCGGGCCTCTGAGCTGAATGATTATCGCCCATATCCCTCACTTCCTTGGTCATGAAAACTTTTGAACGTCTGATTCTCCAGAAGCACTTACTGCCACAAATACTGCCACACATTGATTCACAACAATTTGCTTATCAACCTAAAAAGTCTGTTGACGATGCCATCTTACTCTTAGTTGATACAATTGCTCGGCATGTCGACAAACTTGGCCACTATGTTCGCACTACTTTTGTAGATTTCTCTTCGGCTTTCAACACCATGCAACCCCACATACTAATGCAAAAACTCAGTAAGATGAATGTTAGACCCTCACTGATACTGTGGTTGCATGATTTTCTGACAGGTCGATTCCAAAGGGTTCAATTATTGAATGTTCTTTCGGATTTTATAAACATCAATACTGGGTCACCACAGGGATGTGTGCTTTCTGCACCGTTATTCATTCTGTACACGAACGATTGTATATCATCCTCTGCAGATGTCAGTATGATTAAATATGCAGATGACACGGCTATTATTATTATTATTATTGTAACGTGCGATATATAGGGAAGTACGAAATATCCTAGTAGGATCATGATATTATGAAATAAGGAATAAGCTTTATGAATGTGTATGACAAAACATAATCATGATTTAGTTATGAACGAAAATAATAGTCGGGGAATAGGGAAGGTTTGATTTTAGTTTAGAAAGTGAAATTTTAGTACAAAATGACAGAAAGTAGGTCAGGTCATTGAGGTCAATTATTGCATGAGAAGGCAATAAGATGTGCAGTATATTCTATAGGGTTTTAAGGCATTAGATTAGGATGCTGATCTGTTATATGCCTTAATGTGTTGGTAGTTCAGATGCAAATATACATGTAGGTTTATTTACAGATGAATGAAGTAATAACAGCGGAACCTCGTTGTAACAAACTCTTTGGGACCAGGGGGTTGCTTCTTTATTATGTCGAGGCCTTGTTGTTGTCGGGCTGGAAAACTATGGAAGCTAGATGGTGTGGCCGGCAGGGTTGCCTTGTTTTGGCGAGAGTGTGTTATAACAGTTCTTTATGACGAGGTTCCCCTGTATTTGGATATAATTATTTAATGTAGCAAGTTGGAAGTAATACCATATATCATCACATGCATAAATGTATTTTCAGTTTATAGATGCCTGCCATTCACTGGTAGATACATGTAATTTGACACGTCAAACAATATGTTATGTGTGATGAATATGTATATCAGCCATGCTGATTATTCTTTTATTTGTTCTATCTTTTAATAAAGATTGAACCGTTCGCTTGGTATCATCACAAGGGCACTGTTGTCATGTCGTCACTCCGTCAGCAGTTAGTCTTTCAATCATAAGCATAGCATAACGTCAACGTCACTACAGAAAGAGATGATAGCCGATTTCCGTTCTCTGAATCAAAACAATGTAAATCCGATGACAATGAAGGGCAAGACTATAGAAGTAGTTGATAGTTTTAAGTACTTGGGAACAACTGTTGACAATAAACTGTCATGGATCGACCAATGTCAGAATGTGTATGCAAAAGCACAGCAACGGTTATACTTTCTGAAAAAGATGTACTCATTTCACGTTGATAGGACAATTCTCCTGTTGTTCTACAAATCAGTAATTGAAAGCGTAATTCTGTCTAGTTGTGTAGTTTGGTTTGGAGCATGCAGAAAGGAGGACTTTAAACAATTGAAAAGAATCCCCAGGCACGCGAAGGAAATGATAGGTGAAGAGACAAATTTGAATGAGGCATGTACCTCTCTGATTTTGAAACAGGCTGAAATTATCTTTGAAAATACAAATCACCCTCTCCATTCCTATTATACTGTCATGCGTTCTGGAAAACGGTTTCGATCAGTAGGATTTCGTACAAATCGTTTTGGAAACTCATTTATTCCGCTGTCAATCCGGGAATACAATAAACTCAAGTAACAAAGCTATACAATTATCGTCCCGTTACATGCAACTCACCAGACCAGACATTAGTTATGTTCACACGTAGTACATAGCATCGATGCTATGTTAGCATTGATGCTATGTAAGTTTCAAAAATATTTCCAGTACGTTCAGACAGGCCGTGATCAACTTGCTTCTATCACCCACTCGTGACTATTCATCGCTCACCCGCTGCCAAAACAATAATTACTGCGCCACACAGAGTGACCTGAGTATAATTGGTATGCATGGTCAAACGCGCGGAAGTTATATGTCTTCATAAATCAACATAATAACACAATAACAATTCATTTGTAATATCGATAATACAATCAAGTAGCAAATACATGTGTTATAATACTTAATTTTAAATAAACCTTGTACATGTCAAAATTGACTGAACTCCAATCTTATGCCAAAATAAAACACATGCATGCACACTATATTCTCTGGTAAGCACATGTAAATCAATATCTAAGGACCACATCATACTTTAGTTAAGGTCTGATTCTGAAAGAGCAGATTCTCAGATTTAAAATGATATATAACTCATTGGATGTTCATAACTCAATGTACAAAGAGAAGAATGCACAGTCCCTCATAATGTTACTTCTTAATAAGGGTTTAAAGTTTGCAGTCTATTGAAGCACTCTGACTTGCAAAGTGTTGTGCTAAGGTGACAAATGGAGGATTAGAACTCAATGGAAATTTCTATGAAGGGATTATCAGATTGTCCTAAAACTTGGCATACTACATAGACATATCCTGTTTATCATAGTGCACAAGTATCAATGCAAGAACTTACTCCGGGAGATTTATGGGAGATTAAAATGAGACAAGTATTCAGGGTCGTGAAAAAGAAAAGTAATACAACAAAATCCAGAGAAGACACACATAAGTCTGATAAAAAGCTGGCAAAAATACCACTTCTAGATTGTTTGGTGCCTCCACATTTTAGATTACTTAGAAAAAAGTATACTCTTTCAGGAAATACCCAAAACTAAAATTTGACCATGCATGCCAACCAAAACACATTGATTGATCTCTAACTGAAAATCACACAGTGCGACTTTTGGGTGGTTTTGTGGTGCCTGGTCATATAAAAAAGAAAAAGATAAAAAGAAGGAACCCCCCCCCCCAAAAAAAAACCCTTCCTTACCACACAGTATACACATTACCCTACTATACCCCTATATACATCACATGAATACATACATTACATTACAGTACCAGATGAAACAGACAGAATGATAATAGAAAAAAGTAGGGAAGAGGGTACATCACATGAATACATACATTGCATTATATTATAGCACCACATGAAACAGATAGAATTATAATAGCAGCGAGTGAAGATAGCAGCGATTGCGCTCACACGACAAATAGTCACAAGCGCGGTGGGTGGTCTACCGCAAAGCGTCGATGCTTTGTCGCTGGATCCTGAGATTTACTCCTGCTAAACTCGCTGCAAGAATAGTTTGGAAACTCGCTTCTATCTCGTGACTATCTGCGTTCAGACAGCGTTTGGTCTCGACACTATCTGGTCTTCACCAAAATAGCATCGACACCTCGATAGCATCGATGCTATCGCTCTACGTGTGAACGTACCTATTATTGACTTGTTCAACGTATTGTCCTCATATTTTTTATGTTGACTCTATATAGAAAGCTAATTTGTATAACAATGTACAGACGCGGCTCTACACCCCAATTAACGTCTTTGTAAAGTCGTCAAAGCTTTTGAATTCCTAATGGCTATCGAAGCCCTCCGCTGAGCGAGGAGCAGAAATCCTCGAAAATTCACATTCTCGTATCTCCCTCATTCGGGCCTTAAATATCATGAAAATAGGAAATGAGGATATTATGCTTCATATTAATTTTTAATGAAAACGGATGAGTAGTTTTTGAGATACGAGTATTTTTCTGTTTCAGAGGGCCGAGAAATGAGGATTTGTTTTTTTCCCGACACAAGTCTGGGACGAAATGAATATGCAAACAAATAACATATTGCTAAACTTTAAACTCCAGTCTCACTCCCTGGGCAGTTTCAAGTTTGCGCAGTTAGTAGTTTTGTGTAAAACTGCCATCAAAAATCGAAGACTTAACGTGAAAAATACTGAAATCCTTGCAATCTGATTGGCTGAGAACAAATTTGTCGGTAATAATCACTGACAAGACACGCCCCCTGTTTAGCGTACACTCGAGTTGAAACCATCCTGCATGCACCGCTATACGTGGGACTACACGCGAAGAACGGTAGAGGGTTCATGAATGCATTGCCTTCGATTTTTTCCCGACATAACCGTTCGACGGATGATTATGAAAAGATATTTCGAGGATCCCCTCAATATACTTTGATTTTTCATATGTGAAAGTTTTGATCTTGCGCAATGAGAGCAAATGTGAAAAATAATGCTACATTTTCAGACTTTAAAAAAAAATATGGCTCCTCATTTCTCCAAGTTTTCACAAATTAAAAAATGATTTGACTACGAGTGATACTAATTATGGGTTAGAGCAACTCTTATTCTGGAATTTGACGTTTAGTTCATTTCATTTGGTTGTTTCTAGGGCGAGATTTCACAATTTAGCTGAGACTCTTCGGTAGCGGTTTACGTAAACAACTTGTTTATTTTATGCAAATTAAGCAGGAAGGAGCGAAAGCTTTTGGGCAATTAATTACAGTGTAGAGCCGCGACTGTCTAAACTTAAATTGAAAATCTTTCCTTTCTGATGAGTTTAGGCTGAAATAATATGCTGATTGTAGTACGTATAATTTTGTATGTTTATGACCACATATGACTACATGTTCATAACTTGTGTAATTTTGTTTATTTATATGAATGTTATGTACTTTTGTAAGCCAACAAAGCAAATTTCCTTAATTGGACGAATAAAATTATCTATCTATCTATCTATCTATCTATTTAAGCCTGACCCCAGATAACCGAGACTGCCGTAAAAGCCTATGTCCTAGGCTAGTATGTTATTTCCAGCTGGCTCGGTGTATCCTGAAAAAATCTTTTGCATGCCCTCACTCAGTAATTGACAAATTGTACGTAACTTGCCTATTCTCAGTAAGCCTCACAAGTACTCAATGGTTAGACAGGTTAGTACGTAGTGGTGTTATGTGTTTATACTATGTTCATAACTTATATACTCGTTCATCGCAATTTTAAATGCATGCTCTGTTTCTGTTGTACACTTGTATTCTCTTTTGTTACTTGATAGTACCAAATTCCTTTCCCTCTGAAACCCTTTTGGATACCGCTAAAGTTTTATGTGCACAAATATGCTTATTGTTGTTTACTTGTTTTAATGTCAGTATTCTGTTATTGTATTTGAATACCCTTTATGTTACATACATTTTTTGCTGCTTACTTGTTTTATTGTCAGCAACAATCAATATATTTTGGAACTATTGTTAAATAGGTCATTTTTAAAATTTTTTAAAATGATTGTCTAATCTATACTCATGTTATTATGAGCGTATCAATGATATATTTGTTAAAATTTTCTTCGTAGCAGCCCCCCCCCCCCCATCAATGACATTAAGTTTCATCAGTGCCCCTCACCCCTCAAACAGATAGGTCAAGCACGAGTTAAGAACCCCAACCCACTGTTCCAGATTAACCAAGAAAGCCCTTTCTTACTAAAATATGCCCCCTACAAGTTAAATATGCAACATTCATAATTAAAGCTGCTTCTGCTACCAATGATACAAGCGGTCATCGACCCTTCGGTTGTCTTTTTGTTCCATGGTTTATGGTCTCGATTGTCAGTTAGTGTTAACATTTTTTTTAAACAATCTGTTTTAGTGCTTGGCGAACAACGCACGACCTCAACGTTTCATCAGTTTCATAAGTTTCATCAGTGCCCCTCACCCCTCAAAATAAATAGGTCAAGCACGAGTTAAGAACCCCAACCCACTGTTCCAGATTAACCAAGAAAGCCCTTTCTTACTAAAATATGCCCCCTACAAGTTAAATATGCAACATTCATAATTAAAGCTGCTTCTGCTACCAATGATACAAGCGGTCATCGACCCTTCGGTTGTCTTTTTGTTCCATGGTTTATGGTCTCGATTGTCAGTTAGTGTTAACATTTTTTTTAAAACAATCTGTTTTAGTGCTTGGCGAACAACGCACGACCTCAACGCTTCCACGCTCATTGATTATGTTATTGTCACTGTTTCTATCTTTGGTTCTTTACTTTTTCCTAGTCAAATATCTGGTGCCTATCATCAAACCATTTCCTCAAGCAAATGTATTAACACAATGAACACAACGTGTATTTTAAACTCGTATTACAACTATTTGTAGATACTCACTGTTAGCTGCATGGCCTTGTCCTAAGACTCGTTTTATACAGTCTTTGCCTTTGTTTTTTAAATATTTTTTTGCTTTGTTTTTTTGTTTTTAAGTGATGTTCTCTTGTCTCTTAAATATCTGTTCTCTAAATGGTGTATCCAGGTACGCTGTGACACTATCCCTCCCTACCAGACCCTACTCCTACCCCCTTCCCCTCAGGTGGCCTAAGATCGGGGATGGTAATCTTACATAACTGTAAATAACGGTAATAACGATAACATACCCGGTAATAAGTTAACCAATGATGAATTCTTAGATGCCTTCCAAACGTTATTAGACTCTCAAATTTGTAGTCCTGATACTAAATTTGTTAATGATATGATCACTACTCTAAATTCGAATACCAAAGATTTTGACGTACCTTTTGATGACAATGAACATGATAAAGCCAAATCATCCTCTTATTACTCTGAAAATCAATTTGCTTCACACTTTATGGATACGGCTGAGTTTTCTTTGGTTCATGCTAATATTAGCAGTATGAATAGAAACTTTGAGTGTTTGCGTAATCATCTTGTTCACAATCCACGGTTTTGACTTAATAGTGAATAATAGGACCAGTAAAATCGGGGGCGGTGTTGCACTATACATTTCCTCAGAATATAACTATAAAAATAGACCTGTATTGAATTATGTGAATGATTCCATAGAAACACTTTTTATAGAAATTGATTTTGTTAATAGAAAAATATCGTTATTGGAGTCATATATAGCCTCCCAAATCTATCCACAGTGATTTCTTAATAAGGGTTCTAGGACTCCTACCCCCTGGACAACTACCCCCTAGGACAACTACCCCCAGGACAACTACCCCCCGGACAACCACCCCCTGGACAACCACCCCCTGGACAACTACCCCCAGACAACTACCCCCTAGGTCAACCACCCTCTAGGACAACTACCCCCCGGATAACTACCCCCAGACAACTACTCCCTAGGACAACCACCCCCTAGGACATCTCCTTGACAACTACCACCTAAGGTAAATACCACCCAGATTATTATCATCGGACAATAACGACTTACGGGAAATATTCAATCGGACAACAAGCAACATACTCTCATCCAACTGATTAGATTTTGGGGTCTCAAGGTCCAAAGGTCACAGAGGATGTGCAAAAAAAATTCCACAATTTTTAAAATGATTGTCTAATCTATACTCATGTTATTATGAGCGTATCAATGACATATTTGTTAAAATTTTCTTCGTAGCAGCCCCCCCCCCCCCCATCAATGACATTAAGTTTCATCAGTGCCCCTCATCCCTCAAACAGATTTTTTTTTAAAATCTCTAATCAGTGCCCATGCTCGAGCATAGCCATGCATTGCCATAGTATGATTTTTTTTTGGATGTGCTATGCAGAAAAACATTGACAACCCCCAACATACGTCCACCTAAAAGTTAAATAGATAGGCCCATCGTTTCTAAAGTCTTCGAAGTTGGGGCAGGGCCCCTCCCCCCAATTTAGTTGAGCACCATGCCGAGCGGCCACGGGCGAAGTCAAAGACAATGCTGAAAGAAACCAGTTGAAAAATATTAGCACGATAAAAACTACTTTCCAAAAATCAACTGCTTTCCAAAAATCAACTGAAGGCAATTTCAATAACCCTGTCTATCACCTTTAGAAATGTGCGAACATTACAATCGCCTATTACGTAATCCGAACATGATTTCTATGGGCAGTACAATAGGCCTTTGAAAAAGAAAGTAGTTTTAATCGTGTTTATTTTAAAAAATTTTATTCGCCTAAAAAACAAGAGAATTCTCTGTATTGTAAGCCTGCAGAGATATGGATAAAATGCATCAATTATTTGTATTAATGGGACTGTAATATAAGTGAGATTTCTCTTACCAAACACGGAAAATGCAAGTTTTGGACATCATTTCAGCTTTCACTATGATTTAAATAAAAATGTAGACCAGACCACAACGATGTCAGGTGACAGAATAACTCAGGATCTTACAGAAACGATAACCAAATATGGTCAAATAACACTTCTTGGTTACTATGGGGAAAAAAAGCCATGGTTATTTTACTAAAATTTTTCAAATTTTGTTAATTTACATGGTATTGTTTTTAGGTCGAAAAATGGGGACAAATAATTTTTTTTCTGAAATTAGTGTGACCTAGTTATTTTTCTGAGTTCAAACTATCGGTATCAATCTTTGATCGTCCGTGATTGGTCAGTATTTTTATATACATGTATTATACTTTTTATACGCTATTGCGCATGCGCGAATCCAACATGGGGAAAAACACTTTATGAACGCCTTGTGGAAACGTGCAGTGCAGTTCTCGCGCTTTTCGAAATGAATTATCCTGAAATGAACACTGAAAATTCCTGGAATTTCAAAAAATATTCTGAAATTATTCAAAGGGGCTACGATCGCATCAGAATCTCATGAACTTTGTATAATGTGTGTATACATACTGTGTGTATTCTGTCTTACTGGGTGTTTCCACATGTTAAAAAAAAAAAAATCCTGAAACAGAACATCAAATTTCCTGGATTTTTATGAAATTTCATGGAATTAAAAAGAAAAATCCACTCATTTTTCTTTCTGATGTTTCTTTTTTAATGAATTGCTAGGGAGGTTAATGTTATAAATTTTGTTTTTAATTGTTGCCCTATAATTTCAACTTTCCATACCAAAAAGTAAGTTGCATTCTCTACGAGTCCATCCGTGCACGCGCGTATCACTTTCCCAGCTGTGCACTTTCCTCCATAGAGCCCATTCAATCATTCATCAAAACATAAATTTCTACTTTTGGAAATACTTATATCTTTTTCACTTTTTAACAATTTCATTTCGTTAAAAAAGGAATATGAATATTGAAGAGACAAAGAAGCTGCTAAGCATAAAAAGGAAATGATTTCATATGTAGAATTCTGGCCAATTTTGTTTGAAAACGGCCTTTTTATGTTGCCACACAAAACGTAGAACACCCAAACTATGAGAGCGAATCGACTCGTAGAAACAAAGTAAATTTGTTAATTGGTTAGAAGTGCTGTTAATCGTGGAAATTAACCAGTTAAATGGTTTCTTAAAATAGTAAGATTTCTAGGTTTGGCCTATCTTAGTTTGACTTCTGTAACTGGTTGCGTAGAATTCCGGCCTTTTTATGAATTAATCATGAAATATCGGTGTGTTTTAGACTGATCACACGACCGCTCTGTGTGCGCGCACGTGTATATGGCTAGCTGATGACATTCAGGCTACGTGCAGATGCAGTCAATTGCGCGAAACTTATTGACATGAACACATATGAATCACAAGAAAGTTCAGCAAATACAATCTCTTGAAAAAATGTGAACATGTAAGATAAATAGATTATGGTTACTAAAACGAAACATACCATGCGCTCTAATTTGACGGTCCATGAAGACATTTTATATACATTGTTTAACTGATGTGTATGAACTTTTAAAGGTTGACGAGGTTTAACAAGATATGTGAAAGGAAGCCGCGTTAATGCGTTTAACTTTGAAGGGGTTGCAGCACCACCCCACCAGCACGCCAGTGGCTTGCCTTATCAGCTGAGGGTGCAAGTAAACATTCCAATATATTTATAACGAATAGAACGGCTTATCTCGAAGGGTGCGGTGCGGCGCGGCGCGGTTGGGAGCGATCAACGCACCCTTTCGAGAAAGCTCCCCCCCCCCGCTTGTCTCGAAAGGGTGCGTTGAGAACGGAGTGACGCACGGAAAGGGTGCGTTAACTAGTCTTCCACATCAGTCGTTTATAATAAAATTAAAATAACGAAATATCATCTATTTTCTAACTGAACGTGGAATTTAGCTTGCATGTATTTAAAAAGATATAATCAAAAAATATTTTTGAAAAGTCTTCATAATTAGCATTCATTATTTCCCAGAGATCATTGAAGGAGTTAGACCACTGAGAGAGTTCATTGGGTTTTTATTGACGAATTGGTTCGTGACGAGATATCTCAACTCTCAAGACGGAAGTAGCCAGCTAGCTGGCCGGCCCGCCCGCGCGAAATTTCGCCTACAATAGTACAAGTACATCAGTCATTACATGGCATTACTCACTAGAATTGTTGGATGATTGTATTTGGTAAGTAGAACGTATGCAAAATATTATTGTATAATTATTTGTTTGAAATTGTCGGCATTGACATTGACTGATCTGGAAGTCTACGTAAAAATGAGTTTTATTTAATTTTCAATCTGTACCTTGTCTGGGGTAGTTATCCGGGGGTAGTTGTCTTAGAGGGTGGTTGTCCAGGGGGTAGTTGTCCAGGGGGTGGTTGCCGTAGAGGGTTGTTGTCCTAGGGGGTAGTTGTCCAGGGGGTAGTTGTCCGGGGGTAGTTGTCCTGGGGGTAGTTGTCCTAGGAGGTAGTTGTCCAGGGGGTGGTTGCCCTAGGGGATAGTTGTCCTAGGGGGTAGTTGTCTGGGGGTAGTTGTCCAGGGGGTAGTTGTCCAGGGGGTGGTTGTCCAGGGGGTAGTTGTCATGTGGGTAGTTGTCCAGGGGGTAGTTGTCCAGGGGTAGTTGTCCTGGGGGTAGTTGTCCTAGGAGGTAGTTGTCCTAGGGGGTAGTTGTCTGGGGTTAGTTCTCCGGGGGGTAATTGTCCTAGAGGGTGGTTGTCCTAGGGGGTAGTTGTCTGGGGGGTAGTTGTCTGGGGGTAGTTAACCGGGGGTAGTTGTCCTAGAGGGTGGTTGTCCATGGGGTAGTTGTCCAGGGGGTGGTTGCCCTAGGGGGTAGTTGTCCTAGAGGGTAGTTGTCCGGGGGTAGTTGTCCTGGGGGTGGTTGCCCTAGGGGGTAGTTGTCCTAGGGGGTAGTTGTCTGGGGTAGTTGTCCAGGGGGTGGTTGTCCAGGGGTAGTTGTCCTGGGGGTAGTTGTCCGGGGGTAGTTGTCCTTAGGGTAGTTGTCCAAGGGGGTAGTTGTCTGGGGGTAGTTATCCGGGGGGTAGTTGTCCTAGAGGGGTAGTCGTCCTAGAGGGTGGTTGCCCTAGGGGGTAGTTGTCCTAGGGGGTAGTTGTCCTAGAGGGTGGTTATCCTAGGGGTGGTTATCCGGGGATGGTTGTCCAGAGGGCGTGTGTGGATACGCTTAATTCTCTCAAACCCAATACTGCGTGTGTGTGTGTGTGTGTGGGGGGGGGGTGTGTAATTGGGGTTTTACAGACGTGTATCAATCAGATATCATTATTTACGTCTGGGACCGACCTTTAGCGTCACCAATACTGCGGGGCAAGGATTGTTTTTTAATGGGTGACTTCAATATTAATTTATGAACTACCATTCTAAACCAACTCGCATCGCAGAACAATCTTCCACCTTTTAATTGACAATACATTTAGTAACATGCATCCCTTTCCCCAAGCTGGCGTTGTAATATCAGACCTAACAGATCACTTCCCCATATTTGCACATTTCCCAATCTTGCAGCAAACACAATGCCCTTCTATAATATACAAACAAACGGAATTTGTCTGAAGGTAATATTAATACTTTCAAAGACAGACTAAGCATAGTACATTGGAATGATTTTTATGATATGACTGATGTACATAATAGTTTTGATGAATTTATGGCCAAATTAACTAGCTTGTTTAATTAATGTTGTCCTATGAGAAAAATCAATCTTCAAAATAGGAAAAGAATTCCAAATTCTCCATGGATAACACCAGGCTTATTAAGATCAATAAATATGAAAAAAATAATCTTTATTTGAAATATAGAGGGAATCCTACTGAAAGTTCTAAATCGAAATATTTGAATTATAAAAATACATTGTCAGGGTTGCTACGTAGAGGAAATAAGATATATTTTCACGTCAATTTATGAACTGTAACAAAGATGCCAAAAACACATGGAAATTAATCAATGAAATTCTGAATAAGCAGGAAAAAAAAGTACTATTTCTAAGATACAAATTGATGAAAAAACTATTGATGAGTTATAAAATATTGTTGATCACTTTAATGATTATTTTGTTGAAATTGGTCCAAATTTAGCAAGTAAGATACCAAACTGTGATAGAAAAGTTTATGATTAATTACAAAACCCTAACCCTATAGTCTATGGGCCATCTGAAGTCATGGGCGTGTAAAAAAGTGGCCGTTGCTATGGAAACGGTCCCACAAAATGCTTATATTTGTGTAAAATATCTATGATTTATCAATACAAAATAGAAAACAACTGTCTGCACAATCTTAAATCATGTTTTTCTGTTAGCTAGGACCCTCAGCTCTCATAATCTGCCTGTTTTCCATAGAGTTCATGGTGGGCGTGGCCGCTAGGGCCGTTACCATGGCAACACATAACGAAATACTGGAATTTAGAAAATACCGTATATTTGTCATTTAACAGCATAAAATATATGGTAAGGCCTCTAATATATGTATTTCAACCTGCCCCACTGACTCCAACTACAATCTGAGCCATTTGAAGTCATGGGCGTGTAAAAAAGGGCCGTTGCTATGAAAACGGTCCCACAAAATGCTTATATTTGTGTAAAATATATATATGATTTATCAATACAAAATAGAAAACAACTGTCTGCACAATCTTAAATCATGTTTTTCTGTTAGCTAGGACCCTCAGCTCTCATAATCTGCCTGTTTTTCATAGATTCTATGGTGGGCGTGGCCGCTAGGGCCGTTACCATGCTAGCATAACGAAATACTGGAATTTAGAAAATACCGTATATTTGTCATTTAGCAGCATGAAATATACTTGGTAAGGACTCTAATATATGTATTTTAAGCTGCCCCACTGATTCCAACCACAATCTGAGTCATTTGAAGTCATGGGCGTGTAGAAAATGGCCGTTGCTATGGAAACGGTCCTACAAAATGCTGCTTTTTGTGGAAAATATCTATGATTAACAATACAAAAAAGAAAACAACTGTCTGCACAATCTTAAATCATGTTTTCTGTTAGCTAGGACCTTCAGTTCTCATATTCTTCCTATTTTACATAAAGTTGGTCGTGGGCCTGACCACTAGGGTTGTTACCATGGTAACACACCAAGGAATTGAATTTTAGAAAATACTATATATCTGTAATTCAACATCACAAAAACTAATTGTAACCATCTAACTATATGTATTTTTGGGTGCCCGTTTAATTGCAAGTAGAATCGGAGACATTGGAAGGCACCGTCAGTCAAAACATGCCTGTTGCTATTGAAACAGTATGATAAATATTGAATATTTCTGTAACTAATCAACACAAAACAAAGAACAAGTGTATGTACACTCTAAAATGGTGTTTATCTGACAGCTAAATCTGAGTCATTGGAAGTCACTGTCATGTCAAAACATGGTCGCTATAGAAATGTTATGGTGAATTAATAAATATTAGTGAAAAAATATGTAACTATCCAATGCACTTTATAAAGTAAGGGTCTCCACAACCTGAAATGATGTTTTTTCCCCTGTATGTTAGCTAGGACCCTGGATATCATATCCTCCCTGACTACCACAAAGGTGGATACTGGGCGACCACTCGGGCTGTTACCATGGTAATAAGATAGGAAATAACATATATGTGTAATTCAACAACGTGAAAATATTTAGTAGGCATTACATCTATTTCAAGCAGCTCTTTTGAGTGCAATTTTTTGTGTGCTTTCAAGGTCACAGTCAGGTACACGATTATAATTCTTATTATCCGTTTGGTCTCAAACTGACGCCGATGGTGGGTGTGAGCACCAGCCCCATTACTATGGCAACCCACCATCAAAATATTGGAAATTGTTTGAAAATTACATCTATATATTCTGTTTCAACAATAGAAAACACAAAATATTGGTCTTGATATACATATCATAAACTTCCAGAGTTATTACAGTCATAATCCGAATCACTTAAGGCCATAGTAATGTCAAAACAGGGTTGTTGCCATGGTAGTATTATTATGAAAACTGAGCAATTAAAAAAAAAAGGTGACAGATTTTTGTTATTACACAGCAGCAATTATGTTGCAGAGACATTTTTTAATTGTTCGCCATGTTCGGATAGCTCCGGGCAAGATGTGGGAGTCCATGTGGGGGACCGTTGCAGTAACAACAGCTGATCCTAACTGGTTAGCTGTACTTGAGTAGTTATGCTTCCACCTCTATGCCTTGGCGTTGGGAGGGAGGCAATGGAGGCTTAATAAATGGATTCACCTAAGTCACAGAACCTAATGTATTCATAAGATGATAAACTTGTCGGTCTGTAGCTAAACCTGTCTACTTGAACTAAATCTGAGAAGATTGGAATAGAATTTAGCATATTTTCCCCTAATCCTACCCATAAGAAATCTGCATGTTCATTAAGGATTAACAGCATGACCAAGGTGGTATAGGATTTAGACTTCATCAGAAACAGGGCCAAAGAATTGAATTTTTGGGTGCCTCATCATAGATTAAGTCCAGGACTAAAGTGTTGATACCTGCCTGGAGTTTTTTATATTTGCTAGAAGGTATTCAAAAGAGTCACTGAGAAGGCCTGTGGTGCAATTGCAGCTCAGCATTCTCATGACTTGCATGATTGGGGTACATGTATATTAGCCATGGACTTGATGTGTTGGGGACCATAAGACCTATAAGTTTACATTGGTTTCCCTTACAGGTAAGCTGCAGTTCTTTTGGCTTTAGAGGAGATATGGCCAATAGTTTGTGAGATTGTTCCTCTAATACTATCTTCCCTTAAGCATGGTTGCATAAAGGATGGGGTATATTTTTGGCAGAGTTTAGTGGCTAAGTCCATAATATTGTGAAATTAGTGAACACCAGCGGGTTTGTCTATCTATCTTTTACAGCTTTAAGGCGTTCTGCAGCCTTACTTGAACTGAGTATTCTCTTATTAAAACTTGGTTGACTTTCTTACAAGTCTGATATGGTGAGGCACTCTTATCTGGCTTGAATCACAGGCTAAGAAGGTCATGGTGAGGAGATTATCCAACCCTCCTCCGGTTTGGTTTGGCAGAATAAAGTCAGAACTCAGGATGGAGATATAGGTGTCATCTATACCTCCACCACTATGTTAGAAGAGAATACATTTTTTTGCAATACTTGAGTAATGTCTCTATGGTTAGGATGAAGATGATGAGTGAATCCTCACTTCACCCTAGAGGGAATTCAGATTTACTTAGTATAGTTTGGTATGTAATTCTGAAGTCTGTCAATGCCTTATTGTATCTGTTCTTCATGATAACTCTGATTGATGGGTAATCCTCAACCTCATCCAAAGTAGCGGGTGTTGCTGCAAGAGGAATTCTGCTGAAAATGTTCCGTACCTCTATCCCAAGGATGCTCTCTAACTTCTGATTCCTAATGGCATCCATTTATAGAACTCCTTGAAGGGGCAAAGTGGAATACAAGTAGCTCTCACTCATGTCAACTGGGTGTGGACACTTATGTACCTCAGTTATCATTTCACAGATGACCATATGACAGATGAACTAAAAACCGACACATTAATGGCAGTTAGCAGTACAGTCAGAAATTAACTTTATAAAAATATATCATCACTAAATATGCCACTATATTCTAAATATAGATTTTCTCGATCATAATCTGCCTTAGCAGCGACCATATTTGGATATGATCATTGGGAATAAATGATTAACATTTTCAATGCAATCATTCAGGCTGCTTGCAATGGAGATATCTAGCATGTCTACACTGTTATATTGTTTTAAAATAATGTTAAACTAAAACAATGCCACTTTCTGAAATGCCAATATTTTAAAGATGCTTTTGGTGCTCACAGCCACAGTACAACACCTACCAAGTGGTCAAAGTTAATACTGTAATACAACACAGTAGATGAGAGTATCTCTAAGTACAGTGGTACCTCTTCAATATGAATTGGCTTATAAAATACAATGAATTTTCAGAAGCCTTGCATATCTATTTGAACATTTGCATCTTCGTTTGTCATAACAAGTGTCCTACCAGGCATGAACTTACGGCCTCCAACCTGGAAAATATTCTTGATCTGGATTTGAACCAATAGGACAGTTGCCCTTGTTTATAATTCATTATTTAGATACATAAATATCCCTTTCTTAAAAATCAATATTAGCTTTCTTATCATTCTTTTCCGTTAGCAACGGCATATTTTTATATGACTGACCTAAACTAATCCGGCTTTTGATTGCAATTAAAGGCGCAGCTTCAATTGTGTATAATTAGATGCCTACATTGTACTTCGTTACATTACAAATACATGGTGGAAGCACTGTGGTATATTGGTGAAGGCCTTTCACTCTCATACCAGAGCTCTTGGATTCGATCCTTGATCGGTGCTTACATCCCTGGGCAAGGTGTTTTGCCCACATTTGTTTTGCTTGACCCAGATGTATGAAATGTGTACAAGGCAATGATAGTTGCAGGGCAGTAATATTACTGATGTGGTTATCCTGGGTAAGTAAGATCAATTTATTATTATCTATTATTCTAAAACTTGTTTTTTGGTGCCTTACCATGGTAGCTACCTTGACAGTCTCACCCACAACCAACTTTGTGGCTACTAGGAAGCTTTCGATTATGATAGCTGAGGGTCCTAGCTGACAGATAAACACCATTTTAAGCTGTATATACCACTTGTTCTTTGTTTTGTGTTGAAATATTCAATTTTTATCATACTGTTTCTATAGCAACAGCCATGTTTTGACATGACGGTGACTTCCAATGACTCTGATTATACTTGCAACCGACACGGGCACCCCAAAATACATATAGTTATATATTGTTTTTCTGATGTTGAATTACAGATATATAGTATTTTCTAAAATTCAATTCCTTGGTGTGTTACCATGGTAACAACCCTAGTGGTCACGCCCACCACCACCTTGATGTCAAACAAGCAAATTATGATAGCTGAGGGTCATAACTAATATAAAATCATTATCAAAGACTGTGCAGACATTTTTGTGATTGCAATCTATCAGGCAGCTTGAAATACACATAATGGGATACTTACCATATATTTTATAGCTATTGAATTACAAAGATGCAGTATTTTCTAAGAATCCAGTATTTTTTATGTGTTACCATAGTAACGGTCCTACAGGCCACACCCACCACCAACTGTACATGAAATAGGCAGATTATGATAGCTGAGGGTCCTAGCTAATAGAAAAACATACTTTAGGCTTGTGCATACACCTTTTTGGCTATTTCATATTTATAAGTTTAGAAAGTTGTCAAAAATACCCGCTTTTTATGGTACCGTTTCCATAGTAACGGCCATTTTTTGACACGCCCATGACTTTAAATGGCTCTGATTATGGTTGCAATCGATTGGGCACCTTAAAATACATATATTAGGATGCTTACCAAGTATTTTTAGATTCGTGAATTGGAATTATATGACTTTTCCTAAAATTCATATTTTTCTTGATCCGTTACCATGGTAACGGCCCTGGTGGCCACACCCACCACCAACTTTATGGCAAACAAGCAGATTCTGATAGCTGAGGGTCCTAGCTTAAGGCGCTGTCACACTCTAGCGTATAGAGCCAGCGTACGAGGAACGTATGGACTTTTTGGGCATATGCTGACATACGCTGAAACACGCTAGGGGTACGCTGGAATACGTTTGTAGTACGCCGGTGTACGTCGGTGTACGCTGATGTACGCTGACGGCCAAAATTTTTTTTGAACATGCACAAAAATTTCCAGCGTATGCCGACGTATGAATTTTACGCTCCTCATACGTTCCTCATACGCTGAACACGCTAGAGGTACGCTGAAGGTACGTTACTCATACGTCGAGTACGCTTCTCATACGTTGAAATTGAGTGGGTCAGGAAACCTAGCGTTAGAGAAGCGTATAATGAACGTGTGTCTGACCTGTGTCTAACGAATGGCTAACGTTATAATGGTAGTTATAACGACAGTCTAACGTACTCAACTTATGCCTAACGTGTTCTGAGCGTACAGCCAACTTATCCCATGCGTATTACATGCGTATTAGCAGCGCATGGGGTATATAAAGTCTCACATTTCCAAATCTGTATCAGGTGGAGAAGGAGGAGGAACATCAGCTGGCTTGACTTTCTTGGCACGCCGTTTTCGCATCTTGACAGCTTGAAGTCTACTGGCGGAATGACGAAATTCGCGCGCTGCCACCTTTTATTCCCCGCTGTGTACGCTCCTCATACGCTAGGCTGACGTTCCGCATACGTTTCTCATACGTCGGAGGTACGCTGATTACGTCCAACTCAAATACACATCACATCACATACGCTCACATACGCTCACATACGCTACTCATACGCTACTCATACGCTACTCATACGCTGACGGTATGCTAGGCTCACGTTACTCTAACAGTCATTAACCGAAAATCGACCTCATACGCTGAAAAGTTGTGCGTATAAACAATTTTTCGAAATATTCGATACGTTCCTCATACGCTGGCTCTATACGCTAGAGTGTGACAGCGCCTTAACAGAAAAACATCATTTAAAATTGTGCCTAAGGGGGGGGGGGGCCTTTTCGGTTTCTGGCCCATGGACTACTACTTCTATGTTCTTGAATCCTGTAAATGAAGGTGAAGTTCTTGACATTGTGAACAATTTTATAATTAAACGCAGTTGTGGACATGATGATCTGGATAATTTTATAATTAAGAAAATAATAGCAAGTATTGTTGAACATTTCACTTACATATGCAATCTATCTCTGAGCACAGTTGTTTTTCCAAACAAAATGAAATTAGCCAAAATAATCCCTATTTTTAAAAAGGGTAATCCGTTATCGCGATTAAATTACAGGCCAATATCTTTGTTAGCCACTTTTTCCAAAATACTTGAAAAAGTCGTTTTTACTCGCACAATGATTTTTTTGAATAATAATGATATTTTACATCAATCTCAGTTCGGATTTAGAAAACACCATAATACAACACATGCTCTCCTCTCTCTAATCAATATTACAAGTTCTATGATAACGGTACCCACACAATAGAAATGTTCTTAGATTTCTCTAAGGCATTCGACACTATAGATCATGAAATTCTCTTAAGCAAACTTTCACATTATGGCATAAGGGGCATTGTTTCAGATTGGTTTCGAAATTATTTATACGAACGTCAGCAATATGTCTGTTTGGGAGAATTGCATGCCGCAATTAAAAAAAAATAATTGTGTTCCACAGGATTCTATTCTAGGCCCTTTACTTTTTATCTTGTATATAAATGACTTTCATAGATCATCAAAGTTATTGACTTTTATTATGTATGCAGATGACACTAATCTATTTTTTTCGCACAAAAGCCTAGAAACTATGTGTAATGTGATTAATTCTGAACTGGATTCAGTTGCAAAATGGATTAAGGCTAACAAGTTATCCCTAAATCTAGAAAAAAAAAAATTACATGTTATTTAGTAATACTTTTAAAGAACTACCTCATCCGATTCTCATAGATAATATACAAATACAGAAGGTGATTGAAACAAAATTTCTAGGCACTATAATAGCTAATGAGCTGTCATGGAAGCATCATATTGATAATGTATGTAAATTGATATCCAGAAAAATAGGTATGATTAACAAACTCAAATGGTCTTTTCCCCCAAACATACTTCTATCACTATACTCCACACTAGTTTTACCATCTAAATTATGGAAACAGTATGGCATGCCTGTTAGACAGAGTTTTTTATTACAGAAAAGAGCTATGCGAATTATAAGTAATGTTAATTATTGCCACCACACTGATGGTCTATTTCACACTAATAATGTACGAGAAATGTATGATATTTACCGCCTCAATCTTGCTGTACTTATGTTTCAGTATCATAATCATGAATTGCCCACTGTCTTCAATTATATATTTAAAGCAAATAATGAGATCCATCATTACCCCCACCAGACAAATCAATCTAAATCACTTGCCAAGATCTCGTACAGCATTAACCCAGAATACTTTTTCATATACAGCTCCTAAATTTTGGAACTCCCTCCCTTTAAATATACGAGACAGGATAAGTGTGAGTACACTCAAACGTAAATTGAAAAAAAAATCACTTATTGCTTTTTATGAACGTTGATCCCTCAATGATGATTCTTTTTTACCGGTGTAGTAAAATCTATAGATTAAATAAACCTTCCAGATTCTGCCCCCACCCCCTCACCCTCTGTCAATTTGTCCTTCTTCTTCTGTCTTATGTAAAGTTTACTCCTTTTTATTGTTACTATTTTGTGTTCACATTATTTTTCAATGCTTTCTCTTCGATGGAAAGTGTGTTATGCCTATGATTTGTTTGTTTTCCATGGCCATGTATCTGTCTTCTTCTTTCTCCCTTTTATTGGGCATTTTATGCATGGTTGCCCAGTCTAGTTTTTTATGTACTGTATACATGACTTATCTTTTGCCAGGGACCAGCGCTTCTACAAGCTATGCTTCTATGCTGGTATCTGTTTTCATTCTGATTTTCATAAAATTAATCTAATGTAGTCTTCATTACTCTTACTTTTTTTTCTTACAACTCAAATTTTAATGCACTTTATTTTGCTTGTAATGATCAGAAACGTTTCTGCACTAAGTTGTCTTGCCAATTATATTGTATATTGTTGATTGCATAATACATATTGTTATATACATGTAGTAATATGCGGAAAGATTTGTTTACAAATTAAAAAATATATACATGTACTTTGAAAAATGAAAGTGTAATGAAATAAAATCTAAATCTGAAACATCTTTTAGTTTTAAATTATATCACTCACGTCCAGTGGCGTATCTAGGTATTCTGGCGCCCGGGGCAAATTATCAAATCTGCGCCCCCATGCCCAAATGAGCGTATTAATTTAAAACATGATGCTGAAAATGATTTTTGATGCCCGGGGTTGTTAGGCCAAATTTGATGAGTTATTGTATACGCGGGAGAGCAACGCGACCAAGCGGCAGATTTTTTTTCCTTTTCACCCCTGAAATTGGAATTTTACCTTTACAATAACCAAAAATGGCCGGGAATACAGCGACCTAGCAAAACTTTTTTTTATTTTGAAAAAATGCTATTTTGGGGCGGAAAATAAATGAAAACCCTTAAGAAATATATTTCAGGACTTTAGTAAGGCAATTGCTAGGCAAATTTATGATTTCTTTCGCATGTTCTATACTTTGAACGTGCTTTTTATGCACTTTTATGCACTCTGGTGGCGCGAAATTTATCAAGCTCCTGTGGTATGCGAGGGGGGGGGGCAAAGCAACTAGAGTCAATTAATGGTTAACACTTTAAAAAGGGGCGCGAATTAGCTAGATCTTGAACAAAACTATGCGAGGGAGGAAAGCGACCGAGCTTTAGAAAATTTTCGCATTTCAAGAACTATAAAACACCATTTCTTACGCATTTTGTCCTCGACTGGGCGCAAATATCGCCTCAAAGACGATAAAATTTCTTGTATTTCTCCCCCTTTTCTTCCTCTCTTTTGCGTCCCCCCCCCCCCTTTCATTGCTCACGTCCAAAATCACCCTTAGAATATTTAAGTTAGCCGGGGAATACCGAAGTCATTTCGTGTTGAGTACATATGTGTGCACACAAATTGCATGCATCGTCGCGTTCTATTGTATCGAAATTACATTACAATTAAATCTTTCCCGTTTACTTTGGCGACATCAGGAATGGACATTGATGAACGATTATCCCTCAATGATGATTCTTTTTTACCTGTGTAGTAAAACTTATAGATTAAATAAACCTTCCAGATTCTGCCCCCCCCCCCCCCCCCCCCCTTCCTCACCCTCTGTCACTTCGTCCTTCTTCTTCTGTCTTATGTAAAGTTTACTCCTTTTTATTTTTACTATTCTCAGCTTTTTGTGTTCACATTGTTTTCAATGCTTTCTCTTCGATGGAAAGTGTGTTATGCCTATGATTTGTTTGTTTTCCAAGGCCATGTATCTGTCGTCTTCTTTCTCCCTTTTATTGGGCATTTTAGGCATGGTTACCTAGTCTAGTTTTTTATGTACTGTATACATGACTTATCTTTTGCCAGGGACCAGCGCTTCTACAAGCTATGCTTCTATGCTAGTCTCTATTTTCATTCTGATTTTCATAAAATGAATGTAATGTAGTCTTCATTACTCTTTCTTTTTTTTTTACAACTCAAATTTTAATGCACTTTATTTTGCTTGTAATGATCAGAAACGTTTCTGCACTAAGTTGCGTTGCCAATTATATTGTATATTGTTGATTGCATAATACATATCGTTATATACATGTACTTTGAAAAATGAAAGTGTAATGAAATAAAATCTAAATCTGAAACATCTTTTAGTTTTAAATTATATCACTCACGTCCAGTGGCGTATCTAGGTATTCTGGCGCCCGGGGCAAATTATCAAATCTGCGCCCCCATGCCCAAATGAGCGTTTTAATTTAAAACATGATGCTGAAAATGATTTTTGATGCCCGGGTTGTTAGGTTTACCTTTACAATAACCAAAAATGGCCGGGAATACAGCGACCTAGCAAAACTTTTTTTTATTTTGAAAAAATGCTATTTTGGGGCGGAAAATAAATGAAAACCCTTAAGAAATATATTTCAGGACTTTAGTAAGGCAATTGCTAGGCAAATTTATGATTTCTTTCGCATGTTCTATACTTTGAACGTGCTTTTTATGCACTTTTATGCACTCTGGTGGCGCGAAATTTATCAAGCTCCTGTGGTATGCGAGGGGGGGGGGGGGCAAAACAACCAGAGTCAATTAATGGTTAACACTTTAAAAAGGGGCGCGAATTAGCTAGATCTTGAACAAAACTATGCGAGGGAGGAAAGCGACCGAGCTTTAGAAAATTTTCGCATTTCAAGAACTATAAAACACCATTTCTTACGCATTTTGTCCTCGACTGGGCGCAAATATCGCCTCAAAGACGATAAAATTTCTTGTATTTCTCCCCCTTTTCTTCCTCTCTTTTGCGTTTTCCCTCTTTCATTGCTCACGTCCAAAATCACCCTTAGAATATTTAAGTTAGCAGGGGGAATACCGTAGTCATTTCGTGTTGAGTGCATATGTGTGCACACAAATTGCATGCATCGTCGCGTTCTATTGTTTACAATTAAATCTTTCCCGTTTACTTTGGCGACATCAGGAGGAGACAATACGTACATACATACCACGGGACGCGACAACTATTGGACATACCCATTGCATAATTATTTTCTTACGTTGGTTAACCCGGTGAGAGATTACGGTTGTAAACACGTCCAGCAAGATGGCTAACGCGAGTGGTCTACGTACGGGTCGCACAATGCAAGTTGATACTCATCGTGAACAACGTTGTTCGTCACGTGCCGCTTGTGATGCGGCATGAGGGATGTTGCAGTGCTGTCGACACCGCCGTCATGCAAAGAGTCCACACGGAAAACGGCCGTTCCTTCAGCATGACCTTCCCAAATCTCCCAAATCACGTTTATGACGTCGGCGTGGCATGCGGAATACATACGAGAGACACGTATCCTAGAATTATGACACTGAACCCGTGCAACGGCGAGTGCGGACACGGTGGGGAAAAGAGTACTTTCGAAGAAAAATAAGTTCCTGGACGGTTTTCGCTCTTAATATACGAGATAGCATCCTTTTTCTTAAAAGAAAATAGCTATTGCTATGTCAGTCATGTTCCAGCATTGCTTAGAGAGGAAAAACGAAAGATTCCGAGGTGGTATTGTGCAAAAAAAAAATCCCGTATTGGTATAATTTGCAAGTGCTCCTAGGTGTGTTACTGCTCCCAGGTGTAGTAATGGGTACCTTGTAGGAATTTATTCCTTGAAATGCTTTGAGCGCCTTATAGGGCAGCTCGGCTAAAGCCAGGGTAATATTGGAGCGTCTTGAGCACCATTGGTGGATACGAGCGCTAGATAAATACCCAATATTATTATTATTATTATTATCCTGTGAAGTGTTTTATGTGTTTTAGCTAGCTGGCTTTGAAGCCAATACAACGCTCAAGATGATTTCGGAGAATTTTTGTTTATGGGGCGGGGCTTAGCAGGTAATAGGGGAAAGGTTTAGAAATACGTCATGATACATTATTTAGATCAAACAGTTCTGTCGCTGAATACATCCATCCTCTTTACAGAAATCGATATACTTTTACATCTCATGGGATTTTTATTTTTAATTTGTCAGTGTCATCTAAACTGCACGTAACGCAATAATGCGGGTCAGTCCCGGGACCAAAATGGTTGCAAGTTATGGATCATTTAATAGTATTTCCTTGTTTTCGAACAAAAGAAACAAAAAAAACAAACAATACAAAAGAGCGAACAAAAAACATGTCGAAAGCAGCTAAACAAGCTATGCTAATTAGCTTTTCGTTTTGACAAGCATACACTTTTGTATGAATCAATGTTTGCTTTATTCTTTCCATGAGGTTGAAGTAAACTTTTCAACAAATTAATCATGTAGCAATTAAGCACTGTAGCTATACTTTGTCAGCAAATCTTGCCACTTCATGTTCTCATCCTAGATATTGTACATTGTACATATTCTAACGGAGAACCATCTTCTACAAATCGCATTGTGAAAACTGAACTCAAAATAAAGAAAAATTACTTTGACCCATTTATTCGTATCTTGCAACGAAGCAATCCATGAAGCCTCATAGACATTCCCTGAATCCTCGAAGTTCAGCCTTCCATTAAAAGGTTCGTGGATATTTCCATAGACCGATGAGGCGGTTATCCTGGAGTTTTGTATACGACCATCTTCAACGCCTAGGCTCTCTCCGTAAGCAGGTGGCGTGCAACCAAGTTGAACGTCGAGATTCATTGCCGCTAAAATGATGAATGTGAGATGGTAAGAATAAAAAACAATATGATTTCAATCGCCCCGCTTCAATACAAGCCCCACCCCATTTTCTTCACCCCAATATAAAGATATTTGTAGAATATTGACTGCCATTGAATGATATACCAACCTATATTGCCCGACCTATGAGTCCAATATTGCCCGAGCCGAAGTCGAGGGCAATATTGGATTCAGGAGGGTTGAATCCCATTCAATACAGTCAATATTTTCTTTACCTCGCAGGAAGGTGATGTATAAAACTCCATCTCACCAACCATATTCATTTCACATGTATATAGGCCAACATTAATTTTGATCACCCAAGTCTGACGTACCTCTTTATGACGTCATCTAAGTATTGCGTTGTATTGCGTATCCGCGCATTGCATGTGTATTGCTTTGCTTCTCAAAGCTGTTCAAGCCCGCGGCCTAATTTTCACACAAAGTCAATTGGAAAACCCGGAAAAGAAGAAAGATGGTATATTATTACCCATATAAGGCATTTTAGCGGCGCATTAAAAGGGCATATTCTTGTCCACTTGATTTGCGCGTGCAATATGAGAGGATATATAAGAAACGCTGAAATTCCTCATAAGCTACAATAATAACCTTGCCGTGCAATATTTATATAATATTGGCAGGCTTGAGGGGGATATCAGAATATATTGGCGGCAACAGAATCATATTGCTCCGAGTCGAAGACGAGGGCAATATGTTTTTTTAAGGGCAATATTTTCGACATCACCGAAAGTAGACCCAGTCAATATTATTACTACCTAGACTCTATATCATCTATATGCCTGTTTTGTAGCTATTACAAACACGTCTGTTTGCCTGTCAGTCCTTCTGATTTCAGGTTATTCATAAAGATATGTAATATAGGCCAAGCAATTGTGACGTAAATTGTTACCGCGCGTATCCATTGTTTAAACCTTTGTACACTTTAACGCGTACACAATACTGCGCGTACGCACTTTGATTAAAAGCGCACTGACAAGAAATGGTGGAATATGACAAATATGTTGCCCTCTTTTTTAGTACATTGGTCTATGGGGCCCGGGGAAACCCGGAATATGGCAAATATTTCCCGCTCCGGTGACAGATTCGGAGTAGCGTTTAAAATACGGCTTTTTATTTTGCAGCTAAATATGCCCTGTATAGGTAATAATATGCCATATTTTGTCTGGTCTGTTTGCGTGCGAGCCAATAATGCAACGCATACACACATATGCACATGACGTCATAAAGAGGTTAAGTCAAACTTCTGTGATCACAATTATATAATAATTATGATGATAGGCCTAGGTAATAATAATAATATTGACTGGCTTATCTTTCGGGAGATGCAGGAAATGTTGCCCTTACCGAGATAATATTGGCATCTTCGACTCGGTCAATATTATTCTAGTGCGGGCAACACTTCCTGGTATCTCCCTCAAGGCCAGTCGATATTACTATTACCTAGGCCTATCCCTAGTATGTAAATGAAGAAATTTCATGTAGAGCTATACAGTTGTGCACGTAGACTTATTAGTATAACCAAAGAGTTTAAATGCGAAGAGTGCTATTAATTCGCAACCTTCAAGTATACCCGAGTGCTATTCGAGTTTCCAGGAATAAGATACGAGCACTACGATTGCGTTACGAGTCAGGCGGAGTTGCCCACGAGATTAACGCGAGTTTAGATCGAGCACGACGAATACAACGGGTGTTGTATGAGCTTATTCAGAGTGCATTGCAAGCGCACAATGATATGTCAGCTGGCCTATAGAATATGCAGTGATTTACATTTTCCCAGAAGTATTTGCAAGATAGAACACATATATTCAACACTAAACGCACGTGTACACAGAAATATAGGCCATCGCCATTGCATTTCCACAACTACTAACAAACAAGGCAAGATACATGCCTCGGCTCAAGAAATCCAAGAGTGGTGGACATTGCGGTATTTGCTGTAGCAGGGTTCCACCTCCCTGGTTGCTTATAGTGGACATTGCGGAAGTGGGCCATTCTTTGTAATGGGAAACTTTTTTGACAAAAATGAAGTGAATTTTTGCTGTCTTTTGAATAGTATATTCTTGAAGAGTAATCACATTTCTTTAAATTGAAGACCCAATTATGCTAATTTGCCTACAATTACTTTGGCATAAATTGAAATAAGACAACATTCATTTTCTCCATATAATAGTCATCGCTCAATATGAGCTTTAATAGTTGTTTCATAGGTGTTGTCACTCCATAGTGAAATCATAACCTTTCTAGGTCATTTTGCAAGTAATTATGTTGAAGGAAAAAGAAAATTTGTCTATGCATTTTGTAATAATTAGCATTCATAATTAAGTCATTCTAATGTCACACGTACACGTGACCCCAAAACATGAAAAGTTTATGCGTTTTAAAAATACAATTTGGATAATCTATATTTTTCCTGTCATAAGCTAACTGGTATGTGTCCTCCATCTCACCAAATATTATTCCAAATATGATTCTCGTTCTTTAAATATCGCCCAACTAACTTTGTCACACACGTGACCTGAGTGCAAAATGGTCAAGTGCATATGTATTGGACAAGTCATGTGTACAATAATTTTCATCTACTTTTGTTGAGCTTCTTGACCTTATTAATTCTGTTTTCCATTTTTGTAATTCCTCTTGCTTAATCCTCTGAAGCCTATACAATTATGATCAAAGTGTAATAAGCTATCGTATATTCATAATGTAATTGGCCAATGGATATGTGCTTCTAAAAATAGTTTAGAAAACAAGCTGAATATTAATATACTTGTATATCAGCATGAAAACTTTGATATGTTTACTTTGATTCTTTGGTCTGAACATTAATAATAATAATAATGATTACAATAACAATACTAATAAGAATTAATAATAATAACAATAATAATCATATGTCTTGTTTACCCAGGGTAGCCTCATCAGTACTAAATATTGTTCTCCCTGAGGGGCTCCAAGCATATTATTACCCTGGTTTTAGCACGACAACCGTAGCGCTCACAGTGGCAAAGCTTCCTTGACAATAAGGTCGCACCAATTATTGTGCAGAAGATCAAGGTCAAGCAGAGCGAAAATGCTTCTGGCATCCATCTTCATTTTGCAGAGCGCAAAAAATGATATGCATTCCCCGCCCCCTTAATCGTATGAAACTCGCAGAAATCTCTTATCACTCGTAACAAGATCTTGATAATTCCTTGATAGATAGATAGAAGTCGTACACAGGTCATCGCGGCTCATACCAAGCTCGGTATGACTCGTTTCGCGCTTGGTTCACTCGTAGTAGTACACTCGACGTTGCGTCGTAGATCACCCATGCAAGTCTCATAAAATAGGCAAATTTCGCGCGAGTTCACGCGAGTTCAAGCTCGCTCGGCACAACTCGAGACTCCAACTCGGCTAAGAAAATTTTGCGCGAGTTCATGCGAGTTCAAGCTCGCGCAGCTCGGCACAACTCGAGACTCCAACACTGCAGCCGAGTTGGAGTCTCAAGTTGTATCGAGTTGTGCGAAGGTGAACTAGAGTGAACTCGTGCGAAATTTGCCTATTTTATATTTCGCACGAGTTCACGCGAGTTCAACTCGAGACTCCAACGATCCCACAGAAATTCGATTTCATTATTCATCTGATTATTTAGAAGCTCGATCAATTAGATTGTACGTTCAATGTTCAAATTATTATGCCATTGCCCGTTCTTCCAAAATCGGATCGTAGTCAGATCGTATAGTGTGCGGTGGACTTAAAAGGAAGACCACCCTGATATCAAGTTGGTTTTAAAAGAAGCAGAAAAAATAAAGAAATATATGACATGAAGTTTGAGCATAATCTGATAGAAAATAAGAAAGTTATGAATGTTTAAAGTTATAATCAACAAGACAAATATTGGCAACTCCGTGACGAATCTTGCGAGCTTCTCTCCCATTTGCTCCACACATCATACATTTTCATTTTCTGTGTTGTTGATGAGGGAACAAATTAGAATCATACAGGTTTGTATACGCCTACTGTAAAAGCATCAGTGAAATAATAAAAAGAAAATTGAAATATTATGATTTTTTCTTGCACAGAGCAAATGGGAGATGAGCTCGCCAGATACGTCACAGAGTTGGCAATTTGTGTTTGATGGATTACAATTTCAAAATTCCATACTTTTTTTTTTCGATTTTGCCCAAAATTAACTTTCACTGATGTGTTTCTTTATTTTTTTCTCCTTCTTTTAAAACCGAGTTCGGGTGGACTTTTCCTGTTAACCCTTTCGAGACAATTGACCACATATTTTGTGGGTTGGCCTAATAACTTTTGATTCAGAGCTCTAAAAAATATACCAGATGCATAAGTAGAAAAGGCAAATATTTCTGCACACACTGTGTCCATTTTTGTTGCACGACCATAATGATGCCAGGAATTTTAAAAAGGAGAATAAACTTTGAAGTCCTTAAATTGGCAACATATTGAAATGTTCAAAATCATTGTTTTTCATCAAAATTGGCAATTTTTTTCAACTTTTTGACAAAATTCCTAACCATCAATATTGTTTTCAAAGATAATAAAACACTAATTAGAATCATGTAGCACTAAAAAAAAAATATTATTGTTGCCAATTTGAAGAACAAAAAGTGATCAATTTAGTCCTTGAATAATTGCTGTCCTGAAAGGGTTAAGTAAGCAATGTCCAGCAGGCGCGTGTAGGCAAGCGCTCTATAATATACTATACTCTAAGCCTACTATACTTTTAATTTCCAGCGATAATGAAATCGACCAATCTTAGAATGCCTGCTTTTTAAATCAAATAACAAGAATCTAGGAGTTTTGTTAAATAAAGTCGTAATTCATCCATTTATGATCTGCCCGCTCTGGTTGAGTCTGTGTGCAGCTATGGTACCCAGCCTAACGGCTTTGTACTATTTGATTTGATTTGAATTAATTCAGACAATACAAAAACAAATGTCTCGAGAAAAAAAAAGGTTTGATCAAACCTATACAATTCTGTTTCCCGGATATAGAAATCAACTGAATTCAATAATATAAACCTATTGCACAAACTTTTACAAGAAAATGTCAACGATAGTCAATAACAATGATTGCAAGTTAAATCATTGTAGTATTGCAGAGTACAACATTGCACAGTTGAAATAAAGCATTTTCAGATTTTTGAAATTATCTGTGTAGTTGAGATGGTTCTTTAATGCTTTTTTAAGCATGTTAATAGTTTTCATATAGACTACATACTTCGGAGCTTTTTTCCCCATACTTTATAAAAAAATGAGTTTAGTAACTGAAGAAGGAGAAGAACACGACAGATGGACGAGTGCAATACTGAAAGATCAACAAGGAAATCAGAAGGGAAATGAAAGAGGCAAAACAAAGATGGATAGCGGAACAATGTTGGACATCGAATACAGCGCCTTTCTAAGGACAACACTAGGAAGGCATTTCAACTGGTGAAAGATCTGACTAAAGAAACACCAGCCAGAGTGAACACTATCCAGGACAAGAATTGCAACTATCTAATGGAAGAAAAGGAAATCACAGAAAATAATGTGGACAGAATACTGTTCGGTACTGTTCAATCATCAAAGCAGAGGGGACCCAAGCGTACTGAACGTGGAAGCCTCTTCTGAGGACGACAACCAATTAATGCGTGAAGAAATTGAAGAGCGGCAAGTCAGCAGGAGTGGAAAACATCACTGCGGAACCCTTGAAACATGGAGGAGAGGCCATAGTAGACATGCTTAAAATCATCTGCAACATGATCTGGCAGACAGGAGAGTGGCCAAAACTTCTGGATACAATCGCTATTAAATCGTAGTGCTTCCCAAGAGAGGAAATCCCAAAATGCGTCAGAACTACCGAACCATAAGGTATTAAATGCTCAGAATCATCCTAAACAGACTAATACCTCAAGCAGAGAACATCATTGCTGAGGAACAAGCCAGCTTCCGAAAAGACAGAGGTACTACAGAGGTAGTGAGAAACACCTCCAACATCAAAGAGAGTTATACCACGTTTTTGTAGATTTCGAGAAAGGTGTTCGACCGAGTCTGGCATGATGCGTTGTGGGCCACCATGAAGAAGTTCAACATGGGCATGGGACAGAACTGATACATATCATCACATGCGTAACCAGGATTTTCCAATAGGGGGGGGGGGGGCAGACGTGAATGATCCAACCGCGTAGCCAGGATTTAATTTAACGGGGCGGTTGTGGGGCACGCAAAGAGTGCGAAATTAGTGATGAGCACGCAAAGCGTTCTCCCCAGGGGTGGATGCATGGAGGGGGATTTTCCCCTCTATATACGTTTTACAGCAAATTTGAGAGAAAGATAACTGCTCGTAACACTTTTTTTAAGGGGGAAAGTTAGTTCGCCGCCCTGGCTGCTTTTCAGCTATTTGGACGCAATACTGCACTGTATGTAACAGGGGTGGGTACAGGGAGGGGGAGTTTCCCCCTTCCCGTGCTAAGCGCGAAAGCTCTGACGTTTTAGCATCCTTTTTTTTTAGGCGGAATGTTAGTTCACCGCCCTGGCTGCATCTCAGTTATTTTGGACGCAATACTGCACTGTATGTAACAGGGGTGGGTACAGGGAGGGGGAGTTTCCCCTTCCAGCGCAAAGCGCGAAAGCTCTGACGTTTTAGCAAATTTAAGAGAAAGATAAACGGCCCATAGCAGACAATTTTTTTGAGGCGGAAACTTATAGTTCGACGCCTTGGCTGCTTTTCAGTTATTTTGGACGCAATATTGCACTGTATGTAACAGGGGTTGATGCAGGGAGGGGGAGGGGGGTTCCCCTTCCCGCACGAAGCGCGAAAGCTCTGACGTTTTAGCAAATTTGAGGGAAAGTTAACGGCTCGTAACACTTTTTTTAGGCGGAAAATTAGTTCGACGCCGTGGCTGCTTTTCAGTTATTTGGACGCAATATTGCACTGTATGTGACAGGGAGTGGGGAGTTTCCCCTTTCCCGCGCGAAGCGGGAAAGCTTTGACGTTTTAGCAAATTTGAGAGAAAGTTAATGGCTTGTAGCAAAAAAAAAAAAAAAAAAAATGGGCGGAAAGTTATAGTTCGACTCCTCGACTGCTTATTAATTACCTGGATGTAATATTGCACTGTATGTAACAGGGGTGGGTGCAGGGAAGGGGAGTTTCCCCCTTCCCGTACGAAGCGCGAAGGCTCTGACGTTTTTAGCAAATTTGAGAGAAAGATAAACGGCTCGTAGCAAACAGTGGTTTAGGCGGAACGTTATAGTTCGACGCCCGGGCAGCTTTTCAATTATTTGGAAGCAACATTTCACATGCGAGGGAGAGAAGCCAGTGGTGTATCTAGGGATTATGTAGCCTTTGGACAAGGCCTCGCGCGCTGCTTGTCTGCCGAGCAGGGTCTGAAAATAGAGCAGTGATCGCTGGACCGAGCCGCGTCAGCGGCGAGGCCTTTGCTTACTTGCGGAGCTCATCATATATTTGCATATGCATGAGGGTCTTACATATACATCAGCTGGTGACGATCATGGCCAATCGTAATTGTTTTAACTGCGGTGTTTTACATGGATTCGTTTATCAAAATTATGGGGGAATCGGTATTCAAATGTACTAAATAATTAATAATATCTAATTCAATTTTCAATAAAACATGGATTTATTAAAAATAATACGGTATTTAATGACTAGAGTATTCATTATTTTGCTACTTAAGTAGATCTATCGCAAAATCTTGCTCCCTCGTTTTTCATTTTAACCTACGCATAGTGGTTCGCGCGATCAACTGGTCGTGAGTGTTGTTATTGCACAACGCGTGAACTTTCATCAAGCCTACTCGTACTGATTAGGCAAAACGAATGAGCAAAGACAGTCCTTCGTCGTCAATCAGAACAATTTAAGTAAATTGCTGAAGGAATCAGATGTTAGTGTTAAGCCCGCCTCACACTGTGCGATTTCCTGCGATATCGCCTCGCATCGCAGGAAATCGCACGATATCGTGCAGTGTGAGAGGTCTTGCGACGCAACAGCTTGCGATTTTCCCAATATCGCAAGCAATCGCCTCGCATCGCAGGGTTTTGAACATGTTCAAAAATTTTGTTGCGATGCGATGCGATGCGATGCGATTTCCATCTAGTGGACAGAGGAACAACGGATAAAGGGCAGGAGGTTCTCCTTCAAATGTGGGAGGATAGCCGGATAGGCCATCATTATTTAACATCAGCCTGCCGGCCTATCACAATCGCGTGACAAAAGACAGAATGAAGACGGAAACATGTTACGAGATTGGATATAACCGTAAGTAATTTGATGAAATTGTGCACTATGCATTTTTTATCGCACAAATTTTTTGCATATGTAGTCCCGTACATAGGATTTAATTGGAGTGTGATTTCATCGTTTTGCGCAGTGCAGGAATGCAATGGGTCGAACTCGAAGATCTGACTTGAGTATGGCTGTCACTTTGGATGGGAATTTTACCCTTAAAATTTAACTTTATCGTTTTGGCGAACCTCATTTGGTCTGGGATTCTCATTGCCAAATCATACCAGAACTTGAAGTCTGATGCACACATTTGTACATTATAAATTATCTAGGCCTAAGATCATGAAGATTAACTAGGTAATTGTGGGACGCTTTGACTTACTACTAGTACTACTACTTAGGCCTACTTTGTAATTCTAATTAAATCTAATTGAAATCTAAAAAGGAATCTAATTAACCTAAAACTATAATAGTAAAGTAAAACAAATTAAAGTAAAACAAAGAAAGTTACAAGGCACTAGATTTAAATTACTTACAGATAAATAAATGTAAAAACCCCATGCATATTTATTACTGACCTCTATTAAACAGTCTAAGTCTAACTTTTTTAGGGACTACTATTTGAAGGTCCTTATTCCCCCGAAATTCGGAGTCCTTTCATCTCAATTCTAACCCACAAAGTACACTCAACAGCGGCAGAAGCAGTGACAAGAGTAACCCTACACATCCCTGTCGCGCTGTCTGGTCGGGCTATGACATGAGTTGTACTAGGCCTACTAGTAGTCTAGGTCTAGTCTACGTTGTGGGCACAAGAATAAATAATATGTAAGTTGTTCATAGTTGCCTCGTCTAACTCTAAGTTAGAAGAGAGAGAGTTGCAGCTGGCAGCTGGCCGAAGAAGTACGGTATGTACGGTTATTAAAATTATTTGGCCCTGGATGCTTGCATTTGGGTGCTGGACCGACGCTTGCCTCGTTTCGGTACCTCAACTTCCCTGAGATATGGGCTCGGCAGCCATGTCCATCAGTGCTTTATACATGCGTCGTAAACAGCATACAAATTTTAGGTAGCTGCTTTTCTCGGTATTTTTTTTCTCAATATATAGATGTATTAGATCTATAATATTTATAAAAATTTCCCCTCTCTTCTACTGTAGGATTCTTTGCCATGCTGGATAAATGGATTTTATTTATATTAATTAATAGGCCGATATATATTGTGCCTCTCAGTTTTTGCACTCTACTAAGTACTATTATCCACAGCTCACCCAATACTAAGCCGAGTTGAGATGACAGGCAAATTTATTTCAGGTTTTTGCTCAAATTTATGATTAAGGATCAAAGAATTCTTCATTATTCAATTTGTTAGGACTGAAAGTGAGGTTTTGGGTATCATTTACCTTGTTCGCATAACAATAAGTGTTTAAATACTTTTATAGCTGCAATGTATTTTACTTCCCATTATTCAAACATAATCTCTTTTTCAGTTAACCCATTGCCTTCTTGAATCAGGTGGGTCCTGTATCAAGTTTTGAGCAAACTTTAGGGAATAAGAGAATTCAGCAGTCAACAGCTACATGTTAATACTTTGAAAGTTATTGTGAGATCTACTTTATATGATCATGATTATGTTGTACTATTTGTTTCAGAATATTCATATTGATAAGTTAAGAATGTATTTTAAAATGTCACTCATAAATCACAAGTAAGCTGGCTACTGATGTCAAGAATGTAAGAAAGTTTGTAACATGTTTCTGGCTTTTGTTCCCCCATTGCATAGCTCATTTTCTAATTGAAACTTATTTTACTATCTTTTCATAGGATTTTTCAAGCTGTCTCTTGGAAGCTGTTCTGCAAGCAGTATACCATCCATGAGAAACGCAGTGCTATCAACCCTCGATCTTTCCCACAATGCACGCACTGTAATGTCAAAGAAATTGCCTTGGAAAAGTTACTGGTAAGAATTGTTTTTGAAAACAGACTTTTAAAGAAAATTATAACTTGTCATGCAGGTTCCTTTTTTTAACTTTTACCTTGTCTTTTTTCTTTTATTTTGATTGAATTTACTTGTTCAAAAAGATAGTCGTATAATTTGCAGAGAAATGACATGAACACAACAGATATCATAGGGACGACACTTTTCATTCAAATAACATGCTTAATTTTGATTTAATCTGTCAAAACATATTTTTATAAATGAATAGATTTTCATTTTAATTGCAATTGCACAAAATTATTTTGAATGATTTGCATTCAGGCTGAGCGAAGCAAAGAAATCTCTTAATCAGTTTTTATTCTTTGTCAAACATCTATCCAGTAAAGTGTATTCAAGTACAGTATAATGCTGATAATTTGTTTGCTGTTTGATTTAAGCCGGGAAATGTAATTAACTCTTAGTTACATTTCCCTGATTTAAGCCAGTGAGAATGAGTTTGATTGTAGAGTAATCAAGGGTGTTACTAAACTGATGGATTTAGTTAATGTACCCTTTGTTTCTTTTTATTATTAGCTCTTTATTACTTATCATTGTACCTCTCATGTTTTATTAATGAAGCTGTAAACATCAGATGAAATCTACCAGATGACCATCCTATAGAAGCTATAAATGCTTCACCCAATATCCACCTTGCCAGAGAGTTTCTATGAACTGTCATCCCTATGAACTGTCATCCCTCAGAATTTTAGATTTGAGTGACAATGAAATCACAGGTATGTTCTCTTATTTCTCACTCATATGTCTGAATAAATATGAAATGTGAATACATGAATAATAAGGATTGAAAACCAGGAATGAATTCAGCTTGTGCTGGACTTTGCTGGATTTCTGTCTTGTATCGAGCAAAACAAAATCCCTATTTATTCCCGGTAATTATGATTTTTGGAATCCAGCTGCCAGCCCTTCCCAGGTAAATTACATCCAGGGTTATAACATTATTTAGTCCAAAAGGGGGCTGCAGGAAAAAAAAATCCTCAAAAAGCCCTTTTATGTCTTTGTTTTTGTCTTTGGGGGGGGGGGGGGGGGGGGGGGGGGGGGGGGGGGTTGGCCTCTTCAGTTTTCACTTCACCCCATGAATCTGCCTGCATGTATGTTTGAGTAATTCTGGCATCCATAATTTCATGATTCACAAATTAAAATCCATATTTGAATATTAATAAGAACAAATGAAATGACAATACATTTGGTTTTTCTATCAATGAAAAATTAAATACCGTACATGAATTTCAAGCAAATGTGTTGATAAATAAGAACATCTATTTTGATCCCTCGATTACCTTGCAGATCTGGATGCAAGCAACTCTTTGGCATGTCTGTCATTGAAGAAATCAACTTGGAGCACAATCCCATACCTGGTGATACCTACTCAGAACTGTTACAACATCAAACCGTTAATATCTGAGCCGTCTCCTTCAGATCATATGGATTGAAGGTGGTATTTTCTTCGTTCAATCCCCCCCCCCCCCAAAAAAAAAAAAAAAAATCACCCCCACACTAGGAAATTATGTTGTCTGCAAACACAGACCCTAATTTGACACGTAATCAGAAAATCATTGTCTTGAGAGAAGCCTAATTCAGCTACCTTCTGGTCATGTCAGGAGCAGCTATAGTACATGACATATGGTAGTCTTACAGTGCAGACACTCTTTTACAACTGACCAGGGTTTCTGCATGCAAACTATCAGTATAGGAGCATTCACAAACAGGGCAATGTTGATTTTCGAAAATCGGTACTAGTTTTTGAGACATTATTCAAAGCTTTTTATGTATGTGGACATGAAATCTCTGAAAATAGTGAGATTCTAGTTGTTATTCAAATTGTGATTACTAACTTTACAGTTAAATTACTTTGCAGGCACAAAACTTTGTCAATTAGCATAATTCAATATCCAGATTTGACCCCTCATAGTTCATAAGGCTTTCCTATACTAAAGGTTTTCTTGACACAGACAGTGACATAGCCAGCATATGGTGAAAGCCTATACCCCTTGGCTCAAACTATTTGGAGACGATTCCACTGTCCTGATCAACAGCCTCCAAACCAACTTTGACGGACCCTGGTTTAAAAATGAATCCTGTCTTTCAGACGGCATTTTTATTTCCCCCAAAGTAAATAATCATGTCTGAACAGTCTGATTAATATGTGTCTGTAAAAACCCACTTGTAAACATTGGTGCAATCATAGCTAACAGAAGCAGTGGCAGATTTAGGGGGGGGGGGGCACATCTGGCCCGTACCCCCACCCTTTTTGGAAGAAAAATGTGCATTGTGCCTCCCTTTTTAGAACGGAAACCTTTCTATTATATGATAATTGTATTGTTTGTTATACAGTATACTATATATTGATGATTCAAGCAAAATTTGCATTTGAAAAATGTAGTTACTTGAAAATTGGGAGATGAAACGTTTTTATTTTCAACAAATCATGTGAACTACTGAGAATCCATGAAATAAATGTACAATCAGGAACAACATCTAATAGCACAACTCTCTGTCTCAGCTAGTTGTGATTCAAATGGAAAAAAAAACAACAACACCAAATCCATGCATGAGCAGGGAAAAATGATTGTCTTTCAATTACATGTATTTTTCTTTTGTTGGGGGGGGGGGGTAAACTATGGTTTCATTACATGTTACAGGTTTTTAATAATTACTGAATTTCTTTTCTGTTTGTATTGCTGAAAGAAGAAAAAAATATTCTAGTGTGCTTGCACTTCCTTTATACAATGACTGGAAGGTATTCTATGCAATGCATTTTGTTTAGCCTCTGTTATAAAAAGAAAGTGCGAATTGTAATTCTTTAGTTATCAGACAAGTATAATAATGATTAACAATTATTAACAATCTTGTGAAATGAAATTTAAATTTGGGTTTATTGGAATCACTGTGACAAAATACAAAATTTGTATTTCATATTTAATAATAGGTTAACTATTATGTATGTATAAACTGTACTTCAAAAAAACATGTTTATAGACTTGATAAATAATTGTCGATTTTTTTTCTTCATTCATAACCAGAATATTTAAATAAGGATTCACAACTTCAACAAACAACTGAATATTTTTATACAACTTGTTAAATGTCATCAATTTCCAATTTGGTTTTTAGCAGAAAGAAAAAACAAAAAATCCACTCAGTATTATTCACCCGCTTGTACCTTATTTGGGTTATTTAGAGTTTCGCTCTAATAGAAGACCTCAAAAAAGTGCTCTCCAAATGTCAACATAAGATATGATTGCTTATATCATGTTTGTGCAGAAATATAATTTGATATTTTCGAATCATTGATAATGAAAAAGGTGAGAATGAAAAAAGTGAGAGAGGGGGAAAAGGATACAGAAACATATGAAGGAATTTTATTTAATACTGGATCTACGATTATATATGGTGTGTTCTCATGAAAGTGAATATACATGTTATGTAAATTTTGATCAAGAAATTTTATTATATTTGTATAGCTAATTTGTGTTAAGATACTATTTAAGATCATGATGTGCATAAAACAAGTAAAAAATGGTTGACAATGACAAATGTATTGAAATGCTCCCCCAGATAGACAATTATGTTACTATACATGTAATTTGTATACTAATATTTGTTATAATATTGGTAATGTTTTTTGAGGTATTGATTTGCTATTAAGCAGATATTCCACTAAATGTAATGCACATGGTTTGTTTGTTAAAATGTATACATACACAGAGGTGGGGTTGTGTCTTCATTTCAGGAAAATGGACCTTGTGTGTTTACTGGAACTATGCTTGACTCACTGTAAGCACATTCTCTCTCTCTCTCTCTCTCTCTCTCTCTCCCTTTCCTCTTTCTGTCTTTTCTTTTCTTTTATCAAAATCATTTCATTTGTATTTCCCATAAAATAGAGTAACTTTTTTCTTCATTCATAACTTTTCTTTAACATGCAGCTTTCATCTCTCTATTGTAAGGGATATTCAGCATGTCTCCAATAAAGATGCATGATACCTATGTCACGAACAGCTCGGTGTTTCACTCAGTCCTACGGTATGTGAATATTGTTTACTGAGAGGGGATGTGAGAGAGTTCCAGAGAGAGAGGGGGAGGGGGTGGAAATAATTATAGTTCTAATAGTCATTGAGAAATATTAAGAGAGCAATAGCGGGGGACATGAGAGAGAAAGTGATGTGGAGATTTGAGAAAAGATAAGAGAAGCAAAGAAAGAATGATATAGATAGAGAACGGGGGAGGGGCAAAGATCAGGGCACATCCAAACTTTTAAAGGGGCGGGGCACACACAGAAAATACCTGACAATCAAACAGAAGAAAAATTTAAAAAAGATGAATGCTCGGAAACCATTACCCTATTAAACCCATACTTCTGATGAAATAACGCCCAGAGCAATTGTCACAGAAGCAAATGCCGATCACTGCTTAATTAAAACAATGAACTGATTCTATTATTATATTCTATTATTGACCATAGACGATCCGCCCTTTTCTTACTGAATTTTGAAGGTTTGGCGAAAATTTGTCGCCTCCCCCTCCACTGAGCAACTTTTCGAGAAGCTGGCGAGAACCAAAAAAATAGGGTCTACTTTTTGACAAACTTTCATTTGCGTGCCCCCTCTTTTTACTCAATCCTGGATCCGCCCCTGATATTTCATATTATCAATATTTCATTCTGCCAAGAAAAAACCAACAAATCGGTGAATCCAAAATAAACAGAGTTCAAGAGAAGTCAAATGGATGTCGGGGAAAAAAATAACTTGATTAACTAAATAACTATAACCCGAAGTTCATCTTTTCTTTTCCAATCCATATAACTTTACGTAGCATAAAAATGTATCTCTCCCCTAAATGTTGGTTACCTCATTTATAATTATAAGTCTATACTAATTTCAATTACTACATAGGCTACATATTCGTTACACATGCGTTTCATGTCATTTTTATTTAAAAAACATAATTACCTTTCAAGTTTTAGGAATTTTGTTTACGTTTGTCAGTTAATACTACTACAAATCGCGTTATCAGTAATTAAGTACGCATGCGCGAAATGCTAAAATCGCACAGTGTGAGACATGCATCGCAGATCCTGTGGTAGCCTGCGATGGCCTGCGATATCGCTTTGCATCGCATCGCATCGCATCGCAAGTGATCGCTTGAAAAATCGCACAGTGTGAGGCGGGCTTTAGAAAGAGGCTTGGCTTCAGAACAATTCACAACAATTACGATTAAATTATTACAAACCTGATCCTTCATTAAAGAACGAGAGGTGAAATGATAACTTCAATGGACAGTGCAGTGCGAGTAGTCCCGCCCGCCGGCAGTTTCGGTAGGAGCTAGACGCCGACGGGATGGTGTGATCGCAGCGACTGTGGCCGTGCGCACGAAGAAGTCCTTGCACAGTGGAATGGCTTGAAAAATTGCAGATTTGCCATAACCGGTTGGAAGATTAACTAATACATCTTCCCCTTTCAATGCTGATCTTAATATAGCTTTTGATTGTAACTCCTTAAAAGATGAAATTTCAACCTTTCAGCCGCATATTCAAGGCTCTTTGATAGGAGATCTTCTTCGCCGCTCGCCATGTTCGTCGGGCAGAGATATGATCGCTCAAAACTTTATTTATGAATAGATATGTTAATAATGAAAATTCATAAAATTCTCTCGAATTGTCTACTCTGATTGGTGCATTGCATTGGAAGGGGTAAGCTACTTAGCATCTAATTATCTACGGATTTGGTCGAGGAAATATAATACAAAACAAAATAAATAAACTACAACAACCACTCAGGTTACTAAAGGCCTCGGTGCTGACGCACCTCGGGCCACGGATCACAGTTGTCGCGCGATTAGTCTAAGCATTCAGGCGCGTTTAGGGAAATAACAGCACCGAGTGCCTTGGCTAAAGGCTAGGGAGTATGGCGCTCAGGGCAAACAATGAAATTATGCCCCCCCCCCCCTGTAGAGCCCACAAATGTAAAAATTACCACAAATGTAAAATCATTGCACCCGCAAATATCAAAATAACCACAAATGTCATAACATGTCAACCACAAGAGTAAAAATAACCACAAATGGAATAAAAATCGCCCACAAATGTAAAAATCTGTTTAACCACAAATGTAAAAACATTTCGCCTACAAATGTAAAAGATTTCATTTTTACCACAAATGTCATAACACGTCGACCGCAAATGTAAAAACTTATTGCTTGCAAATAATGCACCAGTGTAAGTATTATGGTTAATTGCCAGTTGGTCTAATGCCAATTGGTCTAAAGACCAAATGGTCCAATACAACATCATTCGGTTTATTCGTCCATCACTAATTCGTCTAATAGCCATTTGGTCAAATAATCAGTTTAATCACTTCGTCTAATCACCACTTCGTATATAGCCAATTCGTCTAAAACCTATTTGGTTTAATACCAATTTGGTCTAAACCAATTTAGTCTAAACATCACTTGGTCTAATAATCAGTTCGTCTAATGTTCACTTGGTCCACTCTATTTCGGCTAAAAACAATTGGTCTAATAACCAAATGGTCTAATTATTTCGTCTAATAGCCATTTTGTCTAAACCCAGTTGGTCTAACACCCACATCGTCTAATCATCACTTCGTCTAATTACCATTTTTTGCTAATCGTTTGGTCCAATTCTCAGTTCGTCCAATGACAGTTTGGTCTAATGTTCACTTTACTTCACTCGAATATCCATTATAATACAGACAAACTTTAGCCTGTCATAGTTATATAGGTTTATTGCCACTTGGTCTACAGCCAGTTGATCTAACATCATTCATCTAATATCAGTTGGTCTAATAACCAATTGGTCTAATCATCATTTCGTCCATTTACCATTAAATTGGTCTAATTTTCACTCGAATCTAATAGAGGCCAAACATTATTACAATGTATATAATATCTTTAAAATGTGACCTCTTAAAACAAAAAATAATAATATATATATATATATATATGTGTGTGTGTGTGTGTGTGAGCCTCCACCACAAAACGACCAATAAGTCAGAAACTTGGCTTTTTTTAATTTCAGCAGTGTTTAAAAGCTTATATTCTTAGCTTTAAAATGATATATAAGTTGTGTTGTATAGACTAAGCAAACCCTCATAAATTACAATGAGAATGTCCGAGTGTCACACAGGCTAATGGCCAAAACAACAGAGAACACGGAGAAGAGTGACCATTAAGAGGGCCTAATCTGTGTCCTATTGTTTGTCGCACAAAACGTTGAGTCAAAACTCCAAGCCTACACTGTGAAGTAGTCATTGGATTGGGTTGAAACTTTTTATACCTTTACTGTAAATTTGGAATATCAGGCAGTGCATAGTTTTTGAGTTATACCAGAGAAGCGATGTGAAGTACGATCCCAGCAATACATAACCGCGTGTTGGAAAAGCATGAAGAGAGATACAATGAATGAATTCCAGAGAAGACATTGGTAATGCATTGAATTCCAACTTTTATATTTATTTTCACCTTATTTTATTTTATTTTATTTTATTTTATTTTTTTATTTATTTATTTTTTTTTTTCACCTTATTTTATTTTATTTTATTTATTTTCAGGTGAAAATAAATATAAAAGTTGGAATTCAATGCATTACCAATGTCTTCTCTGGAATTCATTCGTTGTATCTCTCTCTCTCTCTCTCTCTCTCTCTCTCTCTATATATATATATACTGTGCATAATCATTAAACAAAATTATAAGAAACGTGTCTACTCAAAAAATGAAGGGGCTGCAGCCCCATTTTGCGTGTTAAATAACGGGCAATAAATTTTATTTGTACAACATTTTAGAGTTCGCTCTAGACGTCTGATTCTGTTACTAATAATGATATGGAATGGCTACTTTCGGGGGATACAACATTATCTGCCCTTACAAGAATCGCATTAGTTGCTGTTCTATGTAGAGATCGATGGATTATCTGAAATTTTCTTGCCATTGAAGTTTATGATCAGCACCTCGACCCCCGTCTCTGTAAACTGATTATAAAAGGGAAACCACCAGTAAACGACTAGTTTAATAATTTTTTACATTAATTTGCAGTTGACATGTTTTGACATTTGTGGTATTAAAAGGGTGTTTCAATATTTTAGGTATTTTAATGGTCAGGAAAACCTATTACACACGCATACACGCGCACACATCTCATAATATCTTACACTGAAAACTGAAGTGCTGTATTTAGCACTTTTTGAGGGCATGCATAGGGACTGCACTCAGAGTGCTACTGAATGCACACAGCGTGCTATTTCAACACTTTCACGGGGACCTGGACCGGCTCCTTAAACTGCTAAACATTCATTAAACAAATTGTGATTTTGGCGAGCCTCGAACCAGGGTCTGCTGATCGAGAATTGCTGGCGTTACCGCTAGACTAACTCACATCGTACGATTTAGAGCAGATCATATTGTTACATAGTGAATTTACGACACCACATAGTTCATGTTATCTACTTGACTCCCATGACTAAACTGGATTGCAAGAAGCATTCGTTAGTCTATCGGTAACGTCAGCGCCTCTCAATCAGCGGAACCTGGTTCGGGGCCCGCCACGGTCAGATTTTTTTTTTGCTGGTAAATTAGCACACTACAAGTGCTAAAACAGCATTTCAGGTGCAGTCACTATACATGCCCCGAAAAAGTAGGACTTTAGTTTTTACAGTGTATACCTGGGTACATTATGCAAGCAATGAGTTTTTACATTTGCAGCTGACACGTTATGATATTTGTGGTAAAAATGGAAATTTTTACATTTGTAGGCGAAATGTTTTTACATTTGTGGTTAAACAGATTTTTACATTTGTTGGCCGCGATTTTTATTACATTTGTGGTAATTTTTACATTTGCGAGTGCAATGTTTTCACAATTTTTACATTTGTGGTTGATTTTTACATTTTTGGGCTCTACACCCCCCCCCCCCCCCCCCCCCCCCCGGAGTGTCCAAACTTATCTACGTTATTGTACAAGCGAGGAGCAAAGCGACGGAACGGCAAAGTTTTAACCCTAAAAAACGTATTTTCTTGTGCATTTTACCCAGGAAAAGCATTTGACCACCGCAGTTGAGCGGTAGAGATTTTATACATTGGTAAATAGTTTTCACTCACTTCTACAATCGGGAGCAGAACTAACGAAAACCCTATAGGCTTGAGAAAGAGTCAAGAAATTCAGCAAGGCGACCTGAAGTTGAGATTTCTTTCAAAAGTTGAACCTTTGCAAAATGCTGTTTTATACACTTTATCCAATATTGGGAGTGCAATATTTAACAGGAGTCTTATGAAACTTACATGATATAGCGAGCAAAGCAATTACATCTTTATTTTTTCAAACTTTTTGAACCCTGAAAGCTATTGAAAGCTATTTAAGAACTATATATTGGGGAGCGAAATTTTCGCATTTCAAACCTTCAAAAACTAGCTTTCTAGTGCATTTACCCTGCGGATTTGAGGCGCGTGATCCGTAAAGTTTATGATTTTTCTTCATTTACCCCTATTTTTCTTTCTCTCCTTTGCGTTTTTTGCGCCCCCTCCACGTGCTGACCGGGGCACGTGGCCCCCTGCTCTGCCAGATACACCACCCCCTCCTACATCACGGATTTTTTTTTAATCTGTCTATAAAACTTGCATTTTAGAGCATCCCAAAATGTTTTTTAATGAAAAGAAGGAATGCACGGATCTACGCCAATGGACGGAACCCCTTTCACGATTTTGGATAATTATTAGTTTTAAGTTAACGTATCTTTATTCTTATTTATTTTATCCAAAAATATGAGGGGGGGGGGTGATAATACAGGCCATCTCCCACATCAATTGTTATATGTATACATATACCCCCATCCCCCCGGATCGACACCCATGGTAACAGGGGTTGGTGCAGGAGAGGAGAGTTATCCCCCTCCCCCCCTTTGATTTTTAGCAAATTTTGAGAGCCAGATAACGGCTTGCAGCGCCTTTTTAGGACATTTTCTCTCACTTCCCCCGCTTTTTCGTGGCTGGATAATGGGGGGGGGGGGCATGGCCCCCCTTATTCAGCCCCCTGTCTACGCCAGTGCATATCATACATCAGCTGTATGCCAGTGCAACCAGTGCAGTGTTTGCCCAAGGTGCCATCGGAGATTGTTCCACACCTCCACAGGAGTTCGTAAAGGCTGCCTCCTCTCCCCAACCCTCTTCAACATTTTCCTAGAAAGGATCGTGAGCGATGACTTTGAAGATCATGTAGGCAAAGTCAGCGTTGGAGGAAGAACCATCACGAACCTCAGATTTGCTGATGACATAGACGGATTAGCCGGGGGAGAAAGCGAAATGACAAACATGGTCAGCCGACTTGATCCAGTTTATACACATTTGGAATGGAAATAAGTGCCGAAAAAATAAGCTTATAACAATTGGATACGGTTCGACACAGCATACATCTTAGTCCATCGTCCAACTCTTGAGAGTGCAGCAGTTCACATATTTTGGGGCAATCCATTAGTGACCACGGATCAAGACCAGACATAATACAGACAATGACTGCTCTCTCCAGACTGAAGACCGTATGGAGAGATAAAATATCAAAACGCAATACAAAATCAGATTCCTGCGTGCACTGTTATTCTAAATTTTCCTGTACACATGTGAGACATGGACGCTGACAGCTGAGCTGCAGAGGATACAGGCAGTGGAAATGAGATGCTATCGCAACATCCTGGGCATCTCATACCTGGACCATAATTATCACCAACGACCAGATACGTAGTGCGCAGCAAATGGGCCCCTGTGAAGACCTTATATCAACAGTGAAGAAAATGAAGCTGAAATGATACAGCCATGTGACACGATCTGATTGCCTTGCAAAACCACCCTTTAAGGAACCGTGGAAGGAGGAAGGAAAAGCGGTGGACAGAGGAAGAAATAGTATGATAACATTGAAGAATGGACTGGTGTATCGCTCTTCAGTATGGCGCCCCGACGACTCCACCGGGAGTAAAGGGCGAGTGAAGTCAAGAGTTATAATAATCTGTTCTTGCATCTTTAAGTTACGATCGTTTCTTCATGTTCTGTTCGCTGGTATGCACCTGTTTTATGTCCTATATCTATTAAACCATTAACAAGCTTATTATAAAAAATTAAAAAGTCGGAGGTACATTCGTCTATTCTCTAATGTAATCATACTTAATATTTGTAATAATGTATTATTACTCAGTTACTAGTGCTCCAGTCTTTGCTTATCATTCTTAGAGAACGTTTTGAATTTGTTCACTCAACCGATTGTTTCAGTGAATTTCTATGTGGATCCCATGCTATAAAACAATAATCAATAATAGCAATTCATAAAGGTCTTTTTATTTTTTTATTTTTTAAAGATTTTGGACACCCAACAGATACCCAACGGTATAGTTACAATATCATTAGATAATGTATATCATTAATAAAACATAAGAATGGTGCCGGACCCCAAATTTCGCCTTGGGTAACACCAGATTTAACATGAACCGTTAATAAAGAAAATGTATGATGAGGAGTCCTACTGTTAAAAAGAATTATTTTTAAAAAACTGTGGGTTAAAATAATTTTGATCAAAAATTGCTCAACATTGGTTTGAATGATGGTTTAAAATGACATTTAAAATCTTGCGCAGGTTTAAAATGTTGATTGAAATTAGGGTTTTTGATCATACTAGGTTAATTTGTAACCAACTTTGATTAAAAACAGTATTCTCAGCTTTCCCGCCAAAATGATCGTGGTAACTGTCGAGACACTCTGGTGTTTTTCTTGGTTTGTTGGCGCATATATTAGTCTGGGAGCCTGTCCCGAAAGAGTGACCCCATTTAACATATGATATTTAACACTATGATATTTAACACTTTAAGCCGCCGGGTTTGGCCCCCAGAGCCCCCCCCCCCCCCCAAGGCCCCAAAGCCGGGTCGATTTTAACCCATCTAACATATGTGCCAAACTTTGTCAGAAGGAAAGAGAATGACTATACATTACCAAAACACAAAGAGCGACAACATTTTCTGTCGGGATGGGATGTGAGACCGCCCCTAAAAAGAGGGGACAGTTTTCCCTTAAAGAGCTCATATTGAGAAAAGAAGTGGTATGAGTTTTTATTTGGCAATATTAAAATCTGTGTATCAAAGAAGAAAAAAACAATCTTTTTTAAATTTTTCAAATAGCTCAACTAGAAAGTGCAATAAAAAAAAAATCAACTTTTTGAGGGTTTGAAATTGTCTCGCAGTCCAATTCGGCAAAATGCAGTACACCGGTGTACTGCCGCACAACGTAGCATGGACTGGCAACCAAGAGTGAAGAGAAACTTTGCTCGACATGATTTTGATACTTCAAAATGATGTTTCCAAATAATAATAATCCACTCCAAATTTTATTAACCGAAATGGAAATTCTTTTTGCCCAATTGATCGTGGGCCCGGCAGCCACTGTGCAGCGCCAGATCGACGTCGCTATATACTTTCAATTGTTGAACGCCAAACAAGGTAGCAGCAACTCCCATCTTTTTTCCGTCTTTTGGTATGACGCGGCCGAGGTTCGAACCCACGTCCTCCAGATTGTGAGGAGGACGCTCTACTGACTGAGCCAACACACCGGTATGAAATCCATCAGTTTTGTTAAATATGGAAAACAAGCTGCTGAAAACTGCTTATTCAATAATAGCGAGCCAATGTAGTAAAATGGAGTCAAAGGGGGCCTGAGCTTTCGATCCTAGCAGAATCTTCGTCAGAGGCAAAAAGACAAATATAAAAAGCAAGACAAGCATATATATAGACTATAGACACAAAACAGTATACATGTAACAGGAACTGTAAGGGAGGGGCTGGGGACACAAAACAATGGGAACAAAAGGGGAGTGTGGGGAGTCAAAAGGCATGAGTCAAGTAGGTGTGGAGGGGGATTAGCAAACACAAAGGCGTGAAGATGCAAGGACAGTAATGAGCCCCAAGTTCAAGTGTGGGTAACCTGTGGAAGCAACGGATAAATGGGGAGGCAACATCAAACGGGATAAAGAACAATACAAAGACAAGGGGTGAGAGAAAGGAATAAGTACTGTACAAGTCCAGTACAATGGAGTGGTAGGGCAGAAAATAAAGAGGGATAATATATGGAATATAGAGCAAAGTGTAGTGAAAAAATATATATTTGCTATCTACTGTTTTGTTAAATAATATATGAAAACTTGTTTACATTTTAGCCTTGTATTTTGGGCCAGCTACATCTCCAAAGTCAATCTTGCAGTGACTTTCGAAGGCTGATTTTTTTCGAAATGGTCCCTACAATAGTACAAATTCGTGCATGCTTGCTGTTGTTGCTGCTGTGAAACCTTTCACAAACTTCACCCAAAAATTCCGTTGCTTATTGAGCTTTGGAACGGTGAAGAAACTGATGTTAGTGTTCTTTAAAGTATTGTAACCCCCCCCCCCCCCCCCCCCCCACACACACAACGCAATTTCGTGGCAATTTGCCACAAAACGTAAGGATTCCCCCAAAAGAAAGCGACTCTCGTTGATGTTGGTTTTTAACACACGATTTTAATAGCGCGCGTTATGCACCAGTAGCGGCCGCACAGAAACGCTGTTAGTAGCAGGTTTTTTAGCGCTAACAAGTCACAAACAAATCAGCCGCTAACAACACGGGGAAGATGACCGCACAGAAAGCGCTGTTAATAGGGCGCTGTTAGACACTCGCGCTGTTACAGCACTGTTAGTAGTCTAGTTCTGGACTCTCTTTACTGAATTCTTTTTTCGACGACTGTACGTATTATGCCGAGTGATTGGCGCGAGCCGGAAACCTGATGGCCCGAGCAAAAGAGAGTCCAGTGAAATTGCTCCACGCTGACGTCAGGGGTCCAAAGTTCACTAGCGCTTTAGCATGGGGAGGTGCGGCCAATTTTAATTGCTCTCCCTGAAAAATCTCCGGGAAAGTCGTCAGCGTGGAGCAATTGCACTGGACTCTTTTTTCGGGGCCAACAGGTTCTCGCGATCGTGCCATCACTCGGCTTATCGCGTATAGTCGGCGAATAAAAAAATCAATAAAAGGAGTCCAGAACTAGACTACACTGTTAGTGGATTTGAGCCATAGAGTTAGGCAAAATCTATGATTTGTGCGTAGTAATCTATGTATATATTGATGAATCGTGTTGATGCAGCATAGCACAGTGCGCGTGCGTTGTGTATTCACATTTGTATATTTGCTGACAAATGACCAAAATAAACATGGCATTCCTGCCGGGTGACGGTTTTTTTCTAATCAATAATACTACACGTTCCCACATATGCTTATCTATGTTGGTGGGTCTACTGTGTGTTTGGTTTTCAGCGTATGTTTCATTCTTTAACAAAGGTTATTCAAGTTTCTGATTGCATAAACTTACTAGATTAGCTACGATAATATGTGAACACTCAACTTTGATTCCAAAGACTTTCCCGTTAAATTATTGCTTGCTGCAACTACTAGCATTTAGCTTTTAGACATGCAAGCCCATTTCTCGGCATTTATTTATTTATTTATTTATTTAGTTTTTAGCTCTTCACTCATGGGAGTAGGCCTATTTGCCAATGATGATATTCATCATGATGCAGGGACCGCGGAACCGGGGTATGGTACATGGTTACTCACCGTAATGTTCTTCTTTCCAAAGCAGGGCCTATACAAAGGTCTTCAAACACTGCTTTGGAAAACCTATACTTGAATGAATGAATGAACTGAATGAATGAATAAATGAATGAATTAATGAATATGATATGCTTGTACGGGATCACGCAAAAAAAAACACATCAGACTCGGGTTTCTACGGGAGTGTCGTATAGTTTAATTTGTCTTTCATTAGCACTTCCATCGCAATTCACTCCCGTAGAAACCCGAGTCTGATGTGTTTTTTTTGCGTGATCCCGTACAAGCAGGCACAGTTAAAACTCCGTGCCTATATGAACTGATGTTGGTGATCTACCAGAATTCAGGATTCACAAGATAATCCTGAGTTTTCCCATAGCAAACAAGACAAGTTGGTCATTACTGCATCTTGATTTTAAGTCTCCGCAGATGGCGCTGTTAAATCTGTATATCTCGTAATTTGCGAGATTAAATAAATTTATCAAACTTTTACATGGCTCCTTTAAATTTGGCGACTAATTTACTCTATCGTGCAGGTTGATAAATTAAAGAGTACAGTATAACCTGACATGCATGTCTCATGCAATCATATATCAAACAAATTACACCTTTAAACCGAATTATGACAATATGTAACATTTGTTACATGTATACATAAACTCTTCTGTTGGAATTTCAACAATTTTAGTCCATATAAATTAATTCATCAAATTTGATGTTCTGCCTGACCTGGCGCGCAGTATGTATAGGTGACTCATTTACTAAGAACATTCAATACAGTTATCAAATTAACCATACTTCAGATATACAGTTAACCTTGTATAACCCAAAGTCGCACAAGTTGGACCTTCCTGAAGTCGAAATTTGCAAAAAAAAAAAAATCAAATCAAATCATTTTTTTTTTTTGCGGCCCCCAACAGATTCGACTTACATGTAGGCAAAGATAACTGTATACGTACATAGATTACAATCTATAGTCTTGGTAGTAGACCTTGTACATATCATGTCACATTACATCTAATTAAATCTTAGTCTTGGCTTCAGACCTCAATTATCCTTTTCAATTAAACATCTCTTCTGTTGGAATTTCAACAGAAGAGTTTATGTATACATGTAACAAATGTTACATATTGTCATAATTGCCCTGATTGGATTGGATGAATGAATTTATTTCATAATACTGCAGAAATCTGCCATGAACATTACAATTGGTGAGCATACATCGTTCAAAATTTCGAATACAGATATCATAATCAATAACAATTCCAAAAAGCAGTATCATGGGAGAACCTAAAGAAAAGCACAGCTTGATAAAACTAGGTTCCCCAATAACAGAGAGAATTAAGAAATACATGTATGTAATTATGTATACATATATAGCAATAAAGAGACGAGACAAGACGTGTGTAAAAGGAAAAAAACACAACAATACACATACAACATAACTAAGACCCCGTTTACACAGAGACTGAAGTCGACTTTAGTCGAATTTGAACTCGAGTTCATTTGTGTGTAAACAGGGTAGTCGCAATTAGAACTCGAGTTCAAAACTCGAATTCGAATGACGACCCAGAGCAACATTTATCGAATTCAAACTCGACTTTTATCGAATTTAAATTCGCTATTTGCTGTGTGAACGGACACGTAATTGAAAGTCGACTCCAGCCAGTGACCCCGTCATACGTCACTTCCGGTATTGCTAAGCAACGCGTCAGTAAATAAGCGTCATCCAACAAGTGAACCACAACGCACGAACGATCCTACAAAACCCGCCGAAGTCACCAGGACAATTCAGACAATACATCCAAATCAATAGAAAAAGCTGGCTATTTGGGCAATTTAGCTACAAGCAAATCTTAAAAATAAAATTTTATCCATTACGGCAGGTTTGTGGGAGCGGGTCACATATCGATTCTGACCCATGTACAAAAGGTAAATGTGTGAAAAACTGACATGGAGGCTTAACAGAGTTGTCAAGTTTTAGGGCCTACAGGTTTATTCAGGCGAAGATATTGGAAAATTACACTATGAATGAAGCATTGCGTTGCATAGCTCAAACTATTTTAATGTTAAACAATATTTAACCAGTAAATCACTGAAGTATCTTGTAAATTCTACCTTTTGCAGTCTTTCGCCCCCCTCCCCCCCCCCCAAAAAAAAGAAGCGGCTGGATTGAAGAAAAAAATCTTCCCGCCATCTTCTTAAACGGTCTGCTCGACGAGCAGATCTGACACGTTGCTGTCGCATATAATAATGATCAGGATATTCCTATTCCGACGTAAAATCATACGAAACCAGATCAAAATGACTGCGCTTACAATACTCGCTACCGCCATTTTGAACTCACTCGCGGGGTTTTCACAAATTTAACCCGGAAGTTGATAATCAGGTTATTCCCACCAAGCGAGGGCGTAATCAAGTCGAATTCACTTTCCTTCTGAATTCGAGTTCGTCCAACGCTTGGTGTAAACAGCCCACCGAAAAATAATTTATGCTAATCCAAGGTCGCAATTGAATTCGCTGTCGAATTTGAACTCGAGTTCACTCTGTGTAAACGTGGTCTATAACATCAAAATAAAATAAGCATACTATGAACTAGTATACTAGCAGTTAATGTCAGCCTATTGGGTTTATATAGTAGTAGAAAAACCAGATACACATAATACATGTATGTGTATTAAGTATGACTAAAAAGATGTCTTGAAGGAAAGGTTTTGTTTATGTTCTGTTTAGACACAGGCAGAAAACCAAATACTGTACAGTTGTTATGGACTTACACTGTAAGAGCTAATTTGATAATGTTTAATATTTCTTCTAAAGGATTTAAGAGAGGAAGCTTGCTTTAGATTTGAATCAAGATGATTTCAATAGAAGGGCCCAGTGTAAATTAATGTTTTCTGGGCAAACTGAGTACGAAGAAGTGGTAAATGAAAGAAAGATGATTGTCGTGTAGAATGCCTATGTATTCCATCATTCGTTTTAAACATTGATTGTAAAACCCGAGGCAATTCATGAATTCGTACTTGATACATTAAACTGCCTAACTGGTAATAAAACAAATCGTTTAGTCTCAACGCTTTATTTTCAAAGAATAATATATTAGACGGAGCTAGTCTAGGCTTTTTCAAAATTATTCTCATCACCCGTTTTTGTATAACTGAGAGTCTATCCAACTGAGAGTTAGTACAGGCAGTTGCCCCAAGCAAGAATGCCATAACTTATGTATGATAGAACCAAGGTGGAATACAACAAGAGTAATACATGAGAGGGAGACAAATATTTCAATTTGTTTATAATACCAACATTTCTAGAGAGAAATTTGTTTAGATACACAGTCTGTGGTTTCCAAGATAACTTATTATCAATAAGTAAACCAAGAAACTTTAACTCCTCGACCATTTTAATTGTGACGTTTTGAAGTAATACATTACCATCCAGAGATGAGATTGAATTACTAAATAACATACAACGAGTTTTCTCCAAATTGAAAAAGTAATGTTCATTTTCTTCCTGAAAAGGATCATCTTGGTCTCCTCGTGCCGTTATCAGCAAAATCTATGTCACCCGCTACCCGCCACAGGGTAGCGGGAATTTTGTAATGATTATAATTCCCCCAGAATTAAATCAAAATTTTGAAAAATGTGCCTTGAATAAAATTTAAAGCTCAGGAAATGTATAATTAACACAACTAGTTGAATAGACCCCGCATGAATCCCCGGGAATATGGTTGCTTTTGACCCCCCCCCCCCCCCCCCCCCCCCCTCCAAAAAAAAAGTCTCGCCTGCCATAGGTTTACATGCTAAAACTAGGAATTTTAGGATGATTATAATTCCCATAATTTTTATTTGAAAATATTTAAAAATGTGATTTACATGAAATTTAAAGCTCTGAAAAGGTATAATTAAGGCTTTATGAGTCCAGTAAACCCCCATACATCCCCGGGAATATGCATGCTTTTGACCAAAAACGTCTCTCCTGCCAAAGGTTAACACGCGAAAACAAGGAATTATAGGGTGATTATAATTCCCTATGTTTTTCTTTGAAAAAGTAAAAAATGTGATTTAAAGCTCTGATAAGATATAATTAAGGCTTGATGAATCCGGTAAAACCCCCCATAAATCCCCGGGAATATGCATGCTTTTGGCCTTCCAGCTCCCATTATAGGTTAACACATGAAAACAAGGGTTTTGAAATGATTTGAATTACCCTAGTATTCATTTGAAATTATGAAAAAATGTGATTTACATGAAATGTAAAGCTCTGAAAGGGTTTAATTGAGGCTAGATGAGTCCAATAAAACCCGCACATATCCCTGCTTTTGACCAAAAAAATAATAATTTGCCATACTACACGTGAATTTCAATATTTGTTATCGATGACCTAATGTGGGCGTGTACCTATCGACGACATGAAATGAGATCGTGCGCTAGCAGACGACCATGTAGTAGACGTACGTCCGCCCGAAGGCAAGCCCAGCCTAGCCGGTCCGAAGAAACTCTCACTAAATTCCAGTTCACTATATAATGTACCAGAGGCAAAATTTAATGTGTTAAATTCATAAATTCGTATAATCAATGTTCTATCACCGCATTACCCCTAGCCTAATGGCTGATGTTAGATCATGCAAGCAGCGTGGAATAGCTGAGCGGAATAGGTGCATGGACCATGATAGGTGTCTAGCACTATCTAGGCTCGGTCTACCCCTCTGCGATCCCGATCGAGGTGGTGACGTTGCCGGTGTAGTTGCCGATTGAACTTATGTGAGTTTGCCAAAACTTGGCTCATCAAGGTTCAGCCCCGAGAGACCGACAATGTAGTGGGAGGCGTCTTCTGAACCCTGTTATGACACTGATATTCTATGACAAAGACGAATGCAGGATATAGTAAAAAGGAGGGGGCACAAAGTTAATGCAGGGCTGTCAACTTTGGGGAACTGCTTGAAGGGAGATTTGTATTTTTTCTTCTCGTCAGCCCTCCAAAGGTAAGTTGGGGGATTTTTCGCCAGCTAAGTGCAGGGGGTGGGGTATTAGATTTTATGGGTCCAGTTTTACTCCATAATTTCTGACAAGCAAAAAAAAGTTATCAGTTCTAAAAGGGGGTTTACAATTTTTTTTTAAAGCCCTCTATATCCACGTCAGTCTTGCGGGGTGGGCCTTTTTATAAGTTTTCTTGGAGGGGTAATAGAGCGACATTGTTAGCCTCGTGGGCTCCCAAACTAAATTTGGTGCTCGATCCGGGTTTTTGAACATTTTAGGCAAAAGCCCTATGCCAACTTGGGTTTCAAACAGGGGGCCGCGGCCGATTCCCCCTTGATCCGCCCCTGCTATTCTGTCATGGATGTGAAGAATAGGATTGCATAATGTTGGTGGTCGATTTCATTTAATTGAAAGATTGGGGGAAAAAAGCAATAAGAGATCATTATTTTTTCCTCAATTCTATTGGAGTCATTTTTTTTACAGAATTTTTCGGTTGTAAGAGAGAATAAGAGAGTAAGGTGAAAATGAGAGGGGCAAGAGAAAGGGGCAAGAGAAAGGGACAAAGAGAGCTGGGGCAAAAGTAATAACAAAGACAGAATAGGACTGGTAATAAATAAATTATGTCATCAGCTGTATTGTTGATTACTAGTTAATTCAATTCAAAACACGGAGGCCATTTTTCCCCCCTTCTCGTACAATCGGTATAGGCCGGAGCAAGCCCCCAGGCGCCTGGGAACGATTTAGTTACTGGGGGTGCTGTGAGGAAAAAGAAGGTACTCAGCATTTTAATGTCTCTTTTTAACTACTTTTTAAAGAAAAAAAAATTGCAGGGGTTGCTGCAGCACCCCCGCACCCCCGGCTCCCAGGCCACTGTCGTTACATGTACATTATGTTATGTTTACTTGGAGTTATGACGTGCTTTATAACTTGTGTATGTATTTGGATTTATATTTACTATTATTTTATGGTGTACATGTATATAATTATGTGTACTTCAATTTGGAGGAATAAACAAAAACACTTATAATAAAAAAAATAAACACACACACACATATATATATTTGTAAAGAAATGTAGATGGGAGAACGTATAGAAAAAATAATTTAAAGTAAGATAAAGTTCACTCCGAGAATAAAGACATAGTAGATACCCTTAGGTTTGATTCTACAAGCGCTTTCGTTCCACCTGAAGAATTAAACGAAAGCGCTTGTGGAAGCAAACCTACGGATATCTACTATGTCTTTATTCTCGGAGTGAACTTTATCTTACTTTAAATTATATATATATATATATATATAGTTGTAAAGAAATGTAGATGGGAGAACGTATAGAAAAAATAATTTAAAGTAAGATAAAGTTCACTCCGAGAATAAAGACATAGTAGATATCCGTAGGTTTGCTTCCACAAGCGCTTTCGTTTAATTCTTCAGGTGGAATGATTAACCTGTTAGTTACATGCGTTTATATATCGTACAAGTAGAAGTTACAAACATTTTACAAGTCTTTCAAATCTCCGTTGTTAAAGTTAGGAGATCTATTCAATGGACGGATAGTTGCTGGTAGATGAAAGCTAGAAGAATGAGTTGTGATAGCATGGAGGATGTTGAATAATTGGCCTGGTGAGCGGGGGAAGAAGGATTATGGCATTTGGAGTCAATGGAACAGTGGATTATTGTTTGGCACAGTACACAATAGAGTAGAGTGATTACAATAGCTTAAAGCGGGTATAGACTTGTTTGGTTATTCTGAGATAAAAGAGTATGTAGACTTCGAAATTAAATAGTCTGACGCATTTCTTAAGTTAATATGATACAAAAAGATCCTTGGTGTAAAATGCAGTCAATGAACATGATAAGGATTCTACAACGATTGACTGTTGAATGTATATACACATAATAGTACATGCAACATTATATAATATAATATACACTGTATACTATGTGGTAGTTAGAGTAAGGAACAGCAATTCATATAGCGTTCAGTGAAGGTTTAAATTTATTAATGAAATGTTCTTCTTTTAGGCAACGTTTAGTTTTGTCATCATCATTCATTTTATAAAAAGGTGTAATTGTGACCAGGCACCAGAAAACCACCAAAAAGTCGCCAGATATGAATTTTTAGTTAAGTTCTGATTCTGGAAGAGCAGATTCCCAGCTTTAAAATGATATATAATCCATTAGCATTGAATGTTCCTAACTCACTGTACAAAGAGAAGAATGCACGGTCCCTCTTAATGTTACTTCTGAGAAATAAGGGTTTAAAGTTTGCAGTCCACTGAAGCACTCTGACTTCCAAGGTGTTGTGCTAAGGTGACAAAAGGAGGATTAGAACTCAATGAAAATTTCTATGAAGGGATTATCAGATTGTCCTAAATTTTGGCATGCAAATTAGTCATATCCTGTTCATGATAGTGCACAAGTATCAATAGTTATGTTTATACGTAGCACATAGCATTGATGCTTTGTAAGTCTCGAAACTATTTCCAGTACCTTCAAACAGGCCATGATCGACTTGCTTCTATCACCCACTCGTGACTATTCATCGCTCACTCGCTGCCAAAACAATAATTACTGCGCCACACACGGTGACCCGAGTATAATTGGTATTGAAGTTTGTGCACAGGGGTCATATCATGCGAAGTTGCGAGTGAAGCAGCGATTGCGTTCACATTAAGCCCGCCTCACACTGTGCGATTTTTCAAGCGATCACTTGCGATGCGATGCGATGCGATGCAAAGCGATATCGCAGGCCATCGCTTGCTACCACAGGATCTGCGATTCATGTCTCACACTGTGCGATTTTAGCATTTCGCGCATGCGTACTTTATTACTGATAACGCGATTTGTAGTAGTATTAACTGACACACGTAAACAAAATTCCTAAAACTTGAAAGGTAATTATGTTTTTTAAATAAAAAAGACATGAAACGCATGTGTAACGAATGTGTAGCCTATGTAGTAATTGAAATTAGTATAGAGACTTATAATTATAAATGAGGTAATCAACATTTAGGGGAGAGGTACATTTTTATTCTATGTAAAGTTAGATGGATTGGAAAAGAAAAGATGAACTTCGGGTTATAGTTATTTAGTTAATCGAGTTATTTTTTCCCCGACATCCATTTGACTTCTCTTGAACTCTGTTTATTTTGGATTCACCGATTTGTTGGTTTTTTCTTGGCAGAATGAAATATTGATAATATGAATCAGGGGCGGATCCAGGATTGAGTAAAAGAGGGGGCACGCAAATGAAAGTTTGTCAAAAAGTAGACCCTATTTTTTTGGTCTCGCCAGCTTCTCGAAAAGTTGCTCAGTGGAGGGGGGGGGGCGACAAATTTTCGCCAAACCTTCAAAATTCGCTCAGTAAGAAAATGGCGGATCGTCTATGGTCAAAATGCATACTTTTCTTCCAAAAGGGGGGGGGGGGCACGGACAGGATGTGCCCCCCCCCCCCTGATCCGCAAATGATATGAATTATAATAGAATCAGTTCATTGTTTTAATTAAGCGGTGATCCGGCATTTGCTTCGGTGACAATTGCTCTGGGCGTTATTTCATCAGAAGTATGGGTTTAATAGGGTAATGGTTTCCGAGCATTCATCTTTTATTTTTTTTAATTTTTCTTCTCTTTGATTGTCAGGTATTTTCTGTGTGTGCCCCGCCCCTTTAAAAGTTTGGATGTGCCCTGATCTTTGCCCCTCCCCCGTTCTCTATCTATATCATTCTTTCTTTGCTTCTCCACATCACTTTCTCTCTCCTGTCCCCCGCTATTGCTCTCTTAATATTTCTCAATGACTATTAGAACTATAATTATCTCCACCCCTCCCCCTCTCTCTCTGGAACTCTCTCACATCCCCTCTCAGTAAACAATATTCACATAGGACTGAGTGAAACACCGAGCTGTTAGTGACATAGGTATCATGCATCTTTATTGGAGACGTGCTGAATATCCCTTACAATAGCAAGATGAAAGCTGCATGTTAAAGAAAAGTTACTCTATTTTATGGGAAATACAAATGAAATGATTTTGATAAAAGAAAAGAAAAGAGAGAAGAAAGAGGGAAAGAGAGAAAGAAAGAGGGAAAGGGAGAGAGAGAGAGAATGTGCTTACAGTGAGTCAAGCATAGTTCCAGTAAACACACAAGGTCCATTTTCCTGAAATGAAAACACAACCCCACCTCTGTGTATGTATACATTTTAACAAACAAACCATGTGCATTACATTTAGTGGAATATCTGCTTAATAGCAAATCAAGACCTCAAAAAACATTACCAATATTATAACAAATATTAGTATACAAATTACATGTATATGTACAGTTACATATTGTCTATCTGGGGGAGCATTTCAATATTTGTCATTGTCAACCATTTTTTACTTGTTTTATGCACATCATGATCTTATATAGTATCTTAACACAAATTAGCTATACAAATATAATATCATTTCTTGATCAACATTTACATAACATGTATATTCACTTTCATGAGAACACACCATATATAATCGTAGATCCAGTATTAAATAAAATTCATTCATATGTTTCTGTATCCTTTTCCCCCTCTCTCACTTTTTTCATTCTCGCCTTTTTCATTATCAATGATTCGAAAATATCAAATTACATTTCTGCACAAACATGATATAAGCAATCATATCTTATGTTGACATTTGGAAAGCACTTTTTTGAGGTCTTCTATTAGAGCGAAACTCTAAATAACCCAAATAAGGTACAAGCGGGTGAATAATGTTGAGTGGGTTTTGTGTTTTTTCTTTCTGCTAGAAACCAAATTGGAAATTAATGACATTTAACAAGTTGTATAAAAATATTCAGTTGTTTGTTGAAGTTGTGAATCCTTATTTATATAAATATTCTGATAATGAATGAAGAAAAAAAAATCGACAATTATTTATCAAGTCTATAAACATGTTTTTTTGAAGTACAGTTTATACATACATAATAGTTATCCTATTATTAAATATGAAATACAAATCTTGTATTTTGGCACAGTAATTCCAATAAACCCAAATTTAAATTTCATTTCACAAGATTGTTAATCATAATTGTTAATCATTATTATACTTGTCTGATAAATGTAAAGAATTACAATTCGCACTTTCTTTTTATAGCAGAGGCTAAACAAAATGCATTGCATAGAATGCCTTCCAGTCATATAATACAAGATTGTATGAAGGAAGTGCAAGCACACTAGAATATTTTTTTTCTTCTTTCAGCAATACAAACAGAAAAGAAATTCAGTAATTATTAAAAACCTGTAACATGTAATGAAACAAACCATAGTTTACCCCCCCCCCCAACAAAAGAAAAATACATGTAATTGAAAGACAATCATTTTGATAAGGCAATTTTGTTTTCCCCTGCTCATGCATGGACTTGGTGTTGTTTTTGTTTTTTTTCATTTGAATCACAACTAGCTGAGACAGAGAGTTGTGCTATTAGATGTTGTTCCTGATTGTACATTTATTTCATGGATTCTCAGTAGTTCACATGATTTGTTGAAAATAAAAACGTTTCATCTCCCAATTTTCAAGTAACTACATTTTTCAAATGCAAATTTTGCTTGAATCATCAATATATAGTATACTGTATAACAAACAATACAATTATCATATAATAGAAAGGTTTCCATTCTAAAAAGGGAGGCACAATGCACATTTTTCTTCCAAAAAGGGTGGGGGTACGGACCGGATGTGCCCCCCTCCCCTAAATCTGCCACTGCTTCTGTTAGTTATGATTGCACCAATGTTTACAAGTGGGTTTTTACAGACACATATTAATCAGACATGATTATTTACTTTTGGGCATAGAAATGCCATCTGAAAGACAGGATTCAGTTTTAAACCAGGGTCCGTCAAAGTTGGTTTGGAGGCTGTTGATCAGGACAGTGGAATTGTCTCCAAATAGTTGGAGCCAGGGGGTATATAGGCTTCACCATATGCGGGCTATGTCACTGTCTGTGTCAAGAAAACCTTTAGTATAGGAAAGCCTTATGAACTATGAGGGGTCAAATCTGGATATTGAATTATGCTAATTGACAAAGTTTTGTGCCTGCAAAGTAATTTAACTGTAAAGTTAGTAATGACAATTTGAATAACAACTAGAATCTCACTATTTTCAGAGATTTCATGTCCACATACATAAAAAGCTTTGAATAATGTCTCAAAAACTAGTACCGATTTTCGAAAATCAACATTGCCCCGTTTGTGAATGGCCCTATACTGATAGTTTGCAGGCAGAAACCCTGGTCAGTTGTAAAAGAGTGTCTGCACTGTAAGACTACCATAGGCCATGTACTATAGCTGCTCCTGACATGACCGTGTGTGAGGGTGTGTGTGTGTGTGTGTGTGTACTTGGGTTTTTACAGACGTGTATCAATCAGATATGATTATTTACGTCTGGGACCGACCTTTAAAGTCACCATCCGAAAGACGTGACTCAGTCTCGAACCTGGGTCCGCTGAATCAGTTTATAACTTCCACTGGTAGCTGGATTACAGGCGCACGCCACAACGCCCAGAAGGTAACTGAATTAGGCTTCTCTCAAGACAATGATTTTCTGATTAAGTGTCAAATTAGGGTCTGTGTTTGCACACTACTATGCTGACAACATAATTTCCAAGTGTGGGGGTGATGGGGGGGGGGGGGGGATTGAACAAAGAAAATACCACCTTCAATCCATATGATCTGAAGGAGACGGCTCAGATATTAACGGTTTGATGTTGGATTCCTGAGACAGTTGTAAAAGTTCTGAGTAGGTATCACCAGGTATGGGATTGTGCTCCAAGTTGATTTCTTCAATGACAGACATGCCAAAGAGTTGCTTGCATCCAGATCTGCAAGGGATCAAAATAGATGTTCTTATTTATCAACACATTTGCTTGAAATTCATGTACGGTATTTAATTTTTCATTGATAGAAAAACCAAATGTATTGTCATTTCATTTGTTCTTATTAATATTCAAATATGGATTTTAATTTGTGAATCATGAAATTATGGATGCCAGTATTACTCAAACATACATGCAGGCAGATTCATGGGGTGAAGTGAAAACTGAAGAGGCCAACCCCCCCCCCCCCCCCCACCCTTAGAGAAAAACAAAGACATAAAAGGGCTTTTTGAGGATTTTTTTTCCTGCAGCCCCCTTTTGGACTAAATAATGTTATAACCCTGGATGTAATTTACCTGGGAAGGGCTGGCAGCTGGATTCCAAAAATCATAATTACCGGGAATAAATAGGGAATTTTGTTTTGCTCGATACAAGACAGAAATCCAGCAAAGTCCAGCACAAGCTGAATTCATTCCTGGTTTTCAATCCTTATTATTCATGTATTCACATTTCATATTTATTCAGACATATGAGTGAGAAATAAGAGAACATACCTGTGATTTCATTGTCACTCAAATCTAAAATTCTGAGGGATGACAGTTCATAGAAACTCTCTGGCAAGGTGGATATTTGGTTGTGTGAGGCATTTATAGCTTCTATAGGATGGTCATCTGGTAGATTTCATCTGGTAGATGCTATCTGAGATGTTTACAGCTTCATTAATAAAACATGAGAGGTACAATGATAAGTAATAAAGAGCTAATAACAAAAAGAAACAAAGGGTACATTAACTAAATCCATCAGTTTAGTAACACCCTTGATTACTCTACAATCAAACTCATTCTCACTGGCTTAAATCAGGGAAATGTAACTAAGAGTTAATTACATTTCCCTGCTTAAATCAAACAGCAAACAAATTATCAGCATATTATACTGTACTTGAATACACTTTACTGGATAGATGTTTGACAAAGAATAAAAACTGATTAAGAGATAAGATCCAGAATTTCTTTGCTTCGCTCAGCCTGAATGCAATACATTCAAAATAATTTTGTGCAATTGCAATTAAAATCAATGAAAATCTATTCATTTATAAAAATATGTTTTGACAGATTAAATCAAAATTAAGCATTTTATTTGAATGAAAGGTGTCGTCCCTCTGGTATCTGTTGTGTTCATGTCATTTCTCGGCAAATTATACGACTATCTTTTTGAACAACTAAATTCAATCAAAATAAAAGAAACAAGACAAGGTAAAATTTAAAAAAAAAAGGAACCTCTATGTTATAATTTTCTTTAAAATTCTGTTTTCAAAAACAATTCTTACCAGTAACTTTTCCAAGGCAATTTCTTTGACATTACAGTGCGTGCATTGTGGGAAAGATCGAGGGTTGATAGCACTGCGTTTCTCATGAGATGGTATACTGCTTGCAGAACAGCTTCCAAGAGACAGCTTGAAAAATCCTATGAAAAGATAGTAAAAATAAGTTTCAATTAGAAAATGAGCTATGCAAAAAAAATAAGGGGGGGGGGACAAAAGCTAGAAACATGTTACAAACTTTCTTACATTCTTGACATCAGTAGCCAGCTTACTTGTGATTAATGACATTTTAAAATACATTCTTAACTTATCAATATGAATATTCTGAAACAAATAGTACAACATAATCATGATCATCTAAAGTAGATCTCACAATAACTTTCAAAGTATTAACATGTAGCTGTTGACTGCTGAATTCTCTTATTCCCTAAAGTTTGCTCAAAACTTGATACAGGACCCACCTGATTCCAGAAGGCAATGGGTTAACTGAAAAAGAGATTATGTTTGAATAATGGGAAGTAAAATACATTGCAGCTATAAAAGAATTTAAACACTTATTGTTTTGTGAACAAGGTAAATGATACCCAAAACCTCACTTTCAGTCCTTACAAATTGAATAATGAATAATTCTTTGATCCTTAATCATAAATTTGAGCAAAAACCTGAAATAAATTTGCCTGTCATCTCAACTCAGCTTAGTATTGGGTGAGCTGTGGATAATAGTAGAGTGCAAAAACTGAGATGCAAAATATATCGGCCTATTAATTAATATAAATAAAATCCATTTATCCAGCATGGCAAAGAATCCTAGAAGAGAGGGGAAATTTTGAAAAATATTATAGATCTAATACATCTATATATTGAAAAAAAAATACCAACGAGAAAAGCAGCTACCTAAAATTTGTATGCTGTTTACGACGCATGTAAGCACTGATGGACATGGCTGCCGAGCCCATATCTCAGGGAAGTTGAGGTACCGAAACGAGGCAAGCGTCGGTCCAGCGCCCTGGGGGCCAAATAATTTTAATAACCGTACATACCGTACTTCTTCGGCCAGCTGCCAGCTGCAACTCTCTCTCTTCTAACTTAGACGAGTCAACTATGAACAACTTACATATTATTTATGTAAAAACATGGTTCCTCTTCTTGTGCCCACAACGTAGACTAGACCTAGACTACTAGTAGGCCTAGTACAACTCTTGTCATAGCCCGACCAGACGGCGCGACAGGGCTGTGTATAGTTACTCTTGTCACTGCTTCTGCCGCTGTTGAGTGTACTTTGTGGGTTAGAATTGAGATGAAAGGACTCCGAATTTTGGGGGAATAGTAGGCCCTAGTCCCTAAAAAAGTTAGAGGTCAGTAATATGCATGGGGTTTTTACATTTATTTATCTCTAAGTAATTTAGATCTAGGGCCTAGTAACTTTCTTTGTTTTACTTTACTATTATACTAGGTTAATTAGATTCCTTTTTAGAATTAGATTTAGAAATTAGAGTTACAAAGTAAGTCAAAGCATCCCACAAATTAGTTAATCTTAGGCCTAGATAATTATAATGTACAAATGTGTGCACCAGACTTCAAGTTCTGGTATGATTTGGCAATGAGAATCCCAGACCAAGTGAGGTTCGCCAAAACGATTAAGTTAAATTTTCAGGGTAAAATTCCCATCCAAAGTAACAGCCATACTGATACTCAAGACTCATGTCAGATCTTCGACCCATTCCTGCACTGCGCAAAACGATGAAATCACACTCCAATCAAATCCTATGTACGGGACTACATATGCAAAAAAATTGTGCGATAAAAAATGCATAGTGCACAATTTCATCAAATTACTTACGGTTACATCCAATCTCGTAACATGTTTCCGTCTTCATTCTGTCTTTTGTCACGCGATTGTGATAGGCCGGCAGGCTGATGTTAAATAATGATGGCCTATCCGGCTATCCTGCCACATTTGAAGGAGAATCTCCTCCCCTTTCTCCGTTGTTCCTCTGTCCACTAGATGGAAAAATCGCATCGCATCGCATCGCATCGCCCTGCGATGCGAGGCGATTGCTTGCGATATTGGAAAAATCGCCTGCTGTTGCGTCGCAAGACCTCTCACACTGCACGATCTCGGGCAATCTCCTGCGATGCGACGCGATATCGCAGGAAATCGCACAGTGTGTGAGGCGGGCTTTACAAATAGTCACAAGCGCGGTGGGTGGTCTACCGCAGAGCATCGATGCTTCGTCGCTGGATCCTGAGATTTACTCCTGCCAAACTCGCTACCAGAAGAGTTTCGAAACCTAGCTCCAGCTCGCTTCTATCTCTGACTATCTGCGTTCAGACAGCGTTTGGTCTTAAAACTATCTGGTCATGACCAAAATAGTCTCGAAACCTAGATAGCATCGATGCTATCGCTGTACGTGTGAACGTACCTAATGCAAGAACTTACTCTGTTTAAAATTTACGGGAGATCAAAATGAGACAAGTATTCAGGGTCGTAAAAAAGAAAATTAATACAACAAAATCCAGAGAAGACACATATAATTCTCATATAAAACTGTCAAAAATACCACTTTTAGATTGTTTGGTGCCTCCAAATGTTTAGATTACTTAGAAAAAAAGTATACTCTTTCAGGAAATATCCAAAACTAAAATTTGACCATGCCAACCAAAAACACATTGATTGAGCTCTAACTGAAAATCACACAGTGCGACTTTTTGGTGGTTTTGTGGTGCCTGGTCACAATTAAGAAATTGGGTTCTACGGAACGAGCACACCTTTCTATATGTTCACTCAATTTTAGTTGTCTATATTCTTTCTGTCTTATTTGTTGACGATGAACCCTTACTCTGTTACGAAGAACATCTCCTGTTTCACCAATATATTGTTCTTTACATCCTTGGCACGTTATACAATAAATCAAGTTTTTTGTTTGACATGTAAATGGAAATTTAATTAAAAACTCCGTGTTGTTTATTCCAATGTTGATTCTATTTGTCACATCCAAATGGGGGCAGGTTTTGCATCTTTTGTCGCCGCATCTTTTCACCCCACCTTTTGTATTGTTGTTTCGGGAAAATCTGGCTCTGGTTAATATTTGTTTCAGATTAGGGCTTTGTCGTTTGCTTGATATAACTTTTACATTTTCAAATACTGCTTTCAGAGTTTCATCGGTCTTGATGAGAGGCAACGAATCATGAATAATTTGAAACATGTTTGGGTTATTTGGGTTGAATGTGTGGACAAATGGAACTATCTCCTGTTCATTTCTTTCTTTTTTAGACATTAACTTTTGCTTACTGAGTGCATTTGCCTTAGAAATACCGGTTGTAATAATTTCCTTAGGGTAATGTCTAATCAAAAGCATATGCTTTAGTTCTTCCAACCGTTTCTTTTTAGTTTCTTCATCGGATACAATTGTACATATTCTCCTAGCTAAATTATACGGGACATTATTTTTACACTGCTTAGAGTGACAAGATTTAAAATGCAAATATTGGTGGGTGTCTGTGACTTTATAGAATATGTCTGTCTTTAACAAATTATCTTCCTTTATTATTTTAATATCTAAGAAATTTATTGAGCTACAATTAACATTCCATTTAAAACCAATTGCTGGGTGTAATTCACTTAGTATCTTATGTAAATCATTAATATCTCCAAATTCAGTTTTCCAAACAATAAAACAATCATCTAAGAGTATCTAAACCAATTTTTTTTCAAAATACCTTTTAACTTCAACATTATAATGTGTCTCGACGCGCTCATAGAGTTTCTCCTCTAAGTATCCCATGAAGAGAGTAGCATAAGTCGGGGCCATTTTTGTTCCCATTGCAGTTCCACGTTTCTGTACATAATTATTTCCATCAAAATGGAAGGTGTTATTATTCAATATAAAATTGACCGCGTCTAATATGAATTGTGAAGAAAAACGAGAATCAATTTCTTTTGGATATTTATTAATCCAATATTGTATACCTTTTAGACCTTCACTATGGGGTATGTTAGTGTACAAACTATTAACATCATATGTAACAAAGGTTGATTCAAATGGCAATTCCTCGGGTAAGTGTGTTAAAAAATCAAAATCATCCCTAACAAAACTTTTTACTTTATTGACTAGCGGTTTGAGCAAAATATCAATAAAATTACTTAAACGGTGTGTTGGACATACCGGTCCAGCTATGATTGGGCGCATTTTTAATTTGTCGGGAGCGGGGCATTGGATGTATTCCGATTTACTTTTAGTTACTTCATGTTCAATTTCCGAACTTTGATGTATTTTCGGAAGGCCATACAAATTGCTTGTTTTATGCTCAAATTTTGTTAAAAAGTCATACTCTTTGTCAGTTAGACATTCTTTATGTTTATATATCATTTGAGTCATTTTCTTTTTTATTTTATCGTCAGTATTGTTTTTTAATTTTCTCATACGTTTCTTCATCTTTTAAATGATCTTGTATTTTTGAAGCATAAAAATCTACATCCATTATTACAAATGCCCCTCCTTTGTCTGCTTGTTTCATAATAATATCATTATTACTTTTTAAATTGTGCAGGCTTCGCCTTTCTTTTGCATTAATATTACATTTAGATTGAGTTTTCTGAGATCCCACATTTTCTACAGTTTTCTTTAAAAAATCTACATAAGTATCAAGGGTGGTATTTCTATTTCTTTGAGGATTAAATTTGCTTTTGTTTTGTAAAATACTACTATCCTCCTCAATATCCAGTTCAGAAAAATATTCCCGTAATTTAATTTTACGACAAAAAGAATGTACGTCCTCTTTAAGATTGTCATTATTCTGTTTAGGAGTCGGAGTGAATTTGGGACCTTTCTTTAATAAGTTGATTTCTGTTTGATTTAAGTTTACCTTAGAGAGATTAATTACTTTAGGCTGTATTGCATTATTATCTTCACTCGATATTCGTACCACATTTGTGTTCGATTGATTTAGTTCAGTTTCTTCAGATAGACATTGAAATGAGTTACTTAACTCTAGCGTTGATGATAGTGTTCTGGTGCCCACTGAAAATTTATTCCCTGCTGTGGGTTGTACCTGTTGTAGTTGTCTCCTCGATAGTTCTTTGTGGCATCTGCGTAGCTCTGGTTGCCTCTGTAGTTGTTGCCTCTGTTGCGATGGTGACCGTTTTGCCTATAATCCCTCGTGGCATCCTCATCGGTCCCTCGGTTGAATGTGTATCTGTTGTTGCCTCTGTTGTTGTGCCGAAAGAAGGTGTTAGTCTGGTGATGATCATCGTAGTTGTGTCCATGTCGTGTGTCTCGCTTGTCGAATCCTCTGTTGTTGTTTCCATTTTGGTTGTAGTTGTGATGTTTTTGTCTCTGCTTCCTGAAGTCGTGGTGGTAGTTCCTCCCTGATGTTTCAGTGAAGTGGCGTGGGTGTTGATTTGGGTTGCGGAACGTGTGTTGTCGTTGGTTGGGACCCTCATGTTGATGGTTCCATTTTTTTCTGCCATCTTTTCCTTCACTCTCTGTGACGGATCTCACACTATTGTTCCACCACTCTTTTTTCTTCTGCCATTGAGAAAGTGTTTTTTTCCTCTGCATTTTTCACACTGTCCTTCCACATCTCAGTTAGCATTTCACGGATGTTTTTGCTGTGCACTTTTTTCAGGGCATCTGCGATTTTCTGGTCAATTTCATTGATCTCTTGTGTGTTTTTGCTTGATCGCAGTATAAGTACTTCCGCCTCGGCCATCATGTTCTTCACTGCCTGGTGTTGGTAAACAGTGTTTTCTTGAGTTGTGCCATTATACATATACGGCTTTTTGAATTTTCGCGGAATTTTGGGGATTGGGGATTCACTCAATTGTGTGTATAGTCTTGCAAGTCCTTCGTTCCGTGTCATAATCTCTCTAAGGTAAACTTAAATCAAACAGAAATCAACTTATTAAAGAAAGGTCCCAAATTCACTCCGACTCCTAAACAGAATAATGACAATCTTAAAGAGGACGTACATTCTTTTTGTCGTAAAATTAAATTACGGGAATATTTTTCTGAACTGGATATTGAGGAGGATAGTAGTATTTTACAAAACAAAAGCAAATTTAATCCTCAAAGAAATAGAAATACCACCCTTGATACTTATGTAGATTTTTTAAAGAAAACTGTAGAAAATGTGGGATCTCAGAAAACTCAATCTACATGTAATATTAATGCAAAAGAAAGGCGAAGCCTGCACAATTTAAAAAGTAATAATGATATTATTATGAAACAAGCAGACAAAGGAGGGGCATTTGTAATAATGGATGTAGATTTTTATGCTTCAAAAATACAAGATCATTTAAAAGATGAAGAAACGTATGAGAAATTAAAAAACAATACTGACGATAAAATAAAAAAGAAAATGACTCAAATGATAAATGATGATGATGATGGCTTCTTCTATAGCGCTGGTATCCGCCTCAATTGGGCGCTCATGGCGCTTGCTCAGGATGTCTCACAAATTTCAATGTTTTCAGACCGTGGTTGAAATTCTGTTCCTTTCCAAAAATTGTCTTGATAGTCATGCATGTAAGTTATTCTTGTGATGGTGTTGCAGTGGGGAACAAATAGGTTTTCAGGTATGATTGCAAAGTTGATAGGGTCTCTGCTCTCCTAATGAATTGGGGGAGGCTATTCCACAGCTTAGGCTCTATCACCCCAGGTTGTGTGGCTGAGAGATTCGGCCAGCAGCGCTTGGTTGGCTGATCTGAGACTACGTGCCGGCTCATGCTTGGTCAGGAGCTTGGATATGTAGGATGGCGATCTATTGTTGAGCGTCTTGAACACAAGGACTCCAAGCTTGTAGGCAATTCTCTGATTAATCGGCAGCCAGTGAAGGTCACGAAGAATTGCAATAAACATAAAGAATGTCTAACTGACAAAGAGTATGACTTTTTAACAAAATTTGAGCATAAAACAAGCAATTTGTATGGCCTTCCGAAAATACATCAAAGTTCGGAAATTGAACATGAAGTAACTAAAAGTAAATCGGAATACATCCAATGCCCCGCTCCCGACAAATTAAAAATGCGCCCAATCATAGCTGGACCGGTATGTCCAACACACCGTTTAAGTAATTTTATTGATATTTTGCTCAAACCGCTAGTCAATAAAGTAAAAAGTTTTGTTAGGGATGATTTTGATTTTTTAACACACTTACCCGAGGAATTGCCATTTGAATCAACCTTTGTTACATATGATGTTAATAGTTTGTACACTAACATACCCCATAGTGAAGGTCTAAAAGGTATACAATATTGGATTAATAAATATCCGGAAGAAATTGATTCTCGTTTTTCTTCACAATTCATATTAGACGCGGTCAATTTTATATTGAATAATAACACCTTCCATTTTGATGGAAATAATTATGTACAGAAACGTGGAACTGCAATGGGAACAAAAATGGCCCCGACTTATGCTACTCTCTTCATGGGATACTAAGAGGAGAAACTCTATGAGCGCGTCGAAACACATTATAATGTTGAAGTTAAAAGGTATTTTGAAAAAAATTGGTTTAGATACTTAGATGATTGTTTTATTGTTTGGAAAACTGAATTTGGAGATATTAATGATTTACATAAGATACTAAGTGAATTACACCCAGCAATTGGTTTTAAATGGAATGTTAATTGTAGCTCAATAAATTTCTTAGATATTAAAATAATAAAGGAAGATAATTTGTTAAAGACAGACATATTCTATAAAGTCACAGACACCCACCAATACTTGCATTTTAAATCTTGTCACCCTAAGCAGTGTAAAAATAATGTCCCGTATAATTTAGCTAGGAGAATATGTACAATTGTATCCGATGAAGAAACTAAAAAGAAACGGTTGGAAGAACTAAAGCATATGCTTTTGATTAGACATTACCCTAAGGAAAATATTACAACCGGTATTTCTAAGGCAAATGCACTCAGTAAGCAAGAGTTGATGTCTAAAAAAGAAAGAAATGAACAGGAGATAGTTCCATTTGTCCACACATTCAACCCAAATAACCCAAACATGTTTCAAATTATTCATGATTCGTTGCCTCTCATCAAGACCGATGAAACTCTGAAAGCAGTATTTGAAAATGTAAAAGTTATATCAAGCAAACGACAAAGCCCTAATCTGAAACAAATATTAACCAGAGCCAGATTTTCCCGAAACAACAATACAAAAGGTGGGGTGAAAAGATGCGGCGACAAAAGATGCAAAACCTGCCCCCATTTGGATGTGACGAATAGAATCAACGTTGGAATAAACAACACGGAGTTTTTAATTAAATTTCCATTTACATGTCAAACAAAAAACTTGATTTATTGTATAACGTGCCAAGGATGTAAAGAACAATATATTGGTGAAACAGGAGATGTTCTTCGTAACAGAGTAAGGGTTCATCGTCAACAAATAAGACAGAAAGAATATAGACAACTAAAATTGAGTGAACATATAGAAAGGTGTGCTCGTTCCGTAGAACCCAATTTCTTAATTACACCTTTTTATAAAATGAATGATGATGACAAAACTAAACGTTGCCTAAAAGAAGAACATTTCATTAATAAATTTAAACCTTCACTGAACGCTATATGAATTGATGTTCCTTACTCTAACTACCACATAGTATACAGTGTATATTATATTATATAATGTTGCATGTACTATTATGTGTATATACATTCAACAGTCAATCGTTGTAGAATCCTTATCATGTTCATTGACTGCATTTTACACCAAGGATCTTTTTGTATCATATTAACTTAAGAAATGCGTCAGACTATTTAATTTCGAAGTCTACATACTCTTTTATCTCAGAATAACCAAACAAGTCTATCCCGGTTTAAGCTATTGTAATCACTCTACTCTATTGTGTACTGTGCCAAACAATAATCCACTGTTCCATTGACTCCAAATGCCATAATCCTTCTTCCCCTGCTCACCAGGCCAATTATTCAACATCCTCCATGCTATCACAACTCATCTTCTAACTTTCATCTACCAGCAAATATCCGTCCATTGAATAGACCTCCTAACTTTAACAACGGAGATTTGAAAGACTTTTAAATTGTTTGTAACTTCTACTTGTACGATATATAAACGCATGTAACTAACAGGTTAATCATTCCACCGGAAGAATTAAACGAAAGCGCTTGTGGAAGCAAACCTACGGATATCTACTATGTCTTTATTCTCGAAGTGAACTTTATCTTACTCTAAATTATATATATATATATATATATATACAATATTTTTTGTATATACACACACACACACACATGTTTGTAAGCTATTGTTCGAATTTCAACCGATGACTCCACTATTGAATTGCGTCACAAAATTCATTGACGAAATAAACCTCACCAATTGTTGACAACCGATGACCTATTGAATTACCACCAATGACATATTGTTCTCTTTGTTCGATGTCATCGGTTTGAATGCGTATACATGTACAAACATACACACACACGCACACACACACACACACACACATAGTCTTGCATGGCTTTACTTCCGAGGACAAGTATTGTTCCTCTATTGTTACTCGTCCTCGGACAGTCGACGGAATAAGGCACAAATTCATTGTTCGACGTTCGAGGACTATTGTCCGGCTTCCGAGGACCATTGTTCTCATGATTTTTTTTTGGTTCTCTGTCCGAAAATGTCCTCGGACATACGGCTAAACACGCCCACTCACGCAGGTATACTTGTGTGTCTTTCCCTTTGTTCTCTCTATTGTTCAAATAGCCACACAAGCCTGACGGAATAAAGGCATCTATTGTGTTTGACTGTCCAATTAGTCACACAAGTATACCTCTGTTGGTACACACACACACACACACACACACACACGTTTACATGGCTTTACTTCCGAGGACAACTATTGTTCCTCTATTGTTACTCGTCCTCGGACAGTCGACGGAATAAGGCATAAATTCATTGTTCGACGTTCGAGGACTATTGTCCGCCTTCCGAGGACCATTGTTGTCATGATTTTTTTTTTTGTTCTCTGTCCGAAAATGTCCTCGGACATAATGCTAAACAAACGCACACATATATATATATATATATATGTGTGTGTGTGTGTGTGTACCAACAGAGGTATACTTGTAATATTGGATTAATAAATATCCGGAAGAAATTAATTCTCGTTTTTCTTCACAATTCATATTAGACGCGGTTACACTGGCACACGCATAAAAAGCGCATAGAGAATGTGTGATGACGTCAATTCACTTTCGAACAATATCTTTTTATATTTCTTTCTTTCTTTACGTCTTTATTAAAAATTTTCTTTCTTTTTTCTTTCTTCCTTTCTTCCTTTATTTCTTTCTTTTCTGCAAGGGCGAACATTTTTAGTCGGGAAATAACATTACTGAGATGGAGGCTGCTTCAGTCCAGCTTTTTAAAAACTTTTGGTGTTACACATACGCCGAGCCGCCTCCGGAGGCAGCCTCAGTCCACTTTCAGATTCTTTAATTTTCTCTCTGGAGAATGTAAAAAAATAAAAATAAACCTGCGAGGCAATACGTCACAATAACCCCCACCCGCCCCCCCCCCCCTCCCCCGCTCCAAGCCCAATCTATTGACAGGCCAGTAACTAGGGGAGGGGGGCTGAATCCCCCGTTTTCCAGCAAAAAAGGGGGGTAATTCAGACCTACCCCACTACCCCAGTTGATTCGTAGTGATCCGCTTGCCAAAGGGAAAAAAAGGAAGCCATGGGGGTGGAAGGGAAATTCAAAGTGATATATATATTCAATATAATTTATTTTTATTTTATTTGATTTATTTGATTTCAGGCAAAAGAAACAAATATACAAAATACAAAGAAAATTGAAAATACCATCGACAAGTGGCCAGGGATAGCCAAAAGGAAGCTAGTTCCTGTTGAAAGGTTCTCCCACACTAGTCGGTAGTTTACAAACATAGAAACACGTACATAAAAACACACAATCTTCTTATAGATCACTCTAACAATAAAAATAAAAATGAAACAGAGTGATACATGAGGAAAAGAAAAGAAAGAAGAAGCTAGAAAGAAGAAGAAGCAAGCAAGGGAGAGCAATGGAGTCAGGAAAAAAAACCCCTGAGTACTTATAATAAAAGAGAATTAGGTCTATGATATATCAAATTAAATTAATTAGATTAAGACATTTGAGAAGAGCATGTAAAGTGATAAAAGTTACTTGTTGGAAAGACAAGTGGAGAGAGAGAGGGAGGGAAAAAGAGAGAGCGAGAGCAAGTAAGAGAGGGAGGGAGAGAGAGGGAGAGAGAGAGGAGAGAAAGAAAAAGGGAAAGAGAGCGCGCAAGAGTGATAGAATGAAGTGTAGAGTGAAGGAAGAAAATAGAGAGAAGAGGAATAAGTCATAGAACAGATTAGAGGAGTAGACGAGAAGAATGGAAGACAAGTAACATTTTGTTACACTTTATAGATGTATAGATTATATTGCATTATCAATAGGAGGAAGACTGAATAAATGGTTCCTTAGAGCATTGAGGATTGGCTTTACTGATGTGTCCAGACATAAATCTCTGTATTCCGAGGGGATAGATTCCCACAATCTTGGAAACGTATGGAAACATGAAAACTTCAGGGCGTTACATCTAGCAAACTCATGAACGAAAAGGAGATGTTCAGTTTTTCGAATTCTTGGTCTTGGCAAGAAGTGGGCAGGTACATCATACAGCCGGAAAAGACATTTTATGACGAAGCTCGTAGATAGAAAAACAAGTCTGTTGTAAAGTGGAGCAAGATCAAGTTTTTGTAATCTTTCAAGGTAAGTAAGAGCATTCTTCTGTCCATTTGTTATTCAGGCATATAACGGAGGGGGGGGGGGGGGGGGGGTGAAAATGGGCTGAAAGTTCAAATATCCTCCCCTCAGCAGATATCAACTTGAACACTGTAGGAAAATTAGAAGAAAAATTCTAAAGGGACACCAAATACCCTGCACAAAATAAATAGTGATTGAACATGGAGGTCACATGTAGAGGAGAAAGTAAGGAGATGAGAAAGTAATAGAATTTTTCACTCCATTGAGTTTGTTCCTGCAACTTCATACTATCGCACTAAAATCAGATGCCATTTTGAGCAAATCTTGTAGGCTTCTGTTATTTGTTCACAAAATCACACTTCTCACACGGAAAGTAGTGCAAATGTCCACTTTTTCAAATTCTGACCCCTGCCCCCCCCCCCCCTCAAAAAGTCTTATAGTCGCACTGGGTAAACCCTCGATCAAAGAGACTTGACATTCGCAAGCATGCCATCTAAATACATTGTAACCACGTTTCTTTGTTTATGTATGAATAAGCTGGGATTTTTTTGACAATGCAGAACAATACACTGTCCGAGACGGTCGTTCAACGTGTAAGTTTTTTGTTACTAGGCCACCGGCGCACTGTTTGAACCTCCGCCCTATTGACCCAGTGCGACCGTGAACAGTTATGTATTGAAAGGGAAGGCGTTGGCTTTCTAACAGATCCCCATACAAAGGCGCCCATTGTTCTATGTATTGATCCGTGGGTGACTGTATGCTGGCATCAACACCTATTTGCACCACTGAATGGTTAAATCCTCAATAACATAAAACTAGAATTTTACATCCACATGCAACACATAGCCACAATTATTAATTTTTTTTTAAATCAATTCTTATGTGTGATAATAATAATGATAATAATAATAATAATATTAATGATTGATAAAAGTGCCATAACAATTGCAGGGCTAGGGAAATAACGTTATGGCATGAATATTCAACATTAACAATTTTATCCCGTCTGAGCATTTTAATGTTGAAACGACCGAACATACACAAGTACACACAATAATAAAATAAATAAGGTCGGACTAAGAGAGAGGGAGAGAGAGAGAGAGAGAGAGTGAGAGCGAAAGGGAAGTTGTCTTTATAATACTAATACTAATAATAACAATAATGATGATAATAATATTAATAATTGATAAAAGTGCCATAACAATTGCAGGGCTAGGGAAATAACGTTATGGCATGAATATTCAACATTAACAATTTTATCCCGTCTGAGCATTTTAATGTTGAAACGACCGAACATACACAAGTACACACAATAATAAAATAAATAAAAAAATAAATAGAACTCTAAAAAATAGATAAAATAATTCCATTATATTTTACATGACGAACACCTTTTATTCAATCTCAAATACGTTAGTTTTTACCTTTTTATGGAGAAAAATAATTTGAAATCTGTTGTTTTAACGGATTATGCTGCACATAATTCACATTCCCTTTATTTTTTTGTTAACTAGACTTTCAGCAAGTGTACAGGGCCGGCGGAACGTTTTTCAGATTGGGGGGTGCAAATGAGGGGGAAAATTTGGCGACAATATTGGTTACAAAGTTTTCATCGGCATTGTCGATATTTCAGGAGCCCCCTGCAAATATTGGGGCGGCCAATTTTTTTTAAAGATCACATTACAAGAAAATCACAAATATGGCAATTAATGTATCACTAGAAACTGGGAAGCTTACAGATGGCAATCGTATAAGTTTTATGTCAACTGCGTATCTGATGATTATAAAAACAACATAAATAAAAGCTCTTCTAAGCATCTGGAATATCCGAGGATTCGCCAGAAATATAGCGATGTTTTGATGTCGTCACACTAGGGATCGATCCTGCTTAAGCAGACGACGTCCTATAATGAATGAACGTAATTGCAATGCAATTATTTATCAAATTATAAAGAGTTTGGTATATTTAACATCACCTTATTTCACACCATTCTAAAAGGGAAAGTGAAACTGATTCTGATAACTAAAACCGTTTGATTGTAAATACACAGGAGAAGGGTCAATGATTAATAAAATAAACCCCATTTTCAAATTGAAAAGCCCTCCGAATAATAGCATGGATGGTATTCGTTCCCTCTTGAAACGCCGAACATGCCCCGGTGCAAGCAGCTGAAAATACAATGGCGTCTTATTTTGTTTACAAGTGACTGATTCCTTTATTTTTTTAACGCTGCATTTTTCATCAAAATAATACCACACACGAAGTTAAGAGTGAGGCAACAGACTAACATTAAGACTGACGCTAGTCAAGTAAGAGAAATAAGTGAAGAGGAGATGACAAAACAGGCACTGAAAAATGTGTAAGATGTTATGGGACATCGTCTGCTTAGACAGGACTGGCCCCTGGTGTGTCGTCACACATCTCAGCAGCGTTCGAGGAGCTCTTCAGCTGCTATATCGGGGGCTGTATTTTACCGTTTTATAATTGATAATAATCATTACTTCAAATGTTTCCAAGCGTTGAATTTGGATAACCTTGTTTAATTTTTGCCATATATGCAATAAAAAGTATAAAGCCAATATTTACTTCCAATTGATGGAATTTTCTTGTAATGTGATCTTTAAGCAGTTTCCTATGTCCGATCCGGTTGCGCCGGCCCTGGTGTACATTATTACTTCAAGGTCATGAGGTTGCGTTTCGGTTTTGATTGATAAAGGTAAACATTTGTAAATCTGTAATCATTTCAGGGCATAGCCAGAAAAAATTATGATTAATTTGGGGTTAGTTGTCATTGTCACTGACTGCTCGCTCCATATTGTTAAAAAAAATAAATTGAATGATATAGTCTTAATCTTGTGATTTCAAGCTTATGATGTCTCTGCGGAGATGTACTAGTGAAGTTTGTCATGCCTATGTTTCTGGATATCACTTTACAAATATTGGGCTGGTGAGGATCAAGCCGATGAATAAGCCTGGATCATCAAGGATAAGCAGGAAATACGAAATAAATAAACATCAAAGCGTGCATGATCTACTTGGTAGTAGTCCTCCATAATACCCCATCTGAGGAGTTTAGACTGGAGAACAAGAACGGCGTTTATGGGTTGAAAATAAAAATAACTTAAAACGGGAGGGGGGGGGGGGGGGGTCGTCGGAATTCTTGGGGAGCTAGATAATCTTGGTTGACACCAAAACCTTTGAAAAGCCCTGGGGAAACTTATTGTAGCTGATATTTTTAGGGCTCAGCCAGTCTGGTGTACAATCGAAAGACTTATGCATGAGGCAGTGTTGGTTACAACAAAGTGAGGTAGTGACTTTACCATACCAGTATACAGAGCATTACATAAGGTCAATTGGTCATAAAACTCATAACGCTTGTTGCTGGGTAAATCGGCCTATGGTGTATAAATTCCCCATGAAAACTGATGATTATCTGAAACGCGGGCAAGGGAGAATTTGATTATTCAAAATCGGAAATCAGGGACGCCGGATTTTTCAGAGAACAAAACTGTTTGCTATTCTGTATCTTTTGAGGGAATTGAGGGACTGCAATCTTCATTATTTTTAAACAATTTATAATCCGAACCTAGATGGTCGTTGTCTAAGGTTTCTTGAAGGAACGATAGAGATAACGACAGAAAGGTCGGACTAAGAGAGAGGGAGAGAGAGAGAGTGAGAGCGAAAGGGAAGTTGTCTTTATAATACTACTACTAATAATAACAATAATGATGATAATAATAATAATATTAATGATAATTAAAAAATCTTTTTAGGTCCAAATTTAAACGGGCATTTCCAAGTGCACTTTTTTATGTGTATAAATTAAGACTTAACCCCAAGTAATTAAAAATGATGATAATGACAACAACAACAATATAGTAATGATAATAATAAAAAATCTTTTAGGCCCTAATTTAAACGGGCATTTCCAAGCGCACTGTTTTCTGTGTAGAAATTATGACTGGCTACCAAAATAAAAAAGGCCTGCTAATCGTTCTAACTTAACCTCAAGTATTAATTCAAAATAACCTTACAAAGTGACGATACAATTGGTAATACTAGCATGTGATGAAAGAAACATGGCAGTAAAATTATTGAATCTTGCTAGTGGTTTGATGGAAGAAAAGTTATTGTGATAAAAAAAAATAACTTAGAATTTCGAGACTGTCTTGGTATTCAGTGCTCTCTTTTTCTCCTTTTTCATAATCTATTTAAATTGTCAAAGATTCCAAATAAAATTGCCCCAAGAAATTAATAAATAAATGAATCATTGCATGGGGTCTTGTTAGCATAATTTATATCTGGCAAGAGATTCCATAGATTTTGCTTTTTGAAAATATGAGGCAAGGAGAAAAAAGGTGATCTAAAATCCGGGATTGGGCGATTGTGTTTGTAGAGGTCTCAATGGAGCGGGGCTGTGCCACGTGAAAAGAATTTCAATAATAAAATGCTTCAGGTTCAGCGTTATCTTCGTAAAAGCTAAAACGGCAGAGAAAGGACCATCAATACCGCCCGCCGTTCAATACCCCTTACCTCCCCGTGATCCGCCTATAGAACAAAAGCATAGCTTTCAGTATTCTGATAAGCATGCCTTCACAAACGGGAACCGAATTCTAAGCGAAATTCGCGTCATGAGGGTGACAATTCACGCCCACGCTGGCTGGTGTACGCTCATTGTTACCTAACGTAATTTACATACAATTTGCATAATTACGGGTTTTTGCACGCTGCACGCGCCCTTGGCACGTGGTCGAGTTCAAGGGAGACGTTGCTAGGGAAGTGCTCAACGGACCATAACAAGCTACGGGCAGCTTGTTTTCGTTTCGCACCGAAACTTTGAGCACCGTTTTCTCCGTTTTTTAAATTCCTTGGCGGAGCGTTTTCATGTTTTAAATCACTTTTTACAATGACTTCTGTTTTAGTAATATATCCATGTTATACATCATTTTAAAGGTTATTAACCAGAGATTCTAGAACACATGATAACTGACATTTGCAATTTTGCGACTTCCGCCTGAAACCGTCGCATTTGGTCAGGTTTTTCAAGGATACCATAAATTTTATGGTATCCTTGAAAAACCTGACAACAGGTAATGTAACAAAATATAATGTAAGTGGGGGGTCCGTATCCAAAGAGCTCTAGCCATTGAGCCGTAGCAAAATATCGATAAGCAATATGAAGACTTGAACCCCTTTCCGAAGTATTTGACCAATCATCAATAACCTCTATTTTATTCCAAAATAATTTCTATACTATGATAGATGCAACCAGCCTCAACTCGAGCGCGGAGGGATCGTGAATGATTTGTATAATATAAAACGGGTAAATATTAGCATCACACATGTAAATCATACCAACCTATAATACCATTGAAGGGTCCGTATCCAAAGAGCTCTAGCCTTAGACCTATTTTGACTGAAACGGTCTTTGGATAGATCCGAAACCACTTTCCTACCATTGGTACCGAAAGGTGATGTGTGACCTGATCGTCTGAATCATAATTTCCGGAAAATACCTGCAAAAAAACAATGTTATTTAAATAGATAATGCAGTCTTGGAACCCTCCTTGACAATTATTGCACTTTATCAACAAAATGTCATTGACGTACATGATAATTTATCAAAAGTTTGTTCATAACGAAACTTTTCTTTCCAATGGTAACTAGTTTAGGTTTCCAGGATCATGCATCACTGAACACCATTGTCTTCAAAATTTTGTGCACAAATCTAGTTGGTTCACTTTCAATAGGCATGATGTTAAGGAGATGTCTTTTTGTGATATTGCCCGAGTGGTCCAATTCTCACTGTGGATGATTTTCTTCTTCAAGTTTAAGTTAATGAGATGTTATTCCCCCGTGATTCAAAACTTTTACTTTGTAAAACCTTTTTTTCCAGATAGGAATCGTTGTTTTTTCTAAGGAGACAGTCTACGTGAATTTTAGCAAGGCTCCATGCCAAAGAACCAGTGCGAACCAGATGGATTGCAAAATCGTAAAGCAATGCAAATCAAAGATAAAGAGCATAAAGAAGGAAAATCTAAAAGTCATATATATGCGTGTGAAGATTTGACTTTGCTGATCTTCAGAAATATCAGCCTTTTGTAGAAGATCTGCGGTAGATGCCTGAAGCACTCAAGACAACGAAGATGTTGCCAGTGCTCTCTGAAGATCTAATTTCTTCTTGGTGTAAACTTATAACTAACAACTCGTTCTATGCTTTGTGATGTTCATAAGACTCTTTGTTAAGGCGTAATATTTTATCATTCATTGTGAGTTTTGCTTCCTATCGAATGGCCGCGAAGAGCAACCAAGCTAGCTAACAAAGCCATTCAACCAAAACCATGCCTATTGTGTTCTATGACAAAGTGAACCAACTAGAATTTTGTACAAAATTTTGAAGACGATGGTGTTCATTGATGCGTGCCCCTGGAAACCTAAACAAGTTACCACTGGAAAGCAAATGAATTACTCTTTTTTTCTATGATTTGAAATTAAATACCGTTGGATATAGTCTATTTTTCAGGAAATTTTGAAAGTTGGATTTCTTTTTGTTTAACGTCCAGTATAGTGTTGGGAGCGAATAGTGTTTTTGTTGTTGATTCTGTTTTTTTAAAGTTTTGTTTGTTTTGGGTCTTGGTTTGCTTCATTTGACAATGACCATCATTATACATGTACATATGTCAAAACCTTTTTAACGTGTCGCATTAGCCATTCGGTACAATCTCCGGCGTGCTATGACTGCCGATTGGTACATACAAGAAGTAACTATTCAAAATCGGATTAACCTAAACTGCTCAAGATTCTCCATCTAACGAAAATTTTCCCCGATTTAATAGGACCTTAAACCACTCGTACATCACATGTACCTTATGTAAAAAAAACAATTATGTATGAAGTTTTAGAGTAGGATTATACCAGGAAAGAATTAGTTGAAATGTACTTCAAACAGAGTAATGTAGGAATGACAGTTAATATGCGCGCATGGCAAGTAATTGGTTCAAAACTATTATGAGTTCTGGGTTCTCCAAATACGAGAACTTTGAAAGTTACCTTCACTGATCCAGTATACACGTCTAAGTAGTCAGTCCATATTGAACTGCCCATGCTCGACGATACAGTGTACGACGTCACGAATTCACTGCTGCTTCCTCTGCCCTGTGTGGTGATAGCGGTAGTAACATGGTACGGAATATATTCGATTTGGATCCATGCATTTTCTAACTGGTTTGTCACCCAGGCAGACTGCCCGTTGAGGCGGGCATGTCGGGCGCATTGGGTTTCCGAGGAGCAGCTTGAAGCAGTAATAGCTGAATCTTGCATAGTACCGTCTTCGAGGCCAAAGGACTGACCGGATACATCGCACGGGTTTACTGATGCGTATTGAAATTGAAAAACAAAATTATATTATTTAAATATATATATATATGTGCGCGGGGGTGTGTGTGTGTGTGTGTGAGACAAAGATGGGAATAATCATAAAAGATTCCTAGGTATGATCTGATATGACCCCCTCAAAAAAGAAAACAACAATAAAAGATAATGAAAATAATATGTTTCAAAAAAGATAATAATATTTCTTTCAAAAGTTCATAACAATAATATTAATAATTAATTTTAAAAATAAAATAAAATAAAATAAAAGGAAAAAATAATAATAATCAATAAACAATTTCATAGAAAATAATAACAAAGAAAGACCACCGCAAAGTCTCCTTAATACTGCATTAACTTCAAACGGGGGTTCCAGAAAGAAGGATCCCCCCCAAAAAAAAACAACAACAACAAACAAACAAACTCAAACAAAAACAAACAAAAAACAACAAACAAGCAAACTGAAAAGAAAGACCAAAAAAACCCTCAAAACAAACGAAAACAACTATGACAAAACCAACAAAAAAATATAACACAACATTAAAATATCACTGAATCAATGGACTTCATCTTATTGAAATTAATTTTATACCAACTGACCAAAGAGGAACACTAATTTTAAGTAACTAAATTGAAGACTTACCAGGACAACAGACAACCGCTATACTTTCATCTATTCGATCCACACCTGTCTCATCATGCCAGCAGTCGACGATGTTTGTGGCATTAGGAGGGCATATTACTGTCATTGCTCCGGCGACTACTTCTACGGGCGACGACTCGTACCTGCCACCACTTAATGTCACAAACACGCCTTGTGAAATGATCACGGAATACAAAATGTATAAATATCAACATAACATGGAAAGGATTTTTCTGGTTTAAGCTCAGTTAACGTTGTAAACCAATACATGAGCAACATGATACATGTAAAAGGCCTACAGCATCATGTAGTGCCGCAGAACGTGTACCCAAGAAGGTTCAAACAGATGAAGTTATAACAGACAGCTTCCTTTTGAAGCGAGCTACGTTGCGGCCGCAACAAACATGACATATATGCGCTCTCCAAAAAGATTTTTCCAAACGAGGAAACAAATCGAATTCCATTTTATTGCATAACCATGGATACGTACAATGGATGATATTCTGTAGTAATGAAAATTAGTTTTCGAGACCCGAATGCAACGAAAAAAGTGCACATGAATGATGAAGCGAACATATTTAGTGCCAAAAATACCAGAACTGCGATGACAATTTCTTGACTGGCCACGTGTGCCCACTACAATGGTTATATTTCTTAGCGCCCTTAAAAAATGCCCTTAAAGAGGGATACATTTGTGACATTCTTAAGGCTATATCTAAAAAATTGTTCATACTGAGGCAGGGGAATTTCCAAATGAAATCGAAATCATTTACATGAAAACTGCACATTCACTTTTTATGTTTGTCGATTCATGAATTTAACTGCGCGTCGTAAACATTCAAATGTCAAAACATCTCGAAATCTTTCCCGTTTACTTTGGCGGCATCATACATCGCCATCAAAGAATGAAGGCAGTTTATTAATTTAATTGTACAATCTTTATAATGTGCCAGGTTTTTGCATTAATTATCGTTAGTTGAGACTCCATCTGTTTGAACCTCGTTGCTGTACCGGAGTTCTGACGGCGAAGGCAAAATGGAGTGAATGGGAAGATATGATATGGTAGCATAAGGGGTTCTATATATTTATTTTGATGAGTACTCATTTTAAACAACAGACCAGGTAGGGAGGTATTGTAACCTACCGTTATCTGTAAAAAGCAATGGAACAAATAAAATGATCAAAGTCACTTTAACTATCTGCCAGTTGTGAATGATATCCAGTGAGTATGAGTATGAGAATATGTAACACATCTTATGGATCCAATAATTGAAGTCATTATCCTTTTCTCTAAAAAACAATTTGGCTGATACCTTCGAAGCCCAGATACTGGCACACCAGTTTAGATAACTTGCTGCTCCATTTTTCTTGGTGAATCAGCATGTATGTTGAAGGGGCAGAGCGAGAGGTAATGGCAACCCTTCCTTCATTTTTACCTCCTCCAAGGAGTCTCAAAAAACTGATGAATGCTTCTGTAATATCAAGGATAATATGATATACAGCAAAATAATAATAAAACGAATAAAACAAGAGAGTACCGAGTAGAAACAAACTGATTTCAAATGCATCTAATCACATGATAGCCAGAGTTTATGGACAACGCAGTAGGTATTATATATCGTTAAAGGTATGTATCGGGGGGGGGGGCACGTGCACTGGGTGGCACTTAAGGGGTGGGGCGCAAAAAAAAGCAAAAGAAAGAAAGAAAAGGAAGAGCAATGCAAGATTCCGTAAAATGCTTAATAATTCATACCAATCTTATCGAAAGCTTATGAAACACAGAACAGAACATTCTAGTATGCAGTGGGTAAGCCCACCTTCTTCCCAAAGAGTAAAATGCCTACTAGGAAATTAATACCAGGAGACTCCCCCATTGGGTTCAAACAGAAGGATGGGTTCAGCTGCAGTTCTTTGCACATTGGTCCATATAAATTATTTTCAGAAGCAGTGACTATGCACACTGAGGGCTAAAAAATCATAATCCCCAGACCTTGGCCACCGGTGGCGTATCGGGAAAGGGGGGGGGGGGGGGGGGGGGGCACGTGCACCGAGTGGCACCTAAGGGGGTGGGGTGCAAAAAAACGCAAAAGAGAGAAAGAAAAGGAGGAGCAATACAAGAAATATTAGGGTCTTTAAGGGTTATTTGCTCCCCAGTCAAGGACAAAATGCGTAAGAAATTATGTTTTATAGGGTTTGAAATGCAAATTGTTTTCCAAAGTTCTGTCGCTGTGCTCCCCTGCATAATTATGTTCAGGATCTAGCTATTTCGCGCCCCCAATGGCGTTTTTTAAAGTGTTAACCATTGATTGACTTTAGTTGCTCCCCCCCCAAAAAAAAAAAAAAATAAAAATAAATAAAAAAAATAAAAAAATAAGGCAAGAGCTTGTTAAATTTTGCGCCACAGGTGGGATAAGTGCATATAAAGCACTTTCAAAGTATAGAACATTCGATAGAAATCATAAATTTGCCTTGCCATTGCCTTAGTACTTCCTCAAATATATTTCTTGTGGGTTTTCATTCATTGTGCGCCCCAAAAATAGGACTGTTCAAAATTTCAGGATTTTATATCCTGGATAGATCATGTTTCAATGTTAAGTTCTATGTTTAATTATTTGCATAGTGTTTTTTGTTATATTTTGGGGGAAAATGAGCTGTAAACATATTGATTTCTTGCATTAACTTTGTGTGTAACATTTCGCCCAATCATGTGAAGGACTATTTTCACTCATATAATCATCATATGCCCTTCAACGTTGAACTGAGAGTAGTTCAAGATGCCGTCCTGAGCTGCAATCAACATGACCAACTGCACGAACCGTGATATTCGTGAAAGTCGTGAGAAAGGACTTATATTTCACAGGTACTATGAAGACGCATTTTTAACAAGTGACAGTCCCATTCATACCCTTTCATGTTAGTTTATGGGTGTATGGGTGTGAGGCACTCACACTTATTGTTATTGTAGATAACCTCGCAATCTGTACCTTCATACCGTGAGCAATTGCCTTCCATAGCAAGTGTGTGATATCTAGCACATATGTGTGCTGGAGAGGAGCAAGATCACCGACCAAAAACAGCCTGAAGTGTGCTTTCCTTAGGGGAATGGAAGACTTGATGGTGAAATTTTACGTCACTTACCACCAGAACACCATTTTGTACATGATACCAAGTTTGTATAATGAGTGGAAGATTAAAAGTCATGTTTCATCACTTCGATTATGAATTTGTTTAATTTAAATTACTAATTGATGAATAATAATAGCTGGTTGGTTGGTACTTGGTAGTAGTGATGGGTAGGTTCGTTGAGTGTTGAATTACTGATTAATTAACTGATTGTCTTAATGGATCACTCACTGTAAAAAAAGAAATTTCGTTGAAATTACTCAAAAAATATTCCTCAACAGATTGCCTTGATTATTGTAAGTATTTGTCACAGGAAATTTTAGGTAGAATTTACGTATTTTGCTTAATAAATTTTTACTCAGTTAAATTGAGTTACTTTAACGTAAATAATTTAAGTATTGTAATCAAGATAAGTAACAATTAAAAAAAAAGTTATGACATGATTAAACTTGTACCCATCACTGACACTTTCTCAATTTACATTTATATGGTTTAGGATTTAGGATTTGACTATTTATCTATCATCATCACCAACAGATAATACGCTTTAATTTGACAACTATTAACAGGGCTCCGAATTCTATATATATACTCGATCGTGTCATCTTTAAAACAAAATTGGTTGACAATTTTCCTGAAATATCAAGTTTTGATTTGTTTTGAATTGAGTGACAATTAAATTTGTCTTATCTTCTTACCTTAGCATAAATTAATTAGGAAATATTTTAAACTTCTTAAATTTTCATTCAACCACAAAAAAGAATTGTTTTATTTTTAAAAAGAGATTAAATTGGTGTTAATGAATATTCATGAATTATGTTAATACTTATATTACGCACTGCTTCAGTCTTCACTTAAAAAAAGATAAGTACAATCAACATAAATTGTTTTGAGTAATACGTATAACTTCTTATTTTGAGTTGACATTACTAAATTGATACAAGTTTAATTTACTTAAATTTTCTTTTGTATTTATTTTACTTTAAAACTTCACGTATATTCTACTAAATTGAAAGTTTGAGTTAGTAAGACTTAAATCAAGTGCGTAAGTGGCAAAACTTATGTTTTGAAGTGAATCCTACATGGAAAAATAAGTAAAATTTACCAATGGGCATATTATTTTTTACAATGTTGATAAACCAAGAATTGGTTTACAAATGGTGCGTTTTATGTATAACCACAGGCGTAATGATAAATAAATGAATAAAATAAAATTATACCTATAGATTATATTTGATTATTAAAAAGGACAATGTTTTTGGCTCGCTCGCACGTATTCAGAAATTAGGCCCCGTATGTCTATGTTCAGCCCCCTCAGAATTACGGCACAGTGTAGAACCCTATGTCGGACTAGGACTCGGACTCCACTGGCCTGGACTCGGACTCGGTCGGGCTGGACTCGGACACAACGCTGATCAAAACTCTTTTCTCTCGTAGTGCCATCATTTATAAATTAAAACGCGTTTGGGCGTGGGGGGGGGGGGCAGATTTGATACTTTGCCCCGGGCGCCAGAATACTAGAGATACGCCACTGTGGACCCCGTAACGCCAAGCTTAGCAACGAATCGTAGATTGATGTTTACAATTAATTGCGTTGGTCACTATGTGCAATCAATCGCCTAAAGCAATCATACCACCAATCGCTAAACTTTGAATTATCAGGCCCAGAACTTTCACCATGTAGCAAATAAATTGGGACTTGCAGCTTGAAATTATTAAATTTTCCCTGTTAGAATTTAGTACTTACCATACTCGCATTTCTCGCCACGATATCCTTCCAAGCAAGTGCAATTAAATCCTGTCTCGCTCTCTTGGCAGGTGCCTCCGTGAAAACACGGACTAGAGAGGCATGCTGTAGTCGGTATACCGATACGAGGAATAATATTTCGTAAAAATATACAACAATGAATTAGTCAAATGTATCACTCCATCAGTGGAACTATAAATAAGAAAATTCTACCGAATCATTGGGAAATCAGAGAGAATACGAAACAAGCACTTAGGCAAATGTATTTTATGGTCCCTAAGTAAAGTATACTTATCAGTTACTACGGAACAATGATTGCACCTCCTTTGTAAAAGCTGAAAAAATGGAGTGAATGGCTTAATCTTGAAGAAAATAGTGTTTAATGGTCAAAAATACATAACCATAATTTTAGATGCACTATTGAAACTCAGCTGAAGTCATTTTACTTAAGAAACACGTACGGTTTAAATATTATTTTTATGACCTTGGCAATTATAATGTCATTGTAAATAGTAGATTTCACAAAATAGGAGGTGGTGTTGGAATATAAAATCCAGTGTGATATACAATCAAAGAAATAACCTTACTTTCATGTTTGACAGTTTTGAATCGGTGTGTATATAAATTCGTGAATTTAATCATGTTACATTAAGATCCTGTATTATAGGAATGATTTACAGGCCCCCTGCGAGTCCTATCGACGATTTCTTAAAAAATCTAAGTGAAGTAACATGTTTTACATATAATTAGTCACGAACGTAAATCTTGCTTTTTACTTGGTGACTACAAAATTGATCTGTAACTAGTACCAATATTTCCAATCGATTTTTAGACACTCTTAAAATTTATTCAATGCACCCAATGATTCATTGTCCCAAACGAATTTCTTGCCATAAAGCATCATTTTTAGACAAATACTAATGCTGATGCTTACTGTGAATCAGGTATATTACTATGTGATGTAAGTGATAATATACCTGTGTTTTCTTTTACCAATGTCTCTTTAAAAATAAATGCAAATATAGAAGAATCATGTGTGTATACATGTGTTCTTAATGATGCAAATATATTAACGTTCAATCACTTACTGAGTGCAACTGATTAGCATGACTATGTACATTTTGAAGACACAAATGACAACTACAACAGCTTCATTTCAATACTCATGACTTTGTACAGTGATTGTTTTCCTATTACCCTTATACGTAAACAAAATAAACATAAAACACAATGGTACTCCTCTTATGCTCTGCATAAATCACGCTTACATGGTTTTGCACACCGAAAACGTCTGACGCCATTAGGTATCCCAACGTTTGAAAGTTTGAATGTAGATTCCAATAACCAATCTTGATGGGTCGATATTACCTTCGGGATGGACTGTACAGTCTCACCACTCGGTAGAGTGATAACGGGACATGACTTCATGGTCACGTAAGGACAGGTATTCCCGATGTCGAAGGATGCTAGAATAGCTGTCGTAGGAGATGTGAGACAAAAAACAACAACACGTGAGCCAAGAATTATCATACATTCAGCGGGTTTCTAGATAAGCAGTTGTATGATGAAAGAAACTTGACTATGAGTTATTGGGAACGGTTTGTTATGCAGTATTCAAGAATAGGCTACAACCCACGAGACTGGTTGCCTAATAGACCGGAAATGTCTTTCTATGGGCTTTTATGTGCATTAACTAGAACGAAAGTCCCAGTCTTGTGAGCTGTCGATCTACCGGTATTATGATTATGTTCTGCAAGTATAACTACGTATCGTGTGAAGTTTTTACATCATAAATTATACGAAATAAGCTAAATCTTTACAGAAAATCACAACACCACAAACCGAAATAGGTTAATGGGACTACAAATACATGCGTCGTAGAATTTGGTCTAAGTTTTTAAGCTAAAAATTTTATAGTCATATTTGGAATATGAGGGCATTACAAGCGCATTCCTCTTCATTTTAGATTGTTACTACGGCATAATTTTCACATAGAATAACAAGAATGAGAACTTTCACAAATCATTTATGAACTTTACCACCCATCCATCCTTCTCTTAAACTTATTGAAATCCTACGTAACCACACTATTACCATTACAAAAAGAAGCTATGCTCAATGTTTTTAACTTTCTTTTAACAGATATTTAAAGATAGTATTCCGTTTCTCATATTCCAGTTTGGGAAATGTACAAATTACACCCCCTCCCGATGTAAATTTTCCTTGCTATAGATTATTTCAGATAGTATACCTGTTATAGGAAAAAGTATGTTGAGGATGAAGAGATTGACCTTCCAAGAGACAGGCTGTTGAAAAAATATATTAACCATGAAATATGGATTGCGCTCAGGATTCAAGGAATTACTTATTAGCAGGTTCCCAGTACATATACGGCTGAGAGTGAAGAATTGTACACCAATGTTTGGCAAAAGCACTTGCGTATCATTCTGGACCTTGGTGTCAGCGGCGGGGGGGGGGGGGCAAAACTTTCGATCCAATGATTATCCAAGTGTTTCAGTGAGAGTTTCTTTTGAGCCTTAATATACGTAAACGGAGGGGATATGGAGGGCGGACATTCTTTTTTCCTATCTTTTCTTGATTTGTAAATATTATGAATTTGATTTCAAATTGAAATTATTTATTCAGTATTGAAGTGTCACCAGAGCAGTATTAAATGAATCTAAATCCATTTGTGGATTTGTAAGCGAGTGAAGCGAACAAGCAAAATTTGTTGATAAAGGTTTTGGGGCAGGGTACATTGTTCATAATGCATATTATTTTGTATGAGATGAGATACGTAAATCCCGTTTCCCATTTGCTCCATGTTTGAAGTTTGGCTTCATAACTTATACATGACCATTGTCGGTTGCGAGTTGGCACTGCGGCCGAGCAGAGTTTTTGGAAATATCTCCATAACTTAAGAGGTTTTAACAGTTGTTTAATGATTATGTACTTTGCAATAATTTCCTTAATCACTGGAAAGTCTTCTTTTTTTCTTGGCTGAAAATCAGCCGAACCCTTCTCGTATACGCTTCGCCAGAGGACATTAATGCCACGATTAGGGCTCGAGCCGCGAAACCATTTAATTCACCCAATATATCAGCCCCAACATAACTACCGGTAAATCATTAAAGGGAAATCCAACCTCAATGACAAGTTGCTCTGAAAGAAAGAGGACAAATCAGAGAAGCAGATTGGTGAAAGTTTGAACGAAATCGGACAGGCAATAAGAAAGTTATGAATTTTTGAAAGTTGTAGTAACTATACATATGGGAACTTCAAATTGGCCGAATATGTAATGTCACTGTGATGCAGTTGCGGACAACTCCCCCGTTCGCTCCAACACACAAAATGTCTAAAATGTATTACTCAGTAGGATCTCTTACTTTTATGAGGACCTATTATGCTATCTCCAATGTATTTCGAGTACTGCCCCGAGGGTAAAGGCGCTTCGGAGAAAACCGAGAATTAATGATATTTTTGCGGGAAAGTTGTCCACAAGTATGTGACAATCGGCTCACCAAATTGCTAATTTGAAATTCGCATAGATGTAGTGATCTCATTTTTGAAACATCCACAACTTCCTTATTCATTGTCGATTTCTTTCAAACTTCCACCACCCAGTTTTTCTTATTTTTCTGTTTTCACACAAATCATCATTTTAATAACACACATGCACACGCTCGTATCAATATGGCACTTCACTTATTCCATGTACGATAAAAGAGCAATGTAGATAAAATGCCTTGCTCAAGGGTAGATAAGTTCCGTGCCAGGGATCGAACGCCCGATCCTCGCATCTCCAGTCAAGCGCCTTAAACCACTGGACCACGGCACCTCCTTGGATTGCCATTTTAGGTTAATTGGTATCGATGCCCTCTCCGATAAGGCGTTTGAGGTTCACGGAAATTTGTCATGGCTGTATTCATTCATTTCACCTTGTTCAAGTGCGGCGAATTGCCAAAAGAGAGAAAGTGTCTTGGTATAGATTTCCAAGATATAAAATTTCATTGTGGGGGGGGGGGGGGGGAGAAATTAATTCTAAATTAATTTCTAAAAAACAATAAAGAGAAGAGTATACCACATACATTTAAAAAAAATATCAGATTGTCGTTGAGTTTTACTTTAGTTTAATTTTAGCACAGTTTTATTAGGGAAAAGAAATAGCTGTCCTCCTTGTTATTTGCGATCACCTTAATCAAATGAATGGCAAAATTTAAAGATGCGAAACAAAATGAAGCAAGAACCCAATATAGTAGGGCGGCATAGCAATATAATTGTGCATTTTGTGATAAAAGCACCAAATTTGGCACACAGGTAGATAAATATGTTCTATGTAAAACTGGGGGTGTTTCATTAAGCTGTTCATAAATTTACGCATGACCTTACGAATGACTTAAATATGTTTTTTAACTTTTTTTAAAATCTTTTTTAACTGCATCAACTAAAGTTGAACTGTGAAGATGTAGATTAACATTCTTATTATAACAAACATTTCTAATGCAAAGTACATTTTTGCCATAATTTAATTGAGGTTATTGGAAATACAGTCACACTTTGTTAGAATATCAGGAAAAACTCTGGGCATCATATCATGGCACTTCATATTCAAGTCGTTTGTAAAGCCATGCGTAACTTTACGAACAGCTTTATGAAACACCCCCTGGACATGCTGGATATTTTTCCACCTGGAATTCGGGTCCTTTGGCCCGTTGTGCCCCCTTTTTTTAAATGTCCAACACAGGGTACTTTTTCCTGCATTCCTAATCTAAAATTAGGCTATTTTACTAAATTTACATAGAGAAAACGCTGTTTCAAAATGCAAACAGTTGTTTACAGTATTAACTGAGCAACCTGTTGTACAGATCATATTGGAAACAATTTGTTTAAATATCAAGCAGGATGTATAAGCTTTAAACAACCTTTTAAAGGTTATATTGAATTAATTCAATAATTCAATTGTTTGAATCTCAAATTTGAGTAAAGAAGCCCCAGGTGCCCATTTTATATATTAACGTAAAATAGAATTATTGAATTGTAAAATATATGTAAAATGATTCTGTCAATCAGGGAAACCTTCCCTCGTTTGAAATTGACAAAGTGGTTGGCACAGGGGCCCAATATAGAAAAATAGGCCCCAAACTTACTTATTTGTCAAGTTAAAGGGGAATTAACACTAGAATATAATGTACTTATGTTCAAAGGTGTAATATATTCTTAATCATTGACCTGTATCACTTTAGAAATAAAATATCAGAAAAGGGTTTAAATCAAGACATTCTAGCTCACGGTATCATCTGCTAACACTTTACATGGGGGCTGCCATTTTCTTGATGACATGGAGTTGTTCATGAACCATTGGAAACCGTTCCGGTCAGGAAGATATTTTTAATCCTCGAGCTAAATTGCTTCTCTTCATTATAAAAAATCCCCATATATGATGGAAAATACATAACAGGTGTATACATATATTCTAAAATTTGAAATTTATAGATTTCTTTTTAGATTCTCTGGTTTTGCTAACTAGAAATCGTTTTCTTGGGCTTGCCTGGCAGAGCAGAACATAATTTATACAACGCGCATTTTGACTTTTGAAGTCCATTATCTCAAAGCAGGTGAATGCATAGTTTGTCACTATTGACGCTCGGGAAAGTCATCTGGCATAAATTTTAATTAATTTGCTCCTTCGGGTACGTCATAGTATCAAGAAAATAGATTTATATTTGTTAAAATCGTAATTTTCAAAGAAATATAAGGCACATTTTCGTTTTTAGAATATATGTATATATATCTGTTAAATATTTTAAATTTCAAATAGGATTTTGTATCAGGAAGAAAGACAATTTTGCATTCGGATTAAAAATATCTTGATGTACACATCAAGAAAATGGCAGCCCCAAGGTATCGCTAGCAGACGATAAATCTTGCTGAGAAAATCTTGATTTATACCCATCTTGTATATTTTAATGCAAAACTACGTAGAACAACAAGAAGGAATAGATTACATCTTTGAATATAAGCACATTTATATTATGAGGTTAATTCACCTTTAAGTATGATCTTAACCATTTTCTCTCTCTCTTTTTTTTTATACAAGCACCCAATTCTTGAGTATATGTTATACGCAAATTTAGATATTGATCCATCTAAAACTCTGCCCAGGGGACCATTGCGGTCATATTTCAAAATATCTGCATATTGTACTTTGCCTGTATAAGTATAGTCCGAGTGAAGGTACTATAAGACCTATCAAACCTAACTCAGGCGTAATTTACTATGTTTCATTTCATTTTGAAATTTACAGGGCCTCAATGCATCAAACATCATGAATTGTGGTTTAGTTGCCCTCTTGCTATTTCAGAGCCCTTATACAGTGCACCATTTGGGTTTTAAAACAAGCTTTGGTTCCAGTGTGATTCTTTTATGACTTGAATGTAAATTGTGTATTTTCTAAATAATTCAGATCAAATTTTCTAGCTTTGATCTTGGTGCAAGAAATGCACCTTAACATTTACCAAATCAAACCAAACATACAATTATTTTAGTCAATTAATACACTACTTTAATAATATTAGCTCCTTAGACCCTCCAAATTCGCTCTGACCATGAACCTTTTAGTTTTAGCTCCCGAGACCCTTCAAAATGGGATTTCCCAACTACTTTTTAGCTCTTCAGACCCTCAAAATTAGCTCTGCCTATAAGCCCTTTCGCTCCTTAGACCCTCAAAAATGAGCTTCCTCAATTAACCATTTAGCTCCTTAGCCCCCTGTTTTGAGATTGGTAGAGGCACACCCACATCCTAAAAAGGGTTGAGTGCCCCCCCCCCCCCCCCCCGGGGGGGGGGGGGGGTACCCTGCATCATATACGTACATGTATCAAATCAATTATCAATAATGTCACGGTGCCTGACAAGGAGAACTAGTACAAAGACTGAATTTTGGCATAAAGTGCAGTACATCTTATATGCATGGTCCATTCTTATTTTTTTCGATGATAAGTGATGACATTAAATCAACTTGTACAAGATTTGTCTTTCATGATCTACCACATTGACCCATGTACCCAATTTGAAGAGGGAGTTTCCAATGATCTTGAAATCTAGTTATCTACCTATTTAAAAATGAATTTACACAGTTGTACCTATTGGGCCCCTTTTCAGGGCCACGTACTTGTATTTAGCTATGTTAAAGAAGGCCCTCTTTGTCTGATCACATTCAGAATTATTTGTCACATAGTCTACGGTTCATGACTTTATCTTAAACTGGTGTTTAAATGGGCCCTTATATGAAAATGGGCACATAAAGCACCTTCCAGGAGTTTGGAGGCTTCGAAATTTCAAATATGAATCCAACATATTTCATTAAATATAAATTTGCTCTCATATACTGATATTTGACTAATTATACACGAAAAGTAACCTGTGGCGGTCAGTCTGCAAAAAAAAATTGGCACAGCAGGCCTAAAGGACCCACTTTGAGATGGCTCAATATACACTTTCTCTCATAACACATTTACTTGTTTATACTTGTGTGTCAAGTTTGGTGCTTTTATCAATGCACTATTAAGATTAAGTTATTTTCATTTTAAACATATATTTTGTGCCTTTTCTCACAATGGGGCACAATGGGCACCTGTACCACCTATTCTGTCGATTCGGAATAGGGTAATGTTCTCCTGATCACAAATAGGATAATTCCAAACATATTCTACAATGCAATAATTTTATGAAACATGTTTTATATAAAATTTGCCTTCTTTGAAAAAAAAATGGGCACATAAAGCTTTTTCCACGATTTCGAGACCTGGAAACTTAAATATGATTACAACAATTTTGGATCCAAAATTCCAGGTGGCTCAATATCCATGTTTGCTTAGAAAATATTCATCTACCTGTGTGGCAAATGTAGTGTTTTTATCATAAAATGCACAGTTGGCCTGGAATTTTTGCTATGCGGCCCGCTGAGAACAATTATCAGGCAGGTATACGATATTAAATGTAAATGGGCAACATAGCCTGATTCTGATTTCAATCAAGAAAATCCCCCACCCCCTACCCCCCCCCCCCCCCTCTCTCTCTCTCTCTCCTGCACTCACAGTATCCAGTATGAAAATAGACAAAAATAACCTTGTATATACTCTAAATAATTCTTTGACTCAAATTACTTTCATGAATGATATACAATTATTTATTAATGGTATAAACCCAGATTTCTGTTCTTGCGCATTTAGAAAATTATTAATGCAAGCAAGAGCATAACTGAATTTATTGGATACGAGTAACTTGTTTAGAACAAGGATAATCTGCCAATTTTATTATATTCACAGACCAACCCTTCTTTCAATTCGCAATTCTTACCTTTTTAATCAGGTCTAGCTGTTTCCAAGTTGAACACATGATGATAATTATATCTTGCACAAACAGCAACGAGCACTTAAAAAAAGTTAGATTCACTGTTTCGGTGATTTCAAAACCCGTCTGCGACAAGTGTATGCGGATAATTAATTCAACATTCGCAAACAAACAAGAAAAAGTGTCAGAATGCCAGCTTACGCGCGATGGCGAAGTGGAGCCTCCGTGAAATGATATCATTGGCCAATATCATTATTACTGTTCGGGGGGGGGGGGGGGTGAAGTGGGGAAGCTGGTTATAATATTGGGTACGTTATTGACAGCTTCATGGGATTTTCCATTTCCATGAACTGATCCTTTCAAGAAAAGTTCTTCAAGAAGATTACCATGCATGAATTAATCTGTAATCTTATCTTGTCTCAAGGTCAATCCTGAATTCAGCAAATATACGTAATCAACGTACAACAAATCAAACAAACACCACAAATAATTTATATAGTCTGTCATTATTAATTTTTAAAATCACACCTGGGGTGTTTCATAAAGATGTTTGTAAAGTTACGCACGACTTTACGAATGACTTATATGACAAGCCAAATGGGATGCTCAATATTTTTTAACTGCATCAACTAAAGTTGAACTGTGCAGATTTAGATTAACATTGTTATTATAACAAATATTTTTAATGCGAAGTATATTTTCTGCCATTTTTTAATTGAGGTTATTGGAAATACAGACACATTTTGTTAAAGCATCAAGAAAAACTTTGGGCATCCTATCTGGCACTTCATTTTCAAGTCGTTCGTAAAGTCACGCGTAACTTTACGAATAGCTTCATGAAACACCCCCTGCTTCCTTCAAAGAATTAATGAAGGATGAAAATTTATCAGTCTGTTGGTCAACTTTAATCAGTTGTCACCGAAACTACTAGTCCATGTCCGTTGCCTAGTGGTAAAATCATTCTCGTTCTAAGCCAGGGGCCTGGGTTCGATTCCCGCGAAAGGCATTTTTTTAACTTTCCACATGGATATAGCATCAGTGGGAAAATTTGAGAGAGCCATGCACCATTAATCTCATGATTCTCTTATTTTCAATTCTTAAGACATATATATATATATATATATATATATATATATATATAAAGTGTAAGAAATTTTTAACATATACAACAGCTTTGGCAAATCTCGTGGAAATAAATACAAATGTGAAAGAAATTGCGAGAATAACGTTGCGTAGCTCAATCAAAGTTCCCCAGAGCTGTCCTCCCTTTTTGAAATTTTTGCAAAGGCTGAAAAAATGTCTCCGCCGGGAATCGAACCCGGCTTGTCTTTGTTCAAAACTCACCTGCCCCCGACAAAGGAATTAATTAATAAGGTTGAGGATTTGTCAATCTGTCGGTCAACTGAATCTGGTGTCGCCGAAACCACTAACCCGTCTCCGTGGTCTAGTGGTTAAGGCATTGGCGTTCTAAGCCAACGACCCGGGTTCGATTCCCGGCGGAGACATTTTTTCAGCCTTTGCAAAAATTTCAAAAAGGGAGGACAGCTCTGGGGAACTTTGATTGAGCTACGCAACGTTATTCTCGCAATTTCTTTCACATTTATATATATATATATATATATATATATACATATACATTTACACAGTAGACGGTTTCATCCTTTTAATAATCCAACGGTTCATTTAGTCCTGTCACGAAATGTTGACATTCTTGAGAGTGGCAAGTGACGTGTTATTACAGATCCTGAGTTCAGATAAGTATTACAAGCATTACAAGAAAAAAGAAAATAGTCCGACCAAACTATTATCACCACATCTGTTACATAATTTTGAAGAATAATGTGTTATTGCTGAGTGATAATTCGAATACACAAACCAAATCATGAAAGTTGGGACTACGTGTATTCTAGTCCATTGCGTATATTCGTGATGACGAATTTCAGGGAATGCTGTTTTTCTTACCAAGTTTTCGCTATTTAACCCTAATAGAGCCGGGTTATTTAGACCCATCTCACAGCCGGGGGGGGGGGGGGCGGATTTCGCCCCCCTAAGATCTCAGAAACCGGTTGACGAAAATCGACGAAACTTGGCACGCATATACAGTAACTCGTTATGAGTCTATATGTCAAATTTTCTCGCGATACATTTATTACTTTTTTAATTATTCCTAATTATGTATGCGCATATGTAATTTTAAAACAAAATTTACACGTTTCTTGGATTTCTTTGTTGTACATCGACTATTTTACTGGTATTAGATGTGAATACAATACAATTTACTTGTATATAGTTGCAAAATGTCAAAATCAATATTCTGCGAAACCAGAAAATTGAATATGCAAAATTAGCATGCATATGTAATGTGCCGTGCTATGGAGATTGAATACAATATTTGTTCCAATGTGACCTTTGACCTTGGAATGATCTTGGAATGACCTTTCATTGACCTGTAATTATAACTAATTACATCATGATTTCTAGTTTTGATAATAATATACTGCTCAGCTACTGTAGATAACATAATGTAACAGTAGTTTGAAAAACAAAGGATTTCTGTGTAGAAAGCAATGGGAAAATACGTTTTTCTTGGCGCGCAGTGCGCTGTTATGTAACGCCACGTCGTAACGGTAAGTCCGATTTTCTTAAAAATGATGTAAAATCGAGCGCAAAGCTTAAATGAAAAAAGTCATAAAAGTTTGTCGCAAAAAAAAACAAAAACGGCCGAGATATCGCGAAAAACGTAGAGGGGGGAGGATTCCGCCCCCCCCCCCCCCCGGGCCTTTTAGGGTTAAGAAAAAAAAATCGCTGGCCTTAACTTTACCACAAGATGTAATGATTATTACATGTTAGCATTTCAAGATGATTTTTTTTAATGCTGCTGCACTACAGTCGTTAAAATTGGATTTGAATTGTGTTAAAGGTCTACTAAGTGAGTGATGACAGTCTGCAAGCGTCGGTCTATTATGAAGTATTACACACCTTACTGTTACAAAGAATCTTTCCTAATCCTGCCATCTGATTGGTTGAAAATGGAGTCGTGTTTTTAACAATGCCTACAGGTATAGTTAAATTTTGCAGGGCCAGGCAATTTTGACGTTGATTCTTTATGCGTGTTTCCATTGTTTAAGCCGTTTAACACTTGCCGACGGGAACCGAATGATCCCCGTATTAAGCCTATGGGAATGAGATAATTCAGTAGTCAACGGGTTAAACTCCCCTACATTCCTAATCTTGTATAGGGATTATACAAGTTCTATATTCAATATTCAGAACTGCGTTGTAAACATCTGCAAGTAGTATGACAAAAGTAACTGTTTGTGTCTATTGGAGCACAGTTTGATGATGATTTGAAATGTTAGGGCCCCATTATTGGTAGGTCGCACATAATATTATTTGACTCTTATCTTTGTTAGGTATGTAAAAGATATATTGACTGCTTTAATATTCGAGGCATAATTGTTTCTATCATTAGGCTCTCGGGGACCTTGCATTCTGCTATGATTCCTCGGCGCGCCTAGGGGTCATGGCAGGATGTAAGGTCCCCTTGAGCCTATAGAAAAAACTATGCCTATCATAGCAGTCAATATATCTATAATTATATACTATTAGTTAGCTTTTTGTCATTATCACAAACTGATTGTGGTAAAGCTTTTTTTTATCGTAGAGTTTTGTGAGAGCTTTTTCAACCGCCTCACAATAAAACCCTAAGATTAATTAATTTCAAGACTTAATTAAAATGTTAGGCACTATGCACACATCTACCAATTTGTCCTTGAATACCCATATGCCCCTCAAAGTGAATTTAAACGCATAGTGCAGTTACTACCTAATGTAATTACCAACTTTTTTATTCATGCAAGTCTATTGTAGACAAACTATATACAGATGTACGTGTTAATTAATCTCTCTATACAAGTCATGCTCTATGGAGGAATTGTCCACGAATCTATTGTAGATGAGATAAAGGGATTGTACACCTATATTCAATTAAGGTGATTATTAAAATCATGACCCAAAGATTGAATTAAAACATATTACAAATACTATCAAATGTCATTATATATGTATATACATGCTCTTTGGAGGAATTGTTCACGAATCTACTGTAGATAAAATAGAGGAATTGTACAGCTAAATTAAATTAAGGTGATTTTTTTTTTAATCAAGACCCAAACATTGAATAAAAACACATTACAATTACTATATATCTGGTATAATTAGAGAATAATTAAGAGAGTAACTCAATGATTTACATTCATATATAGTGGACGGCCCTTAAGTAAAGCAAGGCTTGTTCTTGGTAGGCCCTGGCTAATACATAATTTACAGACACGCGGAAGAGGGAATAATGGAGAGGAAAATGAATTAAATGAAAAAGGAAATAAAGCCAAAGAGAAAAGAGGTGTATAACGGGAAAAGGGACAACAGTACAATACAAACAATGATTATCACAAGAACATTTACTTGACAAGACAGGAAAGGACACACAAAATAAATGTAATAAATACATTCAAATCATCTGATCATCAAATGTCAAGAAACGAGATGAATATTGAAAATCAGAACCAATTAAAACACGGAATTAATACACACAATACATATACTGTCTGATGTAACTATCAATGCCTTTTTATTCATGATCTTTTTATCAATAAGTGCCCGAGTCTATTGTAGGAACAACTAATCATTAAATTGATACACACAATACAAATACTTTCTGATGTAACTATCAATGTATTTTATGACATGCTCTTTGTACGAATTGTACCCGAGTCTATTGTAGGAAGAACTAAAGATTGAATGGATACACACAATACAAATACTATCTGACGTAACTATCAATATTCTTTTATTCATCCTCTTTGTACGAATTGTGCCCAAGTCTATTGTAGGAAAAATTAAACTTTGAATGGATACACATACTATCTAATATAACTATCAATATCCTTCATATTCATCCTCTTTGTATGAGTAGTGCCTGAGTCTTTTGTAGAAAGAACTAAACATTGAATTGATACACACAATACAATCTGATGCAATTATCGATGGCGTTATCCATGTTTTTGAGACATTATTCATAATAGTCTGTTGTAGCACTCCTTGGGGACGTTTCTAGCGATAAATTTGAATTAAATGTTTTATTCAATTTAAAGACACTTATTTCCAACTGTCCGATATAGGTATACATAAAAATAAATGAACAAAATCATAAACATGTATTTTGTGACAAGTATATGACAAAATATACATTCATGTGGTACACACATAGAGGACACACCTCTGAAAGCAAAATATTTGGGCGAGGCTGCCCTTAGGCTTTAGAGTATAATAATAAGTATATATTTTTTTTAAAAGATAACATTCCTAGACCGCTGAGCTTGATAGGAAAAAGGGATAAGAAAAGGGGGAAATGGCAGGAGGAGGGGGGTAGGAGGTGCAAAATGAAGGGAGTACGGAAAAAGAGAGAATAAACGGAGAGAAATGACCAAATTGAGGGTGGTGAAGTGTCTTAAAATTTGTAAGAAGAAGTAAAATGTCTTCCCTACTTCTTGAGAAACTGGCAAGAAATGCAGAGTATTTTATTTATATTTTAGTGATCATGAATTCTGTAATCTCATTGGTCAATCATGTCTTTGATAAAATCCCGTATTTCCCATGTACTCGGTCACAAATACAGACCATCCACTGAATATTTCCCGTATTCCGTGAATGAGGTCATAATTATGTCGCTGTTGTTGTTTTTATGCTTTGCATTTTTTTAAATATTTGTGCGCATGGGCTAAATCCAAATCCACCTGAATATTTTCCGTATTCCGTGATGACGTTATCATGACAGCTGCGCGCATATTTATGCATGCATGCGCTTAATCTTGTGTCATGCAGACAACAAACGTGGCTGACAGCCGGCTATTTCAACATCACTCGCGGGAAGAAATCAATGAGAAGAAAGTTTTGTTTTATGTTTTATGAATTATGTTTTTTTCGTAACTGTACCAATGAGATTACACTACAGAATAATATTACACTACTAGTAATATCAGTTAATATTAGTATGTTACATTGATTTAACACATGGTCGACGTGACAAAGGGGAACAATTAAGGTATTAAAAAATAAACATTGAATTAAAACACAAAATACATGTGCTGTATAACTTTCTTCGAGGGAATAGTTTTCAACTCTGTTGGAAAGAACCTTGAGCGGTGTCTAGCTATAAATAATTAAGGTTATTAAAGACTTAGACGTTGAATTGAAATACACAATACAAATGCTATCTAATGTAATTATGAATGTCTTTTTATTCGTGCTCTTTGGAGGAATTGTTCACGAGTCTATTGTAGATAACCCAGACGAAGTGTACAGCTAAATCTAATTAAGGTTATTAAAGACCTATAGTTGAATTGAAACACACAATACAAATATCACCTGATGTAATTATGAGTCTCTTTTCATTCATGCTCTTTGGAGGAATTGTTCACGAGTCTATTGTAGAGAACCTAGACGAAGCATTGAGTAGAAACACACAATATGAATACTATCTGATGTATTAATCATCAATGCATTTTTCGTCTTGTTCTTTGGAAGAATTTTCCTCGAGTCTATTGTAGAGAACCTACAGGGAGTGTATACAGTATGTCCCAGAAGATATTATAATCGGTATTGTGGAATCGATTACGAAAGAAATCGTTTTGCACTGTCACAAACGAATTTATGGCATACAAATTTATTCATTTTATGTATCGAATGCCTAATTTACTGCAATAAATCATATATACCTACCTATTATGCCTGTAGTCTTGACTACGGGACCCCTTCGAGAACTATCACACATGTGTCACAATATTGTGCGCACCCCCGTAATCCTATTGTCCCCTTCGCCACTCACGCGCGTCAATACGCTACGGCCATCTTCCTCTTTCTTGCTCGCCCCGACGAGATAGGACGTATAGTCACAGCGCTCCTGAAATCAGGTCGTATAGTATCTTTTAGGTGCGCTTTTTCGCATAGTTAAAGCACTTTTAGGTATCTATATTCGTTTAGATTATAGTACTTTGTGTTTTAGTAGTCACTCTTGCCGATTGCAAGGGATTTTTTGATTCCCTTTCTTGGCATTTATTTTTCTCTTTCACGGTCAGCCCCACGTAGATATTTCTGTGTTTGCGGGTGTTTCCGTTTGTCACCGAGCCTTTGGGTTCGGTGTTTGTTCTTACGGTTTTTAGGCTGTGAAAATTTCTTTAGTGCGTATCTCCCAAATAAACTTTAGTTTTATTTACTGCATTCAGTTGAAGTATTTCTTATTTTGAAAAGTATACTTTATTGTCTGTTTTATTGCAGTGGTATGAATTCGGAAGAAGAAGCAGCTGGGTCAAGGAGACCTGCTTCTTCCGAAGAGTTGTCTAGCAAGACGACTCGGCCTTCCAGAACTCCCCCGAGTACAGCGGTACGCGGGGGAGGGAGGAGGGCTAAAGGTAAGTTGCCTAGTGGTGTTCCCTTGCAGAGTTTGCCAGTTTCGGAGCTTGCGGCTTCGGGACGGGTGGCGTTAACTGAATCGGGATTGTCAACTCCGAAGCCTGTGGTTTCGGGGTGGGTGGCGTCAGATTCTAGTGGTTTGGATATCTCGAATCCAATCCCCCGGTCGCTGAGACCAGAGGGGGGGGGGGGGGCTGTTGTTTCCCGTACGGTAGCGTTCACTCGCTCTGATCCGTTAGGGGAGACGCGCCCCACTACTGCAGGGCAACCCACGGGCTTAGTCCATGTTGGTCTGGGTTCTCAAACCCTAGCCCCCGGCAAACGCCATATGGGGGAACGAGTACTTTCTGGGCTGTCTCAGTTGCCAGCTGATGGGAATGCTCGAGCTAACAATTATGGACGCTCTTCGGAGCAACAGGTGTTTTCACCTGAGTGCGTGACTACTAGTGCTCCCCTATTGCTGCTTTCGAGCGGTCCAATAGTGGGTTCACATGCCTTTAGTAGTCATCGGGCACATACCGAGTCATCTCGGTCTGCCCACGCACTGGGAGCTTTTAGCTCCCAACCCATGGCTATGGCATCTTCTTGCCTAGCCAATATGGGTGATTTGGGCGATTCTCTAGGCTTACGCCATGAGCGCTCCAATCCCTTTATGGGAAGTGAACGTCCCTCCGCGGAGGGATCGGTTCGTGTTTCCGAAGAGGCTTCGGGGATCCGAACGAATCCGATTAAGCGTTCTAAGAAAAGGGTTTCGGCTACGACTCTTGTCGAGCCAGCCAAGAAAAAGGCCAAGAAGAAGGCAAAAAGCGGCAAGGCTTTGCCGGCCTCTTGCCCGTCTGGCCTGGCTAACCCGGCTAGCTCCTCTCAAGCTGACATGTTCAGTATGATGCGGGCTTTTGCTCAGAATCAGGGTTGGTCCTTTGTACCGGCTTCTTCAACCCTGACTTCTGTCCCTATTCAGGGATCTCGCTTTGAGTCTAATCAGCCTTTTGTGATTGATTCCTCTTTGTCTGAGACTGATTCGCATGTGCCTCCTATTCCCGCGGCCCTCGGGGCTCCGCCGGGCGAGGAGACTTTTGGTGAATCATGCGGGGACCTGCCTGCGGAGGCCTTTGTTAGCGTTCCTTTGTCTCATTCCACTCGGGTGGAACCAGATTTGGATGCGTCCTCTCAAGCTTCGGTTCCCGAATCGCTTGGGCAGGCGGAGTCTCAATCGCTCAATCTCTGTGGAGTGGAAGCGATTGCTTTGTTGTCCAAATATCTCCCTGAAGTTCAGTCAACCCGCGCGCAGGGTTCGACTTCGCGTTGGAATTTCAAGCAGCAGGTCTCCTCTGAGGGTATTGCTCTTGAGGAGGTTTTCAAGCTGGAGTATGACCGCATTGAGGCCGCGCTGTTGCTTAAGCGATCTAATGCGGTCAGGGGTAAGGCCTTTGCCTTTTGTTCTCAGGACCAAGACAGCTTTTTCAAGGCTAAGATTCTTTCTCCTGAGATTTTAGAGGTTGGTCGTCGCTTGCGGGCGACTAATCCGCTTACCTCCGCTGCGTTCAGGGCGGAGGATAAGATTTGGTTTAATATTGAAAACCACATTAGGTCAGGGATGCGTTTGGCGGCTTTTCAAGGGCTTCTCTCCGACCTTAGGTCCAGGGCGGAGGAGTTGAATGTTACCGATGGTGACAAGCTGATTATTGACGACTTGCTGCATACTCTTTTTTGTCTGCAGTGGTCGCAGCTTTCCACCGCAGCTGCTTCGGCTACGTTCCGTCGCAGGACCTCGGCTCTCTCGGCACTGGGTGTTAGAGAGTCGGGCATTGCTCAACTTCTCCGAGATGTTCCTTCTCGGGGTCCTTCGCTTTTTGGTGGTAAATTCGCTACGGTGTTTCAAAGAGAGATCGATGCGCGAAAGCAGATCTCGGATATGACTAAGCAGTTTCACACTAGCTCTAAGCCAACGCGGGCCCCTGTTCGGCGTAGACCTGCTGGTCCCGTTTCGGGTCAACGCAGTCGCGTGTCTAGGGTCCCGCCTCCTGAGCCTCAGCCAGCTCCGTCTCGTGGGAGAGGGAGTCGTGGCAGGGGCTTTTCGAGAGGTTCTCGTGGTAAGGCGATGGCTTCGCAGAAGGCCAAGCCTGGATTTTGATGTTTTTCCCCGAGCGCTTGTTCGACCGAATGTGGTAGGTGGCCGACTTCATGCGTTTCTCCCCGCTTGGGAGGCCATCTCCGGGGACGTGCTTGTTCTCTCCGTCGTGCGAGACGGATTCTTCATAGATCTTTGCGCCTCGCTCCCCGGAGGGGCTATAAGAATTCGGTCACCTCCCATGTCTGCCCTGTCTCGGTCTCATGCTTCAAAGGAGATCGAGTCTCTTTTGGAAAAGAGGGCTATAGAAAGGGTAAGAGACAGGCCGTCTCTTTCCCTTTCTCCAATTTTCGTTATTCCCAAGCGCTCGGGAAAACTTCGTTTGATACTGAACCTGAAAAGAATAAACAAATTCATTCCTCAGGTTCATTTTCGGATGGAGACTCTTGCCTCCATTCTTCCGTTGATCAAAAGGGAAGACTACGCGGTCTCGATAGATCTCAAGGACGCGTACTTTCACATTCCCATTCATCGCGCATCTCGCGATCTTCTGGGGTTCTCCTTCCTCTCGGAGACTTATCGTTTTCGTGCTCTTCCCTTCGGGCTGCGCCCGGCCCCTCGGGTTTTTACTCAAGTTGTAGCGGTGCTAGCGGCCTCTCTGAGGCGTCGCGGCCTGCGGTTGTTTTGTTACCTAGACGATTGGCTTCTCCTTGCGGAGTCGCGCGATCGCTTGGTGGACGAGACTCGTTTGCTCGTCTCTCTTACTCAAGACTTAGGTTTCCTAATAAATTGGGAGAAGTCAGAGTTAGTTCCCACTCGCAGCCCAGTTTTTCTGGGGGCGGTGTTAGACATAAGGAATCAGTTGGCTCGGCCCAGTCGAGTCAGGATTCTCACCATTGTCTCTGCGGCTCGCAAGCTCTTGCTGGCCAGAAGAGTCTCGGCCAGACAGTGGCTTCAGTTTCTAGGTTATCTAGCCAGTCTAGTCGATGTCCTAGAGGACTGCCGGCTCCTCATGAGACCCTTTCAGAGACATCTCCTCAGGTTCTTCAAGCCGGGAAGAGACTCTCTTTCGGTCTGGGTTCCAGTACCAGTAGGGATCAAGTCTCTTCTCTCTTGTTGGACGAGCGAGGTGTTTCTCGCGCGAGGCAGGTCCTTCTCTGCCCCTCTTCCGTCGATATCGGTTTCGACGGACGCCTCTCGGTTGGGGTGGGGAGGACACTGCAACGGCAGCACGGTTGCGGGGGATTGGTCTCATCTGGGGACTCTTCCTCATATCAATGTCCTGGAGTTTATGGCAGTTCTGTTGACCTTGCTCCATTTCAGAAGTCGACTTCTCAGTCGTTCGGTTCTGATTCTCACGGACAATGTTACTGTGGCGGCATATATCAATCGGCAGGGAGGCACTCGTTCGGTTGCCCTGAATGCCCTAGCAGCTCAGCTGTGGAGGTGGTGTCGTCGCATGGCAATCACACCCGTGGCCTCTTTCATCCCCGGTCGGGAAAACCTCATTGCGGATTTTCTGTCCCGGGGCAGGTATCTTCCATCGGAATGGATGCTCCATCCGGAGGTATTTTGCCGCATTCGCAGTTGCCTAGGTCCACTGGAAGTGGATCTATTTGCGTCGGTGCTAAATCACCAGCTGCCGAAGTATTGCTCCCGTGTTCGCGATCAGGGAGCATGGGCTCTCGATGCTTTCTCCCTCAGCTGGGAGAACCTTCAGGGATTCGCCTTTCCTCCCTTCCAACTGATTCCGCGTGTCTTGCGGAAAATCAGGGAAGATCGGGCGAGGGTGCTTGTAATAGCTCCCTTTTGGCCCAGGAGGAATTGGTTTCCGGAACTTATGAGCCTTCTAAGGGCTCAACCGTTAGTTCTCCCGTTAAGAGCGGATCTGGTGTTACAGCCCCTATCGGGGATTCTTCACCACAATCCGGAGTCTCTTCATTTGACTGCTTGGCCCCTGTCAGGGAATCTGCAAGACAGTCGGGTCTCTCTGATAGAGCCGCGGACTTTTTAATGTCCAGTCGTAGGGTTTCTACTAGGGAAATTTACAATTCCCGTCTCTCGGTCTTTTTTCTTTGGTGCAAAGAGAGAAATCAAACCCCTTCTAAGGCTCCTATTGGTTCAATTGCGGATTTCTTAATCTCGTTATTTGACAAAGGGAGATCTATTTCTACTATCCGAGGCTACCGTTCGGCGATCGGGGCCATTCATTCGGGTTTTTCGGATGGTTCGGGGATTTCCAATTCCCCGCTACTAAGTGGTTTGATTCGTTCGTTCTTTCTGAAACGACCTTCGTTTTCTAAGTTAGTGCCGTCTTGGAGTCTGCCTAAGGTCCTGGAGGCCTTGGCGAAACCTCCTTTTGAACCGTTAGGTGAAGCTTCGCTTCATCATCTTACGGTTAAGACGCTCTTTTTGGTAGCTATTGCCTCTGGGCAGAGGCGCAGTACTCTTCATGCTCTCTGTCTTACTCCTGGTCATGTTCGCTGGGAGAGAAAAGGCGTTAGATTGATTCCTAGGGCTTCTTTTGTGGCCAAGAATCAGACAGCTGCCTCTGGTCCTGTTGAGATTTTTCTTTGTCCGCTTTCTAACTTTTCTTCGGTGCGTGAGGACAAAGTTTGGTGTCCTGTTAGGGCTCTCAAATGGTATATTGATAAGACTAAGTCTTATCGTAAGGATGATCAGTTGTTCCTGATCACTAGAGAGCCTTTTTCTCCTGCCTCTCTTGATTCCATTTCTAGATGGATCGTTGAAGCTATTAGGGCCGCTGGCACAGAGGCTCTTTTATCCGACAGTAAGCCTCGTGCTCATGATACTCGTAGTGTCAGCACTTCTTGGGCTCTGTTTCAAGGTGTGGCGCTTGTTGATATTTTGAAGGCTGCTTATTGGCGTTCGCCCAATTCCTTCATTTCTTGCTACCTTAGGGATATTCCCGCAGGTGAAGCTTTGTTTGCGTCAGCCACCTTGAAGGCCGCTGTGTCTTCTTTGTAGTCTTTGGTGTAATCCTATTTCCTTCCGCTCGAAACATGCCTCCCGGTCTTTGAGTTGGCGCTGGTCTGGCATAATAGGTAGGTATATATGATTTATTGCAGTAAATTTGTAAAATCAGCACTGATTTTCTTATTTACTATATAAATCTATATACCTACCTATGACCCTCCCTCCTTCCCCGCTCCTTGCAAGCAACATGTTTCTTCTTGGGGTTGCTCGCAAAAGAGGAAGATGGCCGTAGCGTATTGACGCGCGTGAGTGGCGAAGGGGACAATAGGATTACGGGGGGTGCGCACAATATTGTGACACATGTGTGATAGTTCTCGAAGGGGTCCCGTAGTCAAGACTACAGGCATAATAGGTAGGTATATAGATTTATATAGTAAATAAGAAAATCAGTGCTGATTTTACAAACTCATTGCATTCGAAAAGATAACTTGGTAAAGGGTATTCGCTTTGCGGAAACTGAAATGAAGCAGATGCTTTATGCAGATGATATGACAATATTAGTACGAGATATAGACTCAATTTATAGATTGGAGTAATTCTAGAGAGCTTTAGGAAAATATCCGGACTTAAGATTAATGGAAATAAAACATTTATTTTGCCTCTGGGGCCATCTGTTGGCTCTGCAACCTTTTATCCTTTTGGAAAGGCGGTTGACATTGTAAATATATTAGGTATTTACTTTTCATTACATCCTGACATTGCTGAAGAGATTATTATAAAGGGATTTTTTAGCAAAATTAAGAAATTGTTATATTGGTGGAAACAAAGAGATCTCACTCTGATTGGGAAAATGCACTTGCTAAAAACATACGCATATTCAAAATTGATTTGTGTGAGCTGTTTGACTCCGACGCCTGAATGGGTTTTCAAAGAAAGTGAAGAGATCTGCTTTAACTTCTATGGCGAGGGAAGGACAAGATAATAAAGGAGTACTTTGTATCTTGATAACAAACACGGAGGATTGAAAATGCTTAACTTTAGACTTTTTGTGAAGGTGCAAGGGTGATGTTGGATCAAAGGACTTGTAACTGGAGACCAGAAAGTGAAATGGAAAAAAGTACTTCAAATTTTTATTGAGACCATTTAGAGGAAATCTTATTTTCTATTGTAAATTTTTTACCTAACATGATCAACATACTGTTACCAAAGTACTACCAGGAAATGTTAAATATTTGGTTTGATATGAATGCGTTTATTAAAAAGGATGCAACTAATACAAGCATTTTTCAGTAATAGGTGTATTCATAAGAAAGGAAAAATCTTTTCTTAAAAAACACATATAAATTCTACATATTATAGATGAAAAGGAACATTGAAGTCAGACACTTATTTCAGATGTATGGGACAAGATGAAGAGGAAATAGCAATGCTATGCAGATACGCCTGAAGAATGGGAAATCGATTTAAGAAATCATACTTCAGTTGACGGTCTAAAAATGGAATTTACCTTTTCAAAGAAAACTTTTCTTTTTAAATCAGTTTGTTCAAAGAACTTGTATAGGGCGTGTATACAAAAGATGGCCGACATTCCAGTCAGTTTTCATAATTTACATCATCATATAATATGTCCTTAAAAGAAATTAAAAAGGTTTTTTGTCGTCCTAGATTAAGCACTTTGGATAATAAACTGAATTTCAATTTAAATTGCTCATAATATTATAATTGTGAACCATCAGTTATACAGGTTTCACTTCATATCAAGCGATAAATGCTCATTTCGTGGTAAAGATGAGGAAACTTATAGGCATATATTTTTTGAATGTGAAATGGTAACAAAATTATGGGAACGGTGTATAGTAACGGCCACCTGCACATTACCCTTCAATTTATATCCATCCTACTTTCTCTTCTCTTTCTTTTATTTTTCTTCTTTCATTTCCTATCTCGAGGCCGTCATCATCTCAAGCTTATGCTTACGATGTCGGTCTCCTGCATCATTCACTCTCCTTAGCATAGAATCGCCCCACTATTCTTGTTATTATATTTATATCTTACTTTGTAAAACGATCAAGCAGATTTTTATCTGTCTGTCAAAAGTAATTATAATATGTTTATTACGTAGATTATGTATATTATGCTATTATGATTCTGAATATACTTTACTTTGTACTTATGAAAAATGCAGAAATAAAACAGTGCGAAAAAATAAACATCTTAGATATTCACATTCTTAAGACATGATTTGGAAGGAAGTTCACATTGGATTTAGAGGGAAAAAAATTGAAGATAGGCAATTATTATTAATAATTATTATAGGCAAGTATTGAAGAAATAGGAGAAAATGCTTAAAAGTAAACAAGAAGAAAGAAAGATTGCTACCGAGCGGAAGAAATGGGAACATTTAAAAGTAACACGCATAAGCATGAAACGAAAACATACAATGTGCATGGTGGGTGAGGAGTGGAGGGGTCCGCCTGGTTTGCTATTGCGTGGAGTTGGCGGCTCTTTGCCGCTATAGACTGCCCACATCTATTCTCTTCTCTTTTCTTCTTTCCTTTTGTCTGTTTTGCTTGTTTGTGTGTTTGTTGTTTGTTTATAGGGGAAGGAGGGAGGCTTTGATCTATAATATCCATTCAGTATAATTAATTTTGAGTACGCTATGTACTAACCATGTATTTAATTATATTATGTATTACTGAAGACTGTATAATGTCCTTTACCCATGATATGTTATGTACCTGAACTAAAAATGAAGATCTATGATTTTTGAAATGTACTGAATGAATGCAATAAAGAATGCTACAAAACAAAAACAAAATGACACCTATAACTTTCATTTGCAATTCTGTTTATTGACAAAAATGTATTATAATTTAGTATGAACTGTGAAACTTTACTTGTAATTTTGTTTATGTCAAATATGTATTTGAAATTTTGTATGAAATGTTAAACTTCATTTGTAAGTTTGTTGAGAGGAAAGAATTAAAAAAACACTTGTAAACAAAAAGTTATACTGGATTATGAAATTATAATTTTTTCTATACCAGTCAGTGAAGACCCTGTCCGATTTGGTCCAATAGTCACGAAGGAATAGGGATTTATGTAAAGCATGTCATGTTTCCCTTTCTTCCATCTTTTGCCATTATGTTCTTGGCATCCACATGAATGGGAGTATTTTGCTCACGATAGACATGTTAACGGACATATTCAAATTCTTTGCAATCCATTTTGATTTAACAAAGGTAAATAATGATGAAAAGAATATCTAAAACCTAAAAAGATCAAGACAAGTCATTTCATCAAACAGGTTCATAATTTTGTTGAATCATTCACTTTGAATTACAAAATAACCAACATATGTTATGAATGCCACCATTCCTATTTTAGAGGAATGATTCATATCTCTCATCTTCAAACTAGTGTGAAGATGAAGAGCCCTTGATTCCTCTTTTTTCATGAAAGCTTATGTCTGAAAGCAAAGAATAATACACTGTGTTTCAAAATTTATTTATTTTTATTTATTTATTCTTTTTCCGTTTCACATAAACAAAATATAAAGAAACATGACAAATATAATACAGCAAATTTGTTAGAACATGTGTCATATAGAATACATGAAAATATCATAATTCTTGAAAAAGGATCAGCAACATAACAACACTTTAATTAGCTTATAATTAGTGTAAAACGGAGGGACTTGCCAGAAAGAAGCAAAGCTTGTACAAGAGGCAAGCCCCTGAACTTAGTTTCAATACGTTTTAATCCAGGGGAAAAATAAAAAAATGTATAATGAACACATAATATATACAAAAGATAAGAAGTTATAAAAGTATAACTGATAACAAATATAATTGATTAAAACAAAAATATTGTGCCTCCCAAGATTCTTATTTTTCCCTATGGAGGGTTGGCAGGTATGCAACATGTTTAAGATTCTGAAAACTATTAAATACGCACCTATTAAAATACGATACAAATAATGGGTACGTGCAAGTAATGGTACACCGTGCAATTCGCGCTACCTCAAATATGCAATTTTCGACGTAGAGGGCAATATTATGCATCGAAATGGTCTGCATCTTCGTTAACTTAATTTCCGGTCCGTATTGAAATACTACGGCTTATGAATAAATTAATGCTAAAATGCTTAATTTTTGGATAGCATGACATAAACCAAATTTTGAAAATGCAACCAATTGTCTCAATAAATCATGATGGTATCTTTTCAAACATGTCGGTTTATACTCAAACTCGAGGATATTTGTAATACCTGCGTACATTTTCAATGCAAAAAGACAAACACTTGTCGACCCAATCGGGATATTGTCAGCACTGCGCATGCGTGGTTTGCATGACAAAGCCATCTGTTGGAGAAATTGCGTATTTGGGGTAGCGAGAATTATGTTGTTATTTTGTACTTTCATTTGACTATTTAAAGCCTATAGAGATATTCTAGCATGTGTAGTATTGCCTCGAGGTGACTGCATTACTATTTATTACTGTTTATAGATAGTACGATTGCTTAATAATATTATGTAAATGATCCTTAACCAATCAAATTGATTCCAAATATGCGTGTCGGTCGACTATAAGGCTCACGGGTTGTGCAGATATCAATATATCTTTGATCATAAAATGATCGACCATAACTTTTATTTAGAGATTAATCATGTTAATTGCGAATAGGTTTCATCGTGTAACTTTACACCTGCACGAGGGATCATTTAGTATTTGGAGTTCGTATAGTTCATAAAATAGAACATGCAATAATTGTTATAGTAATTAGACCCATAGATCTATAACTGTTATCTTGTACGTATTAGGCCCTGTAAAATCAAAGTTATATTGCACGATCGTCCACTATAACAACATTTCTGCACGACACGTGATGCGAAATCTAACCAATCACAGCGCGTATTATACATACACTATTTACTATAAGGCGCCATGTAATAGTAGCATCGTACAAAAGTGAATGCAAAGCGACATTGCGATGCATGTACAGCGCACTTAATGTCCCTACAACTATTAACTGCAGGCAACAAGGCAACAGGCATTGCAATAGTTATCAGGAAATGACAAGGAGTGAGAAGAGTCCATGATATCATTTTAAAAGATTGAAGAAAGCCATCTATATAAAACACAACCAAACATTACTAAAGCCCAATGTACAAATGTCGTTATTTCACTATCGTTGACACTGAAGGCATTGCACATGAAGTTGTCTCACATGATGTGTTTATGAAGATTGTTCCCCTGGTGTTTCGCCGAAAGTCAATTTTCGGGTTCGTTCGAAACTCGGCTTTCGATTTTATTTGGGGGTTCATATCATATAGAAAAATGGCGATAAGCCCGCCAGTCCAAACAATATGATGTGTTCAGATGAAATTTTTTTTAAAAGTAGCTAGAACCGATTATCAAGTAACCTCTACTCTTGTCAAATTTTGGTTGGCTTGTCTGCCTTCCGTCACTGCAGTCAATATTACTATAGACTAAGCTCTAAAGACCGTAGTGTAACGGTGCATTATAGTTTACAAAAGTATTTCCAGGCTTAGTTCGGTAGTAAATAGAGGCATAGAGCCGTATTATAGGCAACAATGCAATATGCATAGGGTGTACGAAAATACACAGCTATCAGGAAATGAAAAGTAGCTTGATGAGTCCATGATTTCATCTCAGCAGATTTGAGAGCGCCATCTATATAAAACACAACTAAAAAGGACTTAGGCCCAATACACATAAGGCATCTTTCACTATCGTTGACATCGAAGGATGTGCATGAAGTATTGAAGTTGCCTCTATTTATGGAAATTGTGTTTTGCCGAAAGTCGATTTTCGGATTTGTTCGAAAATTGGCTTTCGATTTCACTTAGGGGTCGATATCAGATAGGGAAATGACTTAACCTCGCCATTCCAAACAATCTGATGTGTCCACGTTTAGAAAAAAGTCGATAGAACCGATTACCAAGTAACGTACTCTCCTCTCATCAACTATCGATTGGCTTTTCTGCCTCCCGTCTCTGTATACTGATTATAGACTAAGCTCTAATATAGACCCGTGTAGCATGTGTAGTGTAACGATTTATTATAGTAACTGTAAAGTGTTTGTAGACGTAAGTTGGTAGTGAACTACTGTGTCATTAAGTATAAATACATTAATAAGCGTTGTCTGCAGGCTACCGCTGTCTCCGACACTTCCAGTTCTTGATTAGGTCTACTTCATGAAAGTACTTCATACGTCGCAATAACCATGTCAGCTTGTTTCAGTTTCAACATTGCCTGACGAGCAGACTCTTAATAAAAAGATTGCTTTTGTATACGCAAGTAATTGTCCAAGAGAAAACACTTAATTCATAGAAAGTTCCTTACACGACAATGCATCACGAGTATTTTGATACGCTCTTTTCCCTTACAATGCAACTAGGTATATAAAGAGAAGATCTGGATATGCTTACCATAAATTAAGTATGAAGAAATATTTGAAGAAAAAAAATATAATAGTAGTTTATTGTTTATTTTGCCAGTAACTATTTGCTGCACTGCAAAAACCAAGGTGTTAAAATTCATACACCAGTGGAGAAAACAACACCCTTATATGGTGTTCAATAATTGTATTATTTACTGAATATTGATTTGTATTGATTTGTATTGTTGTTGGAAATGGAAATAAACTAAACTGAAACTGAAACTCGACTGAAACTAATTGAAGCATGTACTCTCGATGGTGTTCATTTAACACCATTCAAATTTAAAACATGCGAAGGCCATAATCTGGTGTTAATTTATCTGGCGCTGTTTTGTTCTTGGTGTTGATTAGGTCGTCACGTGATTTTGTTTTATAATGTTGATTGGTCGAAAAAGTACAGAAACCCGTCACGCATATCCATGTGTCGGGGATCAGAATTATGACCTCCTGTCCTGAGATATAATAATACAATGTATAGATAATATGGCTTGTTACATTTACACACGTCACGTTCACGTCACGTTAACGTCACGTTTTGAGCAGTTTCGTAGAAATACCCGATCTGATCTACGAATAAGGTCTGCGGTTTCGTTGATTAGACCCTGGCTAATCTACGAATACTCACGTTTTCACGTCAGGTTACGTGAGTGTTTTAAGAAACCTGCAACGGCTGATATTGAGGCTAGTATGACGTCATTATCGTTTATCGATATCCAAGCCGCGAATTTCAGTCGCTGCAAATGGGTGCGAATCGCAAATGATACAAGGAAAGTCCCAACAAAATGTAAGTATTTTGCAGTGTTTTTGAATGACTTCAATTTATTTATGCGTTTTTTGGTAAATAAAAACATATATGCATGTATTTCAGCTCTTTGGTTATTCATTCGAGCTTAAAATGATGACAAATGATGAATTCTTGGTTGGTGTTCGGGATCTTCGTCGATCTCCTGCTTGATACTGAGTCCACGGCCATGACGGGGAACCCTCGTGTATGCCATCTTCCCGGAATTCAGGCGGGGGATAACTGTGATGTTTGCTCGTAACATATAATCAAATAAGATGTTCAATCAAATTGTGAGAGATAGAATGCGTCTCATTAATGAATTTCTTATTTCTTAATTTGCTAAAAGATATTTATATTTAATTTTTCCTTTTCTTTAAAATGTTTCTCTTCTTTCATCCCCTCTTTCTGTCCCTCTCCTTTTTTGTCAACCGACGGTGGGATATGAAAAAATGAAAAAAAATGAAAAAAAAATCTCCTTTGACAGCCCTGCATCAATTTTGTGCCCCCCCCCCACCCTTTTACTACATCCCGCATTCGCCCTTGTCATATAGAATGTCAGTGTCAGACTCATATCCATAACAGGGTTCAGAAGCCTCCTCCCCCCCCCCCCCCCCACACACACACACTACATTGTCGGTCTCTCGGTACCAAAGACAAGCAAACAACGAACAGCAAGCAAAAAAACCTTGATAAGCCAAGTTTTGGCAAACTGACATATCATCGGCAACGCCACCACCTCGATCGGGATCGCAGAGGGGTAGACCAAGCCTAGATAGTGCTAGACACCTATCATGTCCATGCACCTATTCCGCTCAGCTATTCCATGCTGCTTGCATGAACATCAGCCATTAGGCTAGGCGTAATGCGGTGATAGAACATTGATGATACGAATTTATGAATTTAACACATTGAATTTTGCCTCTGGTACATTAGAAATATAGTAGTGAACTGGAATTTAGTTAGATTTTCTTCTAACCGGCTAGGTTGGGTTTGCTTTCGGGCGGACGTACGTCTGCTACATGGTCGGCATGCATATTCCCGGGGATTTATGGGGGGTTTATTGGACTCATCGATCCTCAATTATACCCTTTCAGAGCTTTAAATTTCATGTAAATCACATTTTTCATAATTTCAAATAAATACTAGGGGAATTAAAATCATTTCAAAACCCCTGTTTTCATGTGTTAACCTATGGGAGCTGGAAGGCCAAAAGCATGCATATTCCCGGGGATTTATGGGGGGTTTACTGGACTCACCAAGCCTTCATTATACCTTATCAGAGCTTTAAATTTCATGTAAATCACATTTTGTATATTTTCAAAGAAAAATTATGGGAATTATAATCACCCTAAAATTCCTTGTTTCCGCGTGTTAACCTATGGCAGGCGAGACGTTTTTGGTCAAAAGCATGCATATTCCCGGGGATTTATGGGGGGTTTAGTGGACTCATCAAGCCTTCATTATACCTTTTCAGAGCTTTAAATTTTATGTAAATCACGTTTTTTATATTTTCAAGTAAAAATTATGGGAATTATAATCATCCTAAAATTCCTTGTTTTCGCGTGTAAACCTATGGCAGGAGAGACTTTTTTTGGGTAAAATGTATGCATATTCCGGGGATTTATGCGGGGTCTATTCAACTAGTTGAGTCTTAATTATACATTTTCAGAGCTTTAAATTTTATTCAAGGCACATTTTTCAAAATTTTGATTTAATTCTGCAGGAATTATAATCATTAAAAAATGCCCGTTTTTGCGTGTTAACCTATGAGAGATGGAAGGCCAAAAGCATGCATATTCCCGGGGATTTATGCGGGGTCCCTTGCACTTTTTGAGCCTTCATTAAGCCTTTTCAGAGTCTCAAATTACACGTAAGCCACATTTGCACTAAATTCAAGGTAATACTAGAGGAACTATAATCATTTTTAAAATCCATGTTTTCACGTGTCACCCCTATGGCAGATGACTCTGTCAAAAAGCAGGCATGATCCAAGGGATTCATATCGGCATTTAATGACAAAAAAGGTTCAAGAAATGTTTTTTTAACTACCCATCCTTTTTCTCGTGCAAAAATCAGACTTGAAAAAGATAGACTAAGATATGAAATATCAAGAAAAAGTGAGACACCTTTTCACGTGTTATACCTATGGAGAACGTATTTTTCCGAGTCTGTTTTTAACACAGCAAAGTTTTGATGTCTTCTTCTCCACTGTAATGTTCTAAATTTAGCTTTCATCTGGCTTGGAGGCTTTGCCTTTGAGGGTTTGATCACGAGGTTGTGGTTTCAAGTTTGATGTTGTTGAAGCTGGTGGGGGGGGGGGGGGGGTATTTGTCTCTGGACATATTTTGGAATAAATGATGAGCTACTACTGTACACCAAAACACCTTGTGTTCTTCTTCCGTGTCCTTACCCAAGACACATGTATGCTGCTGCTGCTAGCTGAGAGGCGATGAGCTGCGAGCTGGATCCGGACCCCGATCGTCTATTTTTCGTATATTTTCCGCCTGAAGTGATGATTGTTCGAGTCACATCTGCCGATAGGCAGATTCGGAAGATACTATAATTGAAAGTTTGAAAGAAATATGTCGACAAAAAGTTCTGTTTTCCCTTTGGAGCGATCAGTTTATGGGAGTTGTTTTGTATAAAATAAATATACTATGAAAATAGTAATAGAAATGAGGCCATGTTTATTTCATTTGACGGAAGGCTGGGTGAAAGATAATGGTGATGAGACTACTAAATCGCAGAAATATTTTTGGAGAAGTAAACAACTATTTGCTTGCTGGCATTTTGATACCGAAAAAGTGTTAAATAAATATCTTTGGTGTCTCCATGACACCAAAGGTGGAAGTGAAATTGTGTAATTCCAGTAGTTGGTGTTGCTTGAATGAGATTGTGTTGTTGCTTATTAATTCTCAATAGGTGTTAAATTGATGAGAAGATGACACCCAAACTGGAACTGACTTGTGTTAATTCCAGAAAATGGTGTTAAGTAACACCAGTTGGGATCGTCCTATATAGATCCCGAGAAAGTGTTAAATTTAACACCATTGGTGTTGGATTTAACACCCCACTGTTTGCAGTGTGGACATACTGTAAGAAACCTCAAGAAATAAATTTCCCGGTGGGGGGGGGGGGGGGTCACTCACCACGTTAAGATCTACGCAACCGCGTGATGACCCTGTTGACGCCATTTAGGGTATGTTTTTTCTGATGTGACGCCGCATAGGGGTGCAAATTAGACTTCGTGTAATACGCCATTTAGGGTCCATTTTGACGTATTTGGACGCGCTTGGGTATCACATTTGTCTGGGAGTGACCCCCGGGTTAGTTTTGAAGTTTAGTTCCTGCAAATAACTGGTGATGTGGGAGACGGTGATTAACCAGTTCGTCCATACCCCACGGAATACTTTGGAAAAGCAATCATCAGTAATAATTGTATTTTTATCTAAAATGCTTTAAAAAATCAAATTCCATAGCAAAATTAAATTTAAAAAAAACCGAAATACACAAAAACATCGCACAAAACGATTGAGATTTTCTATTTATTTATTGTTTTATTATTATTTTTATTATTTTTATTATATTTTTTTTTGGGGGGGGGGGGCTGGTATGTTTTGGCTTTCGTTTTTGTTTTCATGTTTGTTTTTGTGCCATCGATTTCGAAACCACTGTCACGTACTTAGTATATTGTTTGAATTTGTCGTTTCATAATTATAGCGAGAAGGCTACTGGTAATTATAAACAAACAAGTTCCATATTCCCTACAGTTTCAGAAAGAACATATGCTTTCCTTTTTTGATTAGTGAAAGTGTCGTTTTAATCCAGCTCCATGATCATGATGATATGTATAAGAGAAACTACCTACCTCAAAGGCAGTTTGTTTGTTTTTAATCACATGATCGATTAGGAACTAAAACATTCCTGAAGAAATAATAGGAATATTATTAATGTGACATGGCAATGGTAGCGATTTGATGTTTATTTCCTAATATTATTGTTAATTTTAACAACAACCCAACAACAACAGTAATAATAATAATAATGATAATGATAATAATAATAATAATAATAATAATAATAATAATGATACAAAATATTAAACCGATATTGTATAGCACATATCACGTTATGATAAATATTCCTATGCGCTCCCAAAGGGGTTTGGATATTATTATTACCCTGGCTGTAGCTCCGGCGGCCGTAATGGGCGCACAGTGCATTTCAAGGAATAAATCCTAGCAGGTATCCATTTTACACCTGGGTTGCCGAGTGGCAAAGGTAACATTATACATAGAAAAAGAGGTCGTCATAATCACACCTTCAATGGACGTCATTTTAAATATGATTTTACCAATAAGAATTTATGTATTTATACAACATGTTTAATAAGGAATATAATTTTAACTGGACATTTTTTCAGAACACGCATTGATATTACTATGTTTAGTGAACAAATAGATAAAAACTTTTCCCCATAATAATTTGGACTGATTTTTTCTATGAAGTATCTTCAGAAGGTAAATAGACTTTTAAGTTCTCATTGTGGATCTACTTAATCATGCAAAACAGTTGGCCTCTGAAGGTCATATCAGATGTCATGTAGTTTCTGTTGCGACAGGCTGAATGGGTTCAGACAAGTACATGTAAGTTTGTCCTTTTGGTTTCTAAGAGTATTTATCCCCCACGCACAAAATTAGTTATGATAATTTGGGTGGAGCTTTAATTTGTCTCACTTCCTCTTACAATTTTTCATGTTGGGAACTGTAAAGAGACGCGTCATTTACTTACAACGGTGCATTGTGAAAACATGTCTCAAAATGACTTCTGGATCTACATATTAATATGAACTCTCCAGAGGACTTAGTCGACGATTCATGCATGTGTGAGTGAGCTCAAATTTTGTAATTTTGTAAGCATAAGCTGTTGTTCTGGTCAAAAACATAGTAACGAGTAATCATCATAGGCAACATCAACTAAGATTATATATCCCTCAGAGATTTCTTGTACATGGATTGGTCATGAGCACTCATTTAATCAAACATATTGATACTAGAAGTGCAACTTCTTTGATATTTGTTATACAAGTGACGCCAGAGTAAGATAGCTGTTACTATTTCCTCCGCTTGCCTACTGAGATAATTTTTTAGGCCAAGCATTGCAGAAATCAGTTGCTTTTCCTAGCCATCAATCAACGCTCTGGCTACCATTGCCAAACAACGGCCGAGTTTCGTTCGTTTTCAGATTACTTTATAAAATGACGTCTTTGCATGATAATAGGCTCCTCATTTCATGATTAAGTCATTGCGATTCTTAAAGTGCATTTCTCACTTGATAAAATGCAGCCAAACTCACCTTTCAAAAAATGTACACTACAGTCAAAAGTTTGCTACATCGTCGCAGAAAGTACAGTTATTTCAAGAGAGTAATGTAATCTGAACTCTTTTATTTATCACTTTTAAAATCTGCATTTTATGCAACATCCTTGAAGAATTTTTGAGAGTGAAGACAAATTTTTTTGGGTTTGCTTGTTTGTTCTACAAATTCCTTGTAATTATAGCTCTTTTTTTTTAAACTACAGTATTATGATCATTATTATTATGACAAATTTAACAATAACAGCGATACTATTTTAGCAATAACTAGCAAATATAATAACAATACCTATAATAATACTATGATTATCACCAACAACAATAAGAAGAAGAAGAACGAGACTAACAAGAAGGAGAAGAATATTGCTATAATTTCATTATTAATAATTTATCATACATATATAAACCGTTTCATTGAGTTGGATGAGCTTTATTGCCGAAGGAATATATTCAACACTGGCGTAGAGAGAGGGGGGCCACCGGGGCCATGCCCCCCCCCCCCCCCCCTATTCAGCCACTAAAAAAAAAGCGAAAGCGAAAAAGCGGGGGAAGTGAGAGAAAAATGCCTAAAAAAGGCGCTACAATTAAGCCGTTATCTGGCTCTCAAAATTTGCTTAAACATCAAAGTTTTCGCGCTTCGCGCGCGATGGAGGGGGGGGGGGGGTTGGGGAGGGGGGGAACTCTCCTCTCCCTGCCCCACTCATGTTACCATGGGTGTCGATCCCGGGGGGATGGGGGTATATATAAAAAAAAAAAAAAAAAATTAGGTGCCGGGGATGGCCTGCATTATCATCCCCCCCCCCCCCCCCACGATATTTTTGTAGATTTTTTTTTAGAATTATGATACATTAACTTAAAACTAACAATTATCCAAACTCATAATGTTTGATCTTGAAGTACCATCACAATCTTTAATGATTAGAAGTAAGGAAATAAGATATGTCATAATTTCAATGTGAAAATATCGAAGAAAATTCGTTCGCTCGCATTGTTATTCTCAATTAAGGGGTTCCGTTCATTGGCGTAGATTCGTGCATTCCTTCTTTTCATTAAAATCATTTTGGGATGCTCTAAAATGCAAGTTTTATAGATATATATATTTTATATAATTCCCTGATGTAGGAGGGGGATAAAATTAAAATTATTAAAATTGGAAAAGTTGTATGAAAACAGCAGGATTGAGAGCGGTATCCATGACAGATAGAGAGGGAGAGCGAGAGAGAGAGAGAGAGAGTGAGAGAGTGTGGTGGTGGTGGTGGTGCGGGGGGGGGGGGGGGGTGAGTAAAGAAAGGGGGTAGGGGTTTGGGTACAAAGAGGCCAGGACAATGTATATGCAGTCATATAATATATGTATATTGTTTCCCATGTTCATGGAAGGGGGGGGGGGCTATTTTATGAAAGATTTTCTTTCAATGCTTTCTTTATAGATTTTAAAAAAATATTTCAGTTATCTATATATAGAAGATGTTACATGATAATGTGCTTTATTTGTTGTATATTTTCATTGCAATGTTGATTTATGATTTATCATTGAGTGGAATCAAAATAAAGATCATTGAAGAAAAAAAAATATGAACATGAAAAATAGTTAAATCACCAATTTATATTCTAAAGAAAATAATGTATATAAAGCTGTATTAGGGTAGAAATTGTTTAAAACTGGGTTACATTCAAATTTAAAAAGCTTATTAATTAATAATCAAATTTAAAAAAAATAAAGAAAACTTTGAAGATGGACCCCTATTAGCAGATGCTTTAAAAATACGAATATTTACATGTTTGTATCCATTATCTAGTATGTTAGTTCTACCATTCCATTCAATTCAATTCAATTCAAGGTTTATTAAAACATATCTTTGCATTTGGCTGGCTGAATTAAGATAGCTTTACAAATTACAAAAATTACAATATATAAATTTCATTGAATATACGGTAGTTTAACAAAAAGGACAATTAGCACAAATATAATCTGAACCTGCCCTTATGAATATGTTTCTGTAGTTTCATTAAAATAATTAAAACAATCCTACTAAAATAATGAGTTATGCAGGGTAAAAAAATGATAAATATGGGTTGTTTGCAAAAAAAGATGTCAATACATTTTAAGTTTGGATATAACAATTTTAAAGCAATTTATGTTAAAAGCAATACCAAGAGTCTTTTTTACAACGCATTACCCTTAAATTCAAATTTTTGTTAGAGTGCAGGAAGAAAAACAAAACAAGGTTGCTCAATAAAAAAAACCCATCCAGAACATTCAAAAGCCTTCAAAGATTTTGTTTTGGATGCCTAATTACAACTGATATGCAGCCAGTCCGCAGCCTGTGCGAAAAGCGCTTCTTCTACGGAACTCGTATTCATACCGGATCGAGTTTTATGAATATTCATGAGCAGAAGGGTACGGTATAAAACTTCGCTGTTTCTGGACGGATTTTACGATTTTTATCACAAATGAAAGAAGAATAATAATTCTACCAATATCAACTTAAAACTTTTGACTTGGAAGACTTTTTAAAATGAATAAACCATTAACGAGTGAAAATGAACGACGTAACCTTGACGGAAAAGGGTGAAAATATATTAGTCAGATATCTTGCTGCAAAAAAAAACTTAGATCATTGGAATCGTGAAAGATTACTCTTTCAGAAATGACCAAAAACCTGATGATGTAGCTTTTATACCAGTCAGGAGTTTAGGCAAGTTCAAGCATGATACAGATTATTTCCCATCCGAAATGAAATCTTGCCTAATGACGCAAGATGATTGGTCCGCTCACAGGCACGTCACACAAAGCGTCGTCTACACAATGCAGCCGAACGAGTTTAGTGCATAATGGATGTACTACTTCCACCTATAAACACACGGAGGTACAATCTAGTACAGCCCACTTTCATAACTTTTACACATTTATAAGCACAAGTAGTCAGCTGAACTGGGCGTTGTGGCGTGCGCCTGTAATCCAGCTACCAGTGGAAGTTATAAACTGATTCAGCGGACCCAGGTTCGAGACTGGGTCACGTCTTTCGGATGGTGACGTTAAAAGTCGGTCCCAGACGTAAATAATCGTATCTGACTGATACACGTCTGTAAAAACCGAATTACACACACACTGAATTAGGTGTAACAGTCTACATGGAAACAATATACCTACTGTGTACCCTGCATTTATGATAAATTTTGTGTATAAAGCAGGGAGCTCTTGGTGTTAGCGCTAATATGTCATTCATGAGGAAGGGGAAGATATCATTCATTGTTAATTCTTCATTTTCATCTTGGAAACCCAATTTTTGCAGCAGAGAAAACTAAAATAGTCCTAAATTCAGTGATAAGTTGGTGATTGTGGATGAATTATATCCTCCTTACAGTTACATTGATTTTGGTGTACCTTTTACGCTATTGAAATGTTCGACAGGACTGAAGTAAATAACCACAGCAGCTGCAGCTTGGAGCATTCCATCCCATTGAACCCGGTGTAGCGTACCGGACGTTCACCCCTCAGTGGCTTTCACGGGGTATTTTGTTCGGAAAACGGCTGAAAGAAAACCATTTTTTCTTCAACAAATACATTTTGCTGCAAAATTATTTTTAATTCATTGTTAGCGCCAATAATCCAACTCAACGACCATCGACATCACTTAGATTTTAAAACTTTATACCTGTCAGGAGCTAGGGGGAAGCAAATAGAGGCTAATATTGCTCCAAAAAAGTCCTAAATTTCATAATTTTTGAACGAGATAAAAGATATCCAAATACGATCGAATATGGTCATGTTATACACCAAAATAAAGAGCGAAATGTCACGGAGAAGTTCCTTTACCATAGCCGAATGATTTCTGCATTACTTTCATTTGAGAGATACATTCTTGACCCCTTGCAAATATCTCGCCAAATCTCACGCTATCTCGTTTCGCTAGACTCAATATCCAGTGGAGAAGAAATCTCTGTAGGAATCGGCATTTTGGCTCATTAACGCACGGGCTGCTGACTGACTGTATGACACATGATAGAGTAGTGTACATTGAAAGGAATATCTATGACTTAGACTTAAATACCATCCTCTGTAGGCCTACACATTACAAACCAATAGATTGGTTATCATTGTACGCTCGCTGTGGAGCACCATGATGAGTGTCAAGTCATATATTTCCTTAGATGAGCGAGACTTATATAACTTATATAACTATAGTATAAACCTGTGCTCGGTTTTCCGAAGTTGGGTCTGACTGTTTGTTAAAGAGGAGCATGGTTATCGCTATTCGGAATTAGCACATGGGTGATTGCCCATTGATAAACATTTTCACCCAAATTGACAGAAAAGTTTTCTGAATACTTACGTTTCCCACTTTGAAAAGAATATTTCTTATTATGTACTGCATTTTGGTACATAATAAGAACAACATTGACAAAACTCTGTTAGGAACACTGTCCAGTATTTATATCTGTTAGTTTTATATTTCATTATAACAACTTTATTATCTGCTTATATGCGCAGAATGTATATAACATTCGAATTATATGGCTACACAGAAAAGTGTACTTGAGAAATTAAAATTCTTTCCCACCACATTTTGCATCTGATATTATTCAGACTAGGGACATTTAACTTAGATATTTCCCTGTTCAGACTTTTCATTGTAAAACACTTTTCATCATAAAAGTGTTTTCATTGTAAAACACTTTTCATCTTAAAAGTCCAGTCCCCATTCTGTTCCTAACTAAATTCTTATAAAAAGTTAATTGATTGCATTTGTTCATTAAGTTATTTGAGCAGTTTCATCAGAAAGTTAGAAAGAAGTGCTTTTGCTCTTAAAAGATGACAATTCATTGGATTCTTTTTACATAAAGATAGAAAGAAAAGTAGTTTATGTTAATTTTAATTAGGTATAGGTAAGAATATGAGATTTCGGCATAATATATCCTCATGAGTTTATTGATAAGTCCGTATTGGACCAGCCTATATACAAGCATGTGGAACATTTATGACATGAAATAACTGACGTGGTAAAAGAATTCCTTCATGTGAATCAAAGGATGAGAGTATATTTCTTGCACAGACAACATGGTGACGGGTATCTGTAAAAGTTAGTCAACAGATTTTTTACTCTCGGCCATCAAGTGTGGTTGATTACAATTAGACTGAAAATGTTATTTCTTGTAGGCAGGCTTTGTAATAAAACTATCCTTCGTCAAACAAATCCATTTTTGTGATGCAGTTAGATGAATAAAGGAAATGTAATGAGGAAGCATGTGATGATAAGAAAGATACCTTTTGGAAAGAGAAAATTGTTGAATATATTTGCTACAGCAAGTGAGACTGAGTGTGATAGAAGAGTTAGAGAGGGGAAAATACAAACATCCTGATTAAGACTATAACCTTTCCCTCTGGGCCGATCGACATGTACCACAATATATAAGCGTGCTTTAATTCGGGACTGAGCACTCTTCGTATTTAAACTCTTTGCTTATACCATGCCCATACTCCAACGAATCTGCCATTGCCTACATCCATGTAGTGTGGAGCGGACTCGATCGTCACCTTAAGTTTCACAGTAGTGGACCCCTGGCATTGCTTCTGCTCCTCTTTGCCGGTCTTCTTTTGTTCAAGTGCACAATGGAGACAGATACGAATCTCATTCACTATTCTAGTGTTGAATTACATAGGTTACTTAAAGGAGAATTAACCTCAAACAATAAAGACGATAGTGTTGAAAGGTGTTATTTATTCCTACTTGTTAGACTATATGGCTTCGCGTCAAAATATACGAGATCGATACGAATCAAGATTTTCTGAGCAAAATTTATCATCTGCTAGCAATATGTATCGTCTGCTAGCAATACATGGGGGCTGCCATTTTTTTATGTGTACAAGAAGATTTTCTTAATCCAAATGCCCAATTGCCTTTTTCAAAATTAAAAACCCATTTGAGATTAAAAATATAGAATAGATATGTCAATTTATTTTTAAACTGAAGATTTCCTTATATATTTCTGTTGAAAATCGATATTCGCTTAATATAAATCTATTTTCTAGATACTGTGACGCAATGGACGGAGCAAATTAATTCAAATTTTATGGATGCTTCTTCCCTGAGCATCTATAGCAGCAAACTATGCATTCACCTGCTTTCGGATAATGGGACTTGAAAAGTCAGAATGCATGCTGCATACTGCTCTGTTTGGCAAACCCAAGAAAATAGATTTCTGTTAAGCAAAACCAGACAATTTAAAAGTATCATTATAAAGATTTAATTTTTATAAATCATGTAAACACCCACTTTATATTTTTCGTCACATATGGGATTTTAGGTAATGAAGAAAAGCAATTTAAGTCTTGGATTCAAAATATCTTCCTGACCGGAACATTTCTCAATGGTTCATGTACAAATCCAAATCAGCAAGAAAATGGCAACCCCCATGTAAATGAGTAGGAGACGATACCGGGTGTTGGAATATCTTTATTTATACCCTTTTCTGATATCTTATTAGAAAATGATTTAGGCCAATAAGTAGGAATATATTACACCTTTCAATATAAGTAAATTTGTACTCAGGGGTTAATTCTCCTTTAATATCACCTATGAGAGCAAAGCGCAGTTACCTCGGGATGTGTTTGTAAACATTAATGAACTGGGGATTGAACGAAGAATGCGGGGATGTCGAGGCGGCAAGAAAACGCGACGCTTTATCCGGACCGTTGAATCACAGCCTCGTCAGCAGCCATGGCAACGGGAATCTCGAATTGAGCCCATATTACGCACCCTTGTCCACATTCCCTGTTCGGCAACGTTTCGGGACAGACAATGTAAGTTAAGGTATCCTACATTATTATTGACAAACATCAGATCTACAAACAATAAGCTCGATGAATTATTAGCAACGGTCGAGCTTAATGAGGCTGATATCGTGGCTATTACAGAAACCTGGTTTTCTGACATGAATCCAGCTATCGCAAACCAGTTTCAAGGTTATCAGTTATTTCACAAGGACAGGACTGATAGACGCGGCGGAGGAGTGGCATTATATGTGAGAAATGATCTACATGCTGCTCATTTCATCCTTCCCGATGAGTTGGTCCGAGATGACCTCGAAATTCTATGGGTGAAAATAGACTTGAAACAGTATGTTGCAGACGATTCTATCCTATTCACTTGTGTCGTGTATTCTCCTCCCAGTACTCATCTTAAAGATGATATTGTGAACCATCTGCTCTACGTATGTGATCACATCCGTGCAACTCATGCAAATTCATCAATTATGATTGCAGGAGATTTCAACGATTTAGAAACGGAAGAATTTGCAGCTCATCTGAACTTGGAGCAGTTAGTCAAGCGGCCAACCCGACAAGGCCGCATCCTCGACAAGATTTTCACCGACTGTGGTGATCATTTTACAGAAGCGGTGGTCACCGCACCGATCGCTCAGCCTTCTGGATGCTGTTCTCCAAGGTCTCGACAAGCGTCGTCGATCAGCCACATTGTGCACGATCGATTTCTCGAAGGCTTTTGATTGCGTAAACCACAGTATCGTAATTTGCAAGCTTATCGATTATGGAGTTTGTGCCTCAACAATATCTGCTGTGTGCAGTTTCTTTAGTGGTCGTATCCAAGCTGTCAAAATTGGTGATACCATTTCGAATGCTAGAACACTGACGTGCGGTATATCGCGTGCTGGAAAGCGATTATATATTTTGTGTCGGCTTCGGCGCCTGGGTGTCCCTTGTGAGGATCTTGTTCTTGTGTACTCGACTTACGATCTCTCCTCACTCTTAGAAATATTGGGCAAAATTTTACCCAAATTTTACCCAACATGAGGGTCCTTATGAGTCCGACCAACTTTTGGGTAAACTTTACCAATTTCATTCTTATTTTTGACCAATGTTGGGTAAATGCATGTAAAAGTTGAGCAAGATTTAACCAACCTATGCCCAATCTTCATTTACCCAGTGGCATTTACCCAACATTTCTAAGAGTGCTCGAATACGCCTCTCCTGTCTGGTCGACCTCAATTTCGCAGCAACAAGCATGTAGTCGAGAGAAGGTTCAGAAGCAAGTCTGCCGAATCATCCTCGGGCACCAGCAATCCTACCAGGGCTTGCTCTCTCGCCTCAATCTTCAAACTCTATCTTCTCGCCGACTCATCCTACTAGAAACCTTTTCTCTTAAACTTCTCCAATCGCCACGACATCGCGATCTTCTTCCCCCTATTCGCCGCCATACATCTTGCCGTGATCTCAGAAATTATCATCAATTGAATATGCCTCATTGTAGAACTGAAAGATTATCGCTCTTCAACAATCCCTTCCACAATTCGTCTTCTTAATAATGGCTGCTTCTGAGTGCAATAATGTTCCTGTGTTGTTATAGTCTTGTTGTTTTATTCATTATGATGTCACTATTCTATTTCCTTCCTCTCTTCCTATTCTTCTTTCTATCTTCTGCTCAACGACTAATTTCTGGCTATGACCACAGTTAGTCCGGTTTTTCTTATACATGCAAGCGGTTCACTGATCATTATTTTTATTCAATCTTTATATTTTTAGAACTTTTTAATGAACAGTTTTATCTGAATTGTTGTATGGTGCAAATACTTGGTTACACATTAAACTTTTCTATTGACTCTCTTTTATAATCCGTTTCATATATCTCTGCAGTTGCATCAATATCTATTTTCCCATGGTTATTAATTTTAAGTATTCATTCATTAATGAGCCTTTTGTGATGACTTTAGCTTTCAGAATCTTCTGTCATACCAGTGCCGTTTATCTGTTGCAATTATAAATTCTATTTCATCTTTCATGACCCACGGTTAGAGGTAGTTTAGTCTTTATATTGCAATTGTTCATTTTTCCCTACAGTTCTTATCCTTTCTGTTTACATGATTCTTACAAACCACTTATTACTCTGATCTCGGATTTATTCTTTTAAATATACGCTCTTGATTCGCTTTGTGCAGGTCATGCTTTTCCTTTTTTACAATCTTTTATACGAAAGAATTTTAAATTCCTTTTAGGACTGGAATATTCTACGTAAATATCCTTTTATACAACTTTATGCAGTGTATTCATGTTAATTCCCATGTCTTGTTTTAGGTACAATGACCTAAGTTGCATATTGTTAAACAAACGCTTATAACTCACTTATTGTTCCTGAAACCTTAATTCTTTACAATGTTACTCATCTTTATGTTACAAGAAACTTCATTATTTAAATTTCATCTATCAAAAGTTTTCCTTGCTATAATAATGATAATATGATTTACTATGTTTTTGTTTGTTTTTATGTTTCTTGATGTTTTTATTATTTTGATGTGATCAATTTTGTACAAACTTTGTAAAAACAAACATTATCAGCTTTTTAGCTGCAAGTCTTGTTTTTTTTAATAAACCATTACAATTCAATATAAATTCAATTCCATTCAATACCCATTTAGTCTCTTATCCATTTGGTCTAATCATCGTTTCGTCTAATGATCAATTGGGTTAATTTCTTGTTTTCCCCTACAATACTACTCTAGGTGGTTTTGACTAAACAGTCAGTTCTCGGTTCGGCGCACTGGCCGATTTTCTTTTTTTTTTACCGTAATTGTATGCTAAGTATTTTCTTAAAAGAGGAGGCAAAAAAGTTCACATGATGGTGCATGGCATGAATTAATGTGCTGAATTAATTATTTAGTGAATAAATCAATTAAAATATTAAGTGATTAATTAATTAGTGAAATTTCAATTATTGTTTGCTTTTGTTATTTTATTTTATATCGTTTCATTTCGTTCGCTATCTTTTATCATGTATATGTTTATCCTTCTATCATTTCTCTATCTTTCGGTATGTTATTCCTTGCTTTCGTTTTTTCTATCTTTCTTTTAGTTGTGTTACTCTTTAATTCATTATATCACCTCTTCCATCTTTTCATATGTTAATCTCTCCCCCCCCCCCCCTCCACAGGATTCTTTATTTACAAAAAAAAAACACAAATTCAACAAGTACAAATAATCATATATTTTCGTAATCAGGATCGTGCAACAGAATGAGTAAACAACGGCATAACAGTGAACTTCACGGCCCAAGCTTCAGGGCAGTGAAAAATAAGAAAGTGACTAAGACATATGATATAAAACAATACATAGTAAATTGATCATTTCATGTTGTCACGCTGCCAACACTCTCAAAACATTTTCTGAAAAAAAAATCATTTCTTCAGTTCGTTTGATATATGTATTTTTTCCATTTCGTAATAACATTTTATAGCTAATATAATTTTCTCAAATGAAGGTAATTGATTTTGTAATTTGGCATGAAATATTTCTCGTCGTACAACCATCAGTAGACAGTTAATAGTGCATTGTTATTGATACCGCAAAATCCAAACAAATTATTTTGGTTTGTATAACCTTTTCCCCAGTATTATGAAGCACCCAGTACTCAAATATTTTAATCTTTATATCATTTCTTGTATCATCTTTCCCTTCCAGACCCGTCTCCGTGGTCTGTGGTTAAAGCATCCACCGGGTTCGATTCCCGGCGGAGACATTTTTTTTAACCTTTGCGAAAAAAATCTAAAGGGAGGACAGCTCTGGGGATTTAAGCTACGCGACCATCATTTTCTCATTTCCTTTCACATTGCATTTTTTTACACGAGAGTTGTCAAAGCTGTTATGTATCTTATTATACTATTAATATGATGACTCTGGCCTTAGCCCAGCTGCCCACGGGTACTAAAAGCATTCAATGAATATATTCCTGTCAGGTACCCATTCACTACACCTGGGTGGAAAATGGCAAGTGTAGACAAATATATTCTCAAAGAGCATTATAGTCGCATCCAATGGCGTTTATCCACTAGACCACGACTCGACATAACAATTAGCAATAAATTACAAGTGACATTTGAAAAATGTTTTAGCTTTGTTTTCTTGATTCTGTTACATGAAGTTAACAAATGCTTGAGAAATAGCCATGCAAAATAGGTAGGGACAATGACATCGATGGGGGCGATAAAGCAAGCGAGTACTAGTATACGTGTGTGCATGGAAAAGTAAATACTAGGTGTTACAAAAAACATTTCCCACTTTTGATCCTTAATAGTTGACATTGATATGAGCAATAGCTGAATAGAGTACAATTTTGTTGGAGGTAATTGAAAAATGATAGCATAAATCAGTTTCACTAAATTCAAGATTAATTTTTAAGTTAGGGTTCAGATTTTGCTCTATTTTCAACCTTCCTACAAAACTTGAACTTTGCACAGGGGTCAATTGGTGTCTATGGGAGTGCTTGGTTAACACCCAGACAATGGTCCTGGACAATGGCCAGGGTTTGAACGCTTTATTATTTATTCATGAGGAATGCCACTATCGCAGCTAGTCTTTATTCATCCTCTGGCATTAATGGATTTTAAAGCAATCGAAGTAATGCGAAGTGATTTAAGTCATTCGAAGGATAGGAATATTGATGTTGCCCTTGATGATGATGATGATGATGATGACAATAATAGTGATGATAATGATAATGATAGTGATGATAATTATGACAATGATAGTGATGATTATGATGATGATAACGATTATGATGATAATGATACCAATGACGATGAGGATGATGATTATGATGGTGATGATAATGCTGCTGCTGCTAATAATGATGATCATGATAATGACAGTGATGATGATAATGATGATAACGACGACGATGATGATACTGATGGTGATGATGATGATAGTGATGATGATGATGATGTTGCAAGCACATGGAAACATGTGCTTACTTTTTTTCAGGTGCATGCATTTTACCCTTTACCATGAATTCAGACTAGCAGTGCCCAGGGCAATCCATCATGAATTATTGATAAAGCATTCATGTGCCCTGGAACAAGAGACCAGAAGCCTGGTCTCAGCAGATCTCTGAAAAGGTGGTATAAGCCAGTTCGGGGTTAGCGCATGGTACAAAATAATGACCCCAAATATCCACAGATATTTTAGACATGGAGGGTCCCTTTATGTGCACTTCAGAAAAATAACTCTGGGAGTGACAGAGGTGCCTCATGAATAGCTTTTGTTTCCCCCTTTAAAAAGAATACTTCCACCTGGATATCATGGAATGCACCATTAGTGCATAATTGAATAATGATTACATGACATTCATGAGCACATATCGAATATTAGTGTCAGTGGGTTTTAAAATTTGGTACAGATGACCTTTATCTGCTCATGCTCAGATTGCATCTCCGAAGTGGCTTATTCATGTCCACTGTTCAGGCTCGTTGTAAGCACACACTCACATACACATCATTTGTTCCAGTGTAAAGTTCAAGTTTTGTACAGAGGGCTAAAATTTGACCAAAATCTGGAACCTAAGTTTAAAATTAATCATGGATTTAATGAAACTTATTTATGCTTTCATATTCAAATCACCTTCAACTAAATTGTACACTATTCAGCTATTACTCATATCAATGACAGTGTTATCTGATATAATTATAGTTTTTTAACTATTAAGCATAAAAAGTGGGAAATGTTTTTTGTAACACCTAGTATGAGCATTGAGCAAGGCGGTGAGCTGAGGCTTAACTAGTGCATGTGTTTGAAAGGCAAAGAATAATGGAGAGGAGGTAGTATAATGCATGAAGTAGATATACTGATGACAAATCATGGCATTCGCAATGGAATTTCTCTTTCTCTTCCAAGAAGCATGTACAGGCAATTTGAGACAAAAGCAGAACAAACAATGAGGCAATGGCGTGTCGATGGGACCAAACTTGACAAAATAGTTCAAAATTTTAAAGGTTTAATAAAACTCTGTAATAAAGACCGACCTGTCGACCCTGCAAGCACCCGGTGACTTACCTTGAAAGATTTTTTTTTCAATACCCCCCAATCCAGTATTTCAAGTTGAGTAGATCTTTGCATCTCTCATGCGCCCAAGACAGGCACTATTTTGCAGGCTAAAACGATAAACTTCCCACTGTGAGAATTTTTGTACAAATTGTGGAATTCATTAGCTGCTTCTGTAAAACAAGCTTCAAGCCTCTGTGTTTCGAGGCCAGTTGCAGGCTAAAACGATAAACTTGCCACTGTGAGAAATATCTGTACAAATTGTGGAATTCATTAGATGCTTCTGTAAAACAAGCTTCAAGCCTCTGTGTTTCGAGGCCAGTTGGCAACTGAAATGTTTGTTACTGAGCGGTTATAGCTCACTTTTTTTTTCATTTTATTTAGGTGGACTGTACAGTCCATGTCTTAGTTTTGTTTGATTTCTATTAATTTTATTTATTTATATTAATGTTTATTTCTACCCATTTTGTTGTTCGCACAATATTTTTAATATATGACTTGTTCAAATGTCAAATTTGGCACAATCGTAGATATGTTTATTGTCTCAGCAGAATAACTTTTACAAAATAGTCAATGTATATTTTATTTACAAATTCGATATAGGGTCTATATCCCTGCATTTGAAAATCGTAAAATGACCATAATTATTTGGCATGATGCAAGTTAATTACATAAGAAAAAATTTTTAAAAAGTTGAGCGCGCGCAAAATTTGAAAATGCTCAAAATGGACAAAAATGACTAGAATCAATTTTAGGCATGTTTCAGGCCATTTAAAAAAAAATATCCACCTGTATAGATGTACTTTTCAATTTAGTATTCCTCTTCGTTCCTTTTTTTTTCATTTGGTACTAAAAACGTATTTAGAGTAATTATCATGCACTGTACAGGTTCATTATTAATTACATAATACTTTGTGAAATGGTGTCTATTCTTATGTCTGACAGAAATAATATACTCTAATTTATACGTCAATTTGATAAATGGAAGAATAGATTTCAAGTTGGGCTCATCTTTTCTGAATTTAAAACCGCGAATATGAGATCGGTTAAGCTGCCCAAAAAGGAAAATATGATATAAATGTGGAAAGTTGGGTTTTTGTTAATGCTAATAAAGGTATTAAAGTCGTATTTGGCATGCTTCCCATTAGTCAAGAAGATACGCATGTGAGGAATTTGGAATGATTGTTTTCTATACATGTAAGCTCTGTTTTTTGGGTTCAAGATTGTTTGAAATTGGATTCCTTGAATCGCGCCATAAGTTTATGAATGGAAACCAATCATCGTTGAGGTTCTTTGAATTCCTTTTTACGTTAATTGTAACTGGGCGTTTGCCCCGTTTTTATTGATGAAGGCTAATCACTGTAATATTCCTTCATAAGGTAAAATAGTTCTGCCCAGTTAAGAGATTGAGGGTCGGAATTTACGTAAATTAGTTCAGAGGTACATTGTAATTAGGTAATATCAGAAAGTTTGAGGCGCATTAATTTTTAAGTGATACGGTCAAACCAGTGACGTGATCAAGAACGTTCAATACGTAATTTGTTGTGCGAAGGCCGAAGTTCTTGATACTTCAATTCTTCAGGAGTTTGGTATGTACATACAATTTGAAATGTTGTTATTTGTGTATCAGTATTGAAAATAAATGTCAGTCAAATTAGAGCGTTTAAGATGGAATAATATTGTGACGCGATAACATTCATGACATTGATTTTTATATGAGTAACACAAATTTCTATGTGTGGGACATGTACACAAACATGTTAGACCTGGAAAGGTGTGTGTTATATGTCGGAGTTTCAAGAACAGTAATATCTTCCCCAACAGTAAATTTAGATAAACAACTAAAATATTGTTCAATAAGGCTACCCATTGTATGACTAAAGTTCAAATTGAGTCACAAACTAAAAATCGAAAAAGACTTTCTGGAGATACTTCAGCTGGGATCCGAGCCAAATATCTCCACCTGTTTAACGTCCATGCGCATTGAGTCGCCACCCGATGGCCTTAAACTTCCTATACTGCTAAATTAAACTTTATTCTTGATTTAAATCTTGATTTAATATGAAAACATCAATGTATCCCCTAAAATATCTCAAAAGCATGATTCATGAAAATTCTCCATTTTAAAGAGAATGACGTCACTATATACGTACTTCCGGGAAGGCGACACAATAGGTGGCTGCTGTTGAGTCGCGCCCATCGATCTCTACCTGTAGTTACAAATCCAATACTGCGCGCATGCGCACACCACACAGGCACGTCATACACGTGTGCCAGATCTACGCAGACTCGCCACCTTCTTGTAGAGAGTTCTACGTTAAAGCGCCACCCCCTTCTATTTTTTTAGATCACACCACACCCTCTTTTAAAATGGTACCAGCTTGATCAGTATATTTTAATCTTCATCTCGATAGCAAATTTAGTCAACTTCCGTCATCATATTGGGCTACAACTATTGTTGAGTAGGGAAGTCTCGTCTTTGTCGCCCGAGCTCCATCCAACGGCTATTGCAAGAGTGTGTGTGCTAGTTAAACTTTGATCGCGCCCAACTCTTATTCATGCGCCGGATCTTACAAGAGACTTCCAACGGCGGAAGAATATATTTTGACCTATTCAATGTAGCCACAACAAAGTCTGAAGCGATGCAGATAATTTTTAGAGGACGAGTTCGGACCATAAGTGACAGGTGAGTGGCGAGTTAACAACGGTGGCGAGTTAACAACGGTGGCGAGTCAATGCGCATGGACGTTACGCCTACGAGCTCGACAATGTCGGTCTCGTCCACTCATAGCTACATTCCTATACTTCGTGTGTAGAATGTAGGCAGTCATACACCTCAACTTTTTAAAACACCACTGCACAAAAGTCACAAACATTCACTCAAAATCGGCATTTAATTTACAAAAACCGACAACAAAATATCCAAGAAATACAATAAATTCAACTCACCGATGTTGGAAAAGATATTTCCAAAAAAGAAATCCCTAATTTACTGTTGATTCTCGCGAAACGAGCTATCGGAGTCAATGTGTATATTTCCTGGTCGCCGCGGGCGCTGACATCTCCCCAAAAGAGTTTTGTCCTTAAAAATTCGGTCCCTATGGCATACACGGAAAAGTCCCGATTTTCTGTGTGCGCGATCGTAAAGATCGATAGGCGCTTGCGATCCCGAGTTTCTTCGTGGACAAAAATTTTGTTGGCCGATTTTAGTCTAAGACATCGGCAGTATGTAAACAACACGCGATCGCGAAACAAATCGACAGGGATTTCTCCTGTTTTGGACAAGACTTTGACTTTCGATTTTGCTGAAAATATCTTCCTAACGGCCATTTGAGGTAGGAGTGAGATTTTTAAGGGCTGAATTTGAAAGCAAGTATTTAAAATATTTATCTTATTTTTCCCCCATACCTTTACTACACGCGACAGAAAATAGCAACTATTTTTGTATGTGGCTTTGGTTTTTTTAACATATACCAAATATGTCCCCAAAGAGGGCTAAAATGAAATTATGTTTACACACTTCAAACATGTATTTTGAGTATCAAGACTATTTATATTTTTGAGAAATGCAAATTTTGGAGCTTAATCTATCTCCATATTTAGTGGACAGACATGAACATGAGTTTTACAATTTTACAACACAATATAGCATATCTTATAAATGTGATATTAAACTGATTTGTTACAAATTATATCAATGATATATAATATTCATTTGGAATGTGTTCAGAGATTATTCATGGAAAATTTTGAGTTTCTATCTTGAAAAATATAGATTTTACATCACTTTAAACTTAAAAATAGCCCTAAATTTGGGGTTTGACAACTAAAAGTTTTTATTTCATATAGGAGAATGTACTTTCCTTGGGTCAAACTTATTTTATGTAAACAAGTGATGATATAAGATAGATAAATACAAAAAAAATTGGGAACGGGTGCATTATTTGACGATTTCCATTTGTAACACCCCTGACGTTTCGGACGTTACATTCTGTTAACATTACAGTTTTCATCATTTTTTATTTCCTTTCTTTTGGTATGATTGGTCTGTGACAATACATGTTGGCAGTTAAATACTCTATCAATAATTTATTACATTTATGCAAAATGTAATCTACACAAATGCGCAGTTTAGCACATAGTTTTCTCTATCAGCTACTCAATTTGGAATCCAAGGTGTACTTACATGCACTTAAAATGTATAAGTGATGTAAACTTGCAAGATATGAACCTAATAGCAATTGTAGTCACTGAAACCTCTTAGAAAATTCACATAAACTTATATACTGTTTAGCATGTTATGAAAAACAATGTATGCAGTGTTTCGTTTCGGACGTTACATGATGTTAACATGTCGATCAGATCATAATCCAAACTTTGTCCTGATCTGAACTTAAAGCTTGTGCTTCTTAGTCTTTTGGTGACTGATGTATGAACTTGAATGGTAATGACTTTTGGTCATCTCTAATCTAGCTTGCTGATGTCAAAGATGTGACAACCTAGGTCATTAGATCACACACTGCTTCACCAGGGGATTCTATGAGGATATTCAAAGTATTCAGAGCATAAATCAAGCTTTCTAGAAAGCCATGAAACATTATTGGTACCATAAACATTTTTTTTTTTTAGATTGTAGATTTGTCCAGGATCTTTTCTTTGTCAGACTTTAACAATGGTACACAACATGAATAAAGAACCCATTTTCATTTTCATAGTTTCTACAAATAAAATTGAATAATCATTAGAAAGGGTACTAATATCCTAGTTATTTGATACACAAGGCATGGGCGGGGCAAGCATTTGATTAGTACAGTAAGCATACATGTAGCTCACATTTTGGTAAAGTCGAAACGAGCAAGTGAGAGAACTTAACGGAAATCTACAAAAATTTAGTTGTAATGCTTTATTCTTGTATACTTTCTACAAGGAATTATTGTTGGTGGTGTTTTTTAAGTTTTTGCTGACAGAGTTTGCTGATAGGGTATTACACCCTACAAGAAGATAATAAATGAATGGATGGATTTGGAGAGGCTTTAGCTTATTTTTATTTCCATGTTAGAATGTTAGAATGATTGGTTTCCAATTCTATTTCACAAAATGGCATGATAAATTGTGAGGATTAAGCATTAAAAAAATCAGCTAAAAATTCAAAGTTGTAAGTAGTCCCACACATATGTATATATATAATTAAAGTTTAATAGTCCCCCTATTTTAAGGTAAAAATCCATATTTCATGTAAATTTTGAGAAAATGGTTTAGCTTGGTTGTATTTTGGAAATATTTACACCACATATTCTTTTTTTGTAGACTGGGTAAAGTTAAGGTGTGTGACTGTTACTGAAAAAATACTTTAAATTCACCAATTAAACTTAAGTTTAATGACATCATTTGGGATATCCTTCATAAAAATGAAAAACTGATAAAATACAAATGCAAAACACTGTTAACAGTAAGAGGAAAGGTTGAAAAATGGAAATCACTCCCTCTTACATCAATCTTTGCCCCTCATTTGAACTGGCTGGAGTTTAAAAATAGATGTTAACAGGATAATGTAACGTCCGAAACGTGCTTACAGCGTACCAGAAAATACTGTTAAAATGACTCAAAATTTTTTACAAGTAACTTTTGTTGTGATTTTTTTGCGATAAATTACAATTTAGGATATACTAAACCATCCAGCCATGCATTTCATCACATAGAGTGGCTTCAAAATTATAATTTGTTTATATTTCAATTTGCAGAAAGCTTAGATGATTCATTAAAAAATGAGTTTTTAGCATCCTATTCATGCTTTCTTTATATTCAAAGCTAAATAAAATATTAAAAATATTTTTCTTAACATGGGAAAAGATTGTGAAATCATAATTTGCTGATATGTCAAAAAATTAGTTGAAATTTGTAAATTATGTGTTAACAATAAAATTATGTAACGTCCGAAACAACTTTCTTGTCCTTACAAAAAATTGTTGCATGTGAATCAAATAATTTGTGTCTAAATTTGTGTAATGACTTACAATGTTTTATTCCATAATGATTGATCCACTCCAGATACCATAAAATTTGACTAATCAGCTTTAAATGAGTATTTTGTGTTTCGGACGTTACATTTGTTTCGGACGTTACAACTGTTAACGGAAAATTGGTTTTACTGATAAAGTGACAATGTAATAAGCTCCTCCATTATTTTTTGCTTAGATGGGTAGCTGCCTTAAGATGTTTATAAAATGTTGTAAAAGATAGGTCCTCCATGTCATACATTTTTTACTACTTCAAAATGAAAATTGTTTCGGACGTTACAAAACTGTTTACGGAAAATTTGACATCTTTTTCATTTCATGAGGATATTTTTACCATCAGCACTACTACAATATATTGCTATTTTATTTTAAGCTTTTTATATGGAGTAACTAATAATTGTATTCTAATATGGATATGAGGTAATTAAGTTCTTGTTCTAGTGGGTTAAATGTGGGTCTAAAATGTTTACGGAAGATGTAACGTCCGAAACACCATTTTTGATTACACCGTTCCATAAAAATATGAGAGATTGTTCAGATGACATTTAATTTTTTTAAAGATCCATCCATGCTCATTAATCATGAATAGAAAAGGAATATATTGTGTATGGCTTTATATATTTTTCAGCTCCGAACAAAATGGTATGTCAATTTGGGTTACAAAATTCCGTAAACAATTTGCTGTTCAGGGATACCTCAGGCACATAAATCAAAGTTGAAAATTTTTAATTAAGCTATGGGAGATCAACCTAGGTCCATGCTACAAGAAAAAGTTAAAACTGATTTCCAATTCTTTATCTTTAAAAATTTGGGGGCCTTCAAAGTGCCATTAAGCTTTTTGGTCATAGTTAAAAAAACCAGAGCCATGTATTATTCGCAGTGGTCAATATGACCACTATTCGTGGTGTGGTCTCATCCAGGCGCTAATCCAGGAGTTTGTTAAAGAGGGTGGGGTGAAATTTCAGATAATCTTGTGATGACAAGGGGAAAACACCGTACACACTGCAAATTTTAACCATATCAACAATCTGATTTTCTTCAATATGTCAATTATTTATCATAGAAATACTACAACTCGCCATTGCCAACAGAAACAAAAATGATGCTAATGGACATCACTTGAATATTCATCTTTTCATGTTAACAACTGCTGGGTTAAAACGTTTAATGGAAGTTATTAAATCATGACCAACATCATGGCATTCCCGTAGTCGTAGCTTACACAAGTATTCATGTTCAACACTGCCAAAACCTATTTCTATGTCAAGAGTTAATAGTGCATAGATCTGGGATATACTGTGTAAGGGCGATAAAATCAAGAATCAATCTTACACGGTGGGCTATATTTCTGGTTACATGTTTTTCCGAAGGTTTGTTGCTATGAAGGTTCCTTAGTCTCGGGTTATCAGAGAAAATAAATATGACCAAAATCTAGAAGATTACTTTATCATTTTCTTGCTGCTTAAAATGCATTAAATAGAGTTTAAGACGGGACGCCCCAATCGATGTGGAAGCACAAGAAATGGCTGTTGGAGACTCTGGAAATAATGACCGAGGAGTCCCAACGACGCAGGGCATTCGATGAGCGGGATCCGGAATTCACTGTTGCGATATCAAGCTTTGGAGATTATATTCCTTGAAAGAGGCGTCAAGCTTATACGCCTGTGAACAATCCACTGATTTATAGGTTTATTCTCTGGAGTAAGAGATGTTTTACCGAACGAGTTTGCGGAAAAGAATTCCATGGACAGATTATATTAATGCCGGCACTTTGATGTTTGCATGAGGCTTGATGGATGGAATACCGTCAAAGCTGGACAATTTCTAACTACACGACTTTGAGGGGTAGCACGGAAAGTGTTGAAAACATTCCTATCGGTCGGGAGAGAACGATGAGAATTCCCTAATGTAATTAAGGGCGAGGCCTCGTCAACCAAAAGAGTCTAAGGGAGCTGGGCCAAGCAGTCAGAGAATTAACTTTTCCGGCGTTGTCGGCGTGTTGGCGTGTCGGCGTGTTGGAGCAAATGGGGGAGTTGTCCGCCACTACGTCACAGCGACCATCACAGATTACTAATTCGGCCAATTTAAAATTCCCATAGGTATAACGATTACAGCTTTTGAAAATTAGTAACATTTTTATTGCTTGTCCATTTTTCGCTCAAACTTTCACTAATCTCCTTCTCTGATTTCCTCTTTCTTTTGGAACAACTTGTCTTTAAGGTAGGATTTCCCTTTAAAACTATAGGCACCTGTTTTTAATGCAAGTTGTTTCACCATCAGTTGAAAATAATTGTCTGCTTGTTAATCCTGGCACTAAAATCATAGATTTTATTGAACATCATGCCTTGTGAGCAGGTTAGTGGTACCCCTTCTTCGCTGTTTACCCATTACTTTTGGTTACTTATTTGGTTCCAGCAGTATATATACAAAGAGGTGTAGTAGAACAGTTTTACGTACACTGACTCGCAGGCAGAATCAACTTGAACCAAGACTACCTATATAGAGTTGGTATGCTTATATTCATTTCTGTGAAGTCAACCTGAACCGCCTGGCGGGGACGCCATCTTACCTTCAAATTGTGTGTTTGCTTTAAGGTTTAATTTGCCATTTTAAGGTAAGTGATTAATGCCATGAATCTTAAATTTCAATCTTTGAATTAACTCACGTGATTTGACAAACTAGGCCTAAATTGTGATTTGATTGTATTTGGAAGCCCTTGGACGATCTTTCTAAAGCCGAGTCGTGGACGGTCTGCCTAAATATGGTGACTCGAAATACCAATGATAATAATAATACAGAAATATTATAGATCACTTGACAAAAACTGGTGGAAATATAGCAGTCCATATTTCAATTTTAGGCGACTGCATGCAGTGTCGAGAGCCGGTCAACAAGTAAATAGGGTTTGGTTCAGCCACATATTTTTAAAATGATTTTATGTAGCTTTCAAAAAGAATTTGTATGACTCAGTCGTTCTGCTTGTTCCGTGGTGATTTCCTAGATAGTACGTTTCAAATTCATTGTGCCTTTGCTAGGAAAGGAAAAGAAAGTGTATGGCCGTTTTGCTAAGAAAATAACTTGTGCTTGTACAGTATGTCCAAAATCACATGAAGACAATTACGAATATCAGCTACTTACCACGTTCCGATTTGCAATTGCTGTAATCTGATATGCTCATGCATGCTCCTTTCAGTTAAAATAATAGTTCGATGAGGTGATAATTTCTTTCAAAGATAAATATTGCGTTATGGTGTATATCCATTATTCAACTGTCACTACACATCTAATACTTTTGCAGTAAGTAACTGGCCACCTGATATGTTTAGTACAATCAATGGGTCCTAGTGCTCGGCTTGATTGGCAGCCTATAGCTACACTAACATGAAAAACCCCAGAATCGATAAACTGTGCTGAAAAAGTAGATTTTCAAGAGTAAGAAAACGCAAATATTTGTCACATTTTGATAGTATTTGTTGAATTAATTTTCCACACGTATCGCTAATACGTCAGCATGGTCCAAAGATGATTCCCGGATTTATCATATCTTCACATGTAAATTCATGAGCACATTTAAACGTTATTTTTGTTCATAAAATTACCACCGTGATAACCCTACCTGTAACTTTGTATTTCGTAGGAACCCTCATCCACACAACGCTGACCTATGTGGTTTAAATACCCGCGTTCATATAACACGTGTCATGTAAACATTCTCCCATGACTCATAGTAAGAATCTTACGGTGAAAACCCCCCACTTTGAACCTTTTTTTAGTAGCCTAAACAGTATTGCATTCCTACAAACAACCACTCATCGTATCCCTTACAATCTCCTCTGTTCATAAATCATGCTGTTGGGGTGATCCCTGAAAGTAATACCCCCTAACTGCCTGAAATACGATCCCTCTTCAGATATGTACAAAGCTCTGCTGGTCTTCTTCTCTCACCACACTACCTCAACTTTTTCACTCACACGCCCGCAGTAAATACCATATTTTTCAACCTTCTCATTATTCCGCTATAGGGCTCACATAAGTAATTCACGGCCCCATTCACTCACGTGTTATAACGAAGGTTGTCTATAAATCATATTTTGAACACCCCTCGGTAGAAATCGTTTAAATTCACAGAATAGAGACAAAATATAAATATCTCTCAAATAAAGTACCTAATTTGGGCACTTTCCCGGCGTTAAAAAAAGATATTTAGGCTGAAACAAGGCTAGCCGAAATTTCAGCCCATTTGCACATAGAAACAGTGGAAGTGCACCAGTGATAAAATAAATCCTTTAAAAATAATAAAAGCTTGCCAACTTCGGCTAAGGTGTCAAATTGAAAAGAGTATGTCTATTAAACACCATTTACGCTTTTTAAATTTACTGAGGACAATCAATCGATTTTATATGAATATTTCTAATCAATTAATTTCAAATAATCTTTGCTCCGCCTCACCGGCATGCATTGCGAGCGGATGAATTACTTATGTGTGCCCAATACGCCGTTTTCGGAGTATACCTGTGCTCGGTATTACGGAGTTGGGTCTGACTGTCAATATTAAGTAGATCTATCTAGCCATTGTAGGGTCTGCACGAGATTATGCTCATGTAATCACGGCAATGTATCCTTACCATTGACTGACTGACAAAATTAGGCTATGCTGAGGGGACTGTGGAAATGTATAAATTATGTCAAATTAAAATATTTTATGTGCATGTCCCTCCTGACACCCTTTCACAGCCATTATAGGTTGTAAACTATCTGTGCTCGTTACTACCATAAAAGCTCATGCATTGTGCACATGACTAATACACTAATATTTCATTGAGTCGCAAATATCCAACCGATGATGACGATGTCAAACCATATGCCCCACATCGCAGTTAGGGAAACCCCGCATAATAACGGGTTTGTTTATGTTCGACAGTGATGGTGGCAGACGGCCAAGTATGCATTACTCATTGATAAGTTGCTCCAAAAGAAACGAGTTCCTTAACCCCTAGGAAAAGAATAGCTAAAATGCGCATTACATTCTACTGGATGTTCCAGTAATTGCTCAACAACCCCTATGAAAAGAATAGCTACAAAACGGTTATTTGATTAGACTCTTTTGAAATTTAAGCTTCATTCAAACGATTTTAACATTTCTAAAATGAAACATCCTTCCGCGACGTGAAGGTATGTGTGTGTAATGTGTGTGTGTGTGTGTGTGTGTGTAATTGGGTTTTTACAGACGTAAAAACCCCTATCCCAGCAAAGGAACGTGTGGTATTACACAAGTATCCCGTTTCATTATTTAGGCTTCGATTGTTCTGAAATAAATATTCGAGGTTCAATTAAAGGTGTATCCCTCTTTTTTAAGAATTGAATGTTAAATTTTAAATATCATTAGTGTGATTTTAAAATGTTGGTATAAAAAATAAATGACACGGATATATTTCCCCTAAATAAGTATAGGTGATGATGAATAGGTGATGATGATGTAGAGTTGTCACATTTGACTGGAAATGTGACAGTCGTTGATGAAGGTTATCGTACTTTCTTCAGTATTGTGCGCATCCGTGAAAGTGTAGATGTATCTCACGACCGGGTTGATAACTCGAGGAATTTATACGTGTATTTTGATTCTGATCAAGGTGAAAATAATTTGAGAGCTGGCTTATCCTTCCCTATGCCAATGTGGAAAAATATCAATAGAAATGTCGCCTGAATATTAATGCTCCTCCCTGATGCAATACCAGTAGTAGTAATAGTGTAATTATAGTAGTACAGTCATGTTAGTAATATAGTAGTAGTACTAGTGTTTCCTTGAAATCAAAGTTCCCCAGAGCTGTACTCTCCTTTTGAATTTTGGGAAAGGTTGAAAAACTGTTTCCGCCGGGAATCGATCCCGGGTCGTTGGCGTAGAACGCCAATGGCGTAACCACTAGACCACGGAGATGGGCCAGTGGTTTCGGCGACATATTTATATATGTGTGTGTGTGTGTGTGAGAGAGAGAGAGTGAGAGAGAGAGAGACACACACACACAGAATAAATGACTCCGTTAGACACAAAAAACATTTCAGGTCGTGGAGACCCTTACTTTATAAAGTGCATTGGATAGTTACATATTTTTTCACTAATATTTATTAATTCACCATATCATTTCTATAGCAACAACCATGTTTTGACATGACGGTGACTTCCAATGTCTCTGATTCTACTTGCAATCAAACGGGCACCCCAAAATACATATTTACTACAATAAATCAATGTACCTACCTATTTGCTAGTCTTCCGACTACGCAAGCCATTCGAGTAATTAAAGTCACGACAGTGCATATACCCCCCCTAGGATCACGCCTTCCTCTGTGCACGTACGCATGACGCGCGCACACAATCCTCCTCTTTCCTTCTCGCAGCCTAAAGAGTTGCAGCTAAGTCACTATCTTGCGCAAAAATTCAGAGTTTGCTACTCTTTTAGCGCGGTTTTGGGTGACTTTTGCCAAAATTTCCGTCCTAGACTTGTTTATTATCTGTTTAGTGTCGGTTTATGTCTGTCACGTATTTATTTTGGTGATATTTGAGCTTATATTCATACCTCACTTTTCACCTCTTTCGTATAGTAGCCCAGGGCATTCGCTTTGGCGTTTTGCCGGGCGCTCAGCCCTGTAACGTTTCGTTAGTGTTTCGTGTGTGTGGCTGTTGTGTGCATATACCCTTACGAGAGTGTTCTTTTGTTCGTAGTGCGTGAATGGAATTTTCCACACATTGCGCGGGAAAATTCCATTCCGTTTCACTCTCGCTTTGTACGCCCTTTTCTTTATAATTGTTTATTGTTGACTCTTTTATATCTCCTTACAGGTGATAATGAGTTCTTCGGAGGAAGAGCAATCGAGGTCTTGGTTACCTCCAGGCTCTTCCAATTCTTCTTCCCTCCCGTCCACTACTCTCACTTATAAGGGCGTCAGCCCAGTGAGTGTGTTGGAGACCTCTGTGTTTCGCTCGCCTACCAGCGAGTCAAACACGATGGTTAGGGGAGGTAAGGGCGTCAGTCTGTCTGCTCGCTCTGGTATTTTTGTACCGGGAGCGTCGAGCAAGACAGGCTGTATAGGTAAGTTAGGTGTTCATAAGTCTTCGGACCGAACACCCGTCATTAGCAATTCTAGCTCCCTCCAACTCACGACCACCGCGTCTGCAGTTGGGGGGGCGGTAGCTAGTATTACCGGGTCCCTGGAGGGGGCATTAACTGGTAAGACCGCTAAGCGGTCAGCTAATGATGTTACTGGGTCTTGCCGACCCCCGACCACCGTCGGGGTGCCTAGCGAGATTTCACCCAGTGTTACTGGCTTCCCCCGACATCCGACCACCGTCGGTGTGTCTGGGGGAATTACAGCCGGTAACGTAAATCCGCATCCCGCTAAGAAGACCTCCTCCTCGAGCAGGTTCTCGCAGCGGAAGACTGCTGGTTCCCGCCAGCCACTGACCAACGTCAGTGCTCCGGGTGCTATTTCCAGCAGTGCTGCAATGCAGCAGCCCGTCCACTCCCCGGCAGTCAATGCGAATCGGGGCTCTGGTCGGGGAAGCACAGTCCCTAGAGTTGCGGCCGAATTACTTCTCCCCACTGGGGAGCCCGGCCCGGACAATTTCGGTAGTGAGGCTTTTATACTGCAGCCTAACACTTCCCGTGCTTCTAAACGGCCTTCTATTACGGTGGCTCACACCCCCGCTAAGAAGCCTAAAGCCAAGAAGGGTAAATCCAAGGATAAACCCAAGTCGGGTAAGAAGGCTCAGCCCTCTCTTCCCCCCCCCCCCCCCCGACTCTCAATCTGAGCTGCTCAGATTAATGAGACTCTTTGCTGAGCAGCATGGTTGGGATACTAATCCCCCGACGCTGCCGGCTACTGAGACGGGTTCTCCCCAGTCAGTTGTCACTGTGATGGAGGATGTTCCCGAGTCGGACCCCGGTGTTTTCCCGGTCTCCGATATTCATGAGAACCTGGGACAATTTTGTCCGAATGCGGTTTCTCGACCTACTCCTCCCGTGCCTGCGGCTCTCGGAGCCCCGCCGGGGGAGGAGTCTGTCACTGGTCCGTGGGCATATCCACCCCCATGGGATTTTCCCCACCGGACTACTTCTCCCGAAATTGATTCTGTCTCGCAGGTTTCTACCCCGTCTGTTTCAGAATCTCAGGCCGGCTACGACCCCCAGCCTTGTCAGGCTATGGCGGCAGATGCCAAGGCCCTGTTAGAGAAGTATATGCCAGAAATTTTCCCCCAAGTCCAGTCGGACAGTGATCAGCCATCGCTGTTATTCAGACAGCATGGCCCGTCTCCTGGTATTCCTCTTACAGAGGACTTCAAACAGGAGTATGGGGATAGGGAGGCACTCGCCGATGCGGGTCGGGCTACCCGACGCCCCTTTGGTAGTGCCTTCTCTTTCTATCGGGATGATACCCAGGGCTTCTTTTCAGCCAAGGGTTTATCCCAGGAAATTATGGGTATGGGACAACGTTTGAATATCAATTTCAAGTCTCAGTCCTATAGATCCGCCGAGAAGCCCCTAGTGAACTTTGAAACCAAAGTCAGGTCGGGCTTAAGGCTTTCGGCGTACCTGGGTTCACTGTTACGCCTTCGGGCCAGATCAGTTGAACTGAATGTGACCGAGGGAGACTCCAATTTGTTGGATGAACTCCTGCTTTTGTTAGCTGGACTTCAGTGGTCTCAGCTCTCATCAGCGGCGATTGACATTACGCATCAACGCCGCAAGCTGGCGCTCTCCACACTGGGAGTGCTAGAGAAAGACATCCCGCCTCTCTTGCGGGGTATCCCTTCCTCTCATCCCAAACTCTTTGGGGGCCAGTTTAACGAGGTCTTCCTCAAAGAGATAGAGGGTCGCAAACAGGCAAAAGAGATGGCCAGACAATTCTTGCCCACTCAGCCTGCTCGGTCCTTTCCGAAGTCTAAGTCGGTCTCGACAGGCGCTAACCGCTCAAATCGTCGAGTGACTGTGACTATCCCTCGGGTTGAGACCCCTACCCTGAGCAACCGTGGTAGAGGCTCGGCGAGAGGAAGAGGGGGGCGTAAGACCGCCGCCAAGGGCACGGTCAGGCCCAAGTCGGCCTTTTGATACCTTACCCCGAGTGCTTGTGGACAGTGTAGGCGGGCGGCTCCAGAGATTCCTCCCAGTTTGGGAGGCAATCTCCGGCGACGCCTTCGTACTATCCGTCGTGCGCGACGGCTTTTACATAGATCTGATAAAGCCGATTCCAAACGGCGCCATCAGAATCCGCCCGCCTGCAATGTCAGCCCTTTTCCAGCAGCACATCTCCTCAGAGATCGCCACGCTGCTGGGAAAGGGCGCTGTAGAAAGGGCGAGAGATCATCCTCATCTCTGTCTCTCCCCAATTTTTGTCATTCCCAAGCGCTCGGGAAGTTTACGTATGATTCTAAACATGAAAAGAATCAACAGGTTTATACCTCCAGTGCATTTTCGCATGGAGACCTTGGCATCTATTCTGCCCTTGATCAAGCGGGACGACCTTGCGATCTCCCTCGATCTCAAAGACGCGTACTTCCACATTCCCATTCACTCTCTCTCGAGAAATTTGCTGGGATTCGCGTTCCAGGGCGAAACGTTTCGATTTCGTGCCCTGCCCTTTGGGCTGAGGCCGGCTCCTCGAGTCTTTACTCGAATAGTGTCGGCCCTGGCCGCGTTTCTACGGAATCGCGGCCTCCGATTATTCGTCTATCTAGACGATTGGCTCCTAGTTGCAAACTCAGAGTCCCTCCTGTTGGATCAGTTATGCCTTTTACTGCAACTAACGCAAGACTTAGGCTTTCTGATAAACTGGGAAAAATCGGAATTATCTCCCACACGTACCCCGGTGTACTTGGGTGCGGAGATAGATATCCCGAATCAGCTTGCCCGCCCCAGTCGGGACAGAATTCGGACTATCACCATGACCGCACGGTCATTGCGAGTAGCCCGCAGGGTCAGAGCCAGACAATGGCTTCAATTCCTGGGCTATCTGGCCAGTCTAGTCGACGTCTTACCAGACTGCAGGCTGTTGATGAGGCCCTTTCAGAGGCACCTCCTCAAGTTTTACAGACCGGGCAAAGATTCTCTTTTGGGGTGGATTCCACTCCCAAGAGATATCAAGCTCCTTCTCGCCCCCTGGTCGAACAGTTCGTTTCTTGCCCAAGGCAAGCCTCTCTGTACACCTCTTCCGTCAGTTTCTCTGACGACAGACGCCTCCCTTCTCGGTTGGGGCGGTCATTGCCGGGGCGAGATGATTTCAGGGGACTGGTCTCACTTGAGAGTTATGCCCCATATCAATGTTTTGGAAATGATGGCGGTCAGCCTGTCTCTTCATCATTTCAGGCCCGGTCTTGTTGGTCGCACTGTACTCGTTCTTACGGACAATGTCACAGTAGCTGCCTATATCAATCGCCAAGGCGGCACTCGGTCTTCCTCTCTGAACACCTTAGCTGCCCAGTTGTGGAGGTGGTGCCGGTCTATGAACATTATTCCGGTAGCCTCCTACATTCCCGGTCAGGAAAATCTGATCGCGGATTTTCTGTCGCGGGGCAAATGCCTCCCGTCAGAGTGGACTCTTCATCCGGAGGTGTTTGCTCTTCTCCAAGAGGTGTGGGGTCCTCTGGAGATCGATCTGTTCGCCTCCACCCTCAATCACCGACTCCCGAGGTATTGCTCGCGGGTTCGGGATCAGGAGGCGTGGGCGATGGATGCCTTTTCCCTCCATTGGGGAGCTATCCGGGGGTACGCTTTTTCCCCCATTCCTCTGATCCCTCAGGTCTTGAGGAAGGTCAAGGAGGACAGGGCTTGGCTCTTGTTGATAGCTCCACATTGGCCAGCGAGACATTGGTTTCCAGACCTGCTGAGTCTCCTGGCCGGCCAGCCGTTTCCCCTTCCTCTCAGGGAGGATTTGATAATTCAACCCCTCTCGGGGATTGTTCATCAACGCCCAGCGGTCCTCCACTTGACTGCCTGGCCGTTGTTGGGGAAGACGCCAGAAACTCGGGGCTCTCCGAAAGGGCCTCCCAGTTTGTAATGAGAAGCCGTAGAGACTCCACTAGAGATCTCTACAACTCTCGTCTAGGGGCCTTCTTTTCTTGGTGCGAGAATCAGGGTGTCTCGCCACGTGAAGCCCCTATCGGTGTTATTGCCGATTTTTTGATCTCCCTTTTCGATAAGGGTAGATCGATTTCAACCATACGTGGCTATCGTTCGGCTATTGCCGCCGTCCACGTTGGTTTTGCTGATGGTTCGGGAGTCTCCAACTCCCCTCTTTTGGCTAGGTTGACTCGCTCCTTCTTCTTGCAGCGTCCATCAACTCGTAGCCTGACTCCTTCTTGGAGTCTACCCAAGGTCCTTGACGTGCTTGCGAAGCCACCTTTTGAACCTTTGGGTAAAGCGTCCTTTCACCATTTAACGGTCAAGACGCTATTTTTAGTCGCTATTGCTTCGGCACAGAGGAGGAGTACTCTTCATGCTCTGTGTATAACACCGGGTCACATCCGTTGGGAAAACCATGGTGTGCGACTTATACCCAAGCCCTCCTTTATTGCCAAAAATCAGACTGCTTCCTCTGGACCAGTTGAGATTTTTCTTAGACCGCTGTCGGACCATTCCTCAGTGCAGGAGGATAAGGTCTGGTGTCCGGTGAGGGCCTTGAAATGGTATTTAGATAGGACTAAGACTCTTCGTAAGAGTGATCAGCTTTTTGTCATCACTCGAGAGCCCTTTTCCGCCGCTTCCAGAGAATCCATTTCTAGATGGATAGTCGAAGCGATCCAGGCAGCTGGGCCGGAGGCCCTATTGACTGATGGGAAGCCCCGTGTTCACGATACCAGGGGCATCAGTGCCTCTTGGGCTCTTTTCCAAGGGGTGCCCCTAGTGGACATTATGAGGGCAGCCTACTGGCGTTCCTCCACGTCCTTCACATCTTTTTATTTAAAAGATGTTCTGTCTGAAGAGTCTTTTTCTAACAAGACGTTGCAAGCTGCAACGTCATCCTTGGGTTCCTGTTGACCTTCCTCTTGGGACATGCCCCCCATTTGAATCTGTGCTGGTCTAGCAAATAGGTAGGTACATTGATTTATTGTAGTAAATCAGTAAAATCAGAATTGATTTTATTATTTGCTAGATAAATCTATGTACCTACCTATGTCCCACCCTCCTACCCCACTCCTTGCCTAGCAACATGTCAAAGTTTGTCTGAGGCTGCTCGTAAAGAGGAGGATTGTGTGCGCGCGTCATGCGTACGTGCACAGAGGAAGGCGTGATCCTAGGGGGGTATATGCACTGTCGTGACTTTAATTACTCGAATGGCTTGCGTAGTCGGAAGACTAGCAAATAGGTAGGTACATAGATTTATCTAGCAAATAATAAAATCAATTCTGATTTTACTGGTCTCGCAGCTTCGGGGCTCCGTCGGGGGAGGAGGCTTATGGCGGTTCATGCGTGAATCCGACCGTTTCGGCCTTTGTTCGTGATTCTTTGTCACGATTATTTCAGGCGGATCCAGTTTTGGAAGCGGCCTCTCAAGCTTCGGTTTCCGAATCGCTGGGGCAGGCAGAGCCTTAGTTGCTCTCCCTTTGTGGGGTAGAAGCGATTGCTTTGTTCTAAACTTTCCCTGACTTTTAGTCAACCCGCGCGCAGGGTTCGGCTTTGCTTGGGTTCAGGCAGCGGGATTCCTCCGAGCGTTTTTCTCTTGCGGAGGATTTCTAGCTGGATTTTGGACGCATTGAAGCGGTGCTTCTTTTGAGCGTCATGTTTGGTTTGCAGTGGTCATAGTTTTCCACTGCAGCTGCCTCGGTCATGTACCGTCGCAGAGTATTGGTTGGTGGCTGTCTTCGTTCCTTTCTCCCCGCTTGGGAGGCCATCTCCGGGGACGCTTTTGTTCTCTTTGGCGGACGAGACTGATTCTTCATAGATCTGTCCGCCCCGCTCCCCGGAGGTGCTATAGGAACTCGGTCACCTCACAGGCTGTCTTTTTCCCTTTCTCCGACTTTTGTTTTTTCCCAAGCGCTCGGGAAAACTTCAGTACATTTTCGGATGGAGACTCTCGCCTCCATTCTTCCGTTGATCAAGAGGAAGGACTACGCGGTCTTGATAGTTTTCGAAGATGCGTATTTCCACTTTCCCGTTCATCGCGCTTTGCGCGATCTTCTGGGGTTTTTCTTCCTCTCAGAGACTTATCGTTTTCGTACTCTTCACGTCGGGCCGTGCCCAGTCCCTCGGGTTCTTACTCAGGTTGTAGCCGTGCTGGCAGCCTCTCTGAGGCGATGCGGCCTTCGGCTAATTTTGCTAGCTGGACGATTGGCTTCTCCTAGCGGAGTTGCGCGATTGTTTGTTGGACGAGACTAGTTTGCTCGTCATTCTTACTCAAGACTTAGGTTATCTAGCCAGTCTAGTCGATGTGTTAGAGTTGCCTAGGTCCACTGGAAGTGGATCTATTTGCGTCGGTGCTAAATCACCAGCTGCCGAAGTTTTGCTCCCGTGTTCGCGATCAGGGAGCATGGGCTCTCGATGCTTTCTCCCTCAGCTGGGAGAACCTTCAGGGATTCGCCTTTCCTCCCTTCCATCTGATTCCGCGTGTCTTGCGGAAAATCAGGGAAGATCGGGCGCGGGTGCTCGTAATAGCTCCCTTTTGGCCCAGGAGGAATTGGTTTCCAGAACTTATGAGCCTCCTAAGGGCTCAACCGTTCGTTCTCCCGTTAAGAGCGGATCTGGTGTTACAGCCCCTATCGGGGATTCTTCACCACAGTCCGGAGTCTCTTCATTTGACTGCTTGGCCCCTGTCAGGGGATCTGCAAGACAGTCGGGTCTCTCTGATAGAGCCGCGGACTTTTTAATGTCCAGTCGTAGGGTTTCTACTAGGGAAATTTACAATTCCCGTCTCTCGGTCTTTTTCCTTTGGTGCAAAGAGAAGAAATCGAACCCCTTCTAAGGCTCCTATTGGTTCAATTGCGGATTTCTTAATCTTGTTATTTGACAAAGGGAGATCTATCTCTACTATCCGAGGCTACCGTTCGGCGATCGGGGCCATTCATTCGGGTTTCTCAGATGGTTCGGGGATTTCCAATTCCCCGCTACTAAGTGGTTTGATTCGTTCGTTCTTTCTGAAACGACCTTCTTTTTCTAAGTTAGTGCCGTCTTGGAGTCTGCCTAAGGTCCTGGAGGCCTTGGCGAAAGCTCCTTTCGAACCGTTAGGTGAAGCTTCGCTTCATTATCTTACGGTTAAGACGCTCTTTTTGGTAGCTATTGCCTCTGGGCAGAGGCGCAGTACTCTTCATGCTCTCTGTCTTACTCCTGGTCATGTTCGCTGGGAGAGAAAAGGTGTTAGATTGATTCCTATGGCTTCTTTCGTTGCCAAGAATCAGACAGCTGCCTCCGGTCCTGTTGAGATTTTTCTTTGTCCGCTTTCTAACTTTTCTTCGGTGCGTGAGGACAAAGTTTGGTGTCCTGTTAGGGCTCTCAAATGGTATATTGATAAGACTAAGTCTTATCGTAAGGATGATCAGTTGTTCCTGATCACTAGAGAGCCTTTTTCTCCTGCCTCTCTTGATTCCATCTCTAGATGGATCGTTGAAGCTATTAGGGCCGCTGGCACAGAGGCTCTTTTATCCGACAGTAAGCCTCGTGCTCATGATACTCGTAGTGTCAGCACTTCTTGGGCTCTGTTTCAAGGTGTGGCGCTTGTTGATATTTTGAAGGCTGCTTATTGGCGTTCGCCCAATTCCTTCATTTCTTGCTACCTTAGGGATATTCCCGCAGGTGAAGCTTTGTTTGCGTCAGCCACCTTGAAGGCCGCTGTGTCTTCTTTGTAGTCTTTGGTGTAATCCTATTTCCTTCTGCTCGAAACATGCCTCCCGGTCTTTGAGTTGGCGCTGGTCTGGCATAATAGGTAGGTATATATGATTTATTGCAGTAAATTTGTAAAATCAGCACTGATTTTCTTATTTACTATATAAATCTATATACCTACATCTATATACCTACCTATGACCCTCCCTCCTTCCCCGCTCCTTGCAAGCAACATGTTTCTACTTGGGATTGCTCGCAAAAGAGGAAGATGGCCGTAGCGTGTTGACGCGCGTGAGTGGCGAAGGGGACAATAGGATTACGGGGGGTGCGCACAATATTGTGACTCATGTGTGTTAAATTCTCGAAGGGGTCCCGTAGTCAAGACTACAGGCATAATAGGTAGGTATATAGATTTATATAGTAAATAAGAAAATCAGTGCTGATTTTACAATTTTGTGGGACCGTTTCCATAGCAACGGCCCTTTTTTACACGCCCATGACTTCAAATGGCTCAGATTGTAGTTGGAGTCAGTGGGGCAGGTTGAAATACATATATTAGTCCTTACCATGTCTATTTCATGGTGTTAAATGACAAATATACGGTATTTTCTCATTTCCAGTATTTTGTTATGTGTTGCCATGGTAACGGCCCTAGTGGCCACGCCCACCGTGAACTCTATGGAAAACAGGCAGATTATGAGAGCTGAGGGTCCTAGCTAACAGAAAAATATAATCTAAGATTGTGTAGACACCTCTATTTTATACTGATAAGTTTAGATATTTTTCCAAAATATAAACTTTTTATGTTACCGTTTCCATAGTAACGGCCATTTTTGACATGACCGTGACTTTAAATGACCTAGATTTTGATTTCAATCAATCAGAAACTCACAATACATATATTTAGATGGTTACCGGTCATTTTTCAAATTTCTGAATTAGAAATATTAGGTATTTTAGTAAATTCCTATATTTCCTTGATGCGTTGCCATGGTAACGGCCCTGGTGGCTACACCCACCACTAACTCGTTGGCAAACAGGCAGATTCTGATAGCCTAGGGTCCTAGTTACCAGGAAAACATCACCAAAAATTGTGCCTAAGGGGGGGGGGGGAGGGGGGTCTACGTTGGCCCATAGACTAATAATGCTGTCTCGATAACATTTTCAAATGTAGGCCATACTGTTTGTTATTTCGATCTTCTCGACTGTATAATGTATTTTATGACTGTCGTTCGTTTGTACAAAAAAGGCTTCGTTTCCAATTTGAAGAAGCTGCACGTGGTGATTCTTCTTTTACCAAGAATATAGAGAGAGAGAGAGATACAATGAATGAATTCCAGAGAAGTCATTGGTAATGCATTGAATTCCAACTTTTATATTTATTTTCACCAAATTTTTGATCCTCACGGATCTTCCTCAGGGTAATGAACAAAGTGAAATATGTATGTGAAGCTCTGCTCAGAAAAAGTTGACAATGTAATATACCATTAATACATTACCATTATTTCTCTCGAAATCTCATCTTCAACCCAGTTTGTACCTCCGGTACATAGATGATATTTTCATGATCTGGCCGCATGATATCGATGACCTCAAATCCTTTCATGAAAGGTTTGATTGACACAACAGTAACATCAAATTCACCATGGAGAGTTCACGAGAGAAAGTTCACTTCCTTGACGTCACGGTCACTCTTTCCCCCAATGGGCAGAAACTCCAAACCTCGCTATACACTAAGCCGACTGACTCCTTCACCTATCTCAATTATAACTCATTCCATCCTACGCACATTAAGGAGTCAATAGTGTACAGCCAACTATTGAGGTACAAAAGAATAACATCCGACCCACTTACCTACGAATCGGATGCATTGCAGCTTGGCAGGCATTTCATTGAACGTGGTTATCCGATCAACATGATCAAGAAATGCATGAAAAGGGTCAGCCAAAAAAGTAGAGAGAATCTTCTCGTCCAAAAAAGAAAAAGCAAAGGAGAAGTAGCAGTCCCATTTGTCTCCACGTACCACCCGAAATGTCGTCAACTTGCCCTTAAAGTCAAGAAAGAGTGGCCCACAATCACGGCCGATGAAAAAACTTGCTAAAATCATGCCTAGGGCCCCCCTCCATGCACAGAGGCAACCTCCCAATCTGAAAAGACTACTGGTGAGAAATCAGCTACCTGGCACACCTCAACCTAGAGGTAACAAGCCATGCGGCAAATCGCGCTGTCAAATTTGCCCTCACATAATAACGGAAAACTCTGTATGACTCTCATCTGGTTATACGATCTATCCTCCCGATCACAACTGTGATTCAAGTAACATTCTGTACTGTTTTCTTTGCGACAAATGCCCTGAAATAGCCTATATTGGTGAAACAGGTACTAGATTTAGAGTGCGATTCAATAACCACAGATGTACCATCAGGCAACGGCGTACTGGTTTCCCAGTAGCCGAACATTTCAGCCAAGCCGACCATTCCCTGAATGATCTTAAGATCTGCCTCTTCGGAGGTGGATATAAATCCGCTGATGAGAGAAAACTAGCTGAATTGCGCGCTATTATTCGAAGCAAGAGTTTTCAGATTGGGCTCAACAGAGACCTGTCATGGCTAGAGAAATATAGTTACTTTAAGTAGTAAATGTAATTATCATAATGCCTCATTACGCCTCAGTTTGTTAGAGCTCACCGGTTATGACCTAAAAAAATCTATAGGCCTATGTTTGATGTTTGATGTTTTATTTATTATGCACTGTTCATTTGCATATATTATTGCGTCTTTTGAGCTCGTAAAAATTAGCACAGAAATTTTGATCGAGCAACCACGCGTGTTGTTATGTGATTGATGTATTTTGCGCGGCTAAACGATATGTACATGTCTTTAACTTGTGTCTTACTTCTTATGCACCATTCTTTTTTATGGCTATTACGCTCATTAGGTTTAGCGCAAACTTCGAGCTAACTACCGCGCGTGTTGCCATGTCAGTTTGTTATTATGTCACTATTTATGAATTTTGCGCTCCTTGACAAATAAGCGCTCAAACTTTCACCTAGCAACCGTGCGTGTTGCTATGTTAGACTACACGTCAACTTGTATTATTACGTCACAATTTATGTATTTTGCGCTCATTAAAAAATAAGCGCTCAAACCTTTACCTAGCAACTAAGCGCGTTACCATGGTATATTACATTGTCAACTTTTTCTGAGCAGAGCTTCACATGCATATTTCACTTTGTTCATTACCCTGAGGAAGATCTGTGAGGATCGAAAATTTGGTGAAAATAAATATAAAAGTTGGAATTCAATGCATTACCAATATCTTCTCTGGAATTCATTCATTGTATCTCTCTTCATGCTTTTCCAACACGGGGTTATGAAATATCATTATATATATATCGTAAAGTGTTTACAGGAACAAAGTTCCTACAAAGTGCAGTGTTAAAATATGTAGAAAAATAAAGTTCACAACATCATATAGAATACACACACAAGAAGCATGTTTTTATAAAAATTCACAAGCGCTTTCGATTTAATCTCTTCAGGTGAATGAGCCATTGATAGTTTTGACATGCTTTTATATACACGTATAGTACAGTAATATGCAAATGGACAATGTGTGTGGTATTGTCCAGTAATTCTTTTGACGGCTTAATAAGTCTTTGTTTAAATCTTAGACTAAGCGTTGTAGGGTGAGAACTCTAAAATGTTAGGATTCTCAGAGAATCCTATAATCCGTACAATCCAAACCTTTGTAAAGTCACACAAAGATCATCGTATAATGATTCACGAGGCCTACACATAATAGTCAGCGAGGATGGGTATTTGTAAAACACATAATGAAATGTAGGCTTTAAGGAATAGTTTTGTTACAAGTATGGTAATAAATGGTAACAAATACCCATCCTCGCTTACTATTATCATGTGTAGGCCTCGTGAATCATACGATGATCTTTGTGTGACTTTACAAAGGTTTGGATTGTACGGATTATAGGATTCTCTGAGAATCCTAACATTTTAGAGTTCTCACCCTACAACGCTTAGTCTAAGATTTAAACAAAGACTTATTAAGCCGTCAAAAGAATTACTGGACAATACCACACACATTGTCCATTTGCATATTACTGTACTATACGTGTATATAAAAGCATGTCAAAACTATCAATGGCTCATTCACCTGAAGAGATTAAATCGAAAGCGCTTGTGAATTTTTATAAAAACATGCTTCTTGTGTGTGTATTCTATATGATGTTGTGAACTTTATTTTTCTACATATATATATATATATATATGAGAGTAATGATGACTTAATGAAAAATGAACAAACGTCGTTGTGTGTCGGATAATACTGAAGATTTAGACGTCACATTTAGTTTGTTCATTTTTCATTAAGTCATCATTACTCTCATTTTTATCGGCTTAGGCTTGATCGCCGCATTATCGTTTGAATTCAAAAGGGACCTGAAATCTAATTTTTACAGCAAAATACTTGTCGTGCTCAGGATATTATTGGCTAAGCTAATAATAGAAATTCCTTTTATTCAGTTGTGATGTGATAAATAATTATGATAAATATAACAGCAATGTTCTTGTATGACCATCACGACACAAAGAGGGGTAAAAGCCACGCGATATACATGTACGTGCACAAGCACGTGTACGCTCAGCTCTTTGTATGCCTACTTGTTATAATTACCCTATTTTTAACGGTTACAATTGAAATTAATTGAAGTCATTTTCGAGCCCCTTATTTGCCTTCTGTTCACCTATGGAATCATCAAAATAGATCACTGCAGTGACAAATCTGATGATAAACACAGTACGTACTTTTAACTCTATCACTTTCGTGGGGGAAGGGGAGAGGGCCCGGGGTAATGGGCAATTTTCAGTCAATAATGTTTGTTTTCTGATATTTAGGCAATAGTTGTGGTCTTCCGTGATACCCTGATGGGTAACAATGATATACAACAGAATTCATGAGTATAATCTCATAACAGCAACAAAAAATAGATAACATATAAAATATAATATACAAACACTATTTAGTATCATCGTATTAAATGTGTGGGGGTTTTCTTCAAGAAAATGTTGCATATTTATAATATCTTAATGTATTATTATACATATAGGTGGTAGTTTTCATATTCAGTGAAAAGTAACCATGCTGATATTAGACTTTTTTTAAAGGCATTATATAGTTTTGAAAGTTCATAAACAAAGTCTAGATTTTTTTTGGGTAAAAATGCAGATACACACATGGAAACCAAATTTACTGCAATAAATCATATATACCTACCTATTATGCCTGTAGTCTTGACTACGGGACCCCTTCGAGAATTATCACACATGAGTCACAATATTGTGCGCACCCCCCTTAATCCTATTGTCCCCTTCGCCACTCACGCGCGTCAATACGCTACGGCCATCTTCCTCTTTCTTGCTCGCCCCCGACGAGTTAGGACGTATAGTCACAGCGCTCCTGAAATCGGGTCGTATAGTATCCTTTTTGGTGCGCTTTTTCACATAGTTAAAGCACTTTTAGGTACCTATATTCGTTTAGATTATAGTACTTTGTGTTTTATTAGTCACTCTTGCCGATTGCAAGGGATTTTTTGATTCCCTTTCTTGGCATTTATTTTTCTCTTTCACGGTCAGCCCCACGTAGATATTTCCGTGTTTGCGGGTGTTTCCGTTTGTCACCGAGCCTTCGGGTTCGGCGTTTATTCTTACGGTTTTTAGGCTGTGAAAATTTCTTTAGTGCGTATCTCCCAAATAATTTTACCCTTATTTTACTGCATTCAGTTGAAGTATTTCTTAATTTGAAAAAGTATACTTTATTGTCTGTTTTATTGCAGTGGTATGGATTCGGAAGAAGAAGCAGCTAGGTCAAGGAGACCTGCTTCTTCCGAAGAGTCGTCTAGCAAGACGACTCGGCCTTCCAGAACTCCCCCGAGTACTGCGGTACACGGGGGAGGGAGGAGGGCTAAGGGTAAGTTGCCTAGTGGTGTTTCCTTGCAGAGTTTGCCAGTCTCGGAGCTTGCGGCTTCGGGACGGGTGGCGTTAACTGAATCGGGATTGTCAACTCCGAAGCCCGTGGTTTCGGGGTGGGTGGCGTCAGATTCTAGTGGTTTGGATATCTCGAATCCAATCCCCCGGTCGCTGAGACCAGAGGGGGGGCTGTTGTTTCCCGTACGGTAGCGTTCACTCGCTCTGATCCGTTAGGGGAGACGCGCCCCACTACTGCAGGGCAACCCACGGGCTTAGTCCATGTTGGTCTGGGTTCTCAAACCCTAGCCCCCGGCAAACGCCATATGGGGGAACGAGTACTTCCTGGGCTGTCTACATTGCCAGCTAATGGGAATGCTCGAGCTAACAATTATGGATGCTCTTCGGAGCAACAGGTGTTTTCACCTGAGTGCGTGACTACTAGTGCTCCCCTATTGCTGCTTTCGAGCGGTCCAATAGCGGGTTCACACGCCTTTAGTAGTCATCGGGCACATACCGAGTCATCTCGGTCTGCCCACGCACTGGGAGCTTTTAGCTCCCAACCCAAGGCTACTGCATCTTCTTCTTCTTGCTTAGCCAATATGGGTGATTTGGGCGATTCTCTAGGCTTACGCCATGAGCGCTCCAATCCCTTTATGGGAAGTGAACGCCCCTCCGCGGAGGGATCGGTTTGTGTTTCCGAAGAGGCTTCGGGGACCCGAACGAATCCGATTAAGCGTTCTAAGAAAAGGGTTTCGGCTACGACTTTTGTCGAGCCAGCCAAGAAAAAGGCCAAGAAGAAGGCAAAAAGTGGCAAGGCTTTGCCGGCCTCTTGCCCGTCTGGCCTGGCTAACCCAGCTAGCTCCTCTCAAGCTGACATGTTCAGTATGATGCGGGCTTTTGCTCAGAATCAGGGTTGGTCCTTTGTACCGGCTACTTCAACCCTGACTTCTGTCCCTATTCAGGGATCTCGCTTTGAGTCTAATCAGCCTTTTGTGATTGATTCCTCTTTGTCTGAGTCGGATTCGCATGTGCCTCCTATTCCCGCGGCCCTTGGGGCTCCGCCGGGCGAGGAGACTTTTGTTGAACCATGCGGGGCTCTGCCTGCGGAGGCCTTTGTTAGTGCTCCTTTGTCTCATTCCACTCGGGTGGAACCAGATTCGGATGTGGCTTCTCAAGCTTCGGTTCCCGAATCGCTTGGGCAGGCGGAGTCTCAATCGCTCGCTCTTTGCGGGGTAGAAGCGATTGCTTTGTTGTCCAAATATCTCCCTGAATTTCAGTCAACCCGCGCGCAGGGTTCGACTTCGCGTTGGAAATTTAAGCAGCAGGATTCCTCTGAGGGTATCGCTCTTGAGGAGGTTTTCAAGCTGGAGTATGACCGCATTGAGGCCGCGCTGTTGATTAAGCGCCCTAATGCGGTCAAGGGTAAGGCCTTTGCCTTTTGTTCTCAGGACCAAGACAGCTTTTTTAAGGCTAAGACTCTGTCTCCTGAGATTTTGGAGGTTGGTCGTCGTTTGCGGGCGACTAATCCGCTTACCCCCGCCGCGTTCAAGGCGGAGGATAAGATCTGGTCTAATATTGAAAACCAGGTTAGGTCGGGGATGCGTTTGGCGGCGTTTCAAGGGTTTCTCTCCGACCTTAGGTCCAGGGCGGAGGAGTTGAATGTTACCGATGGTGACAAGCTGATTATTGACGACCTGTTGCATACTCTTTTTTGTCTGCAGTGGTCGCAGCTTTCCACCGCAGCTGCTTCGGTAACGTTCCGTCGCAGGACCTCGGCTCTCTCGGCACTGGGTGTTAGAGAGTCGGGCATTGCTCAACTTCTCCGAGATGTTCCGTCTCGGGGTCCTTCGCTTTTTGGTGGTAAATTCGCTACGGTTTTTCAGAGAGAGATCGATGCGCGTAAGCAGATATCGGATATGACTAAGCAGTTTCACACTAGCTCTAAGCCAACGCGGGCCCCTGTTCAGCGTAGACCTGCTGGTCCCGTTTCGGGTCAACGCAGTCGCGTGTCTAGGGTCCCGCCTCCTGAGCCACAGCCAGCTCCTTCTCGTGGGAGAGGGAGTCGTGGCAGGGGCATTTCGAGAGGTACTCGTGGTAAGGCGATGGCTTCGCAGAAGGCCAAGCCTGGGTTTTGATGTTTTTCCCCGAGTGCTTGTTCAACCGAATGTGGTAGGTGGCCGTCTTCATGCGTTTCTCCCCGCTTGGGAGGCCATCTCCGGGGACGCGTTTGTTCTCTCCGTCGTGCGAGACGGATTCTTCATAGATCTTTGCGCTTCGCTCCCCGGAGGGGCTATAAGAATTTGGTCACCTCCCATGTCTGCCCTATCTCGATATCATGCTTCAAAGGAGATCGAGTCTCTTCTGGAAAAGAGGGCTATAGAAAGGGTAAGAGACAGGCCGTCTCTTTCCCTTTCTCCAATATTTGTTATTCCCAAGCGCTCGGGAAAACTTCGTTTGATACTGAACCTGAAAAGGATAAACAAATTTATTCCTCCGGTTCATTTTCGGATGGAGACTCTTGCCTCCATTCTTCCGTTGATCAAAAGGGAAGACTACGCGGTCTTGATAGATCTCAAGGACGCGTACTTTCACATTCCCATTCATCGCGCATCTCGCGATCTTCTGGGGTTCTCCTTCCTCTCGGAGACTTATCGTTTTCGGGCTCTTCCCTTCGGGCTGCGCCCGGCCCCTCGGGTTTTTACTCAAGTTGTAGCGGTGCTAGCGGCCTCTCTGAGGCGTCGCGGCCTGCGGTTGTTTTGTTACCTGGACGATTGGCTTCTCCTTGCGGAGTCGCGCGATCGTTTGTTGGACGAGACTCGTTTGTTGGACGAGACTCGTTTGCTCGTCTCTCTTACTCAAGACTTAGGTTTCCTAATAAATTGGGAAAAGTCAGAGTTAGTCCCCACTCGCAGCCCAGTTTTTCTGGGGGCGGTGTTAGACATAAGGAATCAGTTAGCTCGGCCCAGTCGAGACAGGATTCTCACCATTGTCTCTGCGGCTCGCAAGCTCTTGCTGGCCAGAAGAGTCTCGGCCAGACAGTGGCTTCAGTTTCTAGGTTATCTAGCCAGTCTAGTCGATGTTTTAGAGGACTGCCGGCTCCTCATGAGACCCTTTCAGAGACATCTCCTCAGGTTCTTCAAGCCGGGAAAAGACTCTCTTTTGGTCTGGATTCCAGTACCAGTAAGGATCAAGTCTCTTCTCTCTTGTTGGACGAGCGAGGTGTTTCTCGCGCGAGGCAGGTCCTTCTCTGCCCCTCTCCCGTCGATATCGATTTCGACGGACGCCTCTCGGTTGGGGTGGGGAGGACACTGCAACGGCAGCACGGTTGCGGGGGATTGGTCTCTTCTTGGGACTCTTCCTCATATCAATGTCCTGGAGTTTATGGCAGTTCTGTTGACCTTGCTCCATTTCAGAAGTCGACTTCTCAGTCGTTCGGTTCTGATTCTCACGGACAATGTTACTGTGGCGGCATATATCAATCGGCAGGGAGGCACACGTTCGGTTGCTCTGAATGCCCTAGTGCTCAGCTGTGGAGGTGGTGTCGTCGCATGGCAATCACACCCGTGGCCTCTTTCATCCCCGGTCGGGAAAACCTCATTGCGGATTTTCTGTCTCGGGGGCAGGTATCTTCCATCGGAATGGACGCTCCATCCGGAGGTATTTTGCCGCATGCGCAGTCGCCTAGGTCCACTGGAAGTGGATCTATTTGCGTCGGTGCTAAATCACCAGCTGCCGAAGTATTGCTCCCGTGTTCTCGATCAGGGAGCATGGGCTCTCGATGCTTTCTCCCTCAGCTGGGAGAACCTTCAGGGATTCGCCTTTCCTCCCTTCCATCTGATTCCGCGTGTCTTGCGGAAAATCAGGGAAGATCGGGCGCGGGTGCTCGTAATAGCTCCCTTTTGGCCCAGGAGGAATTGGTTTCCAGAACTTATGAGCCTCCTAAGGGCTCAACTGTTTGTTCTCCCGTTAAGAGCGGATCTGGTGTTGCAGCCCCTATCGGGGATTCTTCACCACAGTCCGGAGTCTCTTCATTTGACTGCTTGGCCCCTGTCAGGGAATCTGCAAGACAGTCGGGTCTCTCTGATAGAGCCGCGGACTTTTTAATGTCCAGTCGTAGGGTTTCTACTAGGGAGATTTACAATTCCGTCTTTCGGTCTTTTTTCCTTTGGTGCAAAGAGAGAAATCAAACCCCTTCTGAGGCTCCTATTGGTTCAATTGCGGATTTCTTAATCTCGTTATTTGACAAAGGGAGATCTATCTCTACTATCCGAGGCTACCGTTCGGCGATCGGGGCCATTCATTCGGGTTTCTCAGATGGTTCGGGGATTTCCAATTCCCCGCTTCTAAGTGGTTTGATTCGTTCGTTCTTTCTGAAAAGACCTTCTCTTTCTAAGTTAGTGCCGTCTTGGAGTCTGCCTAAGGTCCTGGAGGCCTTGGCGAAACCTCCTTTCGAACCGTTGGGTGAAGCTTCGCTTCATCATCTTACGGTTAAGACGCTCTTTTTGGTAGCTATTGCCTCTGGGCAGAGGCGCAGTACTCTTCATGCTCTCTGTCTTACTCCTGGTCATGTTCGCTGGGAGAGAAAAGGTGTTAGATTGATTCCTAGGGCTTCTTTCATTGCCAAGAATCAGACAGCTGCCTCCGGTCCTGTTGAGATTTTTCTTTGTCCGCTTTCTAACTTTTCTTCGGTGCGTGAGGACAAAGTTTGGTGTCCTGTTAGGGCTCTCAAATGGTATATTGATAAGACTAAGTCTTATCGTAAGGATGATCAGTTGTTCCTGATCACTAGAGAGCCTTTTTCTCCTGCCTCTCTTGATTCCATCTCTAGATGGATCGTTGAAGCTATTAGGGCCGCTGGCACAGAGGCTCTTTTATCCGACAGTAAGCCTCGTGCTCATGATACTCGTAGTGTCAGCACTTCTTGGGCTCTGTTTCAAAGTGTGGCGCTTGTTGATATTTTGAAGGCTGCTTATTGGCGTTCGCCCAATTCCTTCATTTCTTGCTACCTTAGGGATGTTCCCGCAGGTGAAGCTTTGTTTGCGTCAGCCACCTTGAAGGCCGCTGTGTCTTCTTTGTAGTCTTTGGTGTAATCCTATTTCCTTCTGCTCGAAACGTGCCTCCCGGTCTTTGAGTTGGCGCTGGTCTGGCATAATAGGTAGGTATATATGATTTATTGCAGTAAATTTGTAAAATCAGCACTGATTTTCTTATTTACTATATAAATCTATATACCTACCTATGACCCTCCCTCCTTCCCCGCTCCTTGCAAGCAACATGTTTCTTCTTGGGGTTGCTCGCAAAAGAGGAAGATGGCCGTAGCGTATTGACGCGCGTGAGTGGCGAAGGGGACAATAGGATTACGGGGGGTGCGCACAATATTGTGACTCATGTGTGATAATTCTCGAAGGGGTCCCGTAGTCAAGACTACAGGCATAATAGGTAGGTATATAGATTTATATAGTAAATAAGAAAATCAGTGCTGATTTTACAAACTTGTTATAAATCTATAAAGAATATAATTACAGGATAGTATACTTGTTTAATGGTTACACACTGATTACATGTTATTTAGTAAAGCAATTGAATGTACACTAATAACAATAAATATACAACTATATTTGATAGTGATAATGAATAATATCGTTCATTCAATTTGAAGAGCATTATGTCCATCCTACATTTTGGGGGCTAAAAGACAGACGATCAAACATGTTTTGTAAAGCAGGACAACAACAAAAAGACATATCCCTGATAAAGACAAAATAGAAAATCAACAAGTGAAACTTACGTAGCAGTAAGGATGAATATGCATACCGCATTTCTAACAGTATTTCTGTAAATGCATATTAACCAATCGTTTGAATTTTACAGGAGAAACGTGTTAAAATGCGATGAGGAACAATTAATTAATTAAGATGCTAAATAAATTTCCTCTTGTCATTTGGGCAATTCCACTGTTACTCACGTTACAGTTGAATAGGTATTTGGTTACATCTTCAGCTCTCATTCTCTTATTACAGGTATCAGCTAAATCAGTTTTAGTTAACAAAATCCATACATATTGGAGTACCTATTATATAGAACCAAAACCTTAGAAGAACAGTAATTACTGGTAGCCTAACTAATGTCTCGGTTACTCACGTTACATAATTTGGACAAGCATAAATTGCAAAGAGGGCTCAAATGAAAAGTGTGCTAACATGAGGCTTTCTTAAAAATTGATTTACCCTTTTCAAAGAACCATGCTAGGAAAACCTCCAATGTTTTACAACTAAAATGCTGGACCCATCATTTGTCGCAGATTTCACTGGAATAATGGTTACTCACATTACGGTTACTCACATTACATTTTGCCCATGACATGCATGGGATGGCAGTAGCTTTTTATTTCATTCTAACTTGCAGGACTTTTTTCTTTTTTTTTTCATTGAAATATTATCAGTGGACCTTTTAAATGTAATATTTATATAAATCCTGGAAAAACTTTGGATATCTACTTCCAGATAAGCAATATAAAAATTCACAATTTATAGGCAAAATATCGCTAAAAAGTGTTAAAAAAAAGATGATTTTTACCATTTTATAACCTTTATTAATGTTTTTTTAAAGTAAACCACTGATGATAGGTTTACCAATGTTTGCGCAAGTTTCCGCAATTATAGATTCGCTTCCATTTTATTGATATTAGTCCAAGCAGACATTACTGATTTGTAATATCGAGGAAATGACAATGACTTTCCGAAAAGGAGATCGGTCTGAAAAGGTAATTTATCATACATTTATAAGTAGGTCTATGTGTATAAAATGTTTATACTTTAATGACCAGTTTCTTTCGATCCACACAAAGGCATTAATACTCATAATTACCACAACAACGACAACAACAAAGATAAGCGCTAAACATAGAACAAGCTTCATTATACACAAACACAACGTTCAAATAGGAGTTAAATTGGAACGGGAACATGAATAATATAGGTGAGCAGAATCGAGGAAAACTTTCTTTCGCAGAAGGGGAAAAATAAGTTTTTTTAGGGGGAGGGTAGAGGATCCAGGATTTTGTAAAGGAGGGGCACCATTTTCAAACAATCCCCCCTCCCCCCCAAAAAAAAAAAAATTAAAAAAAAAATAAAAAATAAATAAAATAAAAAAATTATAAATTATAAATAAAAAAAAAATTTAATTAAATACAAAATTAAATAAATAATAAAATAATTTAAATATAAACAAATGAATAAACAAATTAAACAAATAATGAAAAAATAAGATTTCGCCAGTAATTATAATAATCACCTAAACTTCATAACAAATTCATGTTCTTCTTAATGCCTTACTTTTTAGGCTTAATGTTTACTTCAAGTAATCAGAAAGCCTCAGTTATCACATGACCACTATGCCCCATATTCATTCAAATTTCTTGTTATTCGTATATTATCAGGCCCTTTGGTAGGCATACACATGTATATTAGTGTGAACAAAATATGTTAAAAATACATGGAAAAAACATTTGGAATCAGCCAAATATCAGGAAAGGGGGGCTCAAAGAAAACAAATTCTTGTTTACTGTTTCACTTGTACCTTATTGCTACACAAGAATCATGATTCCAGTACGCATTACATGGTAAAAAAAACAAACAAGCGAAACAAACAGAAAATGTCGAGCTAAAGGGTTAGTCAGCTTAGTTAACTATGGAGCTGCAGTTCTTTAATAGTAATATAAATTACGGGTTTTTAAGCAAGCCTTCAAAATATAATTGTAAAATTTCGTTTTCAGTTACAGAGGGCGAAAAAGGGAGAGCAAGATAGTTCTTGCAGAATCCTCTGTCAATGCAGTTTTCAGTGTGTTGTTCGTACAGGTATTCCATAAAGAAATGCTAAATTTAAACAATGTAAGTAGTACCAAAAAAAAATAATTAATAAAAATAATCAAACCATCAGTGTCATACGTGTACATACTTGGCGATGAAAAGGAGCAACAAAATAACAATCAGAGAAACCTTCAATTAAAAAGAATTGGGACAGAAGCGTTGGCAGTATTCATGTTTCATTTTATATCCCCCCCCCCCCCCCCCACACACACACACATAGGCGATGAGAATGTTTTAGTTTGCCTTGACTCTAATTCTCCTTTGTGTGAAAATTCTTCTTTTGTGTGCTTCATATGTTTAGGCATGGATTCCATGGGCTCAAAATCACTAGGCATCGCCATCTGCTACCATCGGGTTTGTCAGACCCCACTTTGGAGGAAAATGTGCAGACATCGTAAAATCAACTGCAACGTAGAGGACGATAGGAGATTCCCACTACCCACACCACGTATGTAATTTGAGAAAGCAATTTTTAGTAAAAAAAAATATATACATGTATATATATATATATATAAGTGAAAGAAATTGCGAGAATAACGTTGCGTAGCTCAATCACAGTTCCCCAGAGCTGTCCTCCCTTTTTGAAATTTTTTTGCAAAGGCTGAAGAAATGTCTCCGCCCGGAATCGAACCCGGGTTGTTTTGACAAATCCTCAACCTTATTAATTAATTCCCCTTGTCGGGGGCAGATGAGGTTTTGAACAAGACAAGGCGCTAGTGCCTCAGCTGAATGCTTTGAATACATGTATACATTAGGATAAATTATTATTAATAGCATTATTTGTATATACAGAACTATATTTTTATATATATATATATATATAGTAAAAAAATATATAGTTCATCGTATTTTTCGGACTTTACGGACTTTTCATTCCTATTTTGTCTATAACTTTGCAAGTCCGAAGCAGAACTATATATTTTTTTATATATATATATATATATATATATACATGACAGAGACACAGAATAAAATACTCCGTTAGACACAAAGGGTTCAATATTTCGCCTATAAGGCTTCTTCAGGAAATGATACCAAGTACAAAAAATGCACCGAGGATGTAGTTAGTGCATAGCGCGTAATTATTGTCAAAACAAGCGTAAATAAACAACAGAGTCAAGGCGCGAGAAAGAGAGAGAGAGAGAGAGGGGAGAGGGGAAAGGAAAGAGAGAGAGAGAGAGGGAGACAGACAGACACACACACACGCACACACACACAGTGAAAGAATGATAAATAAAGCAAAGGATAGGAAGAAAAGAGAGAGAGAGGGGGAAGTAAAGGAGGAAGAGAAAAATAAGGAGAGAGAGACGGGGAGAAAAAAGGTGGGAAGAAAGAGGATAGAGGGTTAGAAAACAGAAAAGGAAGACAAAAAGGAGAAATGAAAAAGAAGAAGAAAAGAAAGAAAAAAAAAAATTAAAATAGAGAGGAGAGAAGAAAAGAAACGAAAGAAGGAAGAGAGAGAGAGAAAGAAACAAGGGAAGAGAACAAAAGCAAAGTACAAAAAGGAAGAGAAAGAAAGAAGCATTACAAAATTACGAAGAAGGAAATGAACGGAAACTGGCATTGATACCATGAGGTTGGAGCGTGCCAAGCTATGCTATTTTCATATATATATATATATATATATACATGTATATATATATTATTATTATTAACTGAACTAATTCAAATATAATACTTTCCGCGAAAGCAAATATTTTCATATATTTTTGTCAATCACCTCTTCTCATGAAAACGCTGGACAAGAAACCTCACTTACCATTATGTAATGAGTGAAGAAAATGATAACACACATGATAAACAATTTATTGGTACTACAGAATTTCCAAATGGCTTTAAACAGTAACATAAAGGAGAATGAAACCCTGGGGAAATATCCATTTTAATGAAAAGATAGTAAAGAGAGAAGCAATTTAAAAAAAGTTCCATCAAAATCGGTTAAGAAATGAAAAAGTTGTGAAAGTTTGAAAAGTCTCGATTTACTTTCTATGGCGATCCTCAAATTGGCTATTTGCTTCAATGTGGCAGGTTTTTGTGGACAACTCTCCATATGCTTTGTACACAAAATTTCATATTTTCTCCATTATCTCTAAAGATGCTACTTGTCTCTTTGTGACCTCAACATATGTTGTGTAAAATACATTTTACCATGATATACATAGAGCTAAAAAAGAGACAAGCTGTACCTTGAGAGATAATGGAGAATATCTGAAATTTTGTGTACAAAGCATATGGAGAGTTGTCCACAAAAACCTGCCACATTGAAGCAAATAGCCAATTTGAGGATCGCCATAGAAAGTAAATCGAGACTTTTCAAACTTTCACAACTTTTTCATTTCTTAACCGATTTTGATAGAACTTTTTTTAAATTGCTTCTCTCTTTACTATCTTTTCATTAAAATGGATATTTCCCCAGGGTTTCATTCTCCTTTAAAACATTAAAACGATAACAAATTAAAATGATAACGAAGCTTTTCGATCTGCAACTCATCAGGGTAACATGCAGATATGCACAAATAACAAGACAATCAACTAGTTATACTGAAAGCTAAACTGGGCACATCCTGCATAGTTAAAACAAACGCAATGCTTGGACGAACTCCTTTGTCTACACAAAAGAGGGTCTCTAGATTGAATGTAGGCTGCTTCCAAGAACCGGAGGTGGGTTAATAAGCTCCTGGCTCTACTGACACTAGAGAACTGATCGTCTGAATAGCTTTGCGCACACAATGTGTTAGCAAGCAGGTGTTGGCCTATGGCTGAGTCACATTTTGTGACCGCATCAAACAACATGTTCCACTGACTGTGCGTGAACATTCAGCCAATCAACGTGCCCAGCCAGCCCCCGCTTGCAAATCAGACTCCACTACTACTAGTAGATCTGACACAAAATGTGACTCGGCCATTAGTCTATGGGCCAACGTAGACCCCCCCCTTAGGCACAATTTTTTGTGATGTTTTCCTGGTAGCTAGGACCCTCGGCTATCAGAATCTGCCTGTTTGCCATAGAGTAGGTGGTGGGTGTGGCCACCAGGGCCGTTACCATGGCAACGCATCAAGGAAATATAGGAATTTACTAAAATACCTAATATTTCTAATTTAGAAATTTAAAAACTGACTGGTAAGCATCTAAATATGTATTTTGAGTTTCCTGATTGATTGAAATCAAAATCCAGGTGATTTGAAGTCACGGTCATGTCCAAAAATGGCTGTTACTATGGAAACGGTACCATAAAAAATTTATATTAACACACCAAGGAATTGAATTTTAGAAAATAACATATTCTGTAATTCAATATCACAAAAAACAAATTGAAATCTATTTCAAGCAGCTCTTTTGAGTGCAATCTTTTGGTGTGCTTTCAAGGTCACAGTCGGGTAAAACGATTATAATTATTATCCGTTTGGTCTCAAACTGACCCCAATATGGTGGGTGTGAGCAACAGCCCCATTACTATGGCAACGCACCATCAATTGTTTGAAAATGATATATATTCTGTTTTAACAATAGAAAACACAAAATATTGGTCTTGATATACATATCATAAACTGCCTGAGTTATTACAGTCATAATCCGAATCACTTAAGGCCATATTAATGTCAAAACAGGGTTGTTGCCATGGTAGTATTATTATGAAAACTGAGCAATTAAAAAAAAAAAGGTGACAGATTTTTGTTATTACACAGCAGCAATTATGTTGCAAAGACATTTTTTAACTATTCGCCGTGTTCGGATAGCTCCGGGCAAGATATGGGTGTCCATGTGGGGGACCGTTGCAGTAACAACAGCTGATCCTAACTGGTTAGCTGTACTTGAGTAGTTATGCTTCCACCTCTATGCCTTGGCGTTGGGAGGGAGGCAATGGAGGCTTAATAGATGGATTCACCTCAGTCACAGAACCTAATGTATTCATAAGATGATAAACTTGTCGGTCTGTAGCTAAACCTGTCTACTTGAAATAAATCTGAGAAGACTGGAATAGAATTTAGCATTTTCCCCCCTAATCCTACCCATACGAAATCTGCATGGCGGTCTAGGATTTGGACTTCATCAGAAACAGGGCCAAAGAATTGAACTTTGGGGTGCCTCATCATAGATCAATTCTAGGTCTAAAGTGCTGATACCTGCCTGCAGTTTTTTATATTTGCTAGAAGGTATTCAAAAGAGTCACTGAGAAGGCCTGTGGTGCAATTGCAGCCCAGCATTCTCATGACTTGCATGATTGATGATTGGGGTACATGTATATTAGCCATGGACTTGATGTGTTGGGGACCATAAGACCTATAAGTTTACATATTGGTTGCCCTTACAGGTAAGCTGCAGTTCTCTTGGCTTTAGAGGAGATATGGCCAATAGTTTGTGATATGGTTCCTCTAATACTATCTTGCCTTAAGCATGGTTGGATAAAGGATGGGGGTAGCAGAGTTTAGTGGCTAAGTCCATAATGTGAAATTAGTGAACACCAGCGGGTTTGTCTATCTTTTAGAGCTTTAAGGTGTTCTGCAGCCTTACTTGAAATGAGTATTCTCTTATTAAAACTTGGTTGACTTTCTTACAAGTCTGATATGGTGAGGCACTCTTATCTGGCTTGAATCACAGGCTAAGAAGGTCATGGTGAGGAGATTATCCAACCCTCCCCCGGTTTGGTTTTGCAGAATAAGTCAGAACTCAGGATGGAGATATAGGTGTCATTTACATGTATATCTCGACCACTATGTTAGAAGAGAATACATTTTTTGCAATACTTGAGTAATGTCTATATGGTTAGGATGAAGATGATGAGTGAATCCTCACTTCACCCTAGAGGGAATTCAAGTTTACATAGTATAGCTTGGTATGTAGTTCTGAAGTCTGTCAATGCCTTCTTGTATCTGGTCTTCATGATAACTCTGATTGATGGGTAATCCTCAACCTCATCCAAAGTAGCGGGTGTTTCTGCAAGAGGAATTCTGCTGAAAATGTTCCGTACCTCTAACCAAAGGATGCTCTCTAACTTCTGATTCCTAATGGCATCCATTTATAGAACTCCTTGCAGGGGGGAAGTGGAATACATGTAGCTCTCACTCATGTCAACTGGGTGTGGACACTTATGTACCTCAGTTATCATTTCACAGATGACCGTGAACTCAATACCGACACATTAATTGCAGTTAGCAGTACAGTCAGAAATTAACTTTATAAAAATAATATCACCAACATTATCTTTCGTGTTGTGAAATCACAGAAACATGCCACTTTTTTTCTAAATATAGATTTCTCGATCATAATCTGCCTTAGCAGCGACCATATTTGGATATGATCATTGTCTTAAATGATTAACATTTTCAATGCAATCATTCAGGCTGCTTGCAATGGAGATATCTAGCATGTCTAGACTGTTATATTGTTTTAAAATAATGTTAAACAAAAACAATGCCACTTTCTGAAATGCCAATATTTTAAAGATGCTTTTGGTGCTCACAGCCACAGTACAACACCTACCAAGCAGTCAAAGTTAATACTGTAATACGACAACACAGTAGATGAGAGTATCTATAAGTACAATGGTACCTTTTCAATATGAATTGGCTTATGCAATGAATTTTCATAAGCCTTGCATATCTATTTGAACATTTGCATCTTCGTTTGTCATAGCAAGTGTCCTACCAGGCATGAACTTGAGGCCTCCACCCTGGAAAATATTCTTGATCTAGATTTGAACCAATAGGACAGTTACAAATTCATGAACTCAGGCACTTGTTTATAATTCATTATTTAGATACATAAATATCCCTTTCTTAAAAATCAATATTAGCTTTCTTATTCTTTTAGCAACGGCATATTTTTATATGACTGACCTAAATTCATCCGGCTTTTGATTGCAATTAAAGGCGCAGCTTCAATTGTGTATATAATTAGATGCCTACATTGTACTTTGTTACATTACAAATACATGGTGGAAGCACTGTGGTATATTGGTGAAGGCCCATCAGGCAGCTTGAAATACACATAATGGGATACCATATATTTTATAGCTATTGAATTACAAAAATGCAGTATCTAAGAATCCAGTATTTTTGATGTGTTACCATAGTAACGGTCCTACAGGCCACACCCACCACCAACTGTACATCAAATAGGCAGATTATGATAGCTGAGGGTCCTAGCTAATAGAAAAACATACTTTAGGCTTGTGCATACACCTTTTTGGCTATTTTATATTTATAAGTTTAGAAAGTTGTTAAAAATACCCGCTTTTTATGGTACCGTTTCCATAGTAACGGCCATTTTTTGACACGCCCATGACTTTAAATGGCTCTGATTATGGTTGCAATCGATTGGGCACCTTAAAATACATATATTAGGATGCTTACCAAGTATTTTTAGATTTGTGAATTGGAATTATATGACTTTTCCTAAAATTCATATTTTTCTTGATCCGTTACCATGGTAACGGCCCTGGTGGCCACACCCACCACCAACTTTATGGCAAACAAGCAGATTCTGATAGCTGAGGGTCCTAGCTAACAGAAAAACATTTAAAATTGTGCCTAAGGGGGGGGGGACCTTTTCGGTTTCTGGCCCATGGACTACATAGGCCAACACCTGCTTGCTAACACATTGTGTGCGCAAAGCTATTCAGACGATAGAGCCAGGAGCTTAACCCACCTCCGGTTCTTGGAAGCAGCCTACATTCAATCTAGAGACCCTCTTTTGTGTAGACAAAAGGAGTTCGTCCAAGCAATGCGTTTGTTTTAACTATGCAGGATGTGCCCAGTTTAGCTTTCAGTGTAACTAGTTGATTTTCTTGTTATTTGTTCATATCTGCGTGTTAACCTGATGAGTTGCAGATCGAAAAGCTTCGTTATCATTTTAATTTGTTATCGTTTTAATGTTTTAATGTTACTGTTTAAAGCCATTTGGAAACACATGATAAACCAGGAAAAATGCCATTAATCATGTTTCCTTCCCCCTTTGTCGTGGTATATTTGAAAAGACAATTGTAGATTCCGCTTTGGAGTTTTATTTACTAGATCGCGAAGATCTGAATTATGACCTGTAGAATGCGTATGTGTGTGTTTATCCATGGGCAATGGATAGAAATAATGTCCACATATATCCGTTAATTTTATTTTCCAAAATAATCTTCAATATCGTTTTCAATTTCTTTTAGAAATAATGTGATGAGAAATAAACAAAATCATTAGAGCAATAAACGAAGCGAATACTTGTCTACCATTTCTACAGTCTTGGGGTAGTTAAAGCGATTCTTCGTTTTGGAAGGGGGTCCTAACTGCCAATTTTGTGTTTCAAGGGTATGGCATAAGTGTGGAAATAAAACAGTAACACATCATCAGGTATACTTCATACTCTCACCGTATCTCAACTGTCAACGGGATTGTACCAACAAAATGGTTCATTCCATTTTAACAAATTTATATTTTGTTACACATTGAGCTCCTTTTTATCCTTGTCCACGGTAGAAGCTTAATTTACTTGTCTTTTTATGTCCAGGACATGATCGCACGAACATCCAGAACGTCACCTGCTCTCTCCCTCAAGATCTGCACTGGACCAATGACTCCAGTGAGAATGCACAAGGGTACAACAATTTATGCTCTCCTACTGATGATCTGCAATTGCGCAGGGAGCTGTGTCATCTTACCAATAATGTACAAATGTGTAGATCTTTATGTTCTCTTGATGACGATCAAGTAGGGTCCAGTGATAGTTTGTCCCCCTCTAATGAATTAAAAGTCTCTTGCGATGTTACTTCTTTCAGTGAGGATCAGTGTTCAAGGAAATTTGGTTCTCCAACTGAGAAGTTTGGAATATATAAGTATGTTTGTCCCCCCTCTGAGGATTTCCAAGGGTCTAAGGAGATTTTTATTCCCTCTGAAGAATTACAAGCGTTAACAGATTACCATTTCGTCAGCGAACAAGGAGCAGATTGGCAAAGGTTCAGTGATGAACTTGATTCCGTCTGTGATGATAAGGAAGAGTCGACGAAAAGAATTCTCGTTATTGGTATTCAATGGTCCGCACTCTTTGGTTCTCTCAATTCCACGGTATATAAAGAAGCATCTGTTCTGACTTCCCTCTATGAAACTCTGTTGCTATCTGAATATTTGCACTCAGTCAAGCTGTATTTCAAGAGATTCAGTTCTTTTCCCTCGAATGATCTGCACATAACCGGGAGTAATAATGATAGCGGTTCCCAGAGTTCCAAGACTTTACACTATGAGGGTCTGCAAAGTTCCAATGATGTTCGTGCCGAGTGTATGCAAACATTCATACACGACAAAAATGTGTCTGTGCCCTCAACGTCAGATCAAAACAAAGGGTCTTTGCCATTTCCTTCCTCGGCTACCAAAGAGAGAACTCCTTTCGAATATTCAGGTACCAAAGGCTGTGCACACAACGCTGTCAGTCTCATGCGTCTGATGTCGACATCAATCACGAAAACATGGCTGCATATCTTCATTCTTCTTCTGTTCATATCTCCAATTACTTGTGAAGGTAAAAACTTAAAACTACCAAGGCAAATTTCCATCCAATGTAACATCGGCTAATTATATTAATAATAATAATAAGAGCTACATCTAATAATGGGCGCATATGTATCTAAAGGGATGTTCAAGACGTCCAGATAGTACTGTCATTACTTTTGCTTTAGCCCACCTGCCGCAAGGCGCTGATAGCAGTCAAGGAATAAATATACCACAAACAATCAAATGGGCTAGCTTTACTATGATGAATGTGACGAAAATTGTTGTTTTGTAAACCAAATAAAATGGCACACGACTTCCAAAAAAATACATTTATTGCACATCTTGTATTATTCTTTGCAATTACTCATCTACTGAGATAATAGGAATCATCTTTTGCACAAGTTGCGCCTTGAGCATTTGACCATCAAGTGGATTCGGTGCCTTATAAATCTTATATATTATTATTATTATTGAATGTAAACAACAAATTAATCAACAGTGAAGCTGATATCTTTGATCCCTTTCAAAACATTCATGGTAATACAATTTAATTCAGTTTTAATTACATTAAATTACAATCCTATAGCAACGCAATACCCATAATTAACCTTTGTCGCTACATGCTGTACAACCAAGAATCTGTAAGTACATTAATTTAAAAGACTTGGAAAATTTATCTGCACTTTTTAAAAGTTGTTACTTGCACCGATGTTATTCAGCACTTATGCAATGTCTCGCCCATATCATTACACTCACTAATGCTTGTCCTTCCTTTATAGATGTCCATCTAGATTGTACAAGAAAGGTACACCTAACATCTGCTAACTACCCATCTGACTATCCGAATGATGCAGCCATGCGGTGGCACGTCACTGTACCTTCTGGTCGGAGGATCGTCGTGGATTTCAACAACTTCAACATAGAGGACCAATTCGACTCTCTATTCCTTTTAGATGTTGATATTCGTAACACAGAGCGGTACACAGGAAAGAGGACAAAAATCCCATCTTTCCTGACTCAAGGAAATGAAATGGAAGCAACGTTCGCGTCCTTTGGGGTCGGCACAAGAAGAGGATTCAACTTCACAGTCTCTTGTTACGAGCAGTCAAGTAAGAACTGTCTTTAAGCAGAGGAGGCGCAAGAAAAATTTGTGAGGGGGACACAGTACTTCAGAATTTATCACAAACAAGCAAATAAATGATAATAAAAGGCTCCTTTCATCCATAGTCGTATGCATGACCTGTGCAGTGTAAAAAATTAAAGCAAATTCGCATTTTTTTCTGGAGATGTATGTGTCTTCCTCATAACACACTTGATTCTGTTTCGCTTAATATGAGAGAGAGCTTATCCTTTCATATTTTCTTGTAGCTGATTAAGTCCGAATTCACAGGGTTTTTTATTCTTCCACTATAGGCACAAACAGAGGACGTCTTGTTGGCGGTAGCACACCAGCAGAAGGCTTCCTTGAGGTACTATCTGAATCGGGGGAATGGGTTGGCGTATGTGAAGACAACATACCAACTTCATTAGCAGAAGTCATCTGTGGTGAACTTGGCTATCCTGGAGTTATGGAAATATTAAATACAACTGATGGGTGTCAGTCAGATGAGAATGGCCAAACCTGCATTAGGGCTCCTAGCTGTGAAGATAGTGAGGATGTAGACTGGTGTTTTTTTTTTCTTTCTAAAAGATTCCCAATCAATTTTGGAGCAAGAGAATTAATTATCCCCCCCCCCCAATAAAGCAAGAAGTAATCATGAAATCATATAATTTTCTGGTACAGAAAAAAAAAGAAATTTACCTTTTTTCTTCTTTCATATAGTAGGCATACATAAATTTGTGTCCAGTATTCATTTCATACCATAGGCAACCTAACTGGGAAATGCAGGCATGCAAGTACCTTCATACCTTGGGTTTTTCACAGACCACTTTGAAAATCAAACACTGCAAAACCCTACAAGAAAAGAATTTTCATTTACCAAAGAAGATATTAATTGGTAAGATTTGATACTAATTATTATAATTTGTGCAGTTCTACTTTATTTACGCGTAATACCACCTCATGATGCTATGAGCATGATAAAGAAAGTAATATTTGGCATCCATGTTATATGGATATCAAAGCTGCCAACATTGAAATTCAACAATCAGGGAGATTTAGGGAAATTTTATTAGAAATCGGGGAGATGTCTATTAAATGCATACAACCTAATGGCAATAATTTTTCCATAATCAGGAAGATTGTTAGATAGGAGGCATTTTAACTGCTTAATAAGAGTCCGATTTCAGGGAGTCTCCTGCGAAATCAAGGAGACTTGGCAGCCCTGGGATATACATGTTTATATATATATAAATATATATATATATAAGAGCAACAATTGCTGTTTCTGTCCTACTCGTGTAGATCTGAAGGGCTAAGTGCCCGAAAGCTTATTAAAAGCGTGGTACCAACAGCTACGTCTGCAGGTGTACTTATTTAGTTGCCTCTAAATATATATATATATATGTATATATATTCACCTTTATATTCTACGAAAAGGGCGAATCGTAACAATGCGGTTTATTCCGTCACAAAAGAAATTTAAATTGAGTCGGAGCCTGCGGAAAGGTGAATTGGAACAATAGGCCTATACAAAGAGAATTCGCCTGATAGACGGATCTAAAGATTTATATATATATATATATCTAGGATTTCACTTTCTATTTTGTTTTTTACTATTAGTTCTTTATGTATTAATATAAAAAAGAAATCTGAGCCTTCATAAGAACAAACTGGTCTCGTGGTCTTGTGTCTCGTTGGCCGTATGATGGTCAGATGATTAAAAATGCCCGTCCTTATGTTTTTTTTTTACATGCAATATAATTAACAATCCTCAAAGCAATGTCTCATTTTTTAACGTAAATATATTTTGATAGATACATATCTCTTGCAAGATTGCTCAATTACACCCGGAAACTGTACATCGTTTTCATCTGCCACCATCAAGTGCTATAGTAAGTATCCGCTTTATTTTGTTTTGTCGTTTTGGTTTGTGTGTATATGTAGAGTTTGGGTGTGTGTGTGTTTCTCATTACAAAACTCTTTTAGCTGTTTTGTTTAACAAAGTTTCAAATCTTTTACCATGTGTCATTGACCATATCTATTAGGGAAATATAGAATCCTTTTACTAACTACTTGAGCAATATTTTGTTTTTACCTTCCATATTTGACTGATGCGTTCAAAATCACTGAATAGTAAACGATGACAATGATATAAGGACATAAACAATATTTCCTCAAAAGATAAGAGTCCTACAACAAAATCATATTTGGAGATATTTCATGTTCTTTGCTTTACATTCCACTCCCATAATATCGCAATGCAAAATGCAGTGTCAAACGAAAACGTGTTATAATATCATTGTTATTTCTTTCTTTTTTTCAAATAAGGTTAACAAAATGTATCTCTTACCATCAATATCTGCAAGGTTGTATGATGTTGTTTTCACAGTTTGTACAGTTTCAAAATAGACCGAGTACTTACATCATATTATTCATTAGATACACATGTATTTGTATTGGTTACATGTCGTTTTTCCGAAGGTTCGTATTTCCGAAGGTTCGTTATTCCGAAGGTTCGTTACTCCGAAGGTTCGTTTTTCCGAAGGTTCTTTTTTCCGAAAATGAAATAGGGTTCATAATTCCGAAGGTTCGTATTTCCGAAAATGAAAAAGGGTTCGTATTTCCGAAAATGAAAAAGGGTTTGTATTTCCGAAAATGAAATAGGGTTCGTATTTCCGAAAATGAAAAAGGGTTCGTATTTCCGAAAATGAAAAAGGGTGCGTATTTCCGAAAATGAAAAAGGGTGCGTATTTCCGAAAATGAAAAAGGGTTCGTATTTCCGAAAATGAAAAAAGGTTGTAAATTCAGAAAATATGGCGTCAATCCGTATTTCGGATAGGGAGGAGGGGAAAGACGGCCAAGTGTAAAGATATTCATTTCGTACTCAATAATCATAACAATGATGATAACAATTATAATAAAATCCAGAGAAATAGCCATTATATTATCGTAATTCCTATCAATATTATCATTATTATTATGATTATTATTATTATAATTATTATTATCATCATTATTATTATTATTAATATTATTATCATTATTATCATTGTTCCTATTATAATAACCAATATTTGTGAGCGAGCGCCTCAGGAATACATGTTTCATTTCTCATAAAATGATATTACTTCGGTGATTAAAATACTGATGTATTGAAGAAAGTGAATGATCGGATTCCGGATTAAATTTGCTACAACGAAATTGGCTTGAAGTTATTTATATAATGTATATACCGCTTTGGAAAATGAGACACATCACACCAAAGTTCCAAGTAGATCTTTACAAGCAGAAAATGGCCACGTAATGTTTTTGAAAGGGGGAGCTGATGCCTCTTGGCAGAATATCATATTCCCCGTTTCTACAATTTGCAAGCGAGCGAAGCGAGTTAGAAAAAAACATAAAACCCTTTTTTTATTGTAATGGAAATGCAATTTCGCCATCAAAAGACAAATATAGAACATGTAATAATGAGCCATGAATAATATTACTTAACTGCTGCCGAATATGGAATATTTGGGCACTTCACTCGCCCTAATGAAGGGCGTTCCCTGTCCCAAACTATTCCGTTTCTAAATCTTACGCGCTAGTGAGCAATTAAAAAAAAGGAGATATTGTCAACAGAATAATGATTTTGTTACCAGATAATCCAAACAACGATAACATTTTGAGTACCTTCCCGCCCACAGATAATGATAGCCGACCATCTCGCTTCCCAAAATAAAAGGATGTTCGGGCACCACGCTGCTGGATTCCAGCGAGCCAAACATTGACACTTTATTATCTTTAAGACGTGTAAGATGTTATTACTTCGTCAACATTCAACATAAATTGTGATTAAAAAAATACTATGAAAAGTGTATACTAAAAATAAGGTTGGGGCGTCCTGCATCCCTAGCCCTCAGAGCCATCTATTACAGAGTTTTGGCCAACTCTGCTCCATGTAGGTAGCCATATGGCGCTTGTTGCTTTGTTAGGCAAGCACTAAACAAAGGAATATACGCCATGTTGTGCCCAAATAAACCGAGTTGGCCGAAGTCTGTAATATGGCTCTGTAGATGACTCTACAAGCCCTCCCCTCCGGTCCGCAAAACAACAACAGCAATAAAAGCAACAACATAATATTACAGAGAGTTCATAAAGGAGTCACTGCTATGTTTAATAAATAGCCTGGCAAGTAGCACAACATATTATAACAAGCATATTATTGATACGTATAGGCTATAGGCAAATTATACGATCATGATAAGGGAAATAAAAGAAGCAATAGTAGAGTAACCGGTGCAATATCTAAGTCTGGTCGCATAACTTCATCCAAAATGACATCGTCATCGTAATTCTGGGTAGTCCACTTCATAATAACAACTGTAATAATAATAATAACAATACAACAACAATAATATCAATAATAAAAATTATAATACTGATAATATTAGTAATAATAATAATAAAAATGATAAAACAGATAATACTACTATTAATAATAATGATAATAATGATAATTATAATAACAATAATAATAATACAAATAATACTAGCAATAATAAATAAATTAATAGATACCGTAAACAACCAAAGCCGAAGAAAGATGGATCGTAACAAGTTAAAGAAGGAGTCTTATCATCAGGCTGATATGATTATCATAAAAGGAAACAAAAGTAAAACCAAACTATAATGCAAAATATCTCAAACAATTTATGCAGCAGGGCAGACTGAAAGGGGATAATTTGCATTGGTCCGCTAGCCCTCAGAGAAAATACCGAAGGAACTGACTAGGTGGAGGTTGAAGAGCAAGATCTACGCTATCGAAAAAGTGATATTTCATCAAAAGTTATGTCTTTGTCCATTTGCGGTCCATATAGCCATTGGCGTAGACAGGTCCTCATAAGTGGGGGTATGATTTCCCTTAAGGGCCATATATATATATATATATAATGTACACACACACACACACACATACACCTCTGTTTTTTTTGTTCGAATTTCAACCGATGACCTATTCTCTTTGTTCGCTGTCATCGGTTTGAATGCGTAAACATGTACACACGCAGACACCCACACACACACACACACCCACACAGTCTTGTATTGCTTTATTTCCGAGGACAAGTATTGTTCCTCTATTGTTCCTCCGTCCTCGGACAGTCGACGGAATAAAGCACAAATTCATTGTTCGACGTTCGAGGACTATTGTCCGGCTTCCGAGGACCATTGTTGTCATGATTTTTTTGTTGTTCTCTGTCCGAAAATGTCCTCAAAATTTGTGAGGTCGCAATTACATTGTAATATAAAAACTGGGAAACACAATTCTGATGGGGTTTCATTTGCAAAATTTCACAATGAAAATTTATTTAATAAGCTATACTTTTAATACGAGCGAGCCTAGCGAGTAAGCATTTGGGAATATTGGCTCTGAGTCACTTTGGATTAGGGGCACATGTTATGGGAAAGGGAAACGTGGTACTTATCATGGGGAAAAGGACACTTATTAGAAAAATAAATGAATGTGTAGAAAAGGTAGATCAGGCAGTTATCAGAGGTGAAAAGGGGCACTAATAACACCTCAAAAGGGGCATTTATAAGAACGGCAAAATGTTCTTATAAAGTAGAAAAATTAAATCAATGCCTATGTATTACAAAGAAGAAAGATGACTAGTTACATTAAAAGGGACAAAAGGGCTAAATGCTCTTGCTGAAATAGGAGCATTTATGAAAGGTGAGGTGAGGGATGAAGTGTAATTATCAAAATGGGCACTTATAAGAATATGGAACGTGAACTTATTCGAAAGAAAAATGGGAGAACTTATCTCAAGTTAAAGGGAAAAGTAGGGGCACTATGCCCTCATGCAACCCCCGGAGCGGTGCTTCTGACCGGGTCTACATGTTATTTATGATTGTCATTTGAGCATTCTTCTATGTATAGTTGGGTGATGATGACACAAGTCATCATCCTTGATAAATACTGGGGTGATATATTCCTTCTTTCCCCACCACAGTCCATTCCTGTGCCTATATTTTCATTTCAATTTTGAAAATTGTTAGTATTACTAATAACATGGGTGTTGCAAAATTGCATTATAAAGGAAAGTTACCGACTGAACCCTCTACATCGAAAAAAATTACATGTACTTTTAATCTAAACAATTTTTCTGTATTATGGTTTTTACAAAAAGCACCTCAATAGATTGGGGTGGTAACAGAGGCTATCCCCCACTTCATTTTTAAAAATATATACCTTCGTTTGCAAAAAGACTAGTCCGCTATGGTCAAATACATATAACTTTTGATGAAATATCATTTTTTGATAGCGTAGACCTTGCTCTTCAACCTCCACCTAGTCAGTTCCTTCGGTATTTTCTCTGAGGGCTAGCGGACCAATGCAAATAATCCCCTTTATACACTTAAACGACACTCTTCAAGAATAGGACTCTGTATTAAAATGAATGACGTCATCTTTGGTAGGGTAATGTAATCGGTAATGTACTAAATATGTTTTAGATATTAACAGTTATGAATGTATTTCTTGTTGCTCGTCCCAGGTTAGTATGTGATATTTTTATATCACTATTTTTCATCTCTTCCTTTTTGATCATATAGTTTTTGACACTCCTCAAATTGGCTTTCCGGCTGGATTCCTGCAAAGTTCCATCCAGTGTATGGTATGGTGGTGTGGCTATGGCCGTGCGTGGCGCATGGCATGCATGTAATTTTCTTCTTTTTTTTTTTTTTTTACCCCGTTATTTTTTCTTTTTTTTTTTTTTTTTTACCCCTGCCTTTTTTTTTTTTCCAGATTTTTTTTTTTTTTGATGTGGCAGCAATGGGCTTTCGTAAATAAGGAATTACACATGGAGAAGAAAACATTCTGACCTAAATTAATGGCTTTTATCAACCCGTGCCCCGCCTTATAAGGAGTTGAAGCGATTTATTTGAAACAATCGCAAGTTAAAATCAATCGCAACTTTGTACTTAACATAGGCCAAGGCATAGGCGTACGAGAAGGGGGGGCTGCAGCCAAGCCCCCCCCCCCCCCCCCCCCCCCCCCCCCCCCGGATTTTGAAAGTGCAGATATTCCGGCAACTCACACCTCATATTCAGGGAGTGAGGTGCCCGAATATCCTCATATTCCAGTCATTATATGCCGAAATACGTTATTTTTATGATTTTTCACAACGGAAAGGCACAATTATTTTTGGTCGCTAGCTTCGCGCGCTCGTAAATTAAAAAAAAGGAAAGTTGCTATATTTTTTACAACAAAAAGGCCATAGGTGCCGTAACAGGGATCAAACCCCCAACCTTCGCGTTTCCAGTCAAGCGCTGTAAACCGTTCGACTACGACACCTCCACACACGCACACACACACCCTCACGCACACACACACACACATAAACACTTATTCGATTTTTCTAATCTCGTCCTCTTATTTTCGTCTCTTTTCTCTTCTCCTCTCTTTTATAAACCTTCCCAGTTTTGTGTCTCCATTTCATTTTTTTATTCATTGCGGGGGTGGGGGAGGTGCTTTTCGTCGAAAAGAGATCCGCTTTTTGAAGATGGCAATTAAAACCATAATATCCTATCGTTACCCTAAATTTTCCCTTTAACAGTGGCGTAGCTAGAGTCTAGCCATTGTGGGAGCACTGGCACCATTGGAGGCACAAGTCTTTTGGAATAATCTTAAAGCTAATCTAAGACGCCGCTGGTGGAAGAGGGTTGGGGGGTTGCCGGAAGGGGTCCAACCGTCTTCTTTCCTATTCCATTTTTAGCTCACCTGAGCCTAAGGCTCGAGTGAGCTATTGCGATGGAAATTTGTCCGTCGTCCGTCGTGCGTCGTCCGTCGTGCGTCGTGCGTCGTCCGTCGTGCGTCGTCCGTCGTCCGTTAACTTTTTACATTTTCATCTTCTCCAAAACCCATGATCGGAATTCAACCAAACTTGGTAGGAATCATCCTTAGGGTAGGGGACCCAAAGTTGCTAAAATGGTACATGTGGCCCCCAGGGGGGCCCAGGGGGAGGGCCCCCAATTGTAAAAGCTATGTAAATTTCAAACATCTTCTTCTCCAGAACCAGGCATAGCTCAGACTTGGTATTGTGTATGGAGATACCTCTATAGATGAAGAATGAATGTTGTTCATGAAATTTCTCTGAGTGGCCCTATAGGGGCCCTGTGGGGGTAACATATTGGAGGGTGGGGGGGGGGGGGGGGCGCTGCCAGGCAAAATGTACATTCTGATCTTCTTCTCCAAAACCCATGATTGGAATTTAACCGAACTTGGTAGGAAGCTCAGACTTGGTATTGTGTATAGAGATACCTCTATAGATGAAGAATGAAAGTTGTTCATGTGCTAGAGAGAACATGCACCAGATGTGAATTGATCCACCTCAGGTGAGCGTCGTGCCCCCCGGGGCTCTTGTCTTTCCTTTTTTCTTATTTTTTCGCCATCCGATGAGGGAGGGGTGGGGGCGTGCCCTCCCCTCCCCCCCTCCCCCCCCCCCGTTGCTACACCTCTGTTCCTGATGAATTCGCCTTTTTTTACCAGGAATTATGAACCCCATTTCATTTTTCGGAAATACGAACCTTATTTTATTTTCGGAAATACGAACCCTATTTCATTTTCGGAAATACGAACCCTATTTTATTTTCGGAAATACAAACCTTATTTCATTTTCGGAAATACGAACCTTATTTCATTTTCGGAAATACGAACCTTATTTCATTTTCGGAAATACGAACCCTATTTCATTTTTGGAAATACGAACCTTATTTCATTTTCGGAAATACGAACCCTTTTTCATTTTCGGAAATACGAACCCTTTTTCATTTTCGGAAATACGAACCTTCGGAATTATGAACCCTTTTTCATTTTCGGAAATACGAACCTTCGGAAATATGAACCCTATTTCATTTTCGGAATTATGAACCTTCGGATAAACGAACCTTCGGAATAAGGAACCTTCGGAATAATGCAACAAATGTTCGGAATTACGAACCCTTTTTCATTTTCGGAATTATGAACCCCAGGCATGGGAAATTAGTGTTTCGGAAATACGAACCTTCGGAAAAACGAGATGCCCCCTTTGTATTTCAATATATTATGATACCTATTTCAATACATTTTGTTTTCCTTTCTAGTAAGATGTTAAAAAAATCATAATTGAATCAGACAAGTTGACTTTGCAACCTCATGATGTTTTTTTTTTTTGTCTTTTTTTATTATTATAATTATTTTTCTCCTTTTGTCTGACAGAGCCAGGATTTGAAGGTTGCTATGAGTTTCCAGTCAACCAACTCCAAAACGGATCTACCTACAACTCTGTTCCACAGTGTGTCTCATCGTGCAGAGCGAAAACAGATGCTATAGCTATTGTAATAGGACATGAATGCTTCTGCTCCACTGCTAGTCAGATCAACTTACCAAGTAGAACACTTGCACCAAATCAGCTGACGTGCAACCAAGACAAGTTGAATCAGCATATTGTGAACGCGTTGGTTTATAATGGTAAATATGGAAATAATAAATCAACAATGTTACACATTTGCGAATTAAGCGACGCTGTAACTAAACAATAGGCTTACAGGTGAGAAGACAATCACTGAACCAACTATGTTCCCGAGTTATTTTTGAGGCGATTATATGGTCCTACTTTATAGAATTCTCCCAGCAATTTGAGTATTTTGAAAATGATCCAGTTCAGCAGTGTTTTGTTTTAGTTTCTAATTGTGGTGTAACAATTATATTTTTGTCGTTGGCACGTCTGATAAGGTTATAGTTTGGCGTAATCGTGGAGCGGCTCGGCACATGTATAAGGTTACAAAACTAAATAATTAAGTTCCAAAACATTCCATCCATTTTTTCATCAAAAAGTGAAAGTTCAATATTGTTATACGATCCAAGAGGTATGAGATGGATATCCGCATTTGGCACATGTCTGGATTCTATTAGAATGTGATCCTCAGACTTGTCAGATATGAACAAATCAAGCCTGTGGGAAGGGTGTCAGGGTTCTTGTCGTTCCTGCACTAACTGTTCTGATAGGATGCCGTGCAGTTCTAAAATTTTCATATAGTAATTTTCTAAAAGCAGTTTTCATTACAACTTGGTAGAAATCTATAAAAAGTGTTACAGTTTGCTCACAGTATCTCGTCCAATCCATAACTCTTTTCCACTACATTATTTTTTTAAAGTTATTTATTCTTTGATTTCTTATTTAATCATTTTTGGTCAAGTTTCTGTCGGATTCTGTGATCAGACAGATGTCATGCATGGATCTTGGAACTCTACCATCACATGGTTTGGTTCCATTATTCGTCTCACGTGTGATAATCGATACCGTCTTAATGACAGTGGAACATTACAATGCGTGCCAGGATTATCACCATATTATCCTATGTGGAATGATTCCATTCCAACATGTCAAAAGCATGAAGGTAAGAACCAAATTAGTAGACATCAAAAATACTGTTATCATTGTCCGTTAAAAGCTAATTGGATATTGTCCCCCCCCCCCCCCCCCCCCCCCCCTCTCTCTCTCCCATTGTGTTTATTACATGAAATGGTGCGCACAGGGGCTATTTGTACAAAAATTGTGGCAACATTAATTTAGTTCACGAAAATGCTTTCAGAGCATGAATAGTTTCATGAAAAAAATATTAAGCCTATCCTGTATTTGGTGTACATATATTAGACTGCTATATGGAAGATTACTTTACAATGTATTGTACGTGTGTGTGTGTGTATATATATATATATATATATATATATATATACACACACCAATCAAAAAGGTTCTGCAACTCAACTTTGAGCATTGATATCTCTCTTGTCACTATATTATCATAATTAAATTTAATATTATTGAAAGGCCTGTTTATTTTCCTTTAGGTGAAATGATGCAAAATGCATGTCATTGTCAACAGTGAATTCTTCATTGATTTTGTTTGGAGGATGGATAGTTTTTGAAAGATGTCGAGGTGGTCAATCATGAAAGGAAATGTTGTTTTCATATTTTGTTTGGGAGATGAAACCAATTGATTGTGAGATTATCATTATTGTAATTTTGCCAGTTTTCCACTCCAACAAACACCTCAATCCTCCATAAGTACAGAGGAAACCGAATTCTCTCCGCAACAGTACAAAAATCACTCCCTACATATTAATTACAAAAGCCACAAAGGCTTTTTAAAAAAACATTTAAAGCACATAATATATAATAGTAAGAAGAGAGATCAAGTTGATCTTTTAGGGGTGTGTATATATATATACACTAAAGGAAAAAAGAAACTTATAAAAGTTCAAGAGATCACCAAATTAAATTCTCTGCATGGAAATGTACCAAATTTGGATATAATGTTGATTCAATGCATGGCTTTAAATGACAGTCAATAACAAAAAGTTTTCTTCAATGCCACAAAAGAAATGTGCACTGAAGCAAAGGACTCTCTAATCCCCAAGTCACAAAGACAAACTGCAGCCTTGTACACCATATGCATGTCAATGAATGAAACAAAAGAATTTCAAAAGGGATTTGCAAGTTCATATCCAAACAGATTAATAGCCAGTATGTCCACCTCTAGCTTGCTGGCAAGCTGTACACCGTCTTCGCATGCTTCCGATCAGATTCGCGATGGTAGCCTGGGGAACATTGTTCCATTCCTCTTGCAGTGCTGCAATAAGCGTCTCCCTATTGATGGGTTGATTGTCACGCCTTGACACACGTCGACCAAGCTCTTCCCAGAGATGTTCAATTGGGGAAAGGTCTGGTGAACGGGCGCACCATGGCAGAACATCAATATCCTCTTGCTCGAGGGGTGCAAATCCCTTTTGAAATTCTTTTGTTTCATTCATTGACATGCATATGGTGTATAAGGCTGCAGTTTGTCTTTGTGACTTGGGGATTAGAGAGTCCTTTGCTTCAGTGCACATTTCTTTTGTGGCATTGAAGAAAACTTTTTGTTATTGACTGTCATTTAAAGCCATGCATTGAATCAACATTATATCCAAATTTGGTACATTTCCATGCAGAGAATTTAATTTGGTGATCTCTTGAACTTTTATAAGTTTCTTTTTTCCTTTAGTGTATATATATATATATATAAACATATAGTAAGTCCACAAAAATTACGAGTTGGAAGAAATCTTCCCAAATGAATATTCCAAAAATATTTTCATCCCCGTATATACAGCTTAGGGTCTCTTGTTATGAAATGTCACCAGAAAACCTGACGATATATTACACTTAAGTGAGCAAAAGACACTTTTGGATGGGCGCAAATTAAGACTTGACAAGAATTGGCTCTCGCTGAAATAAAACAAAAGTTGAGAACATTTTAAAATTATCGAATTCGAAAAAGTCTCCTCAAGAAAATAGCGCAGGAGTCTTCTCTTAAAATGACACCAAAACATTTAGGAATATTTTACGCTAAAGTGAGCAAAAGCAACTTTTTGTGAAAGGATGAAAGATCCACACTTGACAAAAAAAAATGTATTTGTTCTGGCTGGTATTAGCAAAGTTTAGAGTCGTGAAAATCAGGCTTCATCAAATTTTCATGTTGATGGAATGTGTAAGAATATACAGAGTACAAAGCTTGTTTCATATATTGTCAATTAATGGTCAGGAAAAGAAAATTACTAAGCCTTCTCATGACTCTCAAGTTTGCTTATACCAGCCAGAACAAATACGAATTCTTGTCAAGTCTGGATTTTGATAGAAGCGACTCTTCGCTATCTAAAGGTACGAAAATTCCTTGAAATATTTAATCATACATACAAAATCATTACACATATGTTTTTACATAAAACCTGTATGAAAGAAATTTATTCCTTCATCAAGAACTAAGAAAATAGAATTTATGAAATTTTCTGTATAGACCAAATGGGAGAAGAGCTTGGAAGATACGTCACCAAGTGGCCAATTTGTGCTTGATTTATTACAGCTTCAACAATTCATATTTCTTTATTTCTTGTCGGATTTGGTTCAAGCTTTCACTACAAAACCTGTATGAAACAAAATCTGTATGAAACAAAATTATTCCTTCATCTCATATTTTTTCTTTTATTCAAATCACCTCCCCCTTTAATTATAGATCGTTTAAGCATGAATCGGAATTAATATATGTTTAACAAATTTAAAACATATATGTGCATGACCTACATCTTAGTAAAAGGATGTTTTAACACACTTTTTAAACCCTATTGCTCCGACCTCCACTGCAGCAAAGTATGTTTAGACTGAAAACAAGTTGTTCTATATCAGGATATCAATTCAAGGTCACGCAGGATGTAAAACTTTATACGAAGCTACCAAACTTTGATATACTTCTTACATAATATACGCACTGTTACTCTTATTTTGAATAATAATGTTAAGGGTTCGAATTTTCGAGATATATCTCTGTTGGTTCATACATGTAAATTCACAAGAAATATCTGTTTTCAGTAGACGCTAACTGTTTTCCATCTACACAAATTATTCCAGGTAGGTACTGAATCTACGAGTAAACGTTATTTTAAAGCACAGATTTAAACCCCCCAAAACACACAAAAAACACACAATAATATAAAATCATGCCAGTTTTATTTTCTACATTAGATCCTACAAAAATGAGGTTGCATAATTTTGCACGTGGTTGGGAATAAATTTTAATTTGATAACTCAATAGTGGGTTCAAGTTCAGAAAATTTTGAAGGTAGTTTTTGAGTACCGCCAATCGCCGGCAATGAAGAAAATGATATACACACACACACGCACACACACATTAACGCGCACGCATACAGAGAACTCGTCGATATTTATTGTATAATGAATGTTAGTACCTACAAGAAATGATGTCTGAATGAAGTTTCACTGCAACTGACTTTAATGGTAAATGAATCGCAAGTTGGTTCTAAGAGTCATGTACTTTTTAAATTTTGTTAAACCTTATAAATAGAAAGGTCACTTCATGCACGCTCTCCAAATAGCTATCCCAATCCAGTTTCACTGCATCAGCTACGGTTCTTCCGTGCCATTACGAAAGTGTTAAAATTCAAATAAGTTCTAGGTAGTAGATGAAGAGCTGCATGAACTAAACAAATCCTTGTCTCACGATTTCTATCTAAAATAAGTGATTGCTTATATATAAGGAGGGTACAAAAAAGGCAAAAAAAAAAAGAGGAAGATAATGAAATAAAAACTTAAAATGCAATGTTCTGATAGTTTTCAAGGATCATCTTAAGAGCAGAAAACAAAGAGCGCCCAGTTGTGTGTGTGAGGTGCTTTTGTATGTGCAAGGATATCTCCTCGCTATGTGTGCACGTGTGTTAAGTATGCGGGTTTTCTGTCTCTATATCTGTTGAGTAGTGCAAGCAAACTCCGCTGACGGGATATACTGTTGCAGGCGCGTTTGCGGCTAGTGGAGTAGACTTAATACGTGTAGTGGGCCCGCGAATGGAAGAAGTTAAAGGGGAATAACATGCAACAAACATTATCCTATAATCATGTAGATAATTGTCAGCCTATTACAAATTACTCCTATTTGATTATTACCCACGCCGATGAAATCGGCAGGGTTATGTAAAGGGCTCCGTATGTTTGTTTGTTTGTTTTTTGTTTGTTTGTTAGTGTACAAGATAACGAGAGAACGGAACGGATTTGCGAACCAGAAGTTATGATACTCTTAACGTTGTCCCACCTAAACCTAACTTAGAATGTTTTAGGCGGTCATTTTTGTTTTCAGGCTCAAAAATCTGGAATAATTTACCTCATTGGCTCCAAAATGTACCCTCAATTAATTCCTTTAAAAAAATGTATAAAAAAATATTTCATTGTTAAAGGTACTGTATGGTTTCAAAGTCCATGACACCCTTGCCAACACTATGCAATACCTCGAATGCTGACTTATTAGTTAATATCGCAATGATATATAGACAATATTGATCTCTATTTTATGCACATTGTTTTACTAATTGTTGATATTATAGTACATGTATTTTGTTATTTTCTACTGATTCAATGTTAGTTTACCTGTTATTATGTTAATTCATCAGTTGTTTTTATATGTTTTATTCTGTTTACAGGACAACAATGTAAAACAGCTTTTGCTGATTGTTTTATCCTGTTGAAATATATTCTAATAAATAAATAAATTTGTACCAAATTTTCAGGGAATGTTCAGAAAGTGACAGGAAAGAATCGATTAGATTTTGGTGATGATTGGTTGACCCCTGCAAATTCTGTGTGACCTTGAAGTTTTGACCCTGTAATAAAGTATAGGAACTTCAGTTCAGATAGTGACAGGAAAGAAACTAGAAAGTTTGATGACCCCAAACTTCGCCTGCCGATGCAGAAATATTTTGGCCAAGTCAAACACTCATTACTTCGTCTCACCAAAAATCTATTTCTGGTTTATGAATTTTAGAAGACACATTATTAGCCATTTCACTTCAAATCCGTACCAGCCTGCAATGAATATTCATATCTATTGTTCCCTGCCAACGTATCCCAGCAACAAGGGATTTTTCGCGCGCTTGAACTCTACTGCGAAATCGAAAGCGGCTATCGCGCGCAATACCTTTTTTTATCTACAACTTCATTTAGATTCAGGCTACCCTAGGCCTAGCACGTCTAATTCTCCTCTATTTCTTCTCTTCTGTGCATTTCTGTTTATTTTCCCCGGTTCTTTCCACTTTGTTGTGGAAATTTTTGTGATTTGTTTTATCCTGGTGGACGTATAGTACGTGATTTTAATTGTTTTCGGTGAAAATCTGGTGAGTTTGTTCGACGTAAGTGAGTCTATCGCACTCGCGAGTGTTCGCGTGTGTTGTGAATGTCAATGGGTTGTGTGGTTGTGAGAGTAGGGAGAGCTAGGCAGTATATAACTATACACAGCGCTGTCGCGAAGTACCGGCGTCTGGTCGGGCTAGGGAGTACAGTGCCTGTGGCTGTGTAGTAGGATTGAACTTTTTTCTTTGGGTTATTACGGTCCTGTCATTTGAGATTTGAGTTAGTTTATAACTCATTTATGTCTGTTTGAGTGGATTTCGTAGTTGTAAAATATATACAAAAACTGTATTTTTTTTTAATTCGTGTGGATTTCCAAAATTTGGTGGCTGAGGTTCGCCGAATGTATGCCAGTATACACTTTGACTTTGTTGATGGTGCAGTGGTGACTGAGCTGAGTGAGTAAGCTCTGTGCCTCGCATGCATGTCACTTTGAAGTCGAGATCCAACTTATTTTGTCGTCATATTTATTTTATCTAAGCCCGATGAAAAAAAAAACAACAACCCCAATTGCAATGTAAAGATAGAACATGAATACATTTACTAACACTGACATGACTGAACACTGAATACAAATTGCTAACATTTTATTCCTCACCACGCCAAGCTCTCTGACATGTCTAATCAATTACTTTTAGGGGAGGGATGTTTCAATAATAAAATATCTTTTTTAGAAGATTTTTTTTCAAGGATGGGGACACACAAAGTTATGACCTGGATATATGGCAAATTTTTTTATTTTTTTTATTATTTTTTTTTTGGGGGGGGGGGTGTGCCTCTTGTTATCCCCTTTGAATGGCTACTGCTTACAAAAATAATCGCAACAAAACAAAACCTATATTGGGTTTACTTTTTGTATACACAACGGGAACCAACCAGTAAAAATATATCTATTTCTGCAGTTTCAAGAATAATAGCGCCGCTAAGGCGTGGGTCTGCCGCCTTTGACATCCTTTCTAGTTTAAGAAGGAGAACAGTGTCTCCAAAAGTTGCAGTTTCCTTGCTTGACATTATCCCATTGGGGCTGCCATTTCCTTTACAAAGTAATGTCAGAACAGTTATCTGTGAGATACCCACTGACCTATACACTAGCTACCGTGGCACTAATGATCAGCTGTGGAATGCATGACACTGGATTTTCCCATAATAAACCATTTTTGTAGTCATCTACATTCAAATGAAGATACTTTTATCCTGTCATATAACCTATTTGTGTCAAGATATTTGGTTTCATGTGTTTCTTTTGTTAAGCGGGAATTGGCATGCACTTGTAAGTTGCTTGGTCTGACAAAGGTTTGTCAATTCTTCAAAGAAGTGACAAAGATCTACAACTGCTCTTAGATATCACCTGTGCGAGACAATGGGGGTACCAAGATGGCTGCCATTTTGCATGGGTGGCTTTAGTTGTACAAAAGCTTTTCATTATGCAACATCTTATCCATTGTGTACAGGTAAATGGACATGTACCGCAATGACATCACAGTTTCTTCAAAATGGCAGGCCCCATGGGATAATATCTAGCAAGGAATCTGCAAACTTTAGAGAGACTGTTCTCCTTACTGAGTAATCAAATCATAGTATTTTCAAGATATTTTGAACAGGCTGACAATTTTCCACATGATTATCAGCTAATGTATGTTGGGTTTCATTCTCCTTTAAGTCCATGCTATTCAGTTTACTCTTAATACTATATCTACATGAATCTGGAAATCTTTGAATATATGGAGCCCGGGAGATCAATAACTCAGTTTCTAAAACTGTATATAAGGTGTACATTAGCAACTTCCCAGCTTTTCGCAACATTCAGACTCCATTCTTTCATTTTGACGGATCAAATCTTTACTAAAGTAACTGAAATCGGGGAAATTATCACGAGGTGGACATGTTTTTACGAGAAATAACACACTTGAAGACACACACACACACACACACACATGTTAATTTCGGCAAACGCGACCCGACGTTTCCCGATTTTTAGCATAAGCAATATTAATGTGAGCTAAATGTATGTGGCGTCGAGCATGCGCAGATGAAGGAAGTTTCTCTGAACCAAGATGAACAGTATTGTTCAGCGCACTCTTGATTTTTCAGAATTTGCATTCTCTGCTGTACGCACGTTTGCTCATTTACGTTAACGTGTGGGTTGTGAACGGGCGCTGGCCTGGCGGTTCCGAATGGAGGAAGGCACGTATACGAGATTTGCCAGTCTTTGGGTTGTACGCCCTATGTACCGAGCTTCACATCGGCATTTGAATTCGTAAATGGCATTGCTAGTCTGCGTAATAGGGAGTACATCTTTGCGGACAGATGAAACCATTCTGTCTGGTAAATACCACGCGCAGCTCGACGGTAGAGAAAGCACCATATACAGCTTGCTTTACCTGTTTCTCAAACTTGTGTTACTTTAGTTTCCGTTTATTTCTTCTATTTCGGCTTTCTGTTCATTCTTGGTTTACTCATGATGAGTGCAAGACTAAAAGCTTCAGTATGTTTCTTTTCGACTCCATTCTAAATCGAGCATTTTATAGTTTTTAATATTTCACTTTAGAGCACTTTTGTTCGCTTTAGCAATACTTAGTCTAATCTTAATATACACACCTTTTTTCTCTTAATGAGCATCGTCAAATCATCATTCAGACAATTAATTTTTCGGGAGGAGGACGCCACCTTTGACCATTTTCCTTTGCACATGCCTTTGCCTAGGGACTACGCTACAAGAAACCCCCCCCCCCCCTTTTTTTTTAAATCTTTTGTTTTTTTTAGTAGTGAAGCTTGGCACTGCAGAGCATTTGGAGACCTAACAGTGTATTATAGCTTTTAGGCATACATATTATTTGCCACACATTTTATCTGTGTATCAAAATCCTTTGAATGGATTACGTTCACAGCCCTCAAATTGTTAGATATGTTGAATACTCATAACAATTAGTTACTAAAAAAAAAGTTTTATGCAATCTACTTTGTAATGTGTGACGATTATTCAATTATTTAATTAACGTATTGGTTTTGAAATCAGAATGGGACCTAACCTCAAACTATTTCAATAATGTGCTAACTTCTTTTTTTTCGATTGAGGAGAAAATAAATCATGAAAATAATCTTCAGGATAAACTTTATTTAGAGGTGCATCATACATGTTATAGGGGTGCGTGAAAATCCACAAATTTGGTAGAAATTCACAATAAATATCAAATCCGTAGAAATACCTGGAGATTTTACAAATTAATGTTCTTTATCAAGAATGAAAGTTATCTTTTTTTGAACGCCAAGAAATATTGTATCTTATTCCATTCGGTCTATAGGTAGTACATTACCAACAAGCGAAACTTCAAAATCTGAAGAACGTGAGTATCATTAATTTTCAAGCATATACACTTTCCACAGATCTCGACACTTCATTCTTTTGGTAAAAAGAATGAAGTGAGAAAAGATAGAGTGATACTAATATAAGTCTAATAATAATAATACCTGGTATTTATAATGCGCCTTTCCCAAAGTGGCCCAAATCGCGCTATTATTATCCCCGGTCATTGGATTCTGGCACGCCCGCACGCACACAATGTATGCACATTCTCCACCCCCTGGGGAGCATTCCAGCAATGGGCAGTACAGTGACGCTCAGGTTGCTAAGCAAACGACATTAACTTTCGCATCCTACCGGGTACTCATTTAACACCTCGGTGGAGAGTGGCAAATGCAGATTAACGTCTTGCCAAAGGACGCTAGTGCTGCGGTGGGATTCGAACCCCGGACCTCCTGGTTCACAGTCCGGGGACTTATCCACTGATTCACAACACCTCTAATGAGTGTTATATCTCTAAATTGATGTTCGATGATTGTACATAGTTTATATTTTACCTTGATGCCTGATACATGTATGTAAAATTAATCTGTTTCCTTTCATGAAATATTTTCATGCTGATTATTTTCATTTGAATTTCTAAGAATGTTATTAATCTTAAAGTTGTTGGTCATACTCCTATTTTCATTTCATTTCTAATCATAACATGGTACATGCATTTACAAATTTGCATCATATTTCTTTTCTTGTATGTGTCTATCCTTGATTTATAATGTAGAAGGTCCTGGAGAAGATGATGCTGATTTTACAAATTCCTTGTCAGTGTCAATAATCATCACCATCATCATCATCATCATCGCCGTCGTTCCCATCATCTTCGCCACCATCATCTTCGCTACCTTCAAGATCAGAAATCGACAGAAGTTTTCCTGGTAAGTTTGGGTCACTTATCAATCACCATGATTACGGTTCCACAGTTACAATTGTAGTCTCAATCGTTGGTAATTTACTAATCTAGTTAAACCCGACGCGCAATCTAAAGTCAAGTTTAACAAAGGAAAGATTAGACCTCGGTCGATTTTAGACCCAGGATTGGGTTTAAATCCTTTAACAGAATACGGGCCAGGCGGTCAGATTGAGGGTATATTATTTGCTGGAATGGACATAGCGACCCTAAACAAATTTCAAAAATAAGAAAAAAGATGAAGAAAACGAATGACTGTTGACAAGACTTTCATCCGTAATTTAGCGAAGAAAAAGTTTGAGCCTTAAAGAACTCTTCGATATTTCACAAGTAATATATGATTACAATTACCATCTCACAGAGGCATAACTCAATTCAAGTAAAATAAACTTTAGCGAATTCTTTGAATCGTGGACACAAACATAGTTTACTTCGGAAAGGAACTGTTCATGGCTAGTCGACGTAGCCATAGCAACGTTTGTAGTTGAAAGTGCAGAGAGGCGTCACATTCCAGCCAAAATAGGATTTTTTATTTATTTTTTTTTTTTTGGGGGGGGGGGGAATGCTGTCATTTTTTTGTCATTGCTACAAATATCTTCGTAATGATAAGTTAATACAGATGGAGACCCTATGACGAATAAAAAATATCTGACGGAATGAAAAAGATGTACAATTGAATCCTACCGGTACCCACTTACTACACTTGGGTAGAGTAAATGTAATAATAATAATAATATAATGTTTTTATATAGCGCAATTCAACACAGAAATGGTTCTCAAAGCGCTTTACAAACAAAAGTATGTTACATATTTAGATTAAAATATAGACCGGATCCAATCAAAACATTCAGATAGGACGTCTGATTACGTAGAGTCCACATTTAGACTGATCAAGCTGATAATTAAATAACGAACCAATTACAATTACTGTACATACAAAAGAGCAAGCTGTAAATATAGGAAATTACTGACATATAATTATACAATGCACTTATGAAATTTCCAATTGTTGTAAGCTGCACGAAATAGGTGGGTTTTCAGTTGTTTTTTAAAAAGTTCAGGACCGGGGTTCAGGACTAGTTTGAGATCTGAGTGACTGGGGGAGGGTGTTCAATAGGACTGGGCCTGCATATGCAAAAGTCCTTTCGCCGTAGCTTTTGGTCCTTCTTGAGTTCACCTGGAGCAGATTCTGAGAAGCAGATCTGAGAGTTCTTGAAAGGACATTATGGACTAACCAGTTCAGATATGTAGTCGGGTGACATATTGTGTATAGCCTTATATACAAGTAAAATGACTTTGTAGTGAATCTGGTATTGCATACGCAGCCAATGAAGCTCAGCATGTATTGGTGCTATATGATAATGCTTCTTACGCCTGGTTACCAGTCGGGCTGCCGAGTTCTGGATTTTCTGTAGCTTACTAATCTCCTTGTCAGGAAGACCACTTAATATGCTATTGGAATAATCCAGAACAGATGTCACAAATGCATGGACAAGGACCTCTGTTTTTTGCTTGTCAAGAAGAGTTCGAATCTTTCCTTTTCTTCTTAGCGCTAAGGAGGCACTACCCCAGACATTGTTAACATGTTTACGCATGTTAAAGTAGATATTCAAAGAAAATCACAAATATGGCAATTAATGTATCACTAGAAACTGGGAAGCTTACAGATGGCAATCGTATAAGTTTTATGTCAACTGCGTATCTGATGATTATAAAAACAACACAAATAAAAGCTCTTCTCAGCATCTGGAATATCCGAGGATTCGCCAGAAATATAGCGATGTTTTGATGTCGTCACACTCGGGATCGATCCTGCTTAAGCAGACGACGTCCTATAATGAATGAACGTAATTGCAATGCAATTATTTATCAAATTATAAAGAGTATTAAGGTGTATTTAAACATGACCTTATTTCACACCATTATAAAGGGAAAGTGAAACTGATTCTGATAGCTATAACCGTTTGATTGTAAATACACAGGAGAAGGGTCAATGATCAATGAAATAAACCCCACTTTCAAATTGAAAAGCCCTCCGAATAATAGCAGGATGGTATTCGTTCCCTGTTGAAACGCCGAACATGCCCCGGTGCAAGCAGCTGAAAATACAATGGCGTCTCATTTTGTTTACAAGTGACTGATTCCTTTATTTTTTTAACGCTGCATTTTTCATCAAAATAATACCATACACGAAGTAAGAGTGAGGCAACAGACTAACATTAAGACTGACGCTAGTGAAGGAAGAGAAATAAGTGAAGAGGAGATGACAAAATAGGCTCTGAAAAATGTGTAAGATGTTATGGGACATCGTCTGCTTAGACAGGACTGGTCCATGGTGTGTCGTCACATATCTCAGCAGCGTTCGAGGAGCTCTTCAGCTGCTATATCGGGGGCTGTATTTTACCGTTTTATAATTGATAATAATCATTACTTCAAATGTTTCCAAGCGTTGAATTTGGATAACCTTGTTTAATTTATGCCATCTATGCAATAATAAATATTAAGCCAATATTTAAAATCATTAAAGTTCTACTTTAAGATTGCTGTCGAGGAATCACGAACTACTTCTGGGGAGCGTTTCATGAAAGGAAGTTGTCGGATATTTTATCGACAACTGTTATAAGCTACTAAAATCCTTGCATCTGATTGGCTGGGAGCAAATTTGTCAGATAAAATATTTGACAAGTCCTGTCATGAAACGCTCCCCGGATGGCAAGACTTGGCACTCTCCAGATCAATGTGTTGCCAAACAACGTTAGTGCCATATTCAAGTACCCAAGATCCTCTTCTTTCTGACTCATTAATATTCAAATCTTGGGTATTTGATTCTAGTTCGTCGTGACTTGGCCGTGAACCAGAATAGCCTGGTGGTTAAGTCGCTGCCCGGCAAGCAGTTGTAGATGACAGGTTCGAATCCCGCTGGTTCCAATTTTTTCTGACTTGTGTTTTTCATTACAGATCGAGCATACGATCTTTAACACTGGGAGTAATATGCCGAAAGATTTGTTTACAAATTAAAAATTCCTCCCCAGTCAAGCTTCTTCGCTTACTAACGTTAGTGCCGTACAGGAATCGAACCCCGTAACTTGTGATCTGCAGTCCGATGAATTATCTACTAGACGGTCTAGACCACAACACAAAATGTATTTTTCAATTGGGTCTCTAGTTGGTCTCGTTTGTGTGACTGGGATAATAGCTGTAACCCAAGCTGTACTACATCCTTTGTTCAATTACCTCGTAATGTATTAAGTTTGGGAATATTTCCTCAATGCTGTAATGAAATAAAACACGCATAAGTTTCATGCAAGCTTCAGTCCCATAAATCGTTATTTAATTAGAAACAACATTAAAGGAATCTTACGTTCGATTCCTTCTGACGGCTCCTTGTAGCAAAGGAGGTGCAGATCATTACAGGTTGCATATTGTAGTGATCTTTTCCAGCAAACAGTTATTAATCACGAAGTATTTCTACATGCACTTGCCACGATTACAGGTCTGCTAGATCACAGATGCCAATCACGAAAAAAATATATGATCAAAAAGCAGGTAAGATGGATGCATAATAATATTGTACATGTGTGTAAATGAAAGCATGGCTGTCTGCATATGTGGCATCATGGTTTGCATGAAATAACTATTATGACGATTGTGGCTCTCTCCCCATCTGCAACATTAATTCTATTGCCCACTGAAAGTAGCTAATTAATGCAAGCAGTCACTGATTTGGGCCTCTCACTCTGTGGAAAACGAGAGTTTTAAAATCGCAGGGGGCAGACTACATCCTACTATTTCTCTTATACATGTATTTAAAGTCTTATTTTTTTTCTTAAAACTGAAATTTTTTCCTTTTTTCATTATGTCTGAAAGTCACTACTTTGCTAAATCTAAAGACTTTCCCATTTTGGAAAAAAAGGTATCAATTATCAATAAATATAAAATCGAAAGCTAATTAATATTTGCTTATTTTGTGGTAAATCTGCTAAAGATAAGTTTTAAAAGAAGAATTTGCCGATTTCTGCTTTAAAAATTATAGAACCAAAGTTCCCAAGGTCTAAGCTTTACATTGATATCAAATTTGGCTGCCCGTTTCTGCTAGTTTTCGAGTTAAAAGCCAATTTTCTACCCCCCCCCCCCCCCCCCCCCCCCCATGTTTACACTTGTTTAAGCCTAAATGGAGCTACCGCTGAAGACGCACAATGGCCCCGTAGCTCTGGCGACGACCAGAGCCATCCATACGCAGAGTTCGGCAAACTCGGCTCCATGTGTGTAACAATATGGCGCATGTTGCTTTGTTAGGCAAGCATACAACAAAGGAATATACGCCATGTTGTGACTAGCTGAAACCGAGTTTGCCAAACTATGTGTATGGATGGCTCTGGCGACGACTAGAGTACCTTTATAGAGAGTAGCGACATACATGTAGACGTCTGACTTTTCGGGAAACACAATGGCGTTTAAATTCTTGCTATTGAGAACACCCAGGTGCTAATCGGAATTGAATAGAAATGTTGAATAACACAAAATGGCGTTCAAATCATGAGTTGTCGCTACTCTCTTTATGTAGGTACTCTAGCGACAGCGCCCTCTACAAGCGAAATACGCGTGATGCATTCGTTTAAATTGCAAGTTTATGAGTTTATTCGTCTGTTGGCACAGTATAAGCCTTATCAGTGTTATCAGTAATGCATGTCATGGGGTTGTTATTGGTTCTTTTTATTGGCGTGTGTGTGTGTGTGTGTGTTTTGAATTTACAGTCATACGATTTCCTTTTGACAAAGTTTGGTCCATGGGCTAAATGGGGTGAAATCGACCTGACTCGGCAGTCTGTTTCGGGGGCTCTGGGGACTAAACCTGACGGTTACGACTAGACTGACTTTTTTGTCATTAGATGGTCTCAGTAAATTTAAGAGGGTCATAATCAATGACTTATGGCGGTCGTAATTTTAGGGGTAAACCTTTTATAGGCTTGATTGAATTGAATACATCGGGAGGGCTCTTCGCCTAAATAGCAGAATTTAATGTAGCTTTGGTCCACATTAATTCATTCAAACTGCATGTATTTAACTAGTTTTGCCATTTTCATTGCACATGTTGTAATGCTTATTCTTTCTAATCGTAATCGTTCCCTGGTAAATTGCTTTGTTGCTTTCATGTGCATTCCATCTATGACTACAGATCTACTATGAGTGATACATTTATGGAAATTCATTTCTATTTTCTTCCTTGCTGTAGCTCCTATTATTCAATTGCCGTTTGGTCTAATGACACTAACTCCCAATGCCCATACATCATTCACACAATCATTACTTCGTTTATCAACATTTCATCCAATCGTCATTTTGTCCAAAAACCATATCGTTCAATGAAAATTAATCTATAAACATTTTGCCCAACACTAATTTTATTTGTCCACATCCATTTGTCCACATTCCAGTTTGCATAGTATTCAGTTTGTCCAAAAACCATCTTTTAATAACATAAACATTTGTCTATTTCACATTAGGTCTTTAATCATTCATCCCAATGACCAATTTGTCAAGTAATTGTTCTTCTATTATCCTTTTGGTCTCATCATTAATTTGGCTATTTAGCATAGGTCTGTTTTATCATTTAGTTCAATGACCAATCAGTCTAATTATCATTTCTCTACTGCCCAGTTAGTCTGATAGTCATTCGTAGCAATCATCATTTAGGTACAAGTTTTTTGTGCCATCTATAGTAGCTATATAGCCTGGATTATGCATTTGCATTTAAATGTATACTTAAGGGAATGTGCCATCATCTGCTCACCACGTTCCAAACAAACTCTAATTTCCAGATATACATGTAAAGCTCACATTAGTTAGAAGTTGAATATTTGGAATATTAATTTAGCGTCACAAACGGTAAGTATACATGTACATGTCTGTTATGTTTGTTATACCTTTCATTTCTATAATTCCCATACTCATTCTAAAACCGATAATTGTTTATTACCATAAATGAGACAGGAAGGAATTGGTACTATATTGATTTGTTTAATCTGTGTAACTTGGTTTCTTGGACCCAAAAGGAAACAACCAAACACAAGTTTACTACAGGTGCTCCCTTATCCTACTAATTCTGACCGTTCATTTAAATGGAATTTGGCCTGATGATAATATTATGAATTGATATTTACCGTCAGCACATTTTATACGCACAAGTTTATTCATTTTGAATGGAAATTAGGAATTCGTAATGTGAATCTTAAAAAATCCTTTTCTATCCGTAGGGGAAGATTCTTAAGACGCAGGAAATTCCCCTCCAGAGAAGGACGGAGAGAGCCGAGTTGGTTCGCAACGCACAATCGAACAGCTTCCAATATGAATGACGAAAACTCTCCCATGACTACATTTCGCTTCAACTCTGATGGTGAATCCCAACCTGCAAATTTTCACACTCGACCGCAGCATGCTCACGATAATATTCGAAGCCCTCAAATTTTAGATAATTTCCATCACTTCAACAAACCATCCAACAAAGAGAGAACCATTATCAAACAGAACACAATGAGGCAAACTCATACTATTCAACAATGGGTTTTGGTATTACAAATGAAAATAACACGATGCAGACAAAATGTGCCTATGTTTATAAACATAGGCAGTAATGAAAATTCCTATGAGCTTGCAAGTATTCAAGGGGATATTCAAAATCCAAGAGAAACAAGTGAGTGCAAGACGCAAGGGCGTCAATCGCTCCTCAAACGTGGGGGACATATTTTTGTATTCTTTTAAATTAGTAATTTATATATATATATATATATATATATATATATATATATATATAGAAAGTGTTCTGCGTCGGTTTAGGTAAAATAAAAATAGAAAAGACAAATATAAATCAAAAAACCGTAGAGATGTCAAATATCCGATATTTCGGGCCTTTGTCAAGGAATGACAAATTTATTAAGCGTCAAGCAAAAATAAGGGCAAATAAAAGACGCGCAAGATGGTCGCGTAGAAACAAGATGTAAAAGACGCGCAAAATGGTCGCGTAGAAACAAGATGTTAGAACGCCCCAGAAGTGACGTAACAATACATCAATAAATCAATATATATATTACTATTTCCGATCATAGGGGGAATCCTAACAATGCGGTTTATTCCGTCACAATAAAAATTGGGCGTTACGGGGAATTTCAACAATAGGCCGAGATAAAAGGATTTCCTCTATGGCCTCGAATAGAGTTATTCTATATATACATGTATATATATATATGTTCGATTCCCGGCGGAGACATTTTTTCAGCCTTTGCAAAAAAATTTCAAAAAGGGAGGACAGCTCTGGGGAACTTTGATTTAAGTTACGCAACCATTATTCTCTCATTTCCTTTCGCATTGTATTTATTTCCACGAGAGTTGCCAAAGCTGTTGTATATGTTATTTCCTTACAATTATATATATATATAGAGAGAGAGAGAGAGAGAGAGAGAGGCAACAAAATAAGTACACTCGTACACTCATAATCCGAAGAAGGGCTAAGTGCCCGAAATCTTATTAAAAGCGTGGTACCAACAGCTACGTCTGCAGGTGTACTTATTTTGTTGCCTCTATATAATTAGCACCCGAGTACACTACCCCACCATGTTAAAGAGTATAAGCCAATTGTTGCTTTTGTAAGGAAATAACATATACAACAGCTTTCGCATTATATATATATTACAAAAGGTTACATTATAGGTGAACATTATAGAAAACCTGTGAAATTTCTTGCCTTTATTAGAAGGCATTCATATCAAACACTAAAACAATGAACTGATAGTAAATTTTATTTACCATTTACATGTATGTAGTTTTTAGTTTAACATTACACGTTTTATTTTCAATATAAAGTTTAAACTCTTTATTATATTCCGTTGTCTTTGCGTATATCAATTATTATTACACGCCAATTTCCATTGCCCTTTACATATTTAATGTCTTGATTTTTGTTTGAATAATTAACTTAAGATAGTTTAATTGCAACCCCCCTTGTAACAGTTTATAATTGACTACTAGTGGTACCTCTGTCATATGCCTCTTTCTGACTATTTTCACCAGAACAATGCATCTTATCTATTAGAAAATCAATTTCAGGAATATATGAGAAATGTTGACTGTAAGTCGACTTTCTCTAGTATCCACTTTAATTGTCGAAGCCTTAGGAAAAATTACAGTGGTATATTTGATTATATTGATACTCTTTCACACAATTTTGATATTGTTGGTCTAACTGAGACCTGGATTAATGAAAACGAAGATATTTCTATTTTTGTACCAAAAAAGTATTCATTTGTACATTATGGAAGGAGGTGGTGTTGGAGTATTAGTAATGTGGAAAGTTGGGTTTTTTCCTTAACATGGAGGGTTGGGTTTTGGCTTTAATGTAGAAAGCGGAGTATTCTTTGTATTCTTATGAAAGTCCCTGGGACTATTGGCCCTGGGCACCTCTGGTGATTAAGTAAGGAATGTAGACAATTTTATGATGCAGGTGTGACTATATAACTTGGGATGGGCTGTTAAATATTTTGAATAGCCCAAAGCGTGGGTTTTTACGTCTTTTGAGTAGAGAACCTCGGTACTTTAATGTCCTTACGTGTAGTGATGTAATCCTGCCTGTTAGCAGGGAAATAAGGGGGGTGGCCATTCTGTTTCCTTTCCTTTGATTGGCTGACATTAATTATTCATAGCGCAATAATTTTTGTGGTGGGGTGAGTAGGTTTGATTGTAATACACGAGGTAGAGTGTTGCCAATTTGCGATGACGATAATTTATTGGCGCGGCGTGAGTACGCCCTATTCGCCTTGTACGTTGCGTCGCCTTTTACTGGAGACTTCTCATTGCACCGCAAATTGGCAATCTAGAATTATGCCTCGCATCAATGATTAGGAGAGAGTTACATTAGGGCTTCGCCATGTTGGAAATGATTCTCAATACTTTTTCTTGACGGTTAAGGCGGATTCAAGGTGCCCTTCTGCAACAGATATTTCGTGCCTTTCTTTTCTTCAATGTACCGTATATTCAAAGTATCATTACTTACGATGGAGCTGGGATATATTTGATGGACTTGGCGATTGGGTTTTTCAATAATGGGTATGTACAACAGTAATTGTTATGTATTAAATGTACAGTACCTTTCTATGTGCCTGCGTTCCGGAAATCGGAAACGCTTGTATCTCTATGGAAAATAATGAATACACGATGTCTAAAGAGACGTTCCGATGATAAAACAATTAATTCCAAGTATGTTGTACCCATGTGTAACCTGTCAGGTGCAGGTCTATGTAATAAATCTATAAACAAATTCAGGTGTATGTTATATAGAATATTTAGGCACAATTATAAAATATTGTACCCATGTGTAACCTGTGACAAATTCTATAATTTGAAGTCGATTGCCCATGCTTATTCAGTTACGAGTCGGCTGCTAATGTTTGATGATGTTACTGAGATTTTTAGTTGAATTGACTGATATTTTGAATTTAATTACAGCAGTTGAGATTGGAGGGCTTGCGGTCGATGGTCCTTGGTACTGAGAGGTCCGAGGGACAGGTTTATCTTGGGTAAGCCTTGCTTACAGATGTAATGATTAAATTATAATTAATTAATGGACTACTTGGATATGCACCATCAACCCGAATATAATTGGTTTGATTAACTTAGATTATTTGATTAACTTAGGTTGTGATAATTTATAAGAGATTCTGGGCGTGTCCCCTGGGGTATGCTGTTAGAAGCACAGTGTAGGGTATAGTGAGGGGGGCTATACATTTGCCTCGAGGGGTATGCCGCCGAGGCGGCGGAGGTTGTGGTTAGAGGGATTTTACAAGTATGGGATTTGTATGTCATCTGTTGGAGAGTTATGACGATGTTCCCGTTTTGCCGGTCTTCCTTCTGTTCCGTATGGCGGAACGAATGAGTGGATAAGGATGCACTTGGTAAACTGACCACGGTGACTCTTATATGTAGATAGAACTTGTGTAATTTTTCCTGGTGATACACTTTATGCTGAATTTATTAGATTATTTTGTTACAAATATTCAAGTTCTATCAACTTAATTTTTATTATCCATTACTTGCAATTCACATTTTTTTAATAATGTTTTTTTTCTATTTTATTGTACGTTTGCCCTATTCATTGCATTGTGGGAACGCGGAACCATTTGTATAATTGTTCCCTAATTACCTTATCAAAGATATTTCATTAAGCTTGATTTTACTTGACCTTTGACAAAGTTCAAATCTTGAATTATGTATGATGAAGTATTAATGACAAATATTAATGTCCAAATATTTATTTTTGATAAATATTCAGGTCATATCTTACCCTGGATCATTATAAAGAAAACTCAAATATGTATGTCTTTGTCCTTTGTCTTTTGAACAATCTTTTGCATATTATCAAATATGTATTTCATGACGCTCACTCTAACGTGGAACCATCATGAGATACTAATATTGATGTCCTCCTCTTTGCTTTTTCTTTGCTATTGAAAAATGAGGAAAAGCTCAGTTTTATTTTTGAATTGTATTTTGAATTGAAATCTGAAGTGATTGATACTTCTAAATTGTCAGGATTATCTTAAGGATGATATTATGCCATGCACTTTTTGAACCGCTTCGCTTGTAAAATGTGCATGTCAGGAAATTCGCTCTTTAAATTATCATGAAAGCTATGGTTCGCTCTTTAAATTATCATGAAAGCTATGGCTAAGGTAATTAGATTCAAGATGACAAAACCGAAAGTTCCTCTTATTTAAATTTTCTATCCCAAATTATCACAAGGTATCATGAGTAGAGTTCAATTGTTGATTAAATTGAACGAGTATTAGCGAGGAGTACGAGTTAAAATTGATGGCTGAAGGAAAATTGATTTATTGTAAAGAGTTAGATTGAGAATAACCTGCAAATGTCTTGTGAAACCTCATGGGTGTAGAAATGGTTGTGGAATTATGAGCCGAGTAGAGCATAGGGTTCTAATCGATTGGTGTGGTGCCCACCATTCCTATACCGATGAGGTTTAATAAAAAATGATACTGTATTTGATTACGAGTTGATATTAATCAAATGTATTACAATTATATTTTGCAGGGTTTTTTTGTCATGACGACAAAATAAATATCAACAACTACAACCAATCTGTGTCCGTCTTTTTTGTGGCCTAACCCACTTTCGAACTTACTACAGTAAATGAAAATATAAAGTTTTTTTTCAAAGGTCAGATTTGTCATTTATTTGTGAAAAACTTGAATTGGTTTTCATCGAAATTCCAAGAAATAGTGATAGAAATGTGCTAATGGGGGTTCTCTACAGACCACCCAATCAATCTATTAATTCTTTTTTAAATGATATGTCCTGTTTTGTCTAAACTCCGTAAAGAAAAGAAAGAGTTATCTCCTGGGTGATTATAATATTGATCTTATAAAGTTGGATTCATCCTCAAATGTAAATGATTTTATCGAAATGATGCTTTTAAATTGCTTTTATCCTGCTATTTTGAATCCTACTAGAATTACTACAGACACAGCATCTCTTATTGATAACATATTTTCAAATACTCAAGATAATATACTGAAGGCTGGAATTCTTATGACTGATATAACTGACTATTAGGCCTTGGTTAACTAATGATCTTAGGAAGAGATGTAAAAAGAAAAATAAGCTGTATAAGAAATTTATTCTGAAACCATCTCCTACTCGTGAGATTAATTACAAACATGTTAGAAATTCATTAAATAATGACATTAGGCATGCAAAACAAGAATATTTTTATAAGAAATTTAACACTGTCAAAAATGATATCAAAAGGCCTGGAAATTATAAAGCAAAAACGCCAAAATAACAGTCCCGAATATGTTATCAAAGATAACCTAAAGATAACTACTAAACTCAAAATATTTACTGCAATAAATCATATATACCTACCTATTATGCCTGTAGTCTTGACTACGGGACCCCTTCGAGAATTTAACACACATGAGTCACAATATTGTGCGCACCCCCGTAATCCTATTGTCCCCTTCGCCACTCACGCGCGTCAACACGCTATGGCCATCTTCCTCTTTCTTGCTCGCCCCCGACGAGTTAGGACGTATAGTCACAGCGCTCCTGAAATCAGGTCGTATAGTATCTTTTTGGTGCGCTTTTTCACATAGTTAAAGCACTTTTAGGTACCTATATTCGTTTAGATTATAGTACTTTGTGTTTTAGTAGTCACTCTTGCCGATTGCAAGGGGGGGGGGGGGGCTGTTGTTTCCCGTACGGTAGCGTTCACTCGCTCTGATCCGTTAGGGGAGACGCGCCCCACTACTGCAGGGCAACCCACGGGCTTAGTCCATGTTGGTCTGGGTTCTCAAACCCTAGCCCCCGGCAAACGCCATATGGGGGAACGAGTACTTTCTGGGCTGTCTCAGTTGCCAGCTGATGGGAATGCTCGAGCTAACAATTATGGACGCTCTTCGGAGCAACAGGTGTTTTCACCCGAGTGCGTGACTACTAGTGCTCCCCTATTGCCGCTTTCGAGCGGTCCAATAGTGGGTTCACATGCCTTTAGTAGTCATCGGGCACATACCGAGTCATCTCGGTCTGCCCACGCACTGGGAGCTTTTAGCTCCCAACCCATGGCTACGGCATCTTCTTGCCTAGCTAATATGGGCGATTTGGGCGATTCTCTAGGCTTACGCCATGAGCGCTCCAATCCCTTTATGGGAAGTGAACGTCCCTCCGCGGAGGGGTCGGTTCGTGTTTCCGAAGAGGCTTCGGGGATCCGAACGAATCCGATTAAGCGTTCTAAGAAAAGGGTTTCGGCTACGACTCTTGTCGAGCCAGCCAAGAAAAAGGCCAAGAAGAACGCGAAGAGCGGCAAGGCTTTGCTGGCCTCTTGCCCGTCTGGCCTGGCTGACCCGGCTAGCTCCTCTCAAGCTGACATGTTCAGTATGATGCGGGCTTTTGCTCAGAATCAGGGTTGGTCCTTTGTACCGGCTTCTTCAACCCTGACTTCTGTCCCTATTCAGGGATCTCGCTTTGAGTCTAATCAGCCTTTTGTGATTGATTCCTCTTTGTCTGAGACTGATTCGCATGTGCCTCCTATTCCCGCGGCCCTCGGGGCTCCGCCGGGCGAGGAGACTTTTGGTGAACCATGCGGGGACCCGCCTGCGGAGGCCTTTGTTAGCGTTCCTTTGTCTCATTCCACTCGGGTGGAACCAGATTTGGATGCGTCCTCTCAAGCTTCGGTTCCCGAATCGCTTGGGCAGGCGGAGTCTCAATCGCTCAATCTCTGTGGAGTGGAAGCGATTGCTTTGTTGTCCAAATATCTCCCTGAAGTTCAGTCAACCCGCGCGCAGGGTTCGACTTCGCGTTGGAATTTCAAGCAGCAGGTCTCCTCTGAGGGTATTGCTCTTGAGGTTTTCAAGCTGGAGTATGACCGCATTGAGGCCGCTCTGTTGGTTAAGCGATCTAATGCGGTCAGGGGTAAGGCCTTTGCCTTTTGTTCTCAGGACCAAGACAGCTTTTTCAAGGCTAAGATTCTTTCTCCTGAGATTTTAGAGGTTGGTCGTCGCTTGCAGGCGACTAATCCGCTTACCTCCGCTGCGTTCAGGGCGGAGGATAAGATTTGGTCTAATATTGAAAACCACATTAGGTCAGGGATGCGTTTGGCGGTTTTTCAAGGGCTTCTCTCTGACCTTAGGTCCAGGGCGGAGGAGTTGAATGTTACCGATGGTGACAAGCTGATTATTGACGACTTGCTGCATACTCTTTTTTGTCTGCAGTGGTCGCAGCTTTCCACAGCAGCTGCTTCGGCTACGTTCCGTCGCAGGACCTTGGCTCTCTCAGCACTGGGTGTTAGAGAGTCGGGCATTGCTCAACTTCTCCGAGATGTTCCGTCTCGGGGTCCTTCGCTTTTTGGTGGTAAATTCGCTACGGTGTTTCAAAGAGAGATCGATGCGCGAAAGCAGATCTCGGATATGACTAAGCAGTTTCACACTAGCTCTAAGCCAACGCGGGCCCCTGTTCGGCGTAGACCTGCTGGTCCCGTTTCGGGTCAACGTAGCCGCGTGTCTAGGGTCCCGCCTCCTGAGCCTCAGCCAGCTCCGTCTCGTGGGAGAGGGAGTCGTGGCAGGGGCTTTTCGAGAGGTTCTCGTGTTAAGGCGATGGCTTCGCAGAAGGCCAAGCCTTATATACTGGATTCTTAGAAAATACTGCATCTTTGTCAGTCAATAGCTATAAAATATATGGTAAGTATCCCATTATGTGTATTTCAAGCTGGCTGATAGATTGCAATCACAATCTGAGCCATTTAAAGTCATGGGCGTGTCAAAAAAGGCCGTTGCTATGGAAACGGTCCAACAAAAAGCTGATATTTGTGAAAAAATCTATAACTAACCATTACAAAATAGAAAGAAAAAAATGTCTGCACAGTCTTTGATAATGTTTTTATATTAGTTGTGACCCTCAGCTTTCATAATTTGCTTGTTTGACATCAAAGTGGTGGTGGGCGTGGCCGCTAGGGCCGTTACCATGGTAACACATAGCGAAACACTGGAATTTAGAAAATACCGTATATTTGTCATTTAGCAGCATAAAAAATATGGTAAGGCCTCTAATATATATGTATTTCAAGCTGTCCTACTGATTCCAACCACAATCCGAGTCATTTGAAGTCATGGGCGTGTCAAAAAGGGCCGTTGCTATGGAAACGGTCCCACAAAATGCTGCTATTTGTGGAAAATATCTATGATTTATCAATACAAAAAAGGAAACAACTGTCTGCACAAACATAAATCATGTTTTTTCTGTTTGCTAGGACCTTCAGCCCTCATATTCTTCCTATTTTACATAACGTTGGTAGTGGGCGTGTCCACTAGGGTTGTTACCATGGTAACACACCAAGGAATTGAATTTTAGAAAATACTATATATCTGTAATTCAACATCACAAAAACAAATTGTACCCATATAACTATATGTATTTTGGGGTGCCCGTTTGATTGCAAGTAGAATCAGAGTCATTGGAAGTCACCGTCATGTCAAAACATGGCTGTTGCTATGGAAACAATATGATAAAAATTGAATATTTCAACACAAAACAAAGAACAAGTAGTATATACAGCTTAAAATGGTGTTTATCTGTCAGCTAGGACCCTCAGCTATCATAATCGAAAGCTTCCTAGTAGCCACAAAGTTGGTTATGGGTGAGACTGTCAAGGTAGCTACCATGGTAAGGCACCAAAAAACAAGAGTTTTAGAATAATAGATAATAATATAAAATTGATTTTACTTACCCAGGATAAGCACATCAGTAATATTACTGCCCTGCAACTATCATTGCCTTGTACACATTTCATACATCTGGGTCAAGCAAAACAAATGTGGGCAAAACACCTTGCCCAGGGATGTAAGCACCGATCAAGGATCGAATCCAAGAGCTCTCGTATGAGAGTGAAAGGCCTTCACCAATATACCACAGTGCTTCCACCATGTATTTGTAATGTAACGAAGTACAATGTAGGCATCTAATTATACACAATTGAAGCTGCGCCTTTAATTGCAATCAAAAGCCGGATTAGTTTAGGTCAGTCATATAAAAATATGCCGTTGCTAAAGGAAAAGAATGACAAGAAAGCTAATATTGATTTTTAAGAAAGGGATATTTATGTCCTATTTATGTCCTATTGGTTCAAATCCAGATTAACAATATTTTCCAGGTTGGAGGCCTCAAGTTCATGCCTGGGAGGACACTTGCTATGACAAACGAAGATGCAAATGTTCAAATAGATATGCAAGGCTTCTGAAAATTCATTGTATTTTATAAGCCAATTCATATTAAAAAGGTACCACTGTACTTAGAGATACTCTCATCTACTGTGCTGTCGTATTGCAGTATTAACTTTGACCACTTGGTAGGTGTTGTACTGTGGCTGTGAGCACCAAAAGCATCTTTAAAATATTGGCATTTCAGAAAGTGGCATTGTTTTGGTTGAACATTATTTTCTGACTGTACTGCTAACTGCAATTAATGTGTCGGTTTTGAGTTCACAGTCATTCTGTGAAATGATAACTGAGGTACATAAGTGTCCATACCCAGTTGACATGAGTGAGAGCTACTTTTATTCCACTTTGCCCCTTCAAGGAGTTCTATAAATGGATGCCATTAGGAATCAGAAGTTAGAGAGCATCCTTGGGATAGAGGTACGGAACATTTTCAGCAGAATTCCTCTTGCAGCAACACCCGCTACTTTGGATGAGGTTGAGGATTACCCATCAGAGTTAGCATGAAGAACAGATACAATAAGGCATTGACAGACTTCAGAATTACATACCAAACTATACTAAGTAAATTTGAATTCCCTCTAGGGTGAAGTGAGGATTCACTCATCATCTTCATCCTAACCATAGAGACAATACTCAAGTATTGCAAAAAATGTATTCTCTTCTAACATAGTGGTGGAGGTATAGATGACACCTATACCTCCATCCTGAGTTCTGACTTTATTCCGCCAAACCAAACCGGAGGAGGGTTGGACAATCTCCTCACCATGACCTTCTTAGCCTGTGATTCAAGCCAGATAAGAGTGCCTCACCATATCAGACTTGTAAGAAAGTCAACCAAGTTTTAATAAAAGAATGCTCAGTTCAAGTAAGGCTCCAGAACGCCTTAAAGCTGTAAAAGATGGATAGACAAACCCGCTGGTGATCACTATTTTCAAAATATTATGGACTTAGCCACTAAACTCTGCCAAAAATATACCCCGCCAAAATGTACGCCATCCTTTATCCAACCATGCTTAAGGCAAGATAGTATTAGAGGAACAATCTCACAAACTATAGGCCATATCTCCTCTAAAGCCAAAAGAACTGCAGCTTAACTGTAAGGTCAACCAATATGTAAACTTATAGGTCTTATGGTCCCCAACACATCAAGTCCATGGCTAATATACGTGTACCCCAATCATGCAAGTCATGAGAATGCTGAGCTGCAATTGCACCAGGGGCCTTCTCAGTGACTCTTTTGAATACCTTCTAGCAAATATAAAAAACTCCAGGCAGGTATCAACACTGGACTTGATCTATGATGAGGCACCCAAAAATTCAATTCTTTGGCCCTGTTTCTGATGAAGTCCAAATCCTAGACCACCTTGGCCATGCTGTTAATCCTTAATGAACATGCAGATTTCCTATGGGTAGGATTAGGGGAAAGTACATGTATGCTAAATTCTATTCCAATCTTCTCAGATTTATTTCAAGTAGACAGGTTTATCATCTTATGAATACATAAGGTTCTGTGACTGAGGTGAATCCATTTATTAAGCCTCCATTGCCTCCCTCCCAACGCCAAGGAATAGAGGTGGAAGCATAACTACTCAAGTACAGCTAACCAGTTAGGATCAGCTGTTGTTACTGCAACGGTCCCCCACATGGCGGATTAAAAAATGTCTTTGCAACATAATTGCCGCTGTGTAATAACAAAAATCTGTCACCCTTTTAATAATAATACTACCATGGCAACAACCATGTTTTGACATTACTATGGCCTTAAGTGATTCGGATTATGACTGTAATTTAGTGTCATAACTCTGGAAGTTTATGATATGTATATCCAGACCAATATTTTGTGTTTTCTATTATTGAAACAGAATATATATATATACATGTATATGTTATTTTCAAACAATTTCCAATATTTTGATGGTGCGTTGCCATAGTAATGGGGCTGGTGCTCACACCCACCATCGGCGTCAGTTTGAGACCAAACGGATAATAAGAACTATAATCGTGTACCTGACTGTGACCTTGAAAGCGCGCAACAGAATTGCACTCAAAAGAGCTGCTTGAAATAGATGTAAAGCCTACTAAATATTTTCACGTTGTTGAATTACACATATATGTCATTTCTTATCTTATTACCATGGTAACAGCCCGAGTGGTCGCCCAGTATCCACCTTTGTGGCAGTCAGGGAGGATATGATATCCAGGGTCCTAGCTAACCTACAGGGGAAAAACCTCATTTCAGGTTGTGGATACCCTTACTTTATGCAGTGCATTGGATAGTTACATATTTTTTCACTAATATTTATTAATTCACCATAACATTTCTATAGCAAAAACCATGTTTTGACATAACTGTGACTTCCAATGACTCAGATTTAGCTGACAGATAAACACCATTTTAGGGTGTACATACACCTGTTCTTTGTTTTGTGTTGATTAGTTACAGAAATATTCAATTTTTATCATACTGTTTCTATAGCAACAGCCATGTTTTGACATGACGGTGCCTTCCAATGTCTCTGATTCTACTTGCAATCAAACGGGCACCCCAAAATACATATAGTTAGATGGTTACAATTTGTTTTTGTGATGTTGAATTATAGATATAGAGTATTTTCTAAAATTCAATTCCTTGGTGTGTTACCATGGTAACAACCCTAGTGGTCACGCCCACTACCAACTTTATGTAAAATAGGAAGAAAATGAGAGCTGAGGGTCCTACCTAACAGAAAAACATGATTTAAGATTGTGCAGACAGTTGTTTTCTTTTTTGTATTGATAAATCATTGATATTTTCCACAAATAACAGCATTTTGTGGGACCGTTTCCATAGCAACGGCCCTTTTTTGACACGCCCATGACTTCAAATGACTCAGATTGTGGTTGGAATCAGTGGGGCAGCTTATAATACATATATTAGAGTCCTTACCATGTATATTTCATGCTGCTAAATTACAAATATACGGTATTTTCTCAATTCCAGTATTTCGTTATGTTACCATGGTAACGGCCCTAGCGGCCACGCCCATCATGAAATCTTTGGAAAACAGGCAGATTATGAGAGCTGAGGGTCCTAGCTTACAGAAAAACATGATTTAAGATTGTGCAGACAGTTGTTTTCTATTTTGTATTGATAAATCATAGATATTTTACACAAATATAAGCATTTTGTGGGACCGTTTCCATAGCAACGGCCCTTTTTTACACGCCCATGACTTCAAATGGCTCAGATTGTAGTTGGAGTCAGTGGGGCAGGTTGAAATACATATATTAGAGGCTTTACCATATATTTTATGCTGTTAAATGACAAATATACGACATTTTCTAATTTCCAGTATTTCGTTATGTGTTGCCATGGTAACGGCCCTAGAGACCACGCCCACAATGAACTCTATGGAAAACAGGCAGATTATGATAGCTGAGGGTCCTAGCTAACAGAAAAATATAATCTAAGATTGTGTAGACACCTCTCTGTCTATTTTATACTGATAAGTTTAGATATTTTTCAAAAATATAAACTTTTTATGTTACCGTTTCCATAGTAACGGCCATTTTTTGACATGACCGTGACTTTAAATGACCTAGATTTTGGTTTCAATCAGGAAACTCAAAATACATATATTTAGATGGTTACCGGTCATTTTTCAAATTTCTGAATTAGAAATATTAGGTATTTTAATAAATTCCTATATTTCCTTGATGCGTTGCCATGGTAACGGCCCTGGTGGCCACACCCACCACTAACTATTTGGCAAACAGGCAGATTCTGATAGCCTAGGGTCCTAGCTACCAGGAAAACATCACAAAAAATTGTGCCTAAGGGGGGGGGGGGGAGGGGGGTCTACGTTGGCCCATAGACTATACGGGGGGTGCGCACAATTTTGTGACACATGTGTGATAAATTCTCGAAGGGGTCCCGTAGTCAAGACTACAGGCATAATAGGTAGGTATATAGATTTATATAGTAAATAAGAAAATCAGTGCTGATTTTACAATTTAGTGCGTATCTCCCAAATAATTTTACCCTTATTTTACTGCATTCAGTTGAAGTATTTCTTAATTTGAAAAGTATACTTTATTGTCTGTTTTATTGCAGTGGTATGGATTCGGAAGAAGAAGCAGCTAGGTCAAGGAGACCTGCTTCTTCCGAAGAGTCGTCTAGCAAGACGACTCGGCCTTCCAGAACTCTCCCGAGTACTTCGGTACATGGGGGAGGGAGGAGGGCTAAGGGTAAGTTGCCTAGTGGTGTTTCCTTGCAGAGTTTGCCAGTCTCGTAGCTTGCGGCTTCGGGACGGGTGGCGTTAACTGAGTCGGGATTGTCAACTCCGAAGCCCGTGGTTTCGGGGTGGGTGGCGTCAGATTCTAGTGGTTTGGATATCTAACGATTCCAATCCCCCGGTCGCTGAGACCAGAGGGGGGAGGCGGTTGTTTCCCGTACGGTAGCGTTCACTCGCTCTGATCCGTTAGGGGAGACGCGCCCCACTACTGCAGGGCAACCCACGGGCTTAGTCCATGTTGGTCTGGGTTCTCAAACCCTAGCCCCCGGCAAACGCCATATGGGGGAACGAGTACTTCCTGGGCTGTCTACATTGCCAGCTAATGGGAATGCTCGAGCTAACAATTATGGACGCTCTTCGGAGCAACAGGTGTTTTCACCTGAGTGCGTGACTACTAGTGCTCCCCTATTGCTGCTTTCGAGCGGTCCAATAGCGGGTTCACACGCCTTTAGTAGTCATCGGGCACATACCGAGTCATCTCGGTCTGCCCACGCACTGGGAGCTTTTAACTCCCAACCCATGGCTACTGCATCTTCTTGCTTAGCCAATATGGGTGATTTGGGCGATTCTCTAGGCTTACGCCATGAGCGCTCCAATCCCTTTTTGGGGAAGTGAACGTCCCTCCGCGGAAGGATCGGTCCGTGTTTCCGAAGTGGCTTCGGAGATCCGAACGAATCCGATTAAGCGTTCTAACAAAAGGGTCACTTTTTCTTGGCTGGCTCGACAAGAGTCGTAGCCGAAAATTGCCAAAGCTTTCTTTTATCAGTTGATAAAATTAGTGATTTGATTCGTTTAGAAATTGATGACGTCAGAAGCGAGGACCTTCTTGTGAATGTTTTAATTTGTCACTAGGAGGCGCTATAATTTTCGCTGCATGATGTACACGTGTGTTGATACCCCTTCATTCTAAAGACTCGCCGTTATTTGTTAAATTTTGTGATGAACCCAATGTTGTAAGTAAATGAATATGAGTTATTATTGTAATTTAAGGTTTCATTTATCATATGTATTGATTAGGATGATTATGCTGATTTCATACATGAGTATTATGAGTTTGAAATTTACAACTCGAAGAATGGAGTGTGGGTTCGTATGTATCTGTACAGCGAAGCTTGTGCATGTGTGCAGTTGTGCACATAAACTAATGTACACGTTAATGTGAATCAAATGTAAACCAGCAATTTTATGAATTCAGACAGTGTATGAAAGAAACGTGAATTTTAATTTTAATAAGGACTTATGAGCCAGGCTTTATGCTGGGCATGTGAGTTATTTGTATTTGGATGAGATTGAGGCCAATAAGGATAGGTCATTGTCAGAGTGCACTCGGTGCATAAGGGTTTTGTTATTTAATTGTTTATTGCCAAATTGAAGAACGGTTGACCTGTTAAAATAATTTGATTTATTTACCCGTGCCTTCATGAAATCACAAGAAAATCTGAGTTTTAAGAATTTATTAAGAATATATTTAGAACAAAGAATGAAACCAGAAAGCTCATTATATGCATATATGCAAAGGCATTTATTACGAAACAAATTTATTTTAAAGAGGTTAAAGGGACACTAGAAAATAAATGCTGATATTTGTCCAGTACAGAAGAATATTTTTGTTTATACCTGCATTAATTTATACATTTATTTGATCTGACATGTTGAAGTTACAGTGTATATATAAGATTATTTATGATTGTTTATTTATTATTAAATTGCAGGTTGAACCTTGCCAACAGATACACTACAGAATGCATGGTCTCACAACACTGGTGGTCATGGTGGTCTTTAGAAATTAGATTACGTAACGTCACTTACAGTTCAACAACAAGGTCTTCAGTGACTGTCGTCAGTGTTGTCTTCAGCCAATCAAGATGAGTGAAATTAAAGAAGGAGATTCTGTTAAGCCTGAGGATTCAGCTAGCAATGTTCCATCTCGTACAAGTTCGAGTTCCAGTTCAAGATTACGGGCCAGGGCTATGGCTCGTAGAGCAGCTCTAGCAGCTGAAGCTGATGCCTTACGGAAGAAACAAGAACTTGAAATCGAGCAGCTGAAACTTACTCAGAAAAGGCATCAGCTTGACTTGCAGACAAGGTTAGACATTGCCAAAGCAGAGGAGGAAGTTTACAGCAAGTCTCATGTAGAAGAGTATTCGCAATTAAGTCATGAGAGTGAGGTTTATTTTAATATTGGTAAACAACAACTGGAACCTCATGATCAAGATCAGGATGAGACAATCCCAACTCGTGGTCAGATACTTCCTACCTCATCTCCAGCGGTCAAAGACAATAGCTATGTAACATCTTTTCCTCAGAAGTCAGGAGGTCAGTTACAAAACCGTTTGCTGGAGGCTATAAGTCTGAACAATGTCAACATCGCTCACTTCAATGGTGACCCTTTGAGGTATTTTGAGTTTAGAACATCCTTCGATAACCTGATAGGACGTTCAGCTCTTGATAATGGTGCTAAACTTCTGAAGCTATTCAATAGTTGTGAAGGAGAACCCAAGAAGATAGTCCAGTGTTGTATGATAATGGATCCTGCTATTGGATATGACAAGGCTAGAGCACTGTTAGAAGAGAGGTTCGGCAGTAAATTCAAGATTAGCCAAGCCTGGATGAAGAAGGTCACAAGTGGACCAAACTTGCGACCAAGCGACAAGTCTGGTTTGCAGAGGTTTGCTGATGAACTCAAAATCTGCAATCATACGTTGGCAGCACTGGGAATGATGTCTGAGATGAGTAATCAAGAATATATGATGAAGATCATGGAGAGATTGCCGCATTACCTCAAGGGTAGATGGCTTAGAGTTGTGAAGGACATTCGTCACCATGATCGTGCACCGAACATCACTGATGTAGTGCAGTTTATTTCAGATGCTGCTGAGGAGGTCAATGACCCTGTGTTTGGTGCCTTAGTAGACGTGAAGAAAGATAATCCTCTTTCCAGACGAGAACCTATGAAACAGAAGACTACTAGTTCTTTCACAGCGTCTACAGATGACAAGGACAACAGGAACAATAAGACTTACAAGCGCAGTTGTTATTTGTGCAATGCTGAACACAGTCTCTTTGGATGTGAAGCATTTAAAAAGATGACAGCTACAGAAAGATTGCAGTTTGCTAAGAAAGCAGGCATCTGCTTTAACTGTCTAGTCAAGGGACACATGTCAAGGGAGTGTAACCTAAAGAGGACTTGTTCAGTTGCAGGATGTAGCATGAAACATACAAAGTTTCTACACACAGCTTCTGGTAGACAGCAACAGACAGGAAGTCTTCAGCCTCAATCACAACCTCCATCTGAGTCTCGAGCCCAGCCTGAAGAGCGACCACTTGATACACAAAGTCATGTCACAGGGGCCGGGAAGTTGAAGGTAGCTCTACCGATTATACCAGTACGGGTCTATTCATGTGAAGATAACGTCTCTGTAGATACGTTTGCGATGCTTGATCCTGGTTCAACGACTTCCTTCTGTACTGAAGACTTATCTACGAGGCTTCATGCTACTGGAAGAAAATGCACACTCTCCTTGTCAACATTGGATCATGCAAACAGTCAGTTAGAGTGTCTTGACATTAGCCTCAGAGTTCAGGGGCGTAACACTGATGAGGTAATCACCCTTCCTCATGTCTACACCAAGAAGGCTATTAACATCAGCTGCAACAATGTAAGCCAAGAAGACATCTCAAGATTTCCTCATCTTGTTGATTTGGATATTCTAGACTCTTCTAGTTTTGTGAAGGTGGAATTGTTAATTGGGCAAGACACTCCAGAAGCTCTAATTCCATTAGACGTACGCAAGGGTGAAGATGGTCCTTTTGCCATTAAGACGAAACTTGGTTGGACACTAAATGGGCCGTTGGTAAACACAGATAACACAGAAGATGAAAGTAAGCAAGCATCATCCAACTTCATCTCCAATGATGACAGCCTAGAGGCCCAGTTGAAATTGTTCTGGTCCCTAGAATCCATTCAGGGACTAGAAGAAACAAGAGCAATGTCTGTCAGCGACAGGAAGGCACTTAAAATTTGGGACAAATCAGTTTGTCTCAAGGATGGACATTATGAACTTTCTATTCCTTTCAAGGAAGATCCTCTCAGACTTCCAGATAGTCGTCCCATGGCCGAATCGAGACTTAAGTCACTTCATAGAAGATTGACAAAGGATGAGCAACTTCATATCAAGTATAAAGAAGGGATTACAGATCTGCTCCAGCAAAATTATGCAGAAGAGGTGACAGACGAGGATGAAGACAATATACCGACTTGGTATCTGCCCCACCATCCTGTCTTCAACCCTAAGAAGCCGGACAAAACGAGAATCGTTTTTGACTGTGCTGCGAAGTGGCAAGGAAGATCCTTGAACGATGCCATCATGCAAGGTCCAGACATGACAAATAAGTTGCTTGGAGTTCTACTTAGATTCAGACAAGAACCTATTGCCATGATGGCTGATATTCAGGCTATGTTTCACCAGGTCCGTGTCCCACATAAAGAACGTGACGTACTAAGGTTTCTCTGGTGGCCAGAAGGTAACTTGACGCTTGAACCCAGGGTTTTCAGAATGTGTGTTCATTTGTTTGGAGGGACCTGGAGCCCAAGTGTTTGTAGTTACGCCCTGAAAAGGACGGCAGAAGACCACCAGGGAGAATACAGTCCGGAAGTAGTGACAGCTGTTGCCCGTAACTTCTATGTAGATGATTGTCTTATATCCTGTGAAAACGATGATAAGGCAATAAATGTTGCCACAGAGTTAAGGAGTCTACTCGACAAGGGCGGTTTCAAGCTACTGAAGTGGGCAAGTAATAGTGTGAAGGTCCTTGCATCGATTCCGGAAAGTGATAGAGCCAAGCAAGTAAAAGGGTTGGATCTTAACTGCGAAGCTTTGCCTGTAGAGAGAGCTCTTGGGGTTGAATGGAATACTGAAATGGACTGCTTCAGTTATAAGATAACTCCCAAAGAGAAGCCGCTAACTCGGCGAGGTATATTGAGTGAAGTAGCCTCTGTTTATGATCCCTATGGATTTGCTGGCCCATTCGTCTTGTATGCTAAAAGGTTACTTCAAGGACTGACTGCCATGAAGTTAGGATGGGATGATCCTATCCCTGAAGAATATCGGGCCAGATGGCAAAAATGGAAGGCAGAGCTTCCTAAAATGGAAGAAGTCGAGGTAAGACGATGCTACAAGAGTTCTGACTTTGGACAAGTGATGGAGAATCAACTCCATCATTTCTGTGATGCTTCCGAGAAGGCGTATGGAGTAGTGACATATCTTCGCATGAAGAATGCTGAGGAAGAAGTCAGCTGCAACATAGTCATGGTCAAGTCTCGTCTGGCACCCCTCAAGAAGGTGACACTTCCAAGATTGGAACTCATGGCTGCAACCTTAGCAGTAGCAATGGATAGAATGATCAGACACGAACTTGATCTACAACTGGGAGAATCAGTCTTCTGGTCAGATAGTGCCATTGTACTACATTACATTGCTAATGAAGACAAGCGGTTTCTCACCTTCGTAGCTAATAGGGTTGCCACCATAAGAGAGGGATCAAATCCAAGCCAGTGGAGACATGTGAACTCATCCTTGAATCCTGCAGATGACATCACTCGAGGATTGACTCCAGAAGAGTTGAATGGGAGGTGGCTTAAGGGACCAGAATTCCTGTATGCTGCTGAAGAACATTGGCCTAAATGTCTCGTGCTCCAAGAAAGCAAGTTGGAAAATGATCCAGAGGTGAAACAAGGTCACACTCAAGGAATGTTCTCTTCTGTACACTCAGAAGAAGTTGTCGAAGCTTTGATGGGAAGATACTCGTCATGGTTTCGCTTGAAGACAGCGGTGGCATACATACTGAGACTCAGGTACTATCTGAGATGGAAAGCAGGTCATGAAGTTACGTTCGAAGAATCTCGTGTGAATCAACCTTTGTCTGTGGCAGAGATTATGGAAGCAGAGGAAGCTGTCATACGCTATATACAAAGGAAACATTTCAAGACTGAGTATGAATGCCTTGAAGGAGTGCTGAAAGAAAACAAAGAAAGTGACAAGTCAAACCCAAAGAAGAGTAAGATGTTGAAGTCAAGTTCTTTGTCCAAACTGAGTCCAGAGTTGACAGAAAAGGGACTCCTTTGTGTCGGAGGCCGATTGCGGTATAGCAGGTTTGATGAAGGTTACAAGCATCCTCTGATTCTTCCCAAGAAGCATTGTGTGGTTAAGGTGCTTATAAGATACTATCATGAACTTACTGGTCACTCTGGTCACTCTGGGCAGGAACATGTTCTAGCACGCTTGAGGGAACGCTACTGGATAGTAGGAGGACGCTCTGCAGTGAAAGAGGTACTGCGCAGATGTTTTGTCTGCAAACGACAATCGTCGCAGCCCATGGAGCAGAAGATGTCTGACCTGCCTCGAGAGAGAATCACCCCTGATAAACCTCCATTCAGTTTTGTAGGGGTGGATTGCTTTGGCCCATTTACTGTAAAGCAGGGAAGAAAGGATGTCAAGAGATATGGGTGCATTTTTACGTGCTTGGTAATTAGAGCTATCCATATTGAGGTTCTTCATGCTATGGACACAGACTCCTTCATCAATGGTTTGGAGAGGTTTATCTCGCGACGAGGGAGACCTGAAGTTATCTGGTCAGACAACGGCAGTAACTTTGTCGGGGCCAAGAGAGAACTGAGAGATGAGATCAAGTGCTGGAACCAACGTCAGATCCACCAATTCCTACTTCAGAAGGAAGTTACATGGAAATTCAACCCGCCCACAGCATCTCACATGGGAGGTGCTTGGGAGCGCCAGATAAGAACTGTTAGAAAAATTCTTGGTGCTCTCATGAAACAGCAAAGTCTTCATGATGAAGGATTGACAACTTTGATGTGTAAGGTGGAGTCGATTGTCAATGGACGCCCGATGACAGTGGTGTCTACAGATCAGAGGGATCCTGAGCCTCTGACCCCTAATCACCTCCTCTTGAGTAGGCCAAATGCTGAGTTACCACCAGGGATATTCGATCAGAGCGATCTCTACTCGCGCAGAAGGTGGAGACAGGTACAACACATGACGAATGTGTTTTGGAGGCGATGGACTAAAGAGTATTTGCCGACATTGCAACAACGCCAGAAGTGGATCAGAGAAAAGAGAAGCATCGCAATCAATGACATCGTACTTGTTGTCGAAGACATGCCTCGTAATAAATGGCTGATGGGCCGAGTCGTTGAAATCTACCCTGGAAAGGACAATCTTGTGCGGTCAGCAAAGGTGAAAGTTGCCACGGGAGAGTTGACGCGACCTATCCACAAATTGTGCATGTTGGAGTCCGTGGAAAGTGATGAAAAGTGATATCTTGTTTCAAATATGAAATTGAAATTTCATCATTCTTAGAATAGCGCATTGTTAGCATTGGAGCAAGTGATATCATGTTTATGCTTTATGAAAAAAAAAAAAAAAAAAAAAAAAAAAAAAGAAGGGAATTTCTTGGTGCCAATAATTTAATCCTAGTTTGCATCATAAGCAGGTTAATGTTTGATAGCTTGAAGCAATTTGGATGTCAGTTTGTGACTTTTATTTTGGATCTTGGAGATTCGCATAACTTTGAGTCTGGATACATATGTTTAGATCGCCATCAAATGATTTGCGAACATCTTCAAGGGAAAGGAAGAATGATGCAAGGAGATGACTTTGAGATGAAACTTGATTTTGAACTCTAAAGAAACCTACAGACTCTAAAGATCATAGCCGAAGGATTAACTTTCTAATGTTAATTCTGAACTCAGAACTTTGTTGAACTTCTTGACATTCAATTAGTTGAAACAATAAATTCATTGAAGTATACATGTATGGAAATGCATTCAATTAGACAGTTAAAAATACTGATGAGAAATGCATAAATTTTCCTCTGATATTTGTAACGCAGTATTGAGAGAAAACAAAACAAACTGAAATAACTATTTTCAATCATTTGGGCATTGAAAATGCTTAGGATAAAAATTGGATGCCTTTTCATTATTTTGATGTAATTTTTGCATCGTAAGTGCATGGGTTGTCATAATGTTATTCTATATTGACATCTTGAAATGGTTATTTGGTGTAATATGCATTTTCTAGTTTGAACTGCATATTTTGTGTTTCAAGGCGTCTACGAAGTTTGACAGATACCTTTACTTTGATTTATTTATACAATAAAGGAAAGGGGGATAAACCCTGAATTGTTTTTTCAGGCAAGTAATTTATATCCAAAAGCAAAAAAAATCGAGTCTGATTTGTTAATAAACAAGATTGCAGTTGGCAAATTTTCAAAAAATTAATTTGATTACTCAAGTTTAATGATGTGCAATTATCTTACTGATTAGTAGTTGATTGTTTCCATTATTATTTAAAAGATGAATCAAGTAGATTATCATTCTTTAAACATGCAGTTGTATGTCTTGTTAGGAAACCCTATGTGCAATATCTACTTTTATGCAAAGTGCTATGTTTAACAAATTTAAAGGTACATGAATTCGTTATCTATTGTATGCTCATCTTTAAATAGGATGTATTTTTTAAACACTACTCTTAAGAACTATTAGAGCGATAATTACTACTTTATTATAAATTATTGTGTGTCAATTTACTTGGAGAAAATGTTATAAATGTTCAGTCATTTTGGACTTCGCATTTAAGGGGCCGGGATGTAAATTGCCAAAGCTTTCTTTTATCAGTTGATAAAATTAGTGATTTGATTCGTTTAGAAATTGATGACGTCAGAAGCGAGGACCTTCTTGTGAATGTTTTAATTTGTCACTAGGAGGCGCTATAATTTTCGCTGCATGATGTACACGTGTGTTGATACCCCTTCATTCTAAAGACTCGCCGTTATTTGTTAAATTTTGTGATGAACCCAATGTTGTAAGTAAATGAATATGAGTTATTATTGTAATTTAAGGTTTCATTTATCATATGTATTGATTAGGATGATTATGCTGATTTCATACATGAGTATTATGAGTTTGAAATTTACAACTCGAAGAATGGAGTGTGGGTTCGTATGTATCTGTACAGCGAAGCTTGTGCATGTGTGCAGTTGTGCACATAAACTAATGTACACGTTAATGTGAATCAAATGTAAACCAGCAATTTTATGAATTCAGACAGTGTATGAAAGAAACGTGAATTTTAATTTTAATAAGGACTTATGAGCCAGGCTTTATGCTGGGCATGTGAGTTATTTGTATTTGGATGAGATTGAGGCCAATAAGGATAGGTCATTGTCAGAGTGCACTCGGTGCATAAGGGTTTTGTTATTTAATTGTTTATTGCCAAATTGAAGAACGGTTGACCTGTTAAAATAATTTGATTTATTTACCCGTGCCTTCATGAAATCACAAGAAAATCTGAGTTTTAAGAATTTATTAAGAATATATTTAGAACAAAGAATGAAACCAGAAAGCTCATTATATGCATATATGCAAAGGCATTTATTACGAAACAAATTTATTTTAAAGAGGTTAAAGGGACACTAGAAAATAAATGCTGATATTTGTCCAGTACAGAAGAATATTTTTGTTTATACCTGCATTAATTTATACATTTATTTGATCTGACATGTTGAAGTTACAGTGTATATATAAGATTATTTATGATTGTTTATTTATTATTAAATTGCAGGTTGAACCTTGCCAACAGATACACTACAGAATGCATGGTCTCACAACACTGGTGGTCATGGTGGTCTTTAGAAATTAGATTACGTAACGTCACGTAACGACTCTTGTCGAGCCAGCCAAGAAAAAGGCCAAGAAGAGGGCAAAAAGTGGCAAGGCTTTGCCGGCCTCTTGCCCGTCTGGCCTGGCTAACCCAGCTAGCTCCTCTCAAGCTGACATGTTCAGCATGATGCGGGCTTTTGCTCAGAATCAGGGTTGGTCCTTGTACCGGCTACTTCAACCCTGACTTCTGTCCCTATTCAGGGGTCTGACTTTGAGACTAATCATCCTTTTGTGTTGGATTCGTCTTTGTCTGAGTCGGTTTCGCATGTGCCTCCTATTCCCGCGGCCCTTGGGGCGCCGCTGGGCGAGGAGACTTTCGTTGAACCATGCGGGGCTCTGCCTGCTGAGGCCTTTGTTAGCGTTCCTTTGTCGCTTTCCACTCGGGTGGAACCAGATTTGGAGGTGGCCTCTCAAGCTTCTTTTTTGAATCGCTTGGGCAGGCGGAGTCTCAATCGCTCGCCCTCTGTGGGGTGGAAGCGATTGCTTTGTTATCCAGATATCTCTCTGAATTTTAGTCAACCCGCGCGCAGGGTTCGACTTTGCGTTGGTTTGAGCAGCGGGATTCCTGCAGAGTCCTTTGTTGGCGTTCCTTTGCCGGGTCATCCCGGTCCGCCCTTGCTCTGGGCGCCTTGGCGTCCGGCCCATGGCTGTTGCATCTCCTTGCTCGGCCGATATGGGTAATTGGTGCGCGTCTTTGGGTTCAATACCCTCAGCGCACTTCTCCCATAAAGGGAGGTGAGCGTCCCTCAGCGGAGGGTTCGGTTCGTGTTCCCGAAGGGCTTCGGGGATCCGAACGAAACCGAATAAACGCTCTGAAAAGTGGGTTTCGACTTAGGCTCTTTTTGGGCCAATCAGAAGCCTAGGGAAGGGGCTAAAAGAGGCAAGGCTTTGCCTGCCTCTTGCCCATCGGGTTTAGCTAACCCTCCGGTCTCTCAAGCTGAGTTGTTCAGTGTGAGATGGGCTTTGCCCAGACTCAGGGTTGGTCCCTTGTACCAGGATTCACATCCCCTGCTCTTGTCCCGTTTTTGGGTCGGACATCGAGACTAATTAGCCTTTTATGGTTTATTTCTTCTTTGTATGTGATGGGATCACATGCGCCTCCTAATTTACTACAATAAATCAATGTACCTACCTATTTGCTAGTCTTCCGACTACGCAAGCCATTCGAGTAATTAAAGTCACGACAGTGCATATACCCCCCCCCCCCCCCCTAGGATCACGCCTTCCTCTGTGCACGTACGCATGACGCGCGCACACAATCCTCCTCTTTCCTTCTCGCAGCCTAAAGAGTTGCAGCTAAGTCACTATCTTGCGCAAAAATTCAGAGTTTGCTACTCTTTTAGCGCGTTTTGGGGTGACTTTTGCCAATATTTCCGTCCTAGACTTGTTTATTATCTGTTTAGTGTCGGTTTATGTCTGTCACGTATTTATTTTGGTGATATTTGAGCTTATATTCCTACCTCACTTTTCACCTCTTTCGTATAGTAGCCCAGGGCATTCGCTTTGGCGTTTTGCCGGGCGCTCAGCCCTGTAACGTTTCGGTGGTGTTTCGTGTGTGTGGCTGTTGTGTGCATATACCCTTACGAGAGTGTTCTTTTGTTCGTAGTGCGTGAATGGAATTTTCCACACATTGCGCGGGAAAATTCCATTCCGTTTCACTCTCGCTTTGTACGCCCTTTTCTTTATAATTGTTTATTGTTGACTCTTTTATATCTCCTTACAGGTGATAATGAGTTCTTCGGAGGAAGAGCAATCGAGGTCTTGGTTACCTCCAGGCTCTTCCAATTCTTCTTCCCTCCCGTCCACTACTCTCACTTATAAGGGCGTCAGCCCAGTGAGTGTGTTGGAGACCTCTGTTTCGCTCGCCTACCAGCGAGTCAAACACGATGGTTAGGGGAGGTAAGGGCGTCAGTCTGTCTGCTCGCTCTGGTATTTTTGTACCGGGAGCGTCGAGCAAGACAGGCTGTATAGGTAAGTTAGGTGTTCATAAGTCTTCGGACCGAACACCCGTCATTACCAATTCTAGCTCCCTCCAACTCACGACCACCGCGTCTGCAGTTGGGGGGGGGGGGGGGGGCGGTAGCTAGTATTACCGGGTCCTCTCGACCCCCGACCACCGTCGGGAGCCTGGAGGGGGCATTAACTGGTAAGACCGCTAAGCGGTCAGCTAATGATGTTACTGGGTCTTGCCGACCCCCGACCACCGTCGGGGTGCCTAGCGAGATTTCACCCAGTGTTACTGGCTTCCCCCGACATCCGACCACCGTCGGTGTGTCTGGGGGAATTACAGCCTGTAACGTAAATCCGCATCCCGCTAAGAAGACCTCCTCCTCGAGCAGGTTCTCGCAGCGGAAGACTGCTGGTTCCCGCCAGCCACTGACCAACGTCAGTGCTCCGGGTGCTATTTCCAGCAGTGCTGCAATGCAGCAGCCCGTCCACTCCCCGGCAGTCAATGCGAATCGGGGCTCTGGTCGGGGAAGCACAGTCCCTAGAGTTGCGGCCGAATTACTTCTCCCCACTGGGGAGCCCGGCCCGGACAATTTCGGTAGTGAGGCTTTTATACTGCAGCCTAACACTTCCCGTGCTTCTAAACGGCCTTCTATTACGGTGGCTCACACCCCCGCTAAGAAGCCTAAAGCCAAGAAGGGTAAATCCAAGGATAAACCCAAGTCGGGTAAGAAGGCTCAGCCCTCTCTTCCCCCCCCCCCCCCCCCCCCGACTCTCAATCTGAGCTGCTCAGATTAATGAGACTCTTTGCTGAGCAGCATGGTTGGGATACTAATCCCCCGACGCTGCCGGCTACTGAGACGGGTTCTCCCCAGTCAGTTGTCACTGTGATGGAGGATGTTCCCGAGTCGGACCCCGGTGTTTTCCCGGTCTCCGATATTCATGAGAACCTGGGACAATTTTGTCCGAATGCGGTTTCTCGACCTACTCCTCCCGTGCCTGCGGCTCTCGGAGCCCCGCCGGGGGAGGAGTCTGTCACTGGTCCGTGGGCATATCCACCCCCATGGGATTTTCCCCACCGGACTACTTCTCCCGAAATTGATTCTGTCTCGCAGGTTTCTACCCCGTCTGTTTCAGAATCTCAGGCCGGCTACGACCCCCAGCCTTGTCAGGCTATGGCGGCAGATGCCAAGGCCCTGTTAGAGAAGTATATGCCAGAAATTTTCCCCCAAGTCCAGTCGGACAGTGATCAGCCATCGCTGTTATTCAGACAGCATGGCCCGTCTCCTGGTATTCCTCTTACAGAGGACTTCAAACAGGAGTATGGGGATAGGGAGGCACTCGCCGATGCGGGTCGGGCTACCCGACGCCCCTTTGGTAGTGCCTTCTCTTTCTATCGGGATGATACCCAGGGCTTCTTTTCAGCCAAGGGTTTATCCCAGGAAATTATGGGTATGGGACAACGTTTGAATATCAATTTCAAGTCTCAGTCCTATAGATCCGCCGAGAAGCCCCTAGTGAACTTTGAAACCAAAGTCAGGTCGGGCTTAAGGCTTTCGGCGTACCTGGGTTCACTGTTACGCCTTCGGGCCAGATCAGTTGAACTGAATGTGACCGAGGGAGACTCCAATTTGTTGGATGAACTCCTGCTTTTGTTAGCTGGACTTCAGTGGTCTCAGCTCTCATCAGCGGCGATTGACATTACGCATCAACGCCGCAAGCTGGCGCTCTCCACACTGGGAGTGCTAGAGAAAGACATCCCGCCTCTCTTGCGGGGTATCCCTTCCTCTCATCCCAAACTCTTTGGGGGCCAGTTTAACGAGGTCTTCCTCAAAGAGATAGAGGGTCGCAAACAGGCAAAAGAGATGGCCAGACAATTCTTGCCCACTCAGCCTGCTCGGTCCTTTCCGAAGTCTAAGTCGGTCTCGACAGGCGCTAACCGCTCAAATCGTCGAGTGACTGTGACTATCCCTCGGGTTGAGACCCCTACCCTGAGCAACCGTGGTAGAGGCTCGGCGAGAGGAAGAGGGGGGCGTAAGACCGCCGCCAAGGGCACGGTCAGGCCCAAGTCGGCCTTTTGATACCTTACCCCGAGTGCTTGTGGACAGTGTAGGCGGGCGGCTCCAGAGATTCCTCCCAGTTTGGGAGGCAATCTCCGGCGACGCCTTCGTACTATCCGTCGTGCGCGACGGCTTTTACATAGATCTGATAAAGCCGATTCCAAACGGCGCCATCAGAATCCGCCCGCCTCCAATGTCAGCCCTTTTCCAGCAGCACATCTCCTCAGAGATCGCCACGCTGCTGGGAAAGGGCGCTGTAGAAAGGGCGAGAGATCATCCTCATCTCTGTCTCTCCCCAATTTTTGTCATTCCCAAGCGCTCGGGAAGTTTACGTATGATTCTAAACATGAAAAGAATCAACAGGTTTATACCTCCAGTGCATTTTCGCATGGAGACCTTGGCATCTATTCTGCCCTTGATCAAGCGGGACGACCTTGCGATCTCCCTCGATCTCAAAGACGCGTACTTTCACATTCCCATTCACTCTCTGTCGAGAAATTTGCTGGGATTCGCGTTCCAGGGCGAAACGTTTCGATTTCGTGCCCTGCCCTTTGGGCTGAGGCCGGCCCCTCGAGTCTTTACTCGAATAGTGTCGGCCCTGGCCGCGTTTCTACGGAATCGCGGCCTCCGATTATTCGTCTATCTAGACGATTGGCTCCTAGTTGCAAACTCAGAGTCCCTCCTGTTGGATCAGTTATGCCTTTTACTGCGACTAACGCAAGACTTAGGCTTTCTGATAAACTGGGAAAAATCGGAATTATCTCCCACACGTACCCCGGTGTACTTGGGTGCGGAGATAGATATCCCGAATCAGCTTGCCCGCCCCAGTCGGGACAGAATTCGGACTATCACCATGACCGCACGGTCATTGCGAGTAGCCCGCAGGGTCAGAGCCAGACAATGGCTTCAATTCCTGGGCTATCTGGCCAGTCTAGTCGACGTCTTACCAGACTGCAGGCTGTTGATGAGGCCCTTTCAGAGGCACCTCCTCAAGTTTTACAGACCGGGCAAAGATTCTCTTTTGGGGTGGATTCCACTCCCAAGAGATATCAAGCTGCTTCTCGCCCCCTGGTCGAACAGTTTGTTTCTTGCCCAAGGCAAGCCTCTCTGTACACCTCTTCCGTCAGTTTCTCTGACGACAGACGCCTCCCTTCTCGGTTGGGGCGGTCATTGCCGGGGCGAGATGATTTCAGGGGACTGGTCTCACTTGAGAGTTATGCCCCATATCAATGTTTTGGAAATGATGGCGGTCAGCCTGTCTCTTCATCATTTCAGGCCCGGTCTTGTTGGTCGCACTGTACTCGTTCTTACGGACAATGTCACAGTAGCTGCCTATATCAATCGCCAAGGCGGCACTCGGTCTTCCTCTCTGAACACCTTAGCTGCCCAGTTGTGGAGGTGGTGCCGGTCTATGAACATTATTCCGGTAGCCTCCTACATTCCCGGTCAGGAAAATCTGATCGCGGATTTTCTGTCGCGGGGCAAATGCCTCCCGTCAGAGTGGACTCTTCATCCGGAGGTGTTTGCTCTTCTCCAAGAGGTGTGGGGTCCTCTGGAGATCGATCTGTTCGCCTCCACCCTCAATCACCGACTCCCGAGGTATTGCTCGCGGGTTCGGGATCAGGAGGCGTGGGCGATGGATGCCTTTTCCCTCCATTGGGGAGCTATCCGGGGGTACGCTTTTTCCCCCATTCCTCTGATCCCTCAGGTCTTGAGGAAGGTCAAGGAGGACAGGGCTTGGCTCTTGTTGATAGCTCCACATTGGCCAGCGAGACATTGGTTTCCAGACCTGCTGAGTCTCCTGGCCGGCCAGCCGTTTCCCCTTCCTCTCAGGGAGGATTTGATAATTCAACCCCTCTCGGGGATTGTTCATCAACGCCCAGCGGTCCTCCACTTGACTGCCTGGCCGTTGTTGGGGAAGACGCCAGAAACTCGGGGCTCTCCGAAAGGGCCTCCCAGTTTGTAATGAGAAGCCGTAGAGACTCCACTAGAGATCTCTACAACTCTCGTCTAGGGGCCTTCTTTTCTTGGTGCGAGAATCAGGGTGTCTCGCCACGTGAAGCCCCTATCGGTGTTATTGCCGATTTTTTGATCTCCCTTTTCGATAAGGGTAGATCGATTTCAACCATACGTGGCTATCGTTCGGCTATTGCCGCCGTCCACGTTGGTTTTGCTGATGGTTCGGGAGTCTCCAACTCCCCTCTTTTGGCTAGGTTGACTCGCTCCTTCTTCTTGCAGCGTCCATCAACTCGTAGCCTGACTCCTTCTTGGAGTCTACCCAAGGTCCTTGACGTGCTTGCGAAGCCACCTTTTGAACCTTTGGGTAAAGCGTCCTTTCACCATTTAACGGTCAAGACGCTATTTTTAGTCGCTATTGCTTCGGCACAGAGGAGGAGTACTCTTCATGCTCTGTGTATAACACCGGGTCACATCCGTTGGGAAAACCATGGTGTGCGACTTATACCCAAGCCCTCCTTTATTGCCAAAAATCAGACTGCTTCCTCTGGACCAGTTGAGATTTTTCTTAGACCGCTGTCGGACCATTCCTCAGTGCAGGAGGATAAGGTCTGGTGTCCGGTGAGGGCCTTGAAATGGTATTTAGATAGGACTAAGACTCTTCGTAAGAGTGATCAGCTTTTTGTCATCACTCGAGAGCCCTTTTCCGCCGCTTCCAGAGAATCCATTTCTAGATGGATAGTCGAAGCGATCCAGGCAGCTGGGCCGGAGGCCCTATTGACTGATGGGAAGCCCCGTGTTCACGATACCAGGGGCATCAGTGCCTCTTGGGCTCTTTTCCAAGGGGTGCCCCTAGTGGACATTATGAGGGCAGCCTACTGGCGTTCCTCCACGTCCTTCACATCTTTTTATTTAAAAGATGTTCTGTCTGAAGAGTCTTTTTCTAACAAGACGTTGCAAGCTGCAACGTCATCCTTGGGTTCCTGTTGACCTTCCTCTTGGGACATGCCCCCCATTTGAATCTGTGCTGGTCTAGCAAATAGGTAGGTACATTGATTTATTGTAGTAAATCAGTAAAATCAGAATTGATTTTATTATTTGCTAGATAAATCTATGTACCTACCTATGTCCCACCCTCCTACCCCACTCCTTGCCTAGCAACATGTCAAAGTTTGTCTGAGGCTGCTCGTAAAGAGGAGGATTGTGTGCGCGCGTCATGCGTACGTGCACAGAGGAAGGCGTGATCCTAGGGGGGTATATGCACTGTCGTGACTTTAATTACTCGAATGGCTTGCGTAGTCGGAAGACTAGCAAATAGGTAGGTACATAGATTTATCTAGCAAATAATAAAATCAATTCTGATTTTACTGGTCTCGCAGCTTCGGGGCTCCGTCGGGGGAGGAGGCTTATGGCGGTTCATGCGTGAATCCGACCGTTTCGGCCTTTGTTCGTGATTCTTTGTCACGATTATTTCAGGCGGATCCAGTTTTGGAAGCGGCCTCTCAAGCTTCGGTTTCCGAATCGCTGGGGCAGGCAGAGCCTTAGTTGCTCTCCCTTTGTGGGGTAGAAGCGATTGCTTTGTTCTAAACTTTCCCTGACTTTTAGTCAACCCGCGCGCAGGGTTCGGCTTTGCTTGGGTTCAGGCAGCGGGATTCCTCCGAGCGTTTTTCTCTTGCGGAGGATTTCTAGCTGGATTTTGGACGCATTGAAGCGGTGCTTCTTTTGAGCGTCATGTTTGGTTTGCAGTGGTCATAGTTTTCCACTGCAGCTGCCTCGGTCATGTACCGTCGCAGAGTATTGGTTGGTGGCTGTCTTCGTTCCTTTCTCCCCGCTTGGGAGGCCATCTCCGGGGACGCTTTTGTTCTCTTTGGCGGACGAGACTGATTCTTCATAGATCTGTCCGCCCCGCTCCCCGGAGGTGCTATAGGAACTCGGTCACCTCACAGGCTGTCTTTTTCCCTTTCTCCGACTTTTGTTTTTTCCCAAGCGCTCGGGAAAACTTCAGTACATTTTCGGATGGAGACTCTCGCCTCCATTCTTCCGTTGATCAAGAGGAAGGACTACGCGGTCTTGATAGTTTTCGAAGATGCGTATTTCCACTTTCCCGTTCATCGCGCTTTGCGCGATCTTCTGGGGTTTTTCTTCCTCTCAGAGACTTATCGTTTTCGTACTCTTCACGTCGGGCCGTGCCCAGTCCCTCGGGTTCTTACTCAGGTTGTAGCCGTGCTGGCAGCCTCTCTGAGGCGATGCGGCCTTCGGCTAATTTTGCTAGCTGGACGATTGGCTTCTCCTAGCGGAGTTGCGCGATTGTTTGTTGGACGAGACTAGTTTGCTCGTCATTCTTACTCAAGACTTAGGTTATCTAGCCAGTCTAGTCGATGTTTTAGAGTTGCCTAGGTCCACTGGAAGTGGATCTATTTGCGTCGGTGCTAAATCACCAGCTGCCGAAGTTTTGCTCCCGTGTTCGCGATCAGGGAGCATGGGCTCTCGATGCTTTCTCCCTCAGCTGGGAGAACCTTCAGGGATTCGCCTTTCCTCCCTTCCATCTGATTCCGCGTGTCTTGCGGAAAATCAGGGAAGATCGGGCGCGGGTGCTCGTAATAGCTCCCTTTTGGCCCAGGAGGAATTGGTTTCCAGAACTTATGAGCCTCCTAAGGGCTCAACCGTTCGTTCTCCCGTTAAGAGCGGATCTGGTGTTACAGCCCCTATCGGGGATTCTTCACCACAGTCCGGAGTCTCTTCATTTGACTGCTTGGCCCCTGTCAGGGGATCTGCAAGACAGTCGGGTCTCTCTGATAGAGCCGCGGACTTTTTAATGTCCAGTCGTAGGGTTTCTACTAGGGAAATTTACAATTCCCGTCTCTCGGTCTTTTTCCTTTGGTGCAAAGAGAAGAAATCGAACCCCTTCTAAGGCTCCTATTGGTTCAATTGCGGATTTCTTAATCTTGTTATTTGACAAAGGGAGATCTATCTCTACTATCCGAGGCTACCGTTCGGCGATCGGGGCCATTCATTCGGGTTTCTCAGATGGTTCGGGGATTTCCAATTCCCCGCTACTAAGTGGTTTGATTCGTTCGTTCTTTCTGAAACGACCTTCTTTTTCTAAGTTAGTGCCGTCTTGGAGTCTGCCTAAGGTCCTGGAGGCCTTGGCGAAAGCTCCTTTCGAACCGTTAGGTGAAGCTTCGCTTCATTATCTTACGGTTAAGACGCTCTTTTTGGTAGCTATTGCCTCTGGGCAGAGGCGCAGTACTCTTCATGCTCTCTGTCTTACTCCTGGTCATGTTCGCTGGGAGAGAAAAGGTGTTAGATTGATTCCTATGGCTTCTTTCGTTGCCAAGAATCAGACAGCTGCCTCCGGTCCTGTTGAGATTTTTCTTTGTCCGCTTTCTAACTTTTCTTCGGTGCGTGAGGACAAAGTTTGGTGTCCTGTTAGGGCTCTCAAATGGTATATTGATAAGACTAAGCCTTATCGTAAGGATGATCAGTTGTTCCTGATCACTAGAGAGCCTTTTTCTCCTGCCTCTCTTGATTCCATCTCTAGATGGATCGTTGAAGCTATTAGGGCCGCTGGCACAGAGGCTCTTTTATCCGACAGTAAGCCTCGTGCTCATGATACTCGTAGTGTCAGCACTTCTTGGGCTCTGTTTCAAGGTGTGGCGCTTGTTGATATTTTGAAGGCTGCTTATTGGCGTTCGCCCAATTCCTTCATTTCTTGCTACCTTAGGGATATTCCCGCAGGTGAAGCTTTGTTTGCGTCAGCCACCTTGAAGGCCGCTGTGTCTTCTTTGTAGTCTTTGGTGTAATCCTATTTCCTTCTGCTCGAAACATGCCTCCCGGTCTTTGAGTTGGCGCTGGTCTGGCATAATAGGTAGGTATATATGATTTATTGCAGTAAATTTGTAAAATCAGCACTGATTTTCTTATTTACTATATAAATCTATATACCTACATCTATATACCTACCTATGACCCTCCCTCCTTCCCCGCTCCTTGCAAGCAACATGTTTCTACTTGGGATTGCTCGCAAAAGAGGAAGATGGCCGTAGCGTGTTGACGCGCGTGAGTGGCGAAGGGGACAATAGGATTACGGGGGGTGCGCACAATATTGTGACTCATGTGTGTTAAATTCTCGAAGGGGTCCCGTAGTCAAGACTACAGGCATAATAGGTAGGTATATAGATTTATATAGTAAATAAGAAAATCAGCGCTGATTTTACAAGTCAGAGGCATTTCAGTACAGTTGCAGGTTCTCTTGTAAATCATTCGACACCTGTATTGAGAAAAGATTTTAAACAGTACCTGACGGGTAACTATATGAATTCTCTATTTTTGAAACCTGTTACTGAAACAGAAATAATTAACCGTGCTAAAGAATTGAAAGTGGGTAAAAGTGCTGGATATGAAATGTTTGTTAAAAAGACCATATTTTTGTATGCAAAGCATTTGTGTTGTCTTTTTAATGAATCTTTTATCTCCGGACAAATACCGGATCAATTAAAGATTGCTAAAGTAGTTCCTATATATAAAAGCAAGGGTAAAGAGTGTTTAGATAACTATCGCCCAATATCTATCTTGCCAGTATTTTCCAAGATCTTAGAAAAACTTGTTTACAGACGACTCATTGATTATATTGATAAAAATAATATTTTTTACTCTAAACAATTTGGATTCAGACAGAAATACTCAACCTCCATGGCTTTAATTGAATTTATGAATTATGTATCTCGTGCAATAGAAAAAAAAATGGTTTCAATTGGTATTTTTCTTGATCTTTCAAAGGCTTTTGATAGTGTGAATCATTCATTATTGTTACAAAAACTCTCATTTTATGGCATTAGAGGCATTTCTCTGAACTGGTTTGATAATTATCTAAATAATCGTAAACAGTTTGTTATTGATCAACAGTCTTCACATTAATGTAATATTACAACCGGAATTCCTCAAGGGAGTATCCTTGGTCCCCCATTGTTTTTATTATTCATCAATGATCTTCATTATGTTTCCAGTAAACTGACATTTATCTTATTTGCCGATGACACAAATATGTTTCTGTCTGGTAAATCTGTTCAGCAATTGAATAGAGATTTAAAAATAGAATTGGAGAAGGTTTCTGGCTGGTTTTATTCTAATAAAAATTAAAGGTGAACATGAATAAAACTAATTATGTTTTTTTTTTTTTTTAATTTGTAAACAAATCTTTAGATTTGTTTACAAATTAAAAAATTCCTCCCCAGTCAAGCTTCTTCGTTTACTAATTATATGGTGTTTAAAGGCAGAAATATTCATGTTGACTTTGATGAGTTACGTGTGCAATTTAATGGCGAATATTTATCCAGAGTATGTTCAACAAATTTTTTGGGAATATTCATAGATGAAGGTTTAAACTGGAAAAGTCATGTTAATTACATTGCCTCTAAAATTTCAAGTGCAATCGGTGTTCTTCATGCTGTACACAAACTATTTCCTTTACGAATATTATGCAGTCTGTACAATACATTGTTACTTCCTTACTTGTCTTATGCAAATATTGTTTGGGGCAACTGCTCAGTGACCCTTTTGAATAGGTTGTTGGTCCTTCAAAAGAAAGCCCTACGTTTGATAACCAAATCATCTTACCTAGCACATACTGCACCCCTATTTAAACAGATGAATATTTTAAATGTAAATTCTATATATATTATGCAGCTGGGTCAATTCATGTTTCAGTATAAACACAATAACTTGCCATCTGTCTTTGATGACATTTTTGTACCTAACTCTTCTATTCATTCATATGCTACAAGAAATGCAAGCGATTTCCATATACCCTTAGCTGAGACTTCTTTCTTACAAAAAAACAATACCCTTCAGTGGGCCCACATTATGGAGTCATCTTCCACCTGATATAAAAAAAATGTTCTTCATTGTATTCATTTAAGGCGAAGTTGAGATTATTCCTGATAAACAATCCATCATTTATGTATAGGTAGATGTATCTGTTTTTCCCCTTCTCTGTGATCTTTTCCTCCCTCTTTTTCATTATTGGTACCACCTCGTTATTTGACCTTAAATTTATTTCTGAAATGTACATTTTGTTTTTACTGGGGGTAGTCCTCAACAAATTATATTTGATTTTTTGACTACCCCTTCTGCAGTTGCTGTTTTTTTATAAACATTCTTTACATGCATTCGCTTTTATAGAGTCATGATCATTTTTTATTGTATGCATGTATTTCAGTGCATGTATTCTCTTTATATGTTTGGCATCTGTGGAAATAACCTTGAATTAAAAATTGAAATTGAAAACGGTACTTAAAAGTAGACACCTAAAACGAGACTTGGGAAATTCCTCTTTGAAATGTTCAGTGTTTCTTTATTTAATCATTTATGCATTATTATGTTTCATTGATTTTATTGTTTGTTTCATCATTTAATTTTAGATGAAAATAATACTGAACGAATTAACCAGTGTGAATGAGTAAATTTTGAAGGAATTAACAAATGAGTGCATGAACGAAATGATAAATTAAATACATAAAAGAATATACCGGTAAAAGAAAAAAATTGAATTATCATAGCGCAAAAAGGTTAAAGTTTGGAATCTTTGTGATATAACGAGTAAAATCCTTTGTTTAATATTTAGTTTTGTATAAAGACAATGAATGGAATCTTTCAAATTCTATTTTATAGCATTTCATTTATACACGAAAATTAAAGAGGTGAAGAGAAGAAGAGAGAGAGAGGGGAGACTCGAGAACCTGAAATAGAGGGAGGGAGGGAGAGAGAGGGGGGAGGGGGATGGAGAGGGGAGAGAGTAGAGAAGAATAAGAGGATGCCGTCGGGTGGGCAGAGATGTATGAAAGACTGAGAAAAGCTAAGAGCTGAAAGGAATGGAGAAGATAGACAGAGAGGGAATATATATAGGGGAAGAGAAGCAGAGAGAGACAGACTGCAGTGAATGTTTAAATGATACTAATCATGTCCCACCCTCGTAACTGATCAAAATATATTTAAAAGTGATTTTTGAAAAAAAAGGTTTAGATCGAACCTTAACTAGTGTACATACGAGTAAACGATGAGCTAATAATTAATATTATTACTTGAAACTACACCTTTCGCATCTCGTAGAATCGCCACTAATGAACTGTGGAGGCGCTTTAAAACGAATAAAAAAGATAAGAGCTTGTCGCTCATCTTGGCGAAAGACGTTGTTGTGAAAAAACCTCGCGGACAAGTTGAGGGATAGCGCATGAGTTGTCGCCGTGCTGGAGTTATGACGCTTTCGTGAAACGGCCCCCTGGGCCCCGTCTCATAAAGATGTCCTTTGTGGGATGGTCCCGATCGGCATAGCTTTAGGTACCTAACCGTTTCTCAAAGACGTCCTTTCGGAAAAATGCGTAAGGTCCCGCCAGGGACACCTCTGGATATGTCCTTCCTCCGTCACATAGAGGGCACCACCATCGGCAGGGAAGAAATAGACAATTTACGGAACGCTACTTGTTTAAATTTAATTAAGTGTATTATGTCGGATCGGTACTAACTGTATGGGTAAGATCGCTTATCAATATCACGTTTTGTTCTCATTTTATGGCTTCTAGAATAATAGCAATACTATCCATGCCATTGAGAACAAATGTGATGGTGATGACCGGTCCCACTCACGCCTATACTAAGTAATAATACTACACTAAAACGTGCGTATCTAACTAGTACTAGTATAATTATAATGTCAAAGACGAAGCAACATGTACATGCCATCCACTTAATTTTACTTTCAAGCTTCAGAAGTTATTTTATGTTTTTGTATGAAGAGGGGGTGATGAAATACAATAAGGTTAAAACTTTTATGAAACTAATTCTCAAATTATGCTAATATAATTACTGGACGGGGTTTTTGTGCGCGGTGAATCAAGCGCATTTAAGCCATCAACATATACATAAACCATGATGGTTTAAATATAAACTTCATTATTTTGGGAATTCGGTCCGTTGTGTCTGTACAAGAAATGTTGAAAGTCCATTGATCGGTGATTATTGCTTGTGTGTTTGTGTAGGTGCGTCGGAGCTAGGGTATGTGTGTGTGTGGGCGTGTTTAGCAGTATGTCCGAGGACATTTTCGGACAGAGAACAAAAAAAAAATCATGACAACAATGGTCCTCGGAAGCCGGACAATAGTCCTCGAACGTCGAACAATGAATTTGTGCCTTATTCCGTCGACTGTCCGAGGACGAGGAACAATAGAGGAACAATACTTGTCCTCGGAAGTAAAGCCATGTAAAACTCTGTGTGTATGTGTGTGTGCGCCCGCGCGTACATGTACATGACGGTCCGTAAGACTGATCTGATTAATAAATAACAATCATTACTTTTATAATCGCATACTCCTGACAAACACTTATAAACAGATATGCATATACCGCCATATACACATACACACACCCACGCACACACGCAACGGGTGTCATTTCATACTTACATACCTACCGATCGACGTGTGCACGTACACACAAACATAATGCGTCAACTAATAGGATACAAATACCGATAAAAAAATTAAATAATTTTGTTAACAACGGTTTTTCATACTTTCGGTATTATTCTAGTATACCCAGACTTTAAACACTCCGTTACATTTGTTTTCTTCACACTTATGGCATAATTTGTTATACTGTGGTAGATTTACATTTTCTTATGATACAAATTTCAATTCTAGTTCAAATTATTCACATGAAAACATGGAAATCTGCTATTTTAACATTTATTTGTAAGGTCTTCTAGAAATACTGTCTGAATGCTATAAATAGCATTCTATGGTGTCCTTCGAAACATAATCATGCCTCTGGTGGAAAAAAAAATGAAACTAAGTTTTACTAATCGTTATCTTTATTGCGTGGAGCCTTTTACTCCGTTTTCCTTCCAAACCAAACTTCATGTGAAGGAGGATACGTATGTGGTAGAGAAACAAAAATACGCCCATCATTTCAGCGGGAAATTAGCCTTTTTACATCCCAACGTTTAATGATTAAATGTGAAGCTTTGGCTACGGACCTGCTGGTCCTGGCGAGAACCGTTGGGCGCCAAACGTGCAAGAAAGTTAACATGATAAGAAATGAGTTGACGGTGTTACAAATTACGCTTGATGGCTTCCTCACATCACTTCAAAAGCATCATCAACTTAATTAATTGTTAACGTCATCAACTGGATTTCAATTGTCATCACTTAATTTCATGTTAATGTCATGTGTAAAATGCTGCGTTGAATTAAGTTGCGTTCCTGGCGAGAACCGTTGCGCGCCAAACGTGCAAGAAAGTTAACGTGATGAGAAATGAGTTGACGGTGTTACAAATTACTCTTGATCGCTTCCTCACATCACTTTAAAAGCGTCATCAACTGGATTTCAATTGTCATCACTTCATTTCATGTTAATGTCAAGTGTAAAATGCTGCGTTGAATTAAGTTGCGTTCCTGGCGAGAACCGTTGCGCGCCAAACGTGCAAGAAAGTTAACGTGATAAGAAATGAGTTGAAGGTGTTACAAATAAGGGTACACCGTCGCTTGGTCTACCACCACTTGGTCTAATCACCAGTTCGTCGAACTCCACGCGGTCTAACTTCATTTTGTCTACAACCAGTTTGTCTACTTACCATTTCGTCTAATTTCCATTTGGCCTAATAACCAATTCGTCTAATACACAGTTTGGCTAACCCCATTTAGTCTAAAACCCATTTGGGCTAATTTTTACTTCGGCTAATTCGCTTTTATAGAGTCATGATCATTTTTTATTGTATGCATGTATTTCAGTGCATGTATTCTCTTTATATGTTTGGCATCTGTGGAAATAACCTTGAATTAAAAATTGAAATTGAAAACGGTACTTAAAAGTAGACACCTAAAACGAGACTTGGGAAATTCCTCTTTGAAATGTTCAGTGTTTCTTTATTTAATCATTTATGCATTATTATGTTTCATTGATTTTATTGTTTGTTTCATCATTTAATTTTAGATGAAAATAATACTGAACGAATTAACCAGTGTGAATGAGTAAATTTTGAAGGAATTAACAAATGAGTGCATGAACGAAATGATAAATTAGATACATAAAAGAATATACCGGTAAAAGAAAAAAATTGAATTATCATAGCGCAAAAAGGTTAAAGTTTGGAATCTTTGTGATATAACGAGTAAAATCCTTTGTTTAATATTTAGTTTTGTATAAAGACAATGAATGGAATCTTTCAAATTCTATTTTATAGCATTTCATTTATACACGAAAATTAAAGAGGTGAAGAGAAGAAGAGAGAGAGAGGGGAGACTCGAGAACCTGAAATAGAGGGAGGGAGGGAGAGAGAGGGGGGAGGGGGATGGAGAGGGGAGAGAGTAGAGAAGAATAAGAGGATGCCGTCGGGTGGGCAGAGATGTATGAAAGACTGAGAAAAGCTAAGAGCTGAAAGGAATGGAGAAGATAGACAGAGAGGGAATATATATAGGGGAAGAGAAGCAGAGAGAGACAGACTGCAGTGAATGTTTAAATGATACTAATCATGTCCCACCCTCGTAACTGATCAAAATATATTTAAAAGTGATTTTTGAAAAAAAAGGTTTAGATCGAACCTTAACTAGTGTACATACGAGTAAACGATGAGCTAATAATTAATATTATTACTTGAAACTACACCTTTCGCATCTCGTAGAATCGCCACTAATGAACTGTGGAGGCGCTTTAAAACGAATAAAAAAGATAAGAGCTTGTCGCTCATCTTGGCGAAAGACGTTGTTGTGAAAAAACCTCGCGGACAAGTTGAGGGATAGCGCATGAGTTGTCGCCGTGCTGGAGTTATGACGCTTTCGTGAAACGGCCCCCTGGGCCCCGTCTCATAAAGATGTCCTTCGTGGGATGGTCCCGATCGGCATAGCTTTAGGTACCTAACCGTTTCTCAAAGACGTCCTTTCGGAAAAATGCGTAAGGTCCCGCCAGGGACACCTCTGGATATGTCCTTCCTCCGTCACATAGAGGGCACCACCATCGGCAGGGAAGAAATAGACAATTTACGGAACGCTACTTGTTTAAATTTAATTAAGTGTATTATGTCGGATCGGTACTAACTGTATGGGTAAGATCGCTTATCAATATCACGTTTTGTTCTCATTTTATGGCTTCTAGAATAATAGCAATACTATCCATGCCATTGAGAACAAATGTGATGGTGATGACCGGTCCCACTCACGCCTATACTAAGTAATAATACTACACTAAAACGTGCGTATCTAACTAGTACTAGTATAATTATAATGTCAAAGACGAAGCAACATGTACATGCCATCCACTTAATTTTACTTTCAAGCTTCAGAAGTTATTTTATGTTTTTGTATGAAGAGGGGGGTGATGAAATACAATAAGGTTAAAACTTTTATGAAACTAATTCTCAAATTATGCTAATATAATTACTGGACGGGGTTTGTGTGCGTGGTGAATCAAGCGCATTAAGCCATCAACATATACATAAACCATGATGGTTCAAATATAAACTTCATTATTTTGGGAATTCGGTCCGTTGTGTCTGTACAAGAAATGTTGAAAGTCCATTGATCGGTGATTATTGCTTGTGTGTTTGTGTAGGTGCGTCGGAGCTAGGGTATGTGTGTGTGTGGGCGTGTTTAGCAGTATGTCCGAGGACATTTTCGGACAGAGAACAAAAAAAAATCATGACAACAATGGTCCTCGGAAGCCGGACAATAGTCCTCGAACGTCGAACAATGAATTTGTGCTTTATTCCGTCGACTGTCCGAGGACGGAGGAACAATAGAGGAACAATACTTGTCCTCGGAAATAAAGCCATACAAGACTCTGTGTGTATGTGTGTGTGCGCCCGCGCGTACATGTACATGACGGTGCGTAAGACTGATCTGATTAATAAATAACAATCATTACTTTTATAATCGCATACTCCTGACAAACACTTATAAACAGATATGCATATACCGCCATATACACATACACACACCCACGCACACACGCAACGGGTGTCATTTCATACTTACATACCTACCGATCGACGTGTGCACGTACACACAAACATAATGCGTCCACTAATAGGATACAAATACCGATAAAAAAATTAAATAATTTTGTTAACAACGGTTTTTCATACTTTCGGTATTATTCTAGTATACCCAGACTTTAAACACTCCGTTACATTTGTTTTCTTCACACTTATGGCATAATTTGTTATACTGTGGTAGATTTACATTTTCTTATGATACAAATTTCAATTCTAGTTCAAATTATTCACATGAAAACATGGAAATCTGCTATTTTAACATTTATTTGTAAGGTCTTCTAGAAATACTGTCTGAATGCTATAAATAGCATTCTATGGTGTCCTTCGAAACATAATCATGCCTCTGGTGGAAAAAAAAATGAAACTAAGTTTTACTAATCGTTATCTTTATTGCGTGGAGCCTTTTACTCCGTTTTCCTTCCAAACCAAACTTCATGTGAAGGAGGATACGTATGTGGTAGAGAAACAAAAATACGCCCATCATTTCAGCGGGAAATTAGCCTTTTTACATCCCAACGTTTAATGATTAAATGTGAAGCTTTGGCTACGGACCTGCTGGTCCTGGCGAGAACCGTTGGGCGCCAAACGTGCAAGAAAGTTAACATGATAAGAAAAACATGTTACAAATAAGGGTACACCGTCGCTTGGTCTACCACCACTTGGTCTAATCACCAGTTCGTCGAACTCCACGCGGTCTAACTTCATTTTGTCTACAACCAGTTTGTCTACTTACCATTTCGTCTAATTTCCATTTGGCCTAATAACCAATTCGTCTAATACACAGTTTGGCTAACCCCATTTAGTCTAAAACCCATTTGGGCTAATTTTTACTTCGGCTAATTTTCACTTCGTCTATTTCCAAATAGTCTAACAGTCATTTTGTCTACAAGCCACATAGTCTAATATCCATTTGGGCTACACCTACTTTGGCTAATACCATATGGTCTACCTATCATTTGGTCCAATTCCATTTAGTCTAATAACCAGTTGGGCTACTTATCATTTAGTCTAACTCCCATATGGTCAAATGACCATTTGGTCTAATATCCAATTTGTCTAATAACCAGTTAGGCTACTTATCATTTCGTCTAATTTTCATATAGTCTAATAACCATTTGGCCTAATAACTATTTATTCTTCTGGCCATATAGCAGCAAGTTCAGAAAGGACTCGGGAAATGAAACTTCAAAGAAGTCATCTACGTAAATGTGCACTATTAGAGTTATTCACCTTAATGTTGCTTATATCAAGATCAATCAATATCCCTACATTTTATATGTTAATCATTTAATTCATTAAACATGTACAATTACATGTATTTAGTATTATTTTTTAGTAATTAAAACATTCATAGGTCTCCTCTTCCTTTCATAACTTAAGTATATAGAAGAACCTGATTTTGTACTGCACTTCAAATTATGTTTGTTTGGTTGATAATCTGTTATTCATGTTTCTTATTTGATCCGATGTACAAATGTTTGTGCAAGTAGTCAATAAAAGCTAGGGGCGGTGCCAGGGTATTTTCATAGGAGGGGCAAGACGACCCACAGAAAAAGGGGGAAACTTAATTATAAATGGTGAAGACAAGAATGGAAAATGGCGTTTTAATAGTTACGTTGCTGAACCCTTACATTGTATTTAAGTAACACACATTAAATTTTAAGGATATATTTTCTAATCTTTTTAATATGCAATTCTGCTCTACTCCTAACTTGAATGCGAACAACCCAAAATACTATGTTCTTGTTGAAGGTCATGCATGAAGCTTGCATTATACAGTGATTTCATGACGAAGATGCCACAAAAGCGTTTAATTTCAAGCACAATCTCTCAATAAATGAGATAGAAAGGACTTTATGTCACTGACATGAGTTACAATAGATAAGTGCGAGAGAGCGTACCGAGCAAGCTTCGGGCGGGGGATATCTTAATTGCTGCAATATTATTAAACATTTAATTGGGCACTGTGTCCCCAGCTCTTGCTAAGTTCCTGCTCAAAGGTGTCACACTTTGTCATATCAGGAACTAAATATTCTGCCATTAAGCTTCCCAGATTCTTTTGAGCTATGGAAACTGCTTTTTTCAGGGGCGGCGCTACAGGGCGGGGGGCAGGGGGCGGTTGCCCCTATGATTTTTCAAGTGACCAAAAGAGAGAGAGAGAGGAAAAACGAAAAAAAAAAAAAGGAGAAGAAAAAGAAAGAAGAGTATGCAACTATTATTATTATTATTATTATTATTTGTTCATCTAAAACGTAAATAACTCGTTGGCAGGGGGCACAATGCCCCCCCCCCCCCCCTCCCCCCGTCACCTTTCCAAGCACCCAAAAAGTGTCTCCTGCTACCCACAAAAATGCCGCTTTTTATACTTGTTCACTGCCTTCTTTTTCTTCTTTTAAGGCAGTGGCGTATCTATAGGTATTATGACGCCCTGGGCAAACAGTGAATTTGCACCCCCTCCCCGAGTCACATTATGTTATGCGAGAAAGCGAAGCGACCGAGCAGCAATTTTTATTTATTTATTTTTTCTTCCAGGGGGTTCCATTATTCATCATCAACATAACAATTTTTTACAAAAGATCGTACATATATATATGTGTTTTTTTCCTGATGTGTTATGTAAATACTTTAACAAGAGTATATACCATAATATATAAAAAAAAAAATATGCAGCCCCACAGCGGTGTATTGGATAGTCTGACACAATATAAATTGTGTACAATAATATTATATTACGTACAAAACTAGAGAACATAGACTCTCACCTTTTTTTTTCTTTTTTCCAACAGATATCAGTATTTTTTTTGTTTTTGACCTCAGCTCAGGATAGAGTAGAGTCAAGACAGCAATTACCCCCCGCCCCTAGACCCTTTCAAAAAGCTCTGGCCACAACCTGTCCAGGGATGGCCAACAAAATGACGCATAGTGTTGTTGGTAGGTGCGTAGACGAAAAGGGAATAGCCCAACAGGCAATTAGCCTTACTGATAATTAGACAAAGTGATGTTTAGACAAATTGGCATTTAGACCAACTGACAATTAGACTAAATGGAAAATGGACTAAATGAAAGTTAGACCAACTGCACATTAGACCATATAAATGCTACGTAGACCAAATGGATACTAGACCAAGTGGATTTTAGACGAAATGCCTGTAGACCAATTAGTTTTAGACTGACTGGGAATTAGACAAACTGACATTAGACGAACTGGTAGTAGACCAAGTGACAACAAAATAAAGTAGACGAAATGGTAATGAGACCAAATGGTAATTAGACCAAGTGATAATTAGCCCAAGTGGTCATTAGACCTTCTGACTATTAGACCAAGTGCAAATTAGACCAAATGAAGAGTGGACCAAAAGGGTTTAGCCCGAATGAAGGTAGCCCATCTGGAAATTAGACCAAGTGATTTTAGCCCAAGCGTGCATAAACCCCAATTATGCACCATGCAATGTTGAAAGGTTACTTAAAATTTTCTGTAGAATCTGATTTTTTGTGCTATATCCCCTATTTTGGGGGTGCTGAACATGAATTTACTTGTTGCCATTTTTCTAAATGACGTCTTCGGCCGTTGCCATGGTAACAAAATATTTTCTAAAAAGTATCATATATCTCTTAACAAACAACATACACTTCATCACTAACATTATATTTGTATCAATTTCAAGCTACCCGTTTGATTAAAATCAAATCCTCAGTTGTCAAAGGGCATGGATACGCTCAAAAAGGGCCGTTGCTATCGTAACGCCTAAAATTGTTCAGAAAATAGCATAGTTCTGTAATGAAAAATCATAAACATAATAGAAGTGTATAAATATATCTATTTCATGCCAAAACTTTGATTTCCATCAAAGTCTTGGTCGTGCAAAGTCATATTTATGCCACAACATGGTCGTTGCTATGGCAACGACATGGAAGTATTTGGTATTTTTAGAAAAAATATAGCTTTTTGGTATCAAAACAAAAAAGAAAACATAATAAAAATGTCTAAGTACATGAGTTTTGAATATAAATATGAATATTTTGACTTATGTACTCACCTCCATGCTAGACTCTGGAGGACAGGTGATGACAGTGGGCAGAAACAGTATGCCTTTCACCCACTTTCTGTTCTGAATCATTTCAATTAATCCGTCTACAGTACTTCTTATATACGGTTTCCTTAAAGATTAGCCTTTGAAGGGTGTCTTTCGAAAGCCAGTTTTCACCACCCTGTAACCGATTTTCTGTGCTATTTTTTTAAACAGTCGGGTAAATATTTTCATATTTGTGATGAAGAGGTGTAGTAGAGCATTCCTACTGCATCCACATTCTTGAAATGATGGGATCGCCATTCCGAAGGCCTAAGAACCAGGACGCGAACCTGATCTACCAAATATGGGATTTACTCATATGCTCATACTTTAAAGGAACATTAGGGTATCGCACTATGAACATGACGAACAAAGAAGCGGACAATTTATGCTGCTCCTCATTGTACCCTTCACAATTGCACTGGTTAACAAAAGAACATCCATTCATTGCTATCCTGTAAAAATATGTAGAACAGGTGTCACATAATACCAGTGAAGGGATGTCCTTTTGTCTACTAGAGCTATTGTGGAGGGTACAATGAGGAGCTGCATAAATTGTCCGCTCTCTTTGTCACCGTGTTCATAGTGTCGGACTGCAATGAACATCATAACAGTTCAAGTGTTAAAAAGAAATACGTTTAAAATGCCAAAATATAGCAAGTTGAAATGTCAGTTGGGGGCGGGGGGGGGGGGGGGGGGGGGGGGGGTCGTGTATAGCAAATATGGACCTAAATAGCTACTCAGTATGGACAAGATTTGTACTACATGATTCGGCAACAAGAACATGTGGATATATATTTTTTTTTTATTTTTAAGAAAATGAAATGTGTTCACTTTTAGCAGGTGTTCTAATATTTTTTTACCAGGAAACAGTTAATAAAACACCTATTTATACCTCTTGTAATTTTGAAGAATGAAGGTGGACTAGTGGAATTTGGGGTATTGTTGAGTACTTTTGATTGTCAGCTGCAGGTGAACAATGATTGAGGTTTTACCTTATTTGCATAACAATTGAAATGCTATTATATTGATATCCTAGCATTTTTGGGGAAGTATTCATACCTTGGTCCATTGATGCGTTGAGGCATTTTTTTAAAGCACATGTTTCAGACATTCCTAAGATTCTGTACATGTTTTGCAAATAATTCAAGAAATTGTACGAATTGTTCTGGACAAGCAACCCTTCCTTTAAAAAGGGAATAAAATACCCCTGTACGATCACATTTCGTAAATTGTCTTGTGTACAAGTATTTATTCTTAGAATTGTTTTTCGCATGCAAAAGTAACATAAACCAATTAACAAAAAAAATCACCAAAACATAATTGAAAACAATTGAAGGAAAAAACTTGGTAAGGGTTTGAATAATTTTGTTGTTAATTCTTTATAAACTCCTCAAATCTGACTTTGATCGATCATTTCTCCCGAGTCTTAATGAATATTGATGTTTGATTGATGCCACTGAAAAGATCATTTAATTCTCTTTAAAATGATACCCTACATGATATGATTATCGTTCACATGGAGGTGCAGTGCCTTGAAATGTGGGGCAATGTGACTTACTTACTTGACTTAGGTCGCCCTCTGGCGGGACAGGACATGGGACCTCCACACCGATTTGTCAATCATCCTCGTCGCCAGCTCCCTGATATTCTGGGCTCCAGTGTCGCGATTGAGGACTTCTATAAAATCTGTACGAGGTCGTCCTCTTCCCTTGTGACCATGCTTCGGTTCCCACAGAACTAATTTCTGAGTGGTCAGTTCTGGGTGGCGGTGGCAGTGTCAAGCAAGTTGGCTATCTTATCCGTGACTGCGGGCAAGTTGCCATAGAGTTCTTTGTTTGTGGTGTGTGAACTCCAATGTCAAAATTCAAAAGTTGCAAAATGACACAATATTGAAATTCACTGTTCTTTTTTACCGTGGTGATGGTGTGGGGAGGCATCTCGACTGCAGGAAAAACAGAACTTGTTGTCATTGACGGAAACCTCACTGATTGAAGAATGGAATGCCATTCCACAGCAACGATCACGAAGCTCATCAGCAGCATGAGGAGGCGGTGCCAGGCGGTGGTGCAAGCACTTGGGTCGTCCACCCGTTACTGAGCCTTGATCATGTTAATTGATGAAATCAAAGATCTCTGTATGTGACAATAAAGATGAAAATCCATTAAATCAAGCCCCTGCCTCTCAAGGCCGTACGCAGAATTTTTTTTCCTGGGGGGGGGGGGGGGGCAACTGCCCCCCTGTCCCCCCCCCCCCCCCCCCCCCCCCCCCCCCCCCCCCGCTGCGTGCCTCCTCATTTTTGATGTTTTGTTGTGGTTTATGTAGTGATGGTTCTGTGAGATAACATTGTTTGAGTCGTGTTTTGAAATACCCATGCATGCATGTTTGTTTGTTTGTTATGTGTTTGCTTGTGCAGAGGTTTGTTTGATTCCATGTTAATGTTGATGTTAAGATGCATGAAAACAAAAGAAACAACTGGGAAACTCACTCATCACCACGGTAAAAAAGAACAGTGACTTTCAATATTGTGTCATTTTGCAACTTTTGAATTTTGACCTTGCCCCACATTTCAAGGCACTGCACCTCCATGTGAACGATAATCATATCATGTAGGGTATCATTTTAAAGAGAATTAAATGATCTTTTCAGTGGTATCAATCAAACATCAATATTCACTAAGACTCGGGAGAAATAATCGATCAAAGTCAGATTTCCAAACTTTTTTTGAGGAGTTTATATATATATATATATGGTCTAGTGGTTAAGGCATTGGCGTTCTAAGCCAACGACCCGGGTTCGATTCCGGCGGAGACATTTTTTCAGCCTTTGCAAAAATTTCAAAAAGGGAGGACCGCTCTGGGGAACTTTGATTGAGCTACGCAACGTTATTCTCGCATTTCTTTCACATTATATATATATATATATATATATATATACATATACAAAACTGTGGTTATGGGGATGTATAACAATGTGATTTATTCCATATATATACATATATATATAATCTCTTGTATTGGAAATCATCAATTCTACTACATCACATTTTTGAGCATAAAGTTTTCAGATGTTTGTAATCCCGTAGATGTCATGAATATGTATAAATTGATTCTAAAATCACATGGTTTGGTTCCATTATTCATCTCACGTGTGATGGTAGATATAGTCTGACTGGCAGTGGAACCCTGCAGTGTGTGCCAGGATTATCGTCATTCTTTCCTGTGTGGAACGATTCAATTCCTAGCTGTGAGAAAGAAAAAGGTTTGCATTCCATCACATTTGTCTTTCTTCTCTCCCCCTCTTTTTTTTCTAATTCGATCTTTCAAAATAATTTTGGTTAAATAAGGCCTACATGGTCACATAGCAGCATGCCTGCAGGTATAGGTGATACAGAATTTGAGATATTAGAGGAAACGGAACCATTATCATTTTTAAATTGAGACGCGGTGATAGCATGGAAACACTGCCCTTTTAAACAGTGTCTGCGACTCCTTTTGGTGGTATTAATTTTTCTACACCACAAGAATTTTAAACTGCTGCTGTTAAAAACCTAACCTCAGAAGAACATGATTTACATGTTTCCAACATCAAAGAAAAGTAAGCAGATATGTATCCAAACAACAATAAGTCAAGTATGATGCTATTATCTAAAGCCCACAATGGGAAGTTGGAAGGTTGGCATTGACGATTAACGCAGTCTGAGTGCTTTGTGGCAAAAAGCTGGAAAAAAACATTATCTCATAAACAGACGTTCGTCCGGTGGCTTCATATATGTTACAGGTTTGGTACATTATTATAAGATAAAGGTCTTCATTTTTGTTAATGATCTATCTGTCTTTGACAGTCATTAGATAACATGTAAAAGAATTTAAGAGACAAGTCTTTTGCAATAGATACTGTAAGTGGATGCAGCAGACAATAAGGAATGGTAGATAATGATCGATAGCGTTTGGCCGATCCTCACTTGGCCTGATGTGCGTATGTATGTATGTGGAGATGAATGTGAAAATGTTATATTAAGATATCAGTCATGTGAAATAAAGCCTATATGCATAAGAAATAAAAAAAAATGTGTATCATTCCACACAGTTGCAAGTTTTACAGAAGTTCTACCCAGTACTGGACATTTCGAAGGTAAGGTCCAAAAAATATGTAACATAAAATATACATCTTAACTGCCCAGTGCATATACAATGTAGGACTACTTACAACATTATTGACTTCCTTGTCCGCGTGTTTACTTTCACATTGAAATAGGCTTGTGTCATATCAGATTCATACCGAAACCCTGTACCCTTGTCTTAATAAGCAACGCTGCCTCACGAGGACTAAATCATTAAAATAGTTTTGATTTTGTTTCTGCTCGATTTTCTTTCTTTCTTTTTTTCAACACGAATGAAACCAATCAAAGATTTAAAGTGTAAAGACCTTGTCTATATATCAATTACTCATTCTCATCAAAGAAAAATCAAAACTTACAAGACATGTTTCGAAACTAATCGATAGTGTTTTGTTAGCCTATTGTTGAAATTTCACACTGATTTCAGTCTTTCACTTCTCTTTCAGATTAATGAGTTAAAGCGTAAAAATTGAAACATTCACTGAAAAACATTTGTGGTCTAAGCGGAACCTTCAAAACACTATCATTCTAAGCGGAGCAATTTTATAAATGAAATAAGAAAATAAATGAAGTACCAAACAAAGGTTTGAATTGTACTAAAAAAAAATTATTCTTTCTTTCTTACTTCGTTTTATATTTATAGAGAGTACGCAAACAGATGGAGGTTTGACAACCCATCTTATACGTGGCCAAGGTACTTGTGATATGAAAATCCTGTTAGGGTAGACCTAACATTGTTTTAATTTTTTAAATTGGTGACAAACTCAGTAGCAGATAAATTATTTAAATCTTATATGCAAGTAAGCTAAAGTTAATTGGTCTTGAGTCTTTGTGTCTGCCTCGATCTGCAGTACACCATATACCTTCAAAATGCTCCCCATTTTATGATTTATTTCTAGAATATAATCCCAGGTTATAATCTAGTAACCAAAATAATGTACATAGATCTCACGCTTAAAACAAGAGAAGTAAGGTATAGCGGATGGTACACCTAGCAATTATCAATTATTATTGCTACAGTTTGAAGAGAATTTAATAGCTTTTAATAAAAGTTTGTCGTTTATGTTATCTAAAACATGTAACTGTTATACATTTAAACATATCTAATAATAGAAGTTTATGAAGTTAAGAGAATCCTACTCTGTTTAAATTCCATTTGTTATAGACGGCAAAGTGTGTACCAATACTGAACACCGTGAACCATTCATTGATCTGGTCCTGAAGGGGTTTACGGGAGTAATGTCTTTCCTTCTTTTCGTCATCGCAATGTGTTGGGTCACTAGTCAGGTTCGGGAATACCTTTCATTGAAGAGGGATTCTACATCTCAGGTACGCCACACTTTCAAACTGCGCTGGAGTTCCAGAACTTAAAAAAAAACAGTGCGACAACTTTAATGGAAATCTTAATTGGAAGATTCATATGAAATGGCAAACAATAACATTATCTCTACGGTTTTGCTAGACACGAATTATATATTTTTTTTTTTTGTGGGGGGGAGGGGGATTTTCAATTATCATCATCAATCTGACCATCGTATTTGAGAGTATTTAGACAAATTTCCTGTGTTCTTAAACATACTTTATTACAGATATCCCACACATACTTGGAAATGACAAGACCTAATCTCCAGGGCAATTCAAGCTTACCAGTAATGTCACTGGCAGGATCATCAACGTGGTCCTTGGCGGTTTCACAGGAGCAAGCTACTTCTGCTGGTTGCAGGCGAACTGCAATTAGAACCAGTTCCGTTTTTTACGAGTGTATTCCATCTGATATAATACCTTCACCTAGTAACCCGGAGAATGATGAAAACATTGATGCTTTTGGATACACTCTCCCCAATCCCCGACCCAGTCTGAATACTTATAAATGCTTATCCAGTCAGGAAAACCAGCATGGAGGCCGAGTTCCTAAACAACATGACTTTGATGAAAACGGATACCTTGTTCCAAGTACGTTTAAAAAACAAAATTATAACCGAAAATGATTTTGTCAGTTTTTATAGAACAGATCCAGCAAAAAAAAAAAAAAAAAAAAAAATTGTTTCCTTTCTTGGATAACCGAAAAAGCTTGATCTTTTTCGATTTTTTTTTTCTTTTCGCCAATATTAATTTTGTTGTTGATTATGTTTATGAGTCTAACTCTGTATTAACGCCATCTACTGTTCGTGATGATTAAGTGTCTTTTCTGTTCCACTGTAAAGCCGGTGTTTTAGATCGTGTGGTATTTGTCTTTGGCGATTGACAATTTTCCAATTTTCTCCTTTCGTAATATCTTATTTCCTTCATAATTTATTTTAAGAAAATTTCTCAGTTCAGTAACACAGAGCAAATCATTCTGATTTCTCATTATTGAATATGAAAATATATAACACCCGCAAAGTATAATAAATATCTAACTGTTACCCTGTGTTTGCGGTACCTTATAGCATCTTACTACCTACATTATTATTTTTCATAATGAGTAATAATTTTTTTTATGTTGCATGAATATCGATATGGAAAATATACATGTGTTTTAATACAATCTTCCTCTTATTCCTAAGTGAATATTTCCAAATTTCATCGGCTTGGTATATAACAAGGATAAGGCATATGCGCCTTGCAGAAATGGTTCTTCGAAATAGTCTACTATTAAATATGTTTAACCATTCAAAATTGGCTTTCGTTTTATGCGGTAAAGGTAACGCATTCTCGTTATAGAAACAATGTAAATACATGTAATGTTTTCAGTGTCAATTATTATTATTGGTAATATTTTAGTAATTCGTTACCAAATGGAATTATTACAATTGGCAGAAAAATGTGTCCATTGTGCTCACTTTCTCAAAAGGGTCTTAATACTCTATCGATATCGTTTATTATTTTCATGTCTTAAGTAGTATGTGCGCTTCACCATTTCTTAACTGTATAGCAATGGCACGCATATTCTACTCTCATATGGTAAGTAAAATAGAAAGGCCGTTATTTCTTCGACAGCCTGTACATTATTCATATTGCACAGGCTCCTATTTCAGATTTCAGACTTAGATTTTGTTTCATTTCATTTTCATTTTTCAAAGTACATGACAATATTGTGCAATTAACAATATAAAAATAATTGACAACATTTTCGGTAATTACCAGCAAAGTAAAGAGCATTAACGTTTTGAGTTGTAAGGAAAGAAATAACAACAGTGAAGACTACATGAAAGTGTGGTATTGTATGTAGACACACCAGTCCTTTCCAATGCTTGTAATTATGCCAAGCTCTTTTTTACTATTAAAAAAAAGCATCTGCTGGGTCACAGGGTCATCATAATTAAATGCAGAATACAATTAAAACATCAATATATTTAGCCATTTCTTAATATCATAAAATTATATACCGTATATAAATGGTTTGTATGTTGATGAAAAGACATTGATGTTTGCTAATTTTTGTCGGTAATTTTACAATGACACGAGTGAAAACGACACTGGCCATTAATAATAAATCCCAAATTTAGAAGGTTTGCTTTGTGAAAACTTGGAAATATACATAACTGAGGAAAAATTGTACTCACTTATAACTACTGAGGCTCATCAAATTTGATTTGATAAAATGATAGCGAAGTAATGTGAAGAGGAAGTCGGGGAGATACAGTAAAAAAAATTCTTCGCGTGTATAAAGAATACGCCTACTCGAGAATTTGGTTTTGAGAGAATATATAATGATGGCATAAGAATGTTTAGAGAGATAGAAAGTAGACTTTGAATAGCCCTCTGTGAATAACAATGCCCGGACAAATTACAGTGACAGAAGAGGATATAAGAAAAGCATCGTGTCCCTCAAGACACAAGGAAAGTTTTATTGCCAAGTGCACTATTAAAGGTTATGTTTGTGGTATCATGACATAATGTTGCCTTTATTTATTTATTTCTTTATTTATTTTATAAAGTAAAGTTTCAAAGGGGTCTATGAAATACAAGCAATTTTATGTTAATAGACCAATCCACTCATGTTTTCCTTTAATTTTTCTAATCATAACAGTTGCTTTATTACTGTAAATCGCATCAAGTCTACTGAATTATGTTCTATTATATTTATGCTTATGTAATTATTACATTCTTGTTCTTAACTTTGATGTGTATTTTGATATGTATTTGTTAAAAAAAAGTAGTATAAAAGATGTACTAGGAAAAATATAAAAAAAACTTTAAACATTGAGCTTCTGAAATGTGAAATCTTCTTTGAAAATTAATAACACAATTTTTAATCAGGTCAATAGGGTATTTTCAGAGTTATTATGATTATTTATCACGTGACAGCACCTGCACTGTAGATTTGTGTGTGTGTGTGTGTGTGTGTGTGTGTGTGTGTGTGTGTGTGCGTGTGTGGGCGTGTGTGTGTTTGTGTTCAAATTTCATCATAATATCATAATTACTTATAATCAAAGTTCATCATAATTGTGAACCTAGTAAAGGCTTTACATATAGCTTTGAGTAACTATAGTTATGATAATAACTAGTCAGAAGGTATCACGACGAATATGAAAATTCAGTGCATATATGACGTGGAAGTCCAGTTTCAGCATTTATCGCAAGGCGTTAAGATTAGTGTATTTAACCTCTTTTATCTCTTATGGATAACAAAGATGTTATAATCGCCGTTGATTACTGAAAATTATTTCATTTTTATGCTTTAATATGAGTTTGCTTCGGTTTGATTACATCTAAGTAAAAATGTATATTATTAATGTACGCCTATATGTTCTTAAATAAAGGATGAAAAAAAAATACATATCACTCCTTTGGTTTAATGATTTTCTATTAAAAATTTAAAAACCCCATCTGCCAAACATCAAACATAAAACATAACATGTAATAAAAAGTTAATGGTCCTCAGATTTCCACTCAATTAGTTCCACCTATACTGTATTAGTTAAAGTGACAGTAAACTGAAGCTTCTAACAGCGCAATCTATTAGCGGGATTTGAAAAGTGTAATGGGCCTCTTATTTTCCCATCATGCCCCATTCAAGTTTTTAGTAGCTTTGAATGTACCTGCAGGCAATTTTCCACAGTTGTCAAAAATGTTTGTTTGAAATATAAAATGTGCCTATTATCCAAACAAGATGTTTATCAAAATTCAAAATAAAATGCTATTCATTTTTAAATTATAATCTCAGTTTAGCAGTCACTGTAAAATGGCGCTGTTCAAGTTTTAACAGTTTAATGCCACTTTAAGATTTCCCAAGTATATACCCATAATTTTACAATTTTATCAAACCCAATGCTATATGCATAAGGAATTTACAACTGCATATACATTTAAATTAAGGTCAAACCTTCATTAACAATTTAATATTCCCGACAACAATATACGCCTTTGTGTTTTTAAAGAAAGCATGTAATCATTTTGGTTCATAAATTTGTATTAAAAATAAAAACATATTTTAAAATTCAAACATATTACACCACATGCTGTTCAAACATAACACGTCACATCAGGCATAACAGATTATTCAAATTACATACCGTATTTCCATATATGAAGTTGCAGATGATGCAAAAAAAATCATATTCAAGATGTTAATGAATATTCATTAGTAGTGAATTGAAAATTAAAATGAAACTATCTTAACAAAATTATCATTTTTGTATTACTCTTTTAAATTAAATGTGTTTTATTGAATTAAAAGCAATCATATCATTTCCATATGATTACAAGGAGATTATGGATGGAAAATAAATCAACAATTAATGCGAGCCCATGAAGGCACCAAGGGGACGAAGGAAACCAGCCTAAGACACACCGGCGAGGCTGACATGTAGACCCGCCGATCGAAAGGCCGACAGCCCCACCAGGACAAGGGCCCAACAAGAAGCAACAGACTCCATACACATGTATAAATCAAGCAACCTCTTCATCCCAACTAAATACGCCACTTATATGCTATTTTACTGGAGTATGTGTATATGCATTTTATATCTATATAAGTATAGACCCTTAAACTTGGGTTAAATTTCAATAAATGCGCATGCACTAAGTATACTTCCTGTACACATTACCTATGATGAGATATTTCCGTTTTTGAAAAATTAGATTAATAAAAAGAAATCAGTGCAGGTTACACTCACAATACATACACCAAAAGTTGTTCTCTTGACGTCGGACATAACGCCAGGAATTGCCATAGTTCATGAATATTCATAAGCATGATATTGAAGATTAAATTGTAATTTTCATGGTATCACAGCATGTATTGAACTTTGATTAATCATGTGCTGTGATCTCGTTATTCCAATAATAACATACAAACCTGGGACATGGGTTCACTTTTTAGAAATTTTAACCAGACATGAAGGATTGCGTGCCGCAATATTCTTTTAATAATTATAATTATTGAATCAAAATCGCCTCTCCATTCATTCCAATTCCATTTGATAATTTACCATTTGATAAATTGATAATTTACATCATACATATTAAGAATCACGATGAAAATATAATCAAGACATAATATTCATAAAGTCAAACATGGATACCATAAAATAAACATACATAAATAAACAAAGCGAAATATAACAAGTACGTAGAGAGAAGTAATAGGTGATGCCAGAGGCACTAGAGAGAATAAAAACAGAGAGATATATGATTGTATAAAAAGGCACAATAGTTGTATGGTTCAAGACCTAGGAAAAAAATATTCATGCGACTTTAGCCAAATAAATCAGCAGCTTGAGTAAGGCCGTCGATAGAAAACGTTTCCTTATCACTCGTGACCTAATTGCCTTTTATTCTTAATACACTCACCGAGGGTCATGTGCATAGTTTGATTTAAGTGAATTCAGTTGTATAGGTTTATTGCAATTTTTTAAAAAAAGTAATATGCTGCTTGAAAGCTAAAGTTTTTCAAATTACAGAGTCAGACATATAAAATACATAAACAAAATAAAAATCATTTCAACGTTCAACTATTGAATATATTTGTATGCATCATAATAATAAAGGTTAACCCTTATCCCATTGGGTTATTTGGAGGACTTGAGTCCATGGGGGGGGGGGGGGGGGGCCCTCCCCAGATCTCGGCAACGAATAGACCGATTGACTTGAAAATTGGCACAGACGTAAAACATATCAAGTAGAATAGGTCCATTTTTAAAAAATGGACCTTTACTGTTTTTTAAGAATTAATTTAAATTTTGAATATGCAAATTTTTGATGAATTTGTAATGGGAAATTACAGGTTTTATTCAGGTTTTTTGTAAAACTACTTTCAAATGATGTAATTCATCCCATCCATGTTTTTATGGCGATAAAAATATTACTAATTTGCATAAATTAGCATATTAGTATTCCCGGATTTAACTACAGAAAGAGATATTTGTTTTGTATTTCATTGTTTTTATTCTATGTATTTCATTGTTTTTATTTTTTTTCTTAGAATTTATCTCTGAAGTATATGAAATAAACTAATAACAAAGAAATAATCCAAATTCTAATTCATCATATCAATTATAACAGATCTGGAGTTGTGGCATTGGATATAAAATTATGAATTACATCGAAACCTGTACAAAAATTGCTGTTTTTTGAGATGGTCAAGCAATTATCGACCTGTAAAATCAGTTCTATCAAAATATGCGTGAGAATTGAGAGAAAAAAGTCATGAAGTTTGAACGTGAAATTCTAAACGGTCTAGAAGCACGGCGAAAAAACTGCAGGGGGAATTAGGGTTAATATAATTATCACATATTACAGGATAAACGGAAAGGGAGAGAGAATAGTACAAACGAGAAAGAAAGGGGAGTAAGAGTGGAAGTGGAAGAGAAAGAGAGAGAAAGGCAGAGGCAGAGATAGAGAAAACAGGGAGATATGAAGACTGAGAAAAACATGAAATGAAGAGAAACAAAATAGAGAATGAGAGAAGGACAGAAATTATAAACCTTGACTTATAAAATGTATAAATGATTAGATACTTTTAGGAGTTGTCCCAATTCCCCTGAGGCCTGCTCATCCTGGTCTGCCCTGTAAATTATTTTATTAATAAGCTAGTTTGTAGATATGACTGTAATCTGTAAATGAGCAGCTAAAAGTCGTGTGTACCAAATTGTAAAGAAATCACTGAAAGAGAAAAAGAATACTTGATAAAGGTGGTCATTAAATTATGTTAATTATTAGTTTTAATCAAATTCAACAAAGTACAATTCATGATACACAGGTAATATTTTTAAATATTATTTGGACATCGTTTTTGTACAATGTAACAATTCCGAACTCGTTAGTTTGTAGTCTACTTAGGCCCCTGATTCTTAAAAGCGCACGAAGGACCACATGTGGCCCGCGAGACGATTTGATGCAGCCCGAAAAAAAAACTCAAATAGAAAATCAAAACAAAAACCAGTTAATTTTTTGTTTGTCTTTCTTTCTAAGGTATCAGTTGATACATAATGCATCATCACTATTTTTATGAATAAAAGTCTCGTATGCTTCAATAAAAAACGTTTCATTATTCTACCATTTTATTATTTTTTGACAAATGTTAATATTTTCACCAAGAATTCAGATTATTAAGAACACCAGACTTAGGCTTACTAAGCCTTTAGCAAGGCTAATCAATGAATAATTTGATTGTTTTGTAAAGCGATAACTTTGAACTTTTCCACATTTCATTATCTACAACGAAATGTGATCATGAACGAACTAATGTATCGTGTGTGCTACGCTTGGTATTGTTGTCCTTACTTCGTTGTATTAAAAAGAATACAAATTGGGCCGTCCTGCATCACATTTCAGTTGTTCAAAACTATTGGTAGCATTACCATGACATAAACAAAGGGTGGAGTATATTTGTAATCAAAAATAATTGAAGCGTTAACTACTTGAACCGATGGCACTCAACGAACAGACATAGCTTGAATACTATGGACTGTTTTCCAAGTTTCTATGTGGGTGTGTTTGAAAAAAATGTCATTTTCTAAGAAAGAAGCGAAAAATGGGAATAGATCATCTTAAGTCTTTAAAAAAATTGGATCATCTCCGTCCACCACCATCATTTTAAAGAAGATCATTTATATTCTCATTCGGAAAGAAAAATGTTGTAATGTTATCTCCGAATGAGCAAACGTTTTGATTTTTTCAGTTTTTAGTTGACACTTTCTGATTCATTTGGTATTCACCCAAATTACCTGCATATATATTTTTGTTTGATAATAATTAAGTTTCTAAGAGAAGTCAGTCACTGTAGTTTGCTTTTTTACATTATTCTTGAAATGTGTACAACGATTTTCTCAATGACATAATTATGCTTCACATCTCCTTGTACAATGTTGTATTAATAATTTTGGAACAATCCATAATTTCTGCATTAACAGGAAACATCTGATATGGTTTTACAAATATTTCCAAGATGTTTGTACGGAAGGTTGTTGTTTCCTTAAATAGAAATTTATACATTAAACAGCCTTTCTTACTTTCCTCTAATATTTTATTTGCCACAAGTCGATCGGCACTAACAAGAAGGAACAATCTGTAATAGGATCAACCCAGGTAATGTCACTGCAACATTTTATGCTCCATTCATGACATATTGATCTAATAGTCAGATCATATTTTGGCAATAATCAACCAATGGATCTCAAATAAGTGGACAGTATTGGAACTGTACTTTCAGAAAGATAAATGTCTAATTATTTTTCTTTTAAGAATTAGATCTGTTAACGATTTGCCCCAAGGTCCACTTGCCAAATGATTCCCTAAATGGGAATTTCCCGTATGCCTTGTGATTCCTCTTTTCACAATGATTTAATTCATCCCCCTTATTGGAAACATATGAATGGGTCAAGTAAACAGACCCAATCCATAATACGCCTCCTTTCATTTCGTTAAAAATTATCCCCCACGTTTTGTTTGCTTACAATGTCGTAATTCATCGAATTCTCGAAAATATCCTACGGACTTACTTAAACTGTCCTTTATGTTGGGTATCATATAAATGCCAGCATGGACGGAGGGGGCACCAAGGCTTTTGCACTTGCGAGTGTGGCTTTCGATCAGTGTACACGTATGTTTTAGCTCTAACTTTACTTGGATGTATGAAACTATTTTTAAATTTAAATTTTGAATATGCAAATTTTTGATGAATTTGTAATGGGAAATTACAAGTTTTATTCAGGTTTTTTGTAAAACTACTTTCAAATGATGTAATTCATCCCATCCATGTTTTTATGGCGATAAAAATATTACTAATTTGCATAAATTAGCATATTAGTATTCCCGGATTTAACTACAGAAAGAGATATTTGTTTTGTATTTCATTGTTTTTATTCTATGTATTTCATTGTTTTTATTTTTTTTCTTAGAATTTATCTCTGAAGTATATGAAATAAACTAATAACAAAGAAATAATCCAAATTCTAATTCATCATATCAATTATAACAGATCTGGAGTTGTGGCATTGGATATAAAATTATGAATTACATCGAAACCTGTACAAAAATTGCTGTTTTTTGAGATGGTCAAGCAATTATCGACCTGTAAAATCAGTTCTATCAAAATATGCGTGAGAATTGAGAGAAAAAAGTCATGAAGTTTGAACGTGAAATTCTAAACGGTCTAGAAGCACGGCGAAAAAACTGCAGGGGGAATTAGGGTTAATATAATTATCACATATTACAGGATAAACGGAAAGGGAGAGAGAATAGTACAAACGAGAAAGAAAGGGGAGTAAGAGTGGAAGTGGAAGAGAAAGAGAGAGAAAGGCAGAGGCAGAGATAGAGAAAACAGGGAGATATGAAGACTGAGAAAAACATGAAATGAAGAGAAACAAAATAGAGAATGAGAGAAGGACAGAAATTATAAACCTTGACTTATAAAATGTATAAATGATTAGATACTTTTAGGAGTTGTCCCAATTCCCCTGAGGCCTGCTCATCCTGGTCTGCCCTGTAAATTATTTTATTAATAAGCTAGTTTGTAGATATGACTGTAATCTGTAAATGAGCAGCTAAAAGTCGTGTGTACCAAATTGTAAAGAAATCACTGAAAGAGAAAAAGAATACTTGATAAAGGTGGTCATTAAATTATGTTAATTATTAGTTTTAATCAAATTCAACAAAGTACAATTCATGATACACAGGTAATATTTTTAAATATTATTTGGACATCGTTTTTGTACAATGTAACAATTCCGAACTCGTTAGTTTGTAGTCTACTTAGGCCCCTGATTCTTAAAAGCGCACGAAGGACCACATGTGGCCCGCGAGACGATTTGATGCAGCCCGAAAAAAAAACTCAAAAAGAAAATCAAAACAAAAACCAGTTAATTTTTTGTTTGTCTTTCTTTCTAAGGTATCAGTTGATACATAATGCATCATCACTATTTTTATGAATAAAAGTCTCGTATGCTTCAATAAAAAACGTTTCATTATTCTACCATTTTATTATTTTTTGACAAATGTTAATATTTTCACCAAGAATTCAGATTATTAAGAACACCAGACTTAGGCTTACTAAGCCTTTAGCAAGGCTAATCAATGAATAATTTGATTGTTTTGTAAAGCGATTACTTTGAACTTTTCCACATTTCATTATCTACAACGAAATGTGATCATGAACGAACTAATGTATCGTGTGTGCTACGCTTGGTATTGTTGTCCTTACTTCGTTGTATTAAAAAGAATACAAATTGGGCCGTCCTGCATCACATTTCAGTTGTTCAAAACTATTGGTAGCATTACCATGACATAAACAAAGGGTGGAGTATATTTGTAATCAAAAATAATTGAAGCGTTAACTACTTGAACCGATGGCACTCAACGAACAGACATAGCTCGAATACTATGGACTGTTTTCCAAGTTTCTATGTGGGTGTGTTTGAAAAAAATGTTATTTTCTAAGAAAGAAGAGAAAATAGGGAATAGATCATCTTAAGTCTTTAAAAAAATTGGATCATCTCCGTCCACCACCATCATTTTAAAGAAGATCATTTATATTCTCATTCGGAAAGAAAAATGTTGTAATGTTATCTCCGAGTGAGCAAACGTTTTGATTTTTTTCAGTTTTTAGTTGACACTTTCTGATTCATTTGGTATTACCTGCATATATATTTTTGTTTGATAATAATTAAGTTTCTAAGAGAAGTCAGTCACTGTAGTTTGCTTTTTTACATTATTCTTGAAATGTGTACAACGATTTTCTCAATGACATAATTATGCTTCACATCTCCTTGTACAATGTTGTATTAATAATTTTGGAACAATCCATAATTTCTGCATTAACAGGAAACATCTGATATGGTTTTACAAATATTTCCAAGATGTTTGTACGGAAGGTTGTTGTTTCCTTAAATAGAAATTTATACATTAAACAGCCTTTCTTACTTTCCTCTAATATTTTATTTGCCACAAGTCGATCGGCACTAACAAGAAGGAACAATCTGTAATAGGATCAACCCAGGTAATGTCACTGCAACATTTTATGCTCCATTCATGACATATTGATCTAATAGTCAGATCATATTTTGGCAATAATCAACCAATGGATCTCAAATAAGTGGACAGTATTGGAACTGTACTTTCAGAAAGATAAATGTCTAATTATTTTTCTTTTAAGAATTAGATCTGTTAACGATTTGCCCCAAGGTCCACTTGCCAAATGATTCCCTAAATGGGAATTTCCCGTATGCCTTGTGATTCCTCTTTTCACAATGATTTAATTCATCCCCCTTATTGGAAACATATGAATGGGTCAAGCAAACAGACCCAATCCATAATACGCCTCCTTTCATTTCGTTAAAAATTATCCCCCACGTTTTGTTTGCTTACAATGTCGTAATTCATCGAATTCTCGAAAATATCCTACGGACTTACTTAAACTGTCCTTTATGTTGGGTATCATATAAATGCCAGCATGGACGGAGGGGGCACCAAGGCTTTTGCACTTGCGAGTGTGGCTTTCGATCAGTGTACACGTATGTTTTAGCTCTAACTTTACTTGGATGTATGAAACTATTTTTAAATTTAAATTTTGAATATGCAAATTTTTGATGAATTTGTAATGGGAAATTACAGGTTTTATTCAGGTTTTTTGTAAAACTACTTTCAAATGATGTAATTCATCCCATCCATGTTTTTATGGCGATAAAAATATTACTAATTTGCATAAATTAGCATATTAGTATTCCCGGATTTAACTACAGAAAGAGATATTTGTTTTGTATTTCATTGTTTTTATTCTATGTATTTCATTGTTTTTATTTTTTTTCTTAGAATTTATCTCTGAAGTATATGAAATAAACTAATAACAAAGAAATAATCCAAATTCTAATTCATCATATCAATTATAACAGATCTGGAGTTGTGGCATTGGATATAAAATTATGAATTACATCGAAACCTGTACAAAAATTGCTGTTTTTTGAGATGGTCAAGCAATTATCGACCTGTAAAATCAGTTCTATCAAAATATGCGTGAGAATTGAGAGAAAAAAGTCATGAAGTTTGAACGTGAAATTCTAAACGGTCTAGAAGCACGGCGAAAAAACTGCAGGGGGAATTAGGGTTAATATAATTATCACATATTACAGGATAAACGGAAAGGGAGAGAGAATAGTACAAACGAGAAAGAAAGGGGAGTAAGAGTGGAAGTGGAAGAGAAAGAGAGAGAAAGGCAGAGGCAGAGATAGAGAAAACAGGGAGATATGAAGACTGAGAAAAACATGAAATGAAGAGAAACAAAATAGAGAATGAGAGAAGGACAGAAATTATAAACCTTGACTTATAAAATGTATAAATGATTAGATACTTTTAGGAGTTGTCCCAATTCCCCTGAGGCCTGCTCATCCTGGTCTGCCCTGTAAATTATTTTATTAATAAGCTAGTTTGTAGATATGACTGTAATCTGTAAATGAGCAGCTAAAAGTCGTGTGTACCAAATTGTAAAGAAATCACTGAAAGAGAAAAAGAATACTTGATAAAGGTGGTCATTAAATTATGTTAATTATTAGTTTTAATCAAATTCAACAAAGTACAATTCATGATACACAGGTAATATTTTTAAATATTATTTGGACATCGTTTTTGTACAATGTAACAATTCCGAACTCGTTAGTTTGTAGTCTACTTAGGCCCCTGATTCTTAAAAGCGCACGAAGGACCACATGTGGCCCGCGAGACGATTTGATGCAGCCCGAAAAAAAAACTCAAAAAGAAAATCAAAACAAAAACCAGTTAATTTTTTGTTTGTCTTTCTTTCTAAGGTATCAGTTGATACATAATGCATCATCACTATTTTTATGAATAAAAGTCTCGTATGCTTCAATAAAAAACGTTTCATTATTCTACCATTTTATTATTTTTTGACAAATGTTAATATTTTCACCAAGAATTCAGATTATTAAGAACACCAGACTTAGGCTTACTAAGCCTTTAGCAAGGCTAATCAATTAATAATTTGATTGTTTTGTAAAGCGATTACTTTGAACTTTTCCACATTTCATTATCTACAACGAAATGTGATCATGAACGAACTAATGTATCGTGTGTGCTACGCTTGGTATTGTTGTCCTTACTTCGTTGTATTAAAAAGAATACAAATTGGGCCGTCCTGCATCACATTTCAGTTGTTCAAAACTATTGGTAGCATTACCATGGCATAAACAAAGGGTGGAGTATATTTGCAATAAAAAATAATTGAAGCGTTAACTACTTGCACCGATGGGACTCAACGAACAGACATAGCTCGAATACTATGGACTGTTTTCCAAGTTTCTATGTGGGTGTGTTTGAAAAAAATGTCATTTTCTAAGAAAGAAGAGAAAATAGGGAATAGATCATCTTAAGTCTTTAAAAAAATTGGATCATCTCCGTCCACCACCATCATTTTAAAGAAGATCATTTATATTCTCATTCGGAAAGAAAAATGTTGTAATGTTATCTCCGAATGAGCAAACGTTTTGATTTTTTCAGTTTTTAGTTGACACTTTCTGATTCATTTGGTATTCACCCAAATTACCTGCATATATATTTTTGTTTGATAATAATTAAGTTTCTAAGAGAAGTCAGTCACTGTAGTTTGCTTTTTTACATTATTCTTGAAATGTGTACAACGATTTTCTCAATGACATAATTATGCTTCACATCTCCTTGTACAATGTTGTATTAATAATTTTGGAACAATCCATAATTTCTGCATTAACAGGAAACATCTGATATGGTTTTACAAATATTTCCAAGATGTTTGTACGGAAGGTTGTTGTTTCCTTAAATAGAAATTTATACATTAAACAGCCTTTCTTACTTTCCTCTAATATTTTATTTGCCACAAGTCGATCGGCACTAACAAGAAGGAACAATCTGTAATAGGATCAACCCAGGTAATGTCACTGCAACATTTTATGCTCCATTCATGACATCTTGATCTAATAGTCAGATCATATTTTTGCAATAATCAACCAATGGATCTCAAATAAGTGGACAGTATTGGAACTGTACTTTCTGAAAGATAAATGTCTAATTATTTTTCTTTTAAGAATTAGATCTGTTAACGATTTGCCCCAAGGTCCACTTGCCAAATGATTCCCTAAATGGGAATTTTCCGTATGCCTTGTGATTCCTCTTTTCACAATGATTTAATTCATCCCCCTTATTGGAAACATATGAATGGGTCAAGTAAACAGACCCAATCCATAATACGCCTCCTTTCATTTCGTTAAAAATTATCCCCCACGTTTTGTTTGCTTACAATGTCGTAATTCATCGAATTCTCGAAAATATCCTACGGACTTACTTAAACTGTCCTTTATGTTGGGTATCATATAAATGCCAGCATGGACGGAGGGGGCACCAAGGCTTTTGCACTTGCGAGTGTGGCTTTCGATCAGTGTACACGTATGTTTTAGCTCTAACTTTACTTGGATGTATGAAACTATTTTTAAATTTAAATTTTGAATATGCAAATTTTTGATGAATTTGTAATGGGAAATTACAGGTTTTATTCAGGTTTTTTGTAAAACTACTTTCAAATGATGTAATTCATCCCATCCATGTTTTTATGGCGATAAAAATATTACTAATTTGCATAAATTAGCATATTAGTATTCCCGGATTTAACTACAGAAAGAGATATTTGTTTTGTATTTCATTGTTTTTATTCTATGTATTTCATTGTTTTTATTTTTTTTCTTAGAATTTATCTCTGAAGTATATGAAATAAACTAATAACAAAGAAATAATCCAAATTCTAATTCATCATATCAATTATAACAGATCTGGAGTTGTGGCATTGGATATAAAATTATGAATTACATCGAAACCTGTACAAAAATTGCTGTTTTTTGAGATGGTCAAGCAATTATCGACCTGTAAAATCAGTTCTATCAAAATATGCGTGAGAATTGAGAGAAAAAAGTCATGAAGTTTGAACGTGAAATTCTAAACGGTCTAGAAGCACGGCGAAAAAACTGCAGGGGGAATTAGGGTTAATATAATTATCACATATTACAGGATAAACGGAAAGGGAGAGAGAATAGTACAAACGAGAAAGAAAGGGGAGTAAGAGTGGAAGTGGAAGAGAAAGAGAGAGAAAGGCAGAGGCAGAGATAGAGAAAACAGGGAGATATGAAGACTGAGAAAAACATGAAATGAAGAGAAACAAAATAGAGAATGAGAGAAGGACAGAAATTATAAACCTTGACTTATAAAATGTATAAATGATTAGATACTTTTAGGAGTTGTCCCAATTCCCCTGAGGCCTGCTCATCCTGGTCTGCCCTGTAAATTATTTTATTAATAAGCTAGTTTGTAGATATGACTGTAATCTGTAAATGAGCAGCTAAAAGTCGTGTGTACCAAATTGTAAAGAAATCACTGAAAGAGAAAAAGAATACTTGATAAAGGTGGTCATTAAATTATGTTAATTATTAGTTTTAATCAAATTCAACAAAGTACAATTCATGATACACAGGTAATATTTTTAAAAATATTATTTGGACATCATTTTTGTACAATGTAACAATTCCGAACTCGTTAGTTTGTAGTCTACTTAGGCCCCTGATTCTTAAAAGCGCACGAAGGACCACATGTGGCCCGCGAGACGATTTGATGCAGCCCGAAAAAAAAACTCAAAAAGAAAATCAAAACAAAAACCAGTTAATTTTTTGTTTGTCTTTCTTTCTAAGGTATCAGTTGATACATAATGCATCATCACTATTTTTATGAATAAAAGTCTCGTATGCTTCAATAAAAAACGTTTCATTATTCTACCATTTTATTATTTTTTGACAAATGTTAATATTTTCACCAAGAATTCAGATTATTAAGAACACCAGACTTAGGCTTACTAAGCCTTTAGCAAGGCTAATCAATTAATAATTTGATTGTTTTGTAAAGCGATTACTTTGAACTTTTCCACATTTCATTATCTACAACGAAATGTGATCATGAACGAACTAATGTATCGTGTGTGCTACGCTTGGTATTGTTGTCCTTACTTCGTTGTATTAAAAAGAATACAAATTGGGCCGTCCTGCATCACATTTCAGTTGTTCAAAACTATTGGTAGCATTACCATGACATAAACAAAGGGTGGAGTATATTTGCAATAAAAAATAATTGAAGCGTTAACTACTTGAACCGATGGCACTCAACGAACAGACATAGCTCGAATACTATGGACTGTTTTCCAAGTTTCTATGTGGGTGTGTTTGAAAAAAATGTTATTTTCTAAGAAAGAAGAGAAAATAGGGAATAGATCATCTTAAGTCTTTAAAAAAATTGGATCATCTCCGTCCACCACCATCATTTTAAAGAAGATCATTTATATTCTCATTCGGAAAGAAAAATGTTGTAATGTTATCTCCGAATGAGCAAACGTTTTGATTTTTTCAGTTTTTAGTTGACACTTTCTGATTCATTTGGTATTCACCCAAATTACCTGCATATATATTTTTGTTTGATAATAATTAAGTTTCTAAGAGAAGTCAGTCACTGTAGTTTGCTTTTTTACATTATTCTTGAAATGTGTACAACGATTTTCTCAATGACATAATTATGCTTCACATCTCCTTGTACAATGTTGTATTAATAATTTTGGAACAATCCATAATTTCTGCATTAACAGGAAACATCTGATATGGTTTTACAAATATTTCCAAGATGTTTGTACGGGAAGGTTGTTGTTTCCTTAAATAGAAATTTATACATTAAACAGCCTTTCTTACTTTCCTCTAATATTTTATTTGCCACAAGTCGATCGGCACTAACAAGAAGGAACAATCTGTAATAGGATCAACCCAGGTAATGTCACTGCAACATTTTATGCTCCATTCATGACATATTGATCTAATAGTCAGATCATATTTTGGCAATAATCAACCAATGGATCTCAAATAAGTGGACAGTATTGGAACTGTACTTTCAGAAAGATAAATGTCTAATTATTTTTCTTTTAAGAATTAGATCTGTTAACGATTTGCCCCAAGGTCCACTTGCCAAATGATTCCCTAAATGGGAATTTCCCGTATGCCTTGTGATTCCTCTTTTCACAATGATTTAATTCATCCCCCTTATTGGAAACATATGAATGGGTCAAGTAAACAGACCCAATCCATAATACGCCTCCTTTCATTTCGTTAAAAATTATCCCCCACGTTTTGTTTGCTTACATTGTCGTAATTCATCGAATTCTCGAAAATATCCTACGGACTTACTTAAACTGTCCTTTATGTTGGGTATCATATAAATGCCAGCATGGACGGAGGGGGCACCAAGGCTTTTGCACTTGCGAGTGTGGCTTTCGATCAGTGTACACGTATGTTTTAGCTCTAACTTTACTTGGATGTATGAAACTATTTTTAAATTTAAATTTTGAATATGCAAATTTTTGATGAATTTGTAATGGGAAATTACAGGTTTTATTCAGGTTTTTTGTAAAACTACTTTCAAATGATGTAATTCATCCCATCCATGTTTTTATGGCGATAAAAATATTACTAATTTGCATAAATTAGCATATTAGTATTCCCGGATTTAACTACAGAAAGAGATATTTGTTTTGTATTTCATTGTTTTTATTCTATGTATTTCATTGTTTTTATTTTTTTTCTTAGAATTTATCTCTGAAGTATATGAAGTAAACTAATAACAAAGAAATAATCCAAATTCTAATTCATCATATCAATTATAACAGATCTGGAGTTGTGGCATTGGATATAAAATTATGAATTACATCGAAACCTGTACAAAAATTGCTGTTTTTTGAGATGGTCAAGCAATTATCGACCTGTAAAATCAGTTCTATCAAAATATGCGTGAGAATTGAGAGAAAAAAGTCATGAAGTTTGAACGTGAAATTCTAAACGGTCTAGAAGCACGGCGAAAAAACTGCAGGGGGAATTAGGGTTAATATAATTATCACATATTACAGGATAAACGGAAAGGGAGAGAGAATAGTACAAACGAGAAAGAAAGGGGAGTAAGAGTGGAAGTGGAAGAGAAAGAGAGAGAAAGGCAGAGGCAGAGATAGAGAAAACAGGGAGATATGAAGACTGAGAAAAACATGAAATGAAGAGAAACAAAATAGAGAATGAGAGAAGGACAGAAATTATAAACCTTGACTTATAAAATGTATAAATGATTAGATACTTTTAGGAGTTGTCCCAATTCCCCTGAGGCCTGCTCATCCTGGTCTGCCCTGTAAATTATTTTATTAATAAGCTAGTTTGTAGATATGCCTGTAATCTGTATATGAGCAGCTAAAAGTCGTGTGTACCAAATTGTAAAGAAATCACTGAAAGAGAAAAAGAATACTTGATAAAGGTGGTCATTAAATTATGTTAATTATTAGTTTTAATCAAATTCAACAAAGTACAATTCATGATACACAGGTAATATTTTTAAAAATATTATTTGGACATCATTTTTGTACAATGTACCAATTCCGAACTCCTTAGTTTGTAGTCTACTTAGGCCCCTGATTCTTAAAAGCGCACAAAGGGCCACATGTGGCCCGCGAGACGATTTGATGCAGCCCGAAAAAAAAAAACTCAAATAGAAAATCAAAACAAAAACCAGTTAATTTTTTTTTGTCTTTCTTTTTTAAGGTATCAGTTGATACATAATGCATCATCACAATTTTTATGAATAAAAGTCTCGTATGCTTCAATAAAAAACGTCTCATTATTCTACCATTTTATTATTTTTTGACAAATGTTAATATTTTCACCAAGAATTCAGATTATTAAGAACACCAGACTTAGGCTTACTAAGCCTTTAGCAAGGCTAATCAATGAATAATTTGATTGTTTTGTAAAGCGATAACTTTGAACTTTTCCACATTTCATTATCTACAACGAAATGTGATCATGAACGAACTAATGTATCGTGTGTGCTACGCTTGGTATTGTTGTCCTTACTTCGTTGTATTAAAAAGAATACAAATTGGGCCGTCCTGCATCACATTTCAGTTGTTCAAAACTATTGGTAGCATTACCATGACATAAACAAAGGGTGGAGTATATTTGTAATCAAAAATAATTGAAGCGTTAACTACTTGAACCGATGGCACTCAACGAACAGACATAGCTTGAATACTATGGACTGTTTTCCAAGTTTCTATGTGGGTGTGTTTGAAAAAAATGTTATTTTCTAAGAAAGAAGCGAAAATAGGGAATAGATCATCTTAAGTCTTTAAAAAAATTGGATCATCTCCGTCCACCACCATCATTTTAAAGAAGATCATTTATATTCTCATTCGGAAAGAAAAATGTTGTAATGTTATCTCCGAGTGAGCAAACGTTTTGATTTTTTTTCAGTTTTTAGTTGACACTTTCTGATTCATTTGGTATTACCTGCATATATATTTTTGTTTGATAATAATTAAGTTTCTAAGAGAAGTCAGTCACTGTAGTTTGCTTTGTTACATTATTCTTGAAATGTGTACAACGATTTTCTCAATGACATAATTATGCTTCACATCTCCTTGTACAATGTTGTATGAATAATTTTGGAACAATCCATAATTTCTGCATTAACAGGAAACATCTGATATGGTTTTACAAATATTTCCAAGATGTTTGTACGAAGGTTGTTGTTTCCTTAAATAGAAATTTATACTTTAAATAGCCTTTCTTACTTTCCTCTAACCTTTTATTTGCCACAAGTCGATCGGCACTAACAAGAAGGAACAATCTGTAATAGGATCAACCCAGGTAATGTCACTGCAACATTTTATGCTCCATTCATGACATCTTGATCTAATAGTCAGATCATATTTTGGCAATAATCAACCAATGGATCTCAAATAAGTGGACAGTATTGGAACTGTACTTTCAGAAAGATAAATGTCTAATTATTTTTCTTTTAAGAATTAGATCTGTTAACGATTTGCCCCAAGGTCCACTTGCCAAATGATTCCCTAAATGGGAATTTCCCGTATGCCTTGTGATTCCTCTTTTCACAATGATTTAATTCATCCCCCTTATTGGAAACATATGAATGGGTCAAGCAAACAGACCCAATCCATAATACGCCTCCTTTCATTTCGTTAAAAATTATCCCCCACGTTTTGTTTGCTTACATTGTCGTAATTCATCGAATTCTCGAAAATATCCTACGGACTTACTTAAACTGTCCTTTATGTTGGGTATCATATAAATGCCAGCATGGACGGAGGGGGCACCAAGGCTTTTGCACTTGCGAGTGTGGCTTTCGATCAGTGTACACGTATGTTTTAGCTCTAACTTTATTTGGATGTATGAAACTATTGCAAATTATTGATCACTTGAAAGAGCTAAATATATGAAGAACAAACACGGACAACTGGCAACTTAGGGCTATTAAAGAACCTACTGTCTCTTAAGGTCTCAATGCCATTCCCACAAGGATGGTTTTCTGTTTATCACCTTGTAAGAGATCAAATCAAATGTAATATTGCTTTATAAATGTCCCTACATAATTATGATGCTGTTAGAAAATCACAAAGATAACCCTAATTGCTCAGAAAAACAACATAACTCCGGATTGAAAGGAAGCATAGGCGGCGGAAGCGGGGGGACGGGGGGACGCGTCCCCCCCCCCCTAAATTTTGGGTTGGTGGGGACGTCCCCCCTTTCCCATATGTACATATATATATATGCATGAGCGCTTAACAGGCTGCTCTGCTAAAGCTAGGGTAATAATGCTGCAATTGTAGAGCGCTTAGATACTTCGACAAGAGGTGTTAGGCGCTATATAAAAACGGAACATTATTATTATATATATATATATATATATATATATATATATAATTTTTATACCATGATGTTTGCGAGGTTAAGAGAATGCGCGCCCTCATTTGACCTCCATTTGTCCTCCAGTGAGCGCGGTTGACTGTTATGATGTGCGCCTATGACTGTGTAAATGCTTCTTTGAAATTATGTATGAGAATAATTATGCCGCATGCGCGCCCTCATCGAGTCTTCCTCATCAGGTGAGCGCAAAGGACGGTGGATGATTGAGGCCTGCATGGGGTCTAGATTTAGCCTTAGTACCTGGATATGGGCCCGATCAGAGGTATGTATACTATATGCGCCATGAAGTAGGCCTACCCTTGTAAACTGGAACGGTTTATTATTAAACTGTAACTTAACTCAAAGTCTTATTCTTAAAAGAAGACACCACTGACAAATCTTAGCACTTTTACAATTTTTAATGTTATAAAACTAGTCAGACTGACCAAAAAACTCATCGCTCAGGCCGATAAAATCATAGATCTCGATTTTTAAAAAATAAATATTACAATATCGACTAGTACTAGCCGCAAAAATCCGTTACGTCACTGCAGCACTACTGCAAAAACCACGGCAAATCACGGTAATGCCGATATGGCGCAATACACAGATCGCTTTCACAGCTCCTATAAAAATGCTATTTGTGAGACAATTATGCATGACAAAAAGAAAATGTTATTAATTTCAGTTTTTTGTATTTTTGAATATTATCTGCTGAAAAAATAAAGTGCTTTAGCAAAAAATTTTTACAATTGATCGAATTAATAAAATTAAAATTGGCACTACTGTTTGTCATCGTTCGTACGTGCTTCCCATTATTAACGCGTGTACTTTAAGGCACGCGCGGAAAGCTAATGCAGCAAGCTGCATTGTTTACGTTCTTACGTTCGCGATATAGATAGCAAGTACGACATTATTAACATAAATTCCTGGTTAATCTTCAAGTAAAATCTGATCACATTCTTCAATAAGCTTGTAATCTAAGCTAAGGAGATGAATGAGGGATTTTCTGGGCGAAGAAATGGTCCAGTGGCATATGACTTTGCTCCTCGTCTTCGCCGTCAAAATGGTCTTCACAGACCACTCGAAAACTGGAATAAATGTACGTTTTGACGTTGAATGTTCCTTCTCCATACAGCACACCTTTCTCTATCCTTCTTCGGATCAGGGATGGCAAAAAAGGATTTTCCCGGACAATTTTCACGACGATTCGAACAGTAAATTGCCTGGCACAACGGCATTTTTGCAACTCCACGAATATATTGAGCTGTATGCATGCGAATATCGTCTGCTTTTACGGACGCGTAACGCACATGCATTGTGGTGGAAACTCAAAGTGCTGCAATGACGTGACAGCTTTGGCCGACACGAGCCAATTTGCGTATCGACAGTGGCAAAAACATACTTTTTATATCAAAATATACGCACTTGTAGGCTGTTCAAAAATTGCAATTTCGATACTGATTAGTTCCTAGGGACATGCAGAACAACATATTTTTCAAAATTTGTCAGTGGTGTCTTCTTTTAAGCAGGTGACGGCAAGAGTAACAGGTCTAGGAGTACTAGGACTAAGATTAAAGGGCGAGTCAATTAGAATTACATTTCATGATAATATCAAAGTATTGTGTCAATACTGCTAGAAATCGCATATACTTTTTATTAAAAAGATCTGTGTACTTCTCTAAGCTTCGTTGAAATTGCCTAAATCGCACGTTTATCAGCTAGTCTGTCACGCCCCTCGAAAAATAGGGCCCAGTCACGTGCCTTGTCAGGTGACCTGTGACGTACCATCGGGAACATCTAGCTAGCGGACGACGCTTGTCTGTGTATATCCAGTGCAGGGAATTTTGGATAGGCATGATAGGAGTGCATATCTCAAGAAAATGCCGAGGAGATGTGTTGTTGCTGGGTGCAGCAAAGGCACCAGCGATGGTGTCAGTCTGCACACCTTTCCTAAAGATGATGCAACTCGAAAAATTTGGATTTCAAGGATCAAGCTGACGCGAGCTAGCTCAGTGGGATGGCCCTTCCGCTCACAGTACTGTTTGCAGTGACCACTTCAGGGAAGAGGACTTCGATAGTCAGGCCCTCAGGCCAGGGGCTGTATGACCAGCCAGGATTTGCGCCCAAGAATAAAATGCTGCGACCGACAGCTATCCCTGTCATCAGACTGGGAACTGAGGGCTGTGGAACTGGAAGCCAAACACAGGGAGCTAAAAAAATAAGAGTCGGTCTGCAGTTCTGAAGCTGGAGTCACTGGAGAAAAAGAGGGTAGGTCTACCGTACCGTACCGTAGAGCCCGGGGGGGGGGGGGCACTCAACCTGTTTTTGGATGTGGGTGTGCCGCTGCCAATCTCAAAACAGGGGGCTAAGGAGCTAAATGGTTAATTGAGGAAGCTCATTTTTGAGGGTCTAAGGAGCGAACGGGCTCATGGGCAGAGCTAATTTTAGCTGCTCGCGATCTCACTGCTCTGGTACAACTACGGTGCATGAGCTGAGTCAGTTGTCGCAGCGCTGTTTTTAACGCTGTACATGCCGGGCCACTGCACTGGCTCGATGTCGCATGCAGATTGATCTCGCTGAGCCGCCGCTAGCACTAGTAATACCGCGTTCAGTTAGGGGGCACTAGGCCGCCCAGCTCCCCGCTGCGCTGGCCTGGGAGGCTAGGGAGCGACCGTTCCCTGACAATAGGCTGTGCGCATTGTTTTCTCATATTCTAGGGAGCGAGTCGGGAGCCAATCGAGGTGCGGTAAGTGAAAACCTGAAAATCGCATATCATGGGAGCGACCCGAAAATGGGGGACGTCACAGCGGCACATACATGCGTGACATATATATGTGAGTGCCCCCCCCCCCCCCCCCCCCCGGGAGGCAGCTAGCTTGCAGCGCACGATTTTGCTGTAATTGTTGTAATATATTTAGAATTTCATCCAGTCTTTCAGTGTACTTGGTTGTTATCAAATGCACGCACACAAAGATTCGCAAGGTACGGTCAGCAGTAAAGCGACTGTCCACACGTCTACTTGTCTGTAAAATATTACGTTTTTCCAAAACATAAACCTAATCCAAAAGAGGAATTATCATGGGTAAAGTGTTTGAAAAAAAGCCAGACTTGTCATTTGACCTCTACTAAAATGTCTAAACAACCTATTCAAATCCTTTTGGGGGACTTAAAGATTGTCGAAATTGTATAAATAGTGATATGAAAATGGATAAATTATCATTCATTTACATTGCCAACATATTAGTCAAACTTAGTGGCTTCGCGGGGACTTCCCGATGCTACGTCAAATCGCACTAGCCAATCAGCTGTCAATTTTTTGGGGCGTTCCCAAATTAGTGAGTTTTTTTACCAATTTCTTGTTACTGGGCAATTTTTTTCTGTAAAAATGTCAGAATTGTGTCATTGGACCTATGTACTACATTTTTAGCCCCAATGTTGCTTCTAATTGACTCGCCCTTTAAGAATAATGTAATTGTTATATTGCCTCTATAATGTCAATGATACATAGTCATAGTGTATCTCGACACAGGGGCTAATACTGTAAAGCGTAGTATTACACATCAACGCGCCGGCGCGCCGCCAATGGCTAAGAATAGATTATGAGTCACAGTGAATTTTGGGTTATTTTTTTTTAAATTTTCATACCAACTGGCTTAAATAGGGGAGGGGCGCACAAGGGGTCACGTGAAAGGGGGGAGAGAGGAAGGAAAGTGGAAATTAATGTGAGATAATACCAGTTTTCCAATCGCTCGCTCGCTCGCAAATCTTAGAAATGAGTTTCAGGCAACGAGGTCCATGATTATTTATATAGGATGTTATTCCAATATTCAGGCACGTCGCTGCCCTATCGCCATGGAACCCAAATACTTGTTTGGTCCACTTTTTATATTGAAATATGCAATAGCAAAGTAAATTGCATTTCTCCTCGCTCGCTTGTAAACGAGATGTTTCATGCAGCAAGGTCCATAATGAAATATTCAATGTTATGACAATTTCGGCACGTCACTGCCCTATCGCCATAGCGCCCAGATATTAGGGTTACCTTTTCATAAACGAACAACAGCAAAGTGCCCCCCCCCCCCCCCCCGTTCGCTTCACTTCCTAAAAACTTCAATATGAATGATGCCTGCATATGGCAGCTAGATGACCGGAGATATAGCTTTACATTTCACCTATTGGTGACTAAGGCAATAAAAGTTTGCCATTTAAAGGTATATTTTTATTTTTCTCTCGCTCGCTTTGCTCGCTCGCAGTATTGGGAATCCTACACATGTGGTATTATATGTTCGAGCTTCACATTTGACCCACCCCCTGTCAAATAATTCTGACTATACGCTCATGCCCACACCCTTGTAGGGACACACCCCCTGACCCGACACCCCTACTCGGTCGCTTCGCTCCCTCAGAAAGGTCCACTTTTTCCAATGTTGAACCCCCCCCCCCCCCGCAAAAATCCTAGTTACGGGCCTGAGTCAGAGTTTTGATCATTTTTGAAGTCTCGTCGTGGTAGGTTAATCGTGTAAGCCAAATTAGACAAGTGACCTAGAAAATCAAACCAGGACATGTGTACTGTTAGATCAGCTGATTACTATAGACTAGTCTAGTCTAAATATTTTCCTTGTCTCGGGGGCAGGACATAAAACAGAAGTTGAAGTTTTAATTCGCTTGGGTTTGACTCGCGAAATTCGCGAAAATAAAACCATCGCAAAAATTTCAGCTCTTTAAGCAAAACCAAATATCACTGATAAATAATATCACAGAGTGGAGGCGGGAAGACCGCGGGAACATTGCAAGTTCGGAAAGTGTATATAGGCGGGGTGCACTTTTTCACCGCGTTTGATTCTCTTCATGAGCAGAATCAATATTTCATACAGCCCAAGTCCAACGAAAAATATATAGTGGGAGAATTAGGCCTTCTATACCTGACGACTTCCCCCACCCCCCCCCCCCCCCCAAAAAAAAAAACACAAAACAAAAACGGGTCCTTTTGCAGGGTGGCGCCTCGTCCGAAATTCGGGGGCTAATATTTTAAATTGTCAATTTGGGGGCCTTATCCGTCATAATGGGGAACAAAGAGATGCACATTTGGCCTTGCGTGCATTGGCCTGCAAAGCTAATAATGAAAAATACACCTATATTCGCATTTTTCAGACGCAGATGTGGTATACACCGTACGCGTGATGGTTACTGGTTAGTCCCCCCCCCCCCCCCCCCCCCCCCCCCGATGGCATAGTGCAATGTGACTGTGTGATAAATGTAAACCCAGTCCATTTTATTAAGCTCAACATCTAACTTCTGATTTATTTCTCGGATTTATATCACAGTAAACTTAACATTATGATATACCGTGATTCCGTGAATGACGTAACACTAGACTAGATTATTATTGAAGGAAGGGGAAAAAATACATTAAAGAGCGCCTTGGGAATCTGATGATTATTAGACGCTAAATAAATCGAAACAATAATAATTCTGATTATTATTATAATAATAATAATTATTATTATCATTATTATTATTATTATTATTATAATTATTATTATTATTGCTCCACTTATTTTACTGAATTATCCGCAATTTCACTTAAGTATTTTAAGTGTTAAAATATGGTCTGGCGTCCCCCCCCCCCTAAATTTTGGTGCTTCCGCCGCCAATGAAAGGAAGGAGTGATTAATGAATAGATGTTATTCCATTCCCAATGGTTGACGTAATACAGGTGTGAATGCTTTGTGGTCCAACTATTATTGATGTATGTTTCATGAATAGTTTGTCTCTCTGGGAGGTATGCCAAGTTGATTACTGTACAAACAATAAGACAATGCTATAACATCTCTTTGAAAAAAAGGGGGAAGCTATCGCACCTAAATGAGCCCTATAGAAAAAAATGCCAACATCGATACAAACTTTGCAAATAGGATGGGGCGATTGGGGGTCGACTTCCTTCAACAGCAGACCTAGATTCGGTTGGATATCTCTTACGTTGCCTTATTACAAACACGGGTAAGTTTCTACTAACTATATTGGTGGAGCATTACATGTAATGTAATTATACTATTATGCTTCATACTATTTTGCAGGGGCATTTACGAGTATCTTGTTTTTGTTGGGGTCTTCTTTGGAGGAGCATGCATATAATGTATTCATAATAAAATAGTTGTTGAATAGTGTACAATTATCCCCAGGCTCAGTGATACTGTGCATCATGGTAATGAAATGTTTCATGTTAATTGTGATAAAGTTTTTCAAAATGTAAACATTTTTTAACTAGTATATAATTTTATCTTGCTGTGCTTGTTCTGAATCATATGTTGTACACTTCTAAAATTTGTGGTAATCACTAGTTATTAAAAAAAATATCAATTCCTGCGCTATTTTTAATCAGTTCATCTGAAGCAAGCTAGGCTAATTTGTGGCAATTACCTTTACTTAGTTTCTATTTTTTGATTAATTGATTTATTTACTTACCACCAGAAACAGTTTACGATCCTTTTTCATACAATGATATTTACATAAAGGAAGAAAAACATTGGTTGGTAAAAAGGGACCAGATAATAGCACATGTGCTGGTCAAGCCTAACCCACAACAGAGAAAACACATATTTCAGTAAAATTCAGCAAACACTTTTTGAATTATCGTACATTCATCACCAAAAATAATGATAGTTAACAATAAATTACATTACAAAAATTAGACTACAAAGTAGTGATGTTCAATACATTTCTTGTACTTGCTTTGGATGTCTTCATTTATGAATTACTCAGCAATTGTATTGTAACTGAATTCCTAAACGTACTTCTAGACCTGCTTAATCTGCTTTTAAAAGGTGATCTATTCCAAAATTCACTACCCACGAAAGACAATTAAAGTTCACCTTGTGTCGTACTGAAATTTGGTAGACGCAATTGTCTACCTACCTTGACTTAAAAGTGGAGTGCCTCTGCCGTATAATGTCACAGTAATTAACTAAAGTATGAGGCAGGTCTTTACCTACCAGTTGTGCCATTTCGTCGAATTTCCTTTCTAATTTGGAAAAATTAGTCGGGCAATTACTGGATGTCACATATTGGCAAACGGTTTGGGGAAGGTTTACCCAACCTACTACAGAGTAATAAAAAAGCAACAACAAACACGGAATTAATTAATGGGGATGAAGATTTGTCAATATGTCGTCCAGTTGAATCTGGTGTCGCCGAAACCACTGGCTCGTCTCCGTTGTCTTGTGGTTAAGGCATTGGCGTTCTAAGCCAGTGACCCAGGTTCGATTCCCGAAAAATAACATTTTTAATCCTTTCTTATTGTATTCATTTCCGCGAGAGTTGTCAAAGCTGTTGTATAATTATGTTATTTCATTTACTACACTATATAAATATATATATATACATACATATGTGTGTAAATTATATTCTACGCACCACACATCGCTGTGTAATTACACTATAGGTATGCTGCGTAAATGTGAGTATTGCATTTATTTATTCACTGCTTTTCAGCGAGTCCAAGGAGGAAAACTGAACAGGTAAAATGTAAACAACATTATTGGTAAAACACACACTGAACAAATTAAATATAATAAAACAACTTGTAAAGTGATTCAACAATAGAAACTCAAACATTCAAATCAAAAATTACACAGACACAGAGTTAAAATTCGATGAGGTTGGCGGACTTAACATACGAACTACATAATTATCCATAATGGTTTACACACTCTAAGGACAGCATCCTGCACAGGATGTTTTCTAATATTGTTGCATTTGTCATCTTTTTCACAATTTATGTCCCTATCATGATTTCAATGAACATGATGAATATTGATCTTCTAGTTTCACTCGACGGAAATTTGCATACGGCCAAAGTTTCTTTGATTGACTCTTAATGCTGTTGTTGCTGTCGCTGTCGTTGTTGTTGTTGTTACCTACTGGTTAAATGCTGTATCTGGGATATATGGATAAATGAAAATTCCTGGTATTGTATAACAATGCAGACTATCCATAATCACCATTATTCAACTCATTGAAGACCTAGAACTCGAGCTTCTCCACACTTGTTGGGTTTAACCATCTCAAGGTACTTTTTATGATTTAGCGGATAGTCTGGATTTACTATTTGCTTTTAAATAACGCCTTGTCTAACAACACTGAGGGAGATGCAAGTTATGAAGTGACAGGCTCTTTGGTCTGCCTTTAAAACGAACCGGGTTGAATTCCGAGTCAATTCTGGACTTTAATTTTATGATAAGGGTATCTGAAACAAATCTGTAAAGAACCCCCCCCCCCCCCCCCCCCCCACACGCGGTGTATTTATTGCAATATTAGCAGATAGATGTATTTTAAATAGAAATAGTTACATGCTTAAATTGTTAAATCCAATTTCCCTTGTCCAAAATATGTCAGGTGTATGTACTCTACAGTTCATACATTGTGCCTTTTGAGGGAGGGCATATGTATTTCTAAAAAGTTTTTAGATGAGCAAACAAAAGAAGAAGAATAATCACATTTTGCAATATCTGCAAAAGGAAAAATAAAGTTTCTAGCTACGTAAACGTGTTTAGTTAGGTGTGGCAGACTTTAGCTGGGGTTTGGCCTCGGTGGCACACAAGCAATTTATGAGTCCCCTCCCCCTCCCTATATAGCTCTAAAAAGTTCTTTAAATTCCCAGGCGTGCCCGAAAGCTTAGCCAAAGCAATCGCACACCCACATACCCAAACACACGGAAAATGCCATGTATTGGAAATATATGATTGGGGGGCACACGTATTTCGGAAGGTTCATAATTCCGAAACAAACATTTTCCATGCCTTGGGCTCATAATTCCGCAAATTAAAAAGGGTTCATAATAATACGAAGATCCGTTTTTCGAAAATGAAAAAGGGTTCATAATTCCGAAAATGAAATAGTGTTCATTATTCCGAAAATGAATAAGGTTCATAATTCCAAAAAGAACAAGAAAGGAATGCGGATTCAGGGGTAAATTGGGATAGGATTACAATTAGATATTAATATCGAAAGGGACAAAATCAACCTCAAGAAAAAGAAAAGAAAAAGAAAGAAATGAAAAAGAAAAGGGGAAAAAGGAAGAAAAGGACGAAAAGGGGAAACCCTCTAAAAATACTGTATGGGTATGTTAAACCAGTTGGCTATACATGATCGAATCTGGGTTTTTCATGTGGGGGAGGGGGAGGTATCAACATTAACTTTACAGAAAAATGATATTGGCGCCATCTCATCAGTTTCAAAACTGTAGAGTATGCCATATACATAAATTTTATGATGCATAAATGTTTGATTTCAAATGCAAAGAAGGGTGGTATGGGAGGACAATTTGACAATTTGGCATTTCTCCAAACATGTCATGATTGGTGTCAATATATGAAAGCTTTCACTGGACATTTCTTGACACAAGGACGCTCTCGTGATTTGTCAATTGGACAGTCTCGCCTGCAGAAGGTATTTATCTCGAATGGCACATTAAATCAATCGTTCACTAACTAAGGAAATACGAGGAAGAATCTATGTGTAGAAAAGAACATTATTGATTAGTAATCGAAAGTAAACTTTCTTGGAAAAGGGTAAATAGAATTTGTCTTCTGTAATTGACTCAATTAAAAAAAGGCTTACCTTTAACAAGGGATGTGGAGGAAGCCTACGTGTTGATTTTTCCATCATGACGATGGAAATATTATGAACCTTCCTTATAAATAACATTATCTAGAAAATGATTTGATATTTCCACCTCTGCTACTCAGATGCACAAAATCTCCATTACTTTTTTTAAGGAATGGTCTCCAGACTGAATCAACATCATACAAAATGGCCTTCGACAGACACGTTTTGATTCAGGCCAGACTTAATCAATTTATTAATGTACAAGAGGATGTTCACTCGAGTGTGTGAAACCATGTTCCCCAGTCAAGCACCCATGGTATCACAGTATGAGGTATCATACAGAAAACAAGTTACGCTTCACCAAGAAATGAACTTGAAGATCAAAAAAAGATGTAGCTTTCCATGAGAGTCTACCAAACCTGGGACAAACTTCCTTACATGCACTGTAAAGTTGGAAAACATGATGTTAAAGCAAGCAGCCAAATGCAATCAGCATTGCTTTCATGTATTAACGCGTTGGCGCTAATGATTCCACCCATGATGGCACCACTGATTATATTGACAAATAAAGGTGCCAACAAAAAATAAATTGACATATCTATTGTATATTTTTAATCTCAAATGGGTTTTTAATTTTGAAAAAGGCAATTGGCCATTTGGATTAAGAAAATCTTCATGTACACATAAAAAAATGGCAGCCCCCATGCATGTACTGCTAGCAGACGGTACATAATGCTGGCAGATGATAAATTTTGCTCAGAAAATCTTGATTCGTATCGATCTCGTATATTTTGTAGTCTAACAAGTAGGAATAAATAACACCTTTGAACACTATCGTCTTTATTTTTTGAGGTTAATTCCCCTTTAAGGACTGCGTCAGTCTCTGACGAAATCGGAGGTTGGCAAATACATTCAAGATATATCGAATTTACTGATCACGGATCTTTGCTCTTTGGAGTCTGACATTCAAGCCTAGGTCACTAGGTCACTAGGCCACGTCCGCCACGTTTTTCTGAAAACGTGGGGAGGGAGTAGCAAGGAATGTATGACATTTGCTCCGGCGGCAATTGCTCCTGCGACAAATGCTCCTAAAAATACGACAATTGCTCCGCGACAATTGCTCCGCGATAATTGCTCCTGCGACAATTGCTCCGTCGACATTTGCTCCTGCGATATTGCTCCGACGACATTTGCTCCTGCGACAATTGCTCCGTCGACATTTGCTCCTGCGACAATTGCTCCGTCGACATTTGCTCCGATCGAGCGACAATTGCTCCGCGACAACTGCTCCGTCGATAGAAATGCAAATATGCGACAATTGCTCCTGCGACAATTGCTCCGCGACATTTGCTCCGATCGAGCGACAATTGCTCCGTCGATAAAATGAATATATGTGACAATTGCTCCGTCGACATTTGCTCCGATCGAGCGACAATTGCTCCGCGACAACTGCTCCGTCGATAGAAATGCATATATGCGACAATTGTTCCTGCGACAATTGCTCCGTCGACATTTGCTCCGATCGAGCGACAATTGCTCCGTCGATAAAATGAATATGCGACAATTGCTCCGCGACAATAAACTCAGTAAATAGAAATAAATATTTGCTCCTCGACAATTGCTCCGTCGACATTTGCTCCGGCGACATTAGCTCCGGCGGAAAGCACTCGATCCGCCGACATTTGTTTCATTCGAGCGACAATTCTTTCGCGACATTAGCTCCGTCAAATAAAATGAATATGTGACAATATCATTGCTCCGCAACAACTGCTCATGCGACAACTTGTCCGCCGACATCTGTTCCGTCGGCCGTCGTTAATGCTTATGTATGTGACAATTGCTCCAACGACAACCTTATATAAAATCCTCATCAAAAGCGAACACAACGAATTCAGAACAATAGCTGTTGTTGGTGTTTCGGGATTTGGAAATAAACCTTTTTAAAGTAGAACGTTAATGATTTTAAATATTGGCTTAATACTTATTATTGCATAGATGGCATAAATTAAACAAGGTTATCCAAATTCAACGCTTGGAAACATTTGAAGTAATGATTATTATCAATTATAAAACGGTAAAATACAGCCCCCGATATAGCAGCTGAAGAGCTCCTCGAACGCTGCTGAGATATGTGACGACACACCCTGGACCAGTCCTGTCTAAGCAGACGATGTCCCATAACATCTTACACATTTTTCAGAGCCTATTTTGTCATCTCCTCTTCACTTATTTCTCTTCCTTCACTAGCGTCAGTCTTAATGTTAGTCTGTTGCCTCACTCTTAACTTCGTGTATGGTATTATTTTGATGAAAAATGCAGCGTTAAGAAAATAAAGGAATCAGTCACTTGTAAACAAAATAAGACGCCATTGTATTTTCAGCTGCTTGCACCGGGCCATGTTCGGCGTTTCAAGAGGGAACGAATACCATCCTGCTATTATTCGGAGGGCTTTTCAATTTGAAAGTGGGGTTTATTTCATTGATCATTGACCCTTCTCCTATGTATTTACAATCAAATGGTTTTAGCTATCAGAATCAGTTTCACTTTCCCTTTATAATGGTGTGAAATAAGGTCATGTTTAAATACACCAAACTCTTTATAATTTGATAAATAATTGCATTGCAATTACGTTCATTCATTATGGGACGTCGTCTGCTTAAGCAGGATCGATCCCGAGTGTGACGACATCAAAACATCGCTATATTTCTGGCGAATCCTCGGATATTCCAGATGCTGAGAAGAGCTTTTATTTGTGTTGTTTTTATAATCACCAGATACGCAGTTGACATGAAACTTATACGATTGCCATCTGTAAGCTTCCCAGTTTCTAGTGATACATTAATTGCCATATTTGTGATTTTCTTTGAATATCTACTTTAAAGATTTTTTCTACCACTTTCCCTTGTGATTTTGCCTATACCTATTAATTATTCATCTATATGTTTTATTATTTTGTCCCCCCCCCCTCTCTCTCTCTCTCTCTCTCTTTCTTTATCTTGGGCATTTTTAACACAACTGAGTAAATAATGGCGAACATTTATTTCTAAATTATAGCCATTCTATCTACTAGTCATGACACTTGCTGGTGGGGAAAACAAGCCAGTCCTGTATGTGGGTTGTTGCGAATTGCTAAAGTTCATAGGTTCAATTTAATATTGTAATAGTGAGGGGAAGGGAATATACGCCCAAAATATGGGGGATTGGTGGAATTAAGTGTTCGCTCCCGGGCCTCCCGCCACGTGGAGCTTGCATAATGCCTCGCAAACAAAACAAATTGACATATACATGTATTATACTTATTAATATGGCAGTACTCTATCAAACAGAAAATATCATAATAATGCCTCTAGCTCCCTGACTCCCCGATGCAGAACTGCATGGTTTAAATATATATATATATATATATCGTAAAGTGTTTACAGGAACAAAGTTCCTACAAAGTGCAGTGTTAAAATATGTAGAAAAATAAAGTTCACAACATCATACAGAATACACACACAAGAAGCATGTTTTTATAAAAATTCACAAGCGCTTTCGATTTAATCTCTTCAGGTGAATTCACCTGAAGAGATTCACCTGAAGAGATTCACCTGATTCACCTGAAGAGATTAAATCGAAAGCGCTTGTGAATTTTTATAAAAACATGCTTCTTGTGTGTGTATTCTGTATGATGTTGTGAACTTTATTTTTCTACATATATATATATATATATATATAAACAAAAATAATACAAACGTGAAATATAGAATAATTTATACCAGTAATACAAAAGTACGACAATCATTCTGGGTTGCCAAGTTCAACTTTTTAAACTGGTCAAGCGGGGTATTAAGTGTTCGCTCCCGGGTCTCCCTCAGCGTGGAGCTGACAAACGCCTTGCAAACAAAAACAAACAAATATTGACTAAACTGTACAGCTTTCTTTTTCTCTCTCTAAGCTTGTCATAATTATGCCTGGAACCAGCTCCCCGGCTCCTGCCGCGCTGAGCTGGTGTCGGCTTATTAAGAACAAAACTATAAAAAAAAACACACACACAGAAACAAGAATCAGAGCAAACGTCAAACGTATGGCAGTGAAAGGAAATAATATATAAACCATGATAAAGTAAAAGAACAATCAAAATAAAAACATGCAAAGGCCTATATACGCGGAGTCCAGTGTCAGAGCCCCCCATTCGCCCCTGTCTAGCCATAAATACATTTTTAAAATAATCGCTTGTAGAGGTGGAAGAAGGGTGAATGGCGTGTAAAAAATATACCCCCAATTTTTAAAGAAGAAATAATAATGGAAAAGAGAAAGGAAAAAGAGGAATGACAATGAAGGGAATTAATCTATGGCGTTGCTTATGACTTGTATAAGTAGCTTGATGCATATCTGACTGGTACGGCTTCAATTGCTGATGTTTTCTCTGAACGTAAGATTCAGTAACTTTTAAATGGCCGAATAATTTCCCCGTGCTTCGGCCTTGCGTCAGTAAAGCGCAAATTAAAAATGTACACTAATTTGCCTCGCTCACGTCCTAAGCATACAATAGCTTAGGCGTTTTTAGTAACATCCTTTCAAATCGAAGTCCTACAAAATGGTGACCCCATAAAGATTGGTACCAGTGAAAAATGCAAATATATCATATAAGTGCTCGATATGGTAATTTGGTGACCGTCCAAGTGAGTGAAATTCAACTTTTTACTGAGCAATCTATACTAAGTAGTAGTAGTAATGGTATTTATTGATAAAAAATCCCTCTTTAGCAGCCCGAAGGCTAAATTACAGAGGAATTTACATAATAAATAACTTTAGAAATACAAAAAGAAATACACATCTACAGACATCATAATTAAAGTGTGGTATAATAATGGAAAAGAGAAAGGAAAAAGAGGAATGACAATGAAGGGAAAACCTGAACGTGGCTGTCAAGACAAACCCACAAGGGTTTTTATACAGCAATCAGGTTCCTATTTTTATTGTCAGTCTTTTTTATGTTTTAATAATTACATGCAATTTTAATGACTATGCCCGTCTAAACACACTAAACTATATCATAATTTCTTGCATGTTAATGTTAATGATACTCTTTCATATATGAATCTGAATAAAGCTGAATTGAAAAGAATTTAATTTAATTTAAAGCGTTGCTCGCTTCGCTCGCTTGATTTCACTATCTTAACCTATGCCGGTTATATTTATATTATCAAGCAAGGGAATAGGTTTGCATCTTGTCTTTTATCCAATATTTATGCTTAATTCTTTAACTCATAAAGTGATAGTTATGTCTGCAAGGATTCGAGCGGCAAGTTGACCTAAAATAGATGAATTTTCAGGACATGACCGTCTGTGACCATTAGCCTATTCATATCATCACACCCTGATCATACTCTCTGTGTGAACGGAAGATGCCGATAAATGTACGTTACTAAAATCACGAGAAGGGATTGTAACAATACACTTAAACCTGTTCTTAGTATTTAAAAAAAATCAATATTTGCCCGCTTATAAAATCTAGAAACAAGACGTTTTCGATTAGCAATCATTTTTATTCCAGCAGCGGATGCCCGCATATCATAATATTTTTCGCCGCGCTCACTGAAAAGCTAGAGTGAAACTTATTGGGAAGGCAAACAAATTGGGCATGCAACGGGAGGCGGACGAATATATTTTAGAAAGGTTATAGGCCTGTGGTGTATTTTGATGACGAAATGATACTTTATCCCCAAGAGAGTGCGTTTTCCTTGCTCGCAATGTTTAGAAACAGTGTGGTTTTGGACAGCAAAAATTTGCAACAGCGAAGTATGTAATATTTGGCAGTGAGGTAACCAAATATACCATTTAAATATCTTATAAGTCCAGAGTGTATTTTGACAAAAAAACGAGACTTCTTTTAAGGCAAGATATGGTAATTTTTGGCTCGCTCGCAAAATAAATAAAAGTATGTGTCTTGGGGTGTGTGGGTGAGGGGTGTGTATAGTCAAATTAATGTGAGCAAGAAACGGATTTACGCCAGTGTCATCGTACTCTCGTGGAATAAGCAGTTAGAGGTACGGTAGTAATTGTCTCGACATACATGTATTTCGAGATATTCGAGATATCTCGAGGCAATGATATTGTCGCATATTCATTTTCTTCGACGGAGCTAATGTCGCGGAGGAATTGTCGCTCAAATGGAGCAAATGTTGGCGGAGCAATTGTCGATGAGCAAATGTCGCATATTCCTTTTTATCTACCATGTCTACCGAGTTTATTGACGCGGAGCAATTGTCGCATATTCATTTTTAACGACTGAACAATAATCATATTTTGGAGCAAATGTCGGCGGAGCAATTGTCGCAGGAGCAATTGTCGCATTTCTATCGACGGAGCAGTCAGTTGTCGCGGAGCATTTGTCGCTCGATCGGAGCAAATGTTGACGGAGCAATTGTCGCAGGAGCAATTGTCGCATATATGCATTTTTATCGACGGAGCAGTTGTCGCGGAGCAATTGTCGCTCGATCGGAGCAAATGTTGACGGAGCAATTGTCGCAGGAGCAATTGTCGCATATATGCATTTTTATCGACGGAGCAGTTGTCGCGGAGCAATTGTCGCTCGATCGGAGCAAATGTCGACGGAGCAATTGTCGCAGGAGCAAATGTCGACGGAGCAATTGTCGCAGGAGCAAATGTCGTCGGAGCAATTGTCGCAGGAGCAAATGTCGTCGGAGCAATTATCGCAGGAGCAAATGTCGACGGAGCAATTGTCGCAGGAGCAATTATCGCGGAGCAATTGTCGCGGAGCAATTGTCGTATTTTTAGGAGCATTTGTCGCAGGAGCAATTGCCGCCGGAGCTAATGTCGGTTCCCCGTAGCAAGAGCAGGGAAAGAGTACGTCGACGCACTTCACACGCACTACAACGCAAGGTGTAAGTACGTGTCCTGCACGCCACGCCTGGACGTGAGTGGTTGCGTGCATCATACGTTGCGCACCTGGTAAGTGAGTTGTAAGTGCTTACAACGTGCTTACAAAGTAAGATCGCCGTGCGGTTGCCTCGTTATCGTACGGAGGCCGTACTTTCACGTACGGTGTCCTTACTGACTTGCAGGGAATAAGTGCGTGCAAGTGCGAGTTTTCCCGCCCTATGTCGCTCCTCATCTGTTCGTCGCCTGCCTTTACATCATCTACGGCCCGTTTCTGTTGGGCCTCTGTGGCCCTATTAGCTGTCTTTTGAGCTGACCCCTTTTTGTTAAGCTTCTTGGGCATCTTGGAGACGAAATGATGATACTCGTCAGTCTACTCGGCTTTTATCCTGCAGAAATCAGCGCGTGCATAGCACGTACTTCCTCGGTGCGGTTTACGTGAGTTCTGCGTGCTCACTGGACAATTGAACTGGAGAAGCGCCGAATAAGCACGGACCCCGCACTTATCACGTGCGGAGCACGCACGTGCTAGGTGCTTTGTCCGTAGAGCAAGTAACTGTGGGAAAAATTTTCAAAAACTCACGGAGTCCGTGCGTTGTGCGCTCGTTAGCAGCAGAGGGCACGCACGTCAACGCACGTCACCCGTACTGGGGGTGAATCCGTAGACCGCCCGCAGCCCGAACGCAGCGAAAGTTCCTACTGCACTAAAAATTCTACGTCTTGTCTGCGTGCCCCAAATCCGTACGGAGGCAGTACTCACCACGTACGGATCCACAAAGTTTGCCCACGTTTTTGCACGCAGACAACACGCCCTTGCAAATACGGCGGGTTGTGACCTAGGCTTTACACGTAATCATTATTTATTAGGACCTCAGTTTTCTTACAAACATGTTAAGTTTCGTTTATGAATACTCCGATGAAAGTATAAAGTGGTCAGCCGTGAAACAAACTATACCAGTACGTCAGTTTTGTGATTTTCTCTGTTGAAGGAGACCTGAAGAGTCGTAGCCTATTTCTTTATTTGGTATAATAACTGATAGCGTGTGGTCTAATTGGGTTTGATTAATCAGGTACACAGAAGTTTGCTGTGTTAACTTATTGAAAATGCACAAAATAAATATTGGAAAAAGTTATTATTGGACACACAATGCTAATAAACGAACTGATTTTGCACAAAGCGATCGGCATTCTACCAAATGACAATTTGTTTACATGATAAGGCCCCCCCCCCCCCCCAAGATCATCAAAGCGCAGACCAAGCAGATATTAGAGTTTATCATCTAATGAAAATGTTTTCGCCAGAATTTAACATTAGATGATATATGTGGCTCTAATAGGAGGGAAAGTACGTGTTAAGTAATTAATGGTGAAAGCATGCTCTGATAAAAAAAATTATATAACTTTAATTAAGGGCTTTTTAAAAGAAATATCTTATAAAAAAACAAAAGGGTTTAACAGAAATATCTTAGACGTCAGTAATATTAATGCATGCGCGCTAGAAAGTGAACGGAATGTTTGCAACTTTCATTTTCCATTCATTATTTTTTTTAACAATGTCACACTATCAATTGGCGCGTCAAATCGATGACGCAGTCCTAACTCAGCAAATGACAGCACTTCTGCAACCAGTACTAACGGATTCAAGCTTTGAAAAATAGGGGGAGGGGGCGGCCTAGCGGCGTACACTAATAGGTAAAACTTGACGCAATAGCTGTGAAAGTCATGACTGCCCCTAATACATTAAGAAAAAGGGCCCTATCCTACCACACCATGCCCGCTGTCCCCTTGGGTTGCTTTGCTGCCTCTTTCAGTCTTTCATAGGCGGGGATAATTTTTCAACCCGGCTGACTTTTCTTCCCCAAATAAGAACTTTCATATTTTCTACATTTTGAAAGAAAGCGAAACCATTGGGCAAAACTTCTGACTGTAATAAAGTGATACATGTTTCTACTGATGGTGCATTGTGTATCCATTAATATGACATGAAATGAAAATGAAGATACAAATCTCAGCCCTAATTAATGATTTGACGGTTCCCCAGTTACGACGAATGACTAGATTTCTGGGATGGTGCAGCCATAGGAGTACAGTCAAATTTCGAGTTTCAAAATTATAAAAGCGAAGCGAGCGAGACATAAAAAATGACAGTTCATTTATGAATTGAGGATATTCGGGCATCTCCCTGCCTGACTATCGGAATGTTACCAATCCTCAGGGAAGAGGAAGAGGGACTGCAGACCAAGCGCCCCCCCCCCCCCCCCACCCCCCCCCCCCCGCCGACATATATATATATATATATATATATATATATATATATATATATAGTTGCAGCCCCTAGCCACCCTGCCTCTTACGTTTGCAGATAATAAAAACAATTTAGGCTTTCGCTGAGACAGAATTTCTTTTGCCAGGTTATAAACTTTCCGCTGAACGAATAAAGCGAGCGAACAAAATTTGAAGGAAAAAAATATTGGCGACATTGTTGTATTAAAAAGACGCACAAGCAAACATCTTTCATTTAACCGTAAATCTGCGCTAGAAATCATCTTTCTATCTCTCGATAGAGTGGCCCTGCATGATACCTTTACCCACCAGTCAGCTAGATATTATCAATAAAGCCCGGCTCGCACGAGGCGTCATTTGCTTAATTTAATAAGACCGCGTCAGTGACTTATGTGACGGTCTTCTGCGCGTCATAAAAGAATAATATCGGTTAAATATTGAAGGCAAAATGAACAGTGGAAACAATAATAATGACTGGTGATTGTGTTAACTGCCATAACATGCTCGATTGGCGCAGGTAATGACGCAATCGAAATAATACCTCTTGTGAGCCGGATTTTATTCGGCGCCGATGATTCCACTTGCTGTTGTTTTACAGGAAAAGGACTGAAATAACGGCAATAACTTGTAATTTCAAGGGTCAAAAAACCTGTAGTTGTTCAGTTATTTTTTTACAGTGAAGCTTTGTGTCCCGCGTTTATGTGAGATGGCGCCTATTTTATGTAAGATGGCGCCGATTTTAAGTCAGATTATACCGATGTTATGTAAGACGACGGGTTTTTGTGTGTCTTTTTATTAGCTTTGGACAGTGCTAATTTTATGTGAGATTTTTAGCGTGCCACCATGTGAGATGCCGCCGATGTCTATGGGACATTTCGCAAATAATTTTAGAGAGTGGGTGCCGATTTCAAGTGAGATTTCTATTGATGTTTTGAAAGTGGAAAGAGTTGGACTCTTGATGACATTGGGGGCATGTTCCACTCCCTAAAGGGTTATTGTAGTAATTACTTCTTGCAAATTTTTCGCACAATTTTTTATTTATTTTTTTTATTTATTTTTTTTTAGGGGGGTGGGGGTGGTCATTCCTTTCATTTCTCTCTACTGGTGTAAGTCTTATAGTTGGACCAATCAAAGCAAATCGTTAATTTTCTTATGAAACATAACAAGTCTGTGATACAAGCCTCTGACGTCTACGGTTGGTATACTTAATTGTTCCAATAGTGCATCGTAACTTGATTGCCAATCACTGCACATCATTATCAGATACCGTTTGTTTTGACGTTCGATTATATTTGTATGCGTTTTTATATAGGGATCCCATGAAATACAATATTCCAGACACACACACACACACACATATATATATATATATGACTTGTATAAAATTACAAGAGGAGATATCGTTATAAGAAAATATTGGTAATTAGAAATTCACCTTCCTTTTGATGGCATTTTCTTTCAAAATGTACGCACAAAATTAGTCAAATTTGTAACGGGCTCGTAATACATGTACCCTAGTATCCATATCCCACTAAGATCAAACTTCAATAAGTTATAGAAGGAAAATAATCCATGTAATAGACTCTAGTATTATTGATGAATAAATTATTCATATTTTTACAAATACTTCAGATTTTGAAAATCTGGGTATTCTATCGTAATATTACCTAAAAGAGCAAGATTCATACGTCAACATGCATCATGGTGTTGAATATGTAGCGAATTACAAGACATGCTTTTTGCTCGTTATAGATCAAGGAGATATCATTATTATATAACAAGTGCACGGTCTATCGTGCACTATACTGGATTGTGTGCGCGACAATCCCGAGTGCAGTTTGGTTTCAACGAGGCCGCAGGCCGAGGTGAAATAGACCTGCACGAGGGATAATTTGGACTCCATAATTGTCCAGTAATGGTGCACAAATAGAACATGCACGTAATAAACCCTATAATGACTCATCCCCTATTCATTTAACACGGGATTCCCCGCGCAAAAATCAAAGTTATAGTGCACGATCTTCACCCTCCATTTATTCATTCTCTTGTTATGTTTGTATGTTTGTATGTTCGTTATGTTGTAAAGCGCTTTGAGCATTTAATCAAAAAGGATAATGGCGCTATAGAAATCTTATGTATTCTTCATCTTATTATTATTATTAATGGCATTTTCTGTCAATTTTACCCACAGAATTACTCAATTTTGTAACGAGCGCGTAATGTATGTATCCTAGTATCCATTAGTATGCATATCATACTAAGATTTTACTTCAAAAAGTTTACGAGAATCTCTCGTTTTTAAATCGACCCCACCACTATAACACGTACGGGAACCTGTGTATTTCAGGTGGGGTATCAAGACCCCGATTTCGTTTTCCCCGTTTAAAGAGTGGTCAGCGCTTTGCAGTTTCGCATGAGAGGTTATGGTATTGGATTGCAGCTGTATTCATCATCCTCTTACATAATAGTGTAAACAAACTCTTACTGGGGCAGCTCTGCCTGAAAGGAAAGGAGAAGTAGGAAATATATATTTTACTTGTTTTAAGATATATTCATGACCAAAAGTCACTCATAATTTAGATGAAGACCAAAATGAAAGTTGGAACGAAGCACAATGACCCAGAACTGGGGATATAACAACTCTGAAAATTGGCCCGCCGCGCCGCGATATCGCTAGCGCTGGGCACATGTATAGCTATGAGGCAGCGAACCGCACTACAAGCGTATTGTATGTCTAAGTTTTGTTTTGTTTTATTTTTATGCCTCCGCCACCGAAGGTGGTGCCGGAGGCATTATGTTTTCGGGTTGTCCGTCCGTCCGTCCGTCCCGCTTTCTCGTTGTAGCGATAACTCGAGAACCACACTTCGAATTTGGTGCTAGTATGTATCACCGGTTAGGTGTAAAAATGCCAGAGGTAAAATTGCCAGTGGTAAAAATGCCAGAGGTAAAAATGCCAGTTGTGAAAATGCCACAGGAATAAATGCCAGAGGTAAACATGGCAGAGGAAAAAATGCCAGAGGTAAAATTGCCAGAGGAAAAAATGCCAGAGGTAAAAATGCCAGAGGAAAAACTGGAATTAATGGAATAATCAAGGTCAATATTGCATACATTTAATAGTGCATTCATTGTATCATGTCAGAATACTTTGGGGGTTGACAGTACTGTAATGTATTGTGTAGTAGTCAAGATCACCTTGACGACTACCTTTTACTGGTATTTTTTTTCTCAGTAGTGCCCTCTGGATTTTACATTACATTTATAAATAGTACATGTACTAAGCTTTCAAAGGTAGCCTATCAAACATTTCTTAGTACAGTTTAAAACAAATCAACATGAATGTGCGATATATTTCTGATCTGGCAAGGACGGAGGCATACATTCATCTAGTTGAAATATGTGGTTTCATCCAGTATTTTTATCTGAAAACTATTAATAGTCATGAAGATGTTATTACTTTTTCATTTAAATACAACCAGCAAGTGTTGTTGTTTTTTAACTAATTTTTCTTTTCTTGTGAGTGGCGTTGCTGAATACCACTGTCGTCGGCAGATAAAGGGGTCTGAGTGTACACACGAACGTGCGCTATATATAGCTGATATGTGGCAAATGTAACGAGAGCGCGTACGTTCGCTCACTACACAATGAATGGACATTTCATATGGAGCGGACATTTTGAATAGTTTGCGCCGACAATCTGAATAAATATCCCATTGATATGGAAATGAAAATGAAGCACCCACACTGCATTACAACCTGTAATGTAAAGGCTTACCTCCATAATGAGAAATTCACCGTTTTCGGCTGTTTTTGCGTGAAACTGTACGCACAAGATTAATCAAATGTGTAACACGCGATTAGATGTATCCTACATGTCCTAGTATCCATATTACACTAAGGTTAAACTTCAAACAGTTATAGGACGAAAATAATCCATGTAATAGACTCTAGTTTTAATTATTATTGATGAATAAATTATTCAATATTTTTACAAATACTTCAGATTTTGAAAATGTGGGTAATCTATCGGAATATGAATTAGCATACCTGAAAGAGCAAGATTCATGCGTCAACATGTGTCGTAATATCTCTCACGGTAGTGAATATGTATCAAATTACAATGCTTTTTGCTCACCATATAGAGGAGATATCGTTATAAGAAAATATTGGTCGTGTAATTAGAAATTCACCATCCTTTTGAATGTATTTTCTGTCAAAATGTACTCACAGAATGAATCAATTTTGTAACGAGCGCGTAATACATGTATCCTAGCATCCATATCTTACTAAGATTATACTTCAATAAGTTATAGGAAGAAATAATCCATGTATAAGACTCTAGTATTATTGATGAATAAATTATTCGTATTTTTTCTAAAGTTTGATCTTTTTTTTTTTATAATTAGTGTAATAGTTATGAAATATGACATGGCATGAATGAAGGACTTGATGGAGTCATTATCAAGCATCTTGATTTGTTTCCAAAATGGACTGAAATTTCAGGAGTTTTTCGACGGAGATTTTTGCTAATTGCAGAAGATTGCCGTGTCAGTGTTGCCGCGACTCACTTGACCGGTTAATTGACGTCATCAAAATCGATATATTATATGTACGAGCAATCAAGAGAGAGGGGAAAATACCTATATCCAGAATCACTGGCGTACAAAGCGGGCCATGCCCCCCCCCCCCCCCCCCCCCCATTCAGCCACTAAAAAAAACCGAGAGCGAAAAAGCGGGGGGAGTGAGAGAAAAAGGTCTAAAAAGGCGCTACAAGCCTTTATCTTTCTTCCAAACTTTGCTAAAACTTCAAAGTTTTAGGAACAAAAAAGGGGGGATAACTCTCCTCTCCCTGCACACACCACTGTTACATAAAGTGAAATGTTGCGTCCAAATAATTGAAAAGCAGTCCGGGCGTAGAACTATAACTTTCCGCCTAAAGAATTGTTTGCTTACGAGCTGTTAGCTTTCTCTCGAATTTGGTAAAACGCCAGAGCTTTCGCGCTTCGCGCGGGAAGGGGAAACTCCCTCTCCCTGCACCCACTCATGTTACATACAGTGCAGTATTACGTCCAAATAACTGAAAAGCAGTCAGGGAGTCGGACTTTAAGTTTTCGCCTAAAACTATTGTTTGCTACTAGCCGTTTATCTTTCTCTCAAATTTGCCAAAACGTCAGAGTTCGCTTCGCGCAGGAAGGGGGAAACTCCCTCCTCCCTGCACCCAGCCCTGTTACATGCAGTGCATAATTGCTAAAACGTCAGAGCTTTCGCGCTTCTCGCAAGAAGGGGGGAACTCTCCCCCCCCCCCCTTCCTGAACCCATCCCTTTTACAGTGCAGTATTGCGTCCAAATAACGGAAAAGCAATCCGGACGTCGAAATAACTTTCCGCCTAAAAACAAGGTGCTACGAGCCGTTGTCTATCTCTCATATTTGCTATAAAACGTCAGAGCTTTCGCGCTTCGCGGGGGGATGCCTCCCCCTCCCTGCACCCACCCCCTGGGGAGCACCAATTTTGCACTCTTTGCGTGCTCACAACCACACCCCCCCCCCCCACCCCTAAAATGAAATCTTGGCTATGCGGTTGGATCCTTCAAGTCTGCCCCCCCCCCCCCCCCGTATTGAAAAATCCTGGCTACGCCTGTGTCCAGAATTAATCAAGAGTGTAAACAACAGGTCCATTAAGATAATAATTTTTAAAAATTAAAATAATTAATCGTAACATCAATAATTGAACACAGATGATATTAAACAACAACAGCATTCAAAATGGTTCCATGCATGAAATTAGAGTCGCGGACGTACGTGAGAGCAAGAGAGAGAGATGGGATGGAGGGGGAGGGGGACGGATAATGAGATACATGGCAGAGGTAGATTTAGAGCAGGGAGGTGGAAGTGGAGACTTCCACCTCTTGTTTAGAGCAAGTAAGACCAGAGTGAGTGAGTGAGTGAATGAGAGAGAGATAGAGAGAGAGGGGGGAATAATTAGAGAAAGAGAGAGAGAGAGAAGAAAATCATATTGAATGCATGCCGTATATTTAGGCCTACACCAAAAACTTAATACAGTGTGGGGTTATAATGTACACGGACCCCAAATAAGCGGCCAGGGAAAGAGGTTTATTTTAGGATTCTAGCAAGGTGGGCGTAACTGATTTACGTTATTTAGGTTGTATTTCATTTTGGGAAATCCTGATAGACTGAAGGAGGGGTAGAAGGTATGGTGTCAGAGTTCCTGACAAAGTAGCAAAAGAAAACTGAGTTTTTCAGTGATCTTTTTGCAAGGGGGGGGAGTTGCGTTAGGTTCGACTATTTCAAGACATATCCGTACGCATGATACTGCAAAAATGATATTTCTGATGAAGGCCCACTGATAGTTACTCTTTATATAGCATAATGCAATTAACGTGGAGACGGTTTACGGTTCACCACTCCTGAAGACGGACAGTCAACCTGCCCGAAACGTCGAGTAACCTCTCTTCACTTCAACCTGCTACTACTCAAACCATCGCTACTCAAGCCACATTCAGCTCATCTCATCTGGTTTACAGTCCTTTTCAGGACTTCACTCATTTTCAAGAAAGAATACCTCTATTTTCCTCTTCTCATCCTTTCTCGTCTTTCCATTTCAATTTCTGCCTATATTTCCTTTCTTCAAACTACACATGGTGAACCGTAAACCTTCTCCACGTTATAAACTCCACCATGCAAACCTACAAAGATCATCATAATGCAATTGTTCAGATGTTTAAGATTAGGAAATGCCTTGTTTCGCCAGTTATTGTTGTCTTGAAAGAAATTGTTTTATTTTATGATTGGTTTTATATAGATCTAACCATTAATCAAAACACCAATCTGTTGGGCTGGACGGAAACAGTATATGATCAGGAAAATTGTAAGTTACATTTCCCTGATATAATTATGTAATGTAACTTGAGCTACGGCATTATAAAAAGGAAATAGTTCCGGAGCCCAGTGCATGATTCTCTTTCTCCCTTCCTGTCTCCCTCATGCTTACCTCTCTCTATCACCCTGTCAAGGCCGCTTCTCCGGTATGGGGCTCCAAGTGTTCACGGAGTTATTCTGTACAAACTTGCCTCATTTTGTGACAAAATTCACTCAAAACTTGTTTTTGTTACAAAATTATTGAATTGGTAAAAGGTCATTTTGTAACAAAAAATATTATGTTACAAAATTAACATTACACAATTACTTTGTCCGATTTCATTTTGCAACCAACATCATTCTGTTACAAAATTAACATGGCAAAATTTTCATTTTGTTACAAAAACCTTTCCGTTATAAAATGAACATGTCCTATTATATTTTGTACCGAAAATTATTTTGTCCGTTCTCTAAGGAAGAAGATTTTGTGACAAAATTAACACGACGGAATTATTTTGTCCGTTCTCATTTTGTAACGAAAAGGTTTTTAATACAAAATTAACATGACGGAATTATTTTGTCCATTCTCATTTTGTAACAAAAATATTCTGTTACAAAATTGACATGACAAAATCATTTTCTTCATTTTTATTTCGTAACCAAAATAATTCTGTTACAAAATTGTTTTGCCTATTTTCATTTTGTAACAAACATCATTCTGGTACAAAATTGACATCACAAACCAATTCTGTCCGATCTCATTTTGTAACAAAATTAACACGACCAAATTATTGTGCCAATTTTCATTTTGTAACAGAATGAATTTTGTTACAAAATGAGAATAGACACATTAATACGTACACTGTATTCTTTTGATTTTTCATCTTTTCTTCTATCCTTTCATATGTTTCTGTTTATTTTCTTTTTTCTGTTCTTTTTTTTTCTTTTAAAAAGATAGAATAAGAAGCTAAAAAATTAATTGAAAACTCATTTTTTTTTCTTTTTAATTATTTGTAGCATTCAGCCAGGGAGGTTCTCTTCCACTCCCTGATCCAGTCATGTTCTCATTTTACTCATCTTCCAACTTGATATTATTTGTCTTTATTCTTTTGTAATTTTTTCTTTCTACCTTTAATCACGTTTTCTTTGTTTTGATCTTTCTTCTCTTTCTGTCTTTTTTTGTGTTCTTCTTTATTTTTATTTCTTGTCATATTCAATTTCTTTCTTTCTTTCCTTATTTTCGTTTTCAATCTCTCTGTCATCTTCTCTTTCTGATATTCTTTTATTTAGTCAGTATATCATCAAGCATATGGAAAACTGTGTTGCATTTGACCCAGAGCGGCCTACGGATGCCTTATAATACGTGAAAATTCGCGTATATACCCCCTTCCAGCAAAGGCTCGCATGCCAAAAGAAAACACAATGAGCTTTTACAAACCCTCGCCCTGCAAATCAAAGTTTAAACCTTTAACTTTTCAATGAATATATTCCTGAAGCAATTTTAATTCGGGAAATTAAGGCGTTTTTGGACTAAAGTTGGACCTAAAATCATCCAAAATTGTAGAGACTATGGCGCTTTGGCACAAATTACGTTATTTCCGCTGACATTGCTCAATGAAAATGAGCCTCAATCACTTGTCCTTTGTTCTATCGATTACCCTCGCACGCGAAAAGATTGTAGAGGGATCATGGTTTTGAATGATATGAAACTTATTTTGATTGGTTGAAAGGCGTTTTTCTTGTCAAATCAGAACAAGTTTCTCATTTGTTATCAGAGTCTTATTATTCAATGACGTGCGCGTGCTTTCCTTTGTATAGCAATTCAATAGGCTTACGGAAAACGCATGCACAATGCACGCATTTGAGGATTGGCTGTCGGCGAGTGCACACACACCGAACCGCTCCGGCAAATGCAACATTTATGGCTAAAGTTTTCCATGTTTTTCGAGGTATACACCTTCCAAATTTATGTTCTATTCGTTCATGGCTCAAACTGTATTCTTTGTACTTAAATGGCATCTATATACTACAAGAAATTGGCAGACTGGACACCAGACCTAGTGGAACTTTAGATCATATGCACATTACATTTATGTACTGACAGAAGCAATGATAGTTTCTTCACTTTTATCACAAAAAGTGCATTGTTTATCAGCCACCACACCAAATTAACTTTGAATCTTTCATATTATTATATTATTCTGTTTGGAACCATCTCATATTGTTATCTCAGTATTGTTGATTGGAAAGAAATTTTGCCATGTTAATTTTGTAACAGAATGATGTTGGTTACAAAATGAAATCGGGCAAAATAATTATGTAATGTTAATTTTGTAACAGAATATTTTTTGTTACAAAATAACCTTTTAAAATTCATTTTTTTGCAAAAAATGAATTGCTGTTCAATAAATTGAGTGAATTTTCTCACAAAATGAGGCAAGTTTGTACATAATAATTCGGTGAACACTTGGCGCCCCATACTCCGGTAGGGGCTTACATTGCACGTCGCTCGTGTTTACTTTAGGCTTTAATACTGCAATCTCAGGTGTATAGAAGTAGTGGAAGTCAAATCTGGGTTTCAGGTTTAAACGACAGTTATTCATCATCGGGAGGAAAATAATCCATGTAGAATGTAGTATTATTGATGAATAAATTATTCATATTTTAGCAAAACATTCTAAAGTTAGATCTTTTTGATAATCCGTGTAATAGTTATGAGATATGACATGGTATGAATGAAGGACTTGATTTAATCATTATCAAGCATCTTGATTTCTTCAACCGTTTCCAAGATGAACTGAAATTTCAGAGATTTTGGACGGAGATTTTTGCTAATTGCAAAAGATTGCCGTGTTAGGTGTTCGTGTCAGTGTTGCCGCGACTCACTGGACCGGTTAACTGACGTCATCAAAATCGATATATTATATGTACGAGCAATCAAGAGAGAGGGGAAAATACCTATATCCAGAATTTATCAACAGCATAAACAACATGTCCATTAAAATAATAATTTAAAACATAATTATTCATAACATCAATAATTGAACTCAGATGATATTTTAAACAACATTCAAAATGGTTCCAGACATGAAAATAGAGTCGCGAACATACTACGGGTTTTCCATAGATCTGCTGTTACCCATGGTTACCCACACAACTGCCAAAAGGCCGCCATTATCCCACGGACTTTGCTAATGAATGCTGTTTTTGTACGTACGTAAGTAACAAGGGCGTATCAACTATATATTATGGTGTACATACTTCATATTCATGTAATAAAATCATTTTTATTGGATAATAGGATGCGTGGAGGATAATATTTGTATCAAGAAGCCCATCTTTAATATTTTGTGTTTTTATCATATATACACAAATACGCATTGTATTGTACAAACCAGCAGCACAGCCATTTTCGTTGTTTGGTCCTCTTATATATTTCATTTTTTTATAATACAAAACAGGTTAAACATATAACATTTGTTGTTTCGTAGAGAATGATTATCAGTCACCATATATATTGTCACCATGACGAAGAAATGTTATTGTAGTCTATTGTAATTTGGCTTCAACCATCATTCGCCTATTCGAGTAAGATTATGAATGGCTAGCTCTCTGTGGTTAGTTTCTTTGTCAACGAAATCGTGAAAAGCGCAACCATAATATCACGTCAGTTGCCATGGTTTGGGTATTGACATTACAACGGTTTTCTCCCCCAATTTCCCATCACTGATACAAATGTGTGCGCAACACATGGAAGACGCACGCTAACATTAGGGGACGTATAATTTATTGCCCTTGTGCATGGGCAATTCCACGATTTGAGAGACATGATCAACAATTTTAAAATCAGTACTTCTTCTATATGGTTGAAATTCGGATTATATATCTAGATTGAATTGGGGAATCAATCTGTAGAATTAATTTGATCTTTGCCTTCTTCAGTGAAGGCAGAATGAGCTCAAAAAGAATATAATGAGGTAATGATAGTAACGTTGCTGTGCTGTGTATAGAATCTGAGGTTACATGTTGTTTTTCCGAAGGTTCATAATTCCGAAAATGGAACAGGGTTCATTATTCCTAAGTTTTTATTTCCGAAAATGAAATAGCGTTCATAATTCCGAAAATTGAAAAAGGCTCATAATCCAAAATATGAAATAGGTATCCAAACTAAAACAAAATAAAAATGTTTGGATCCAGAAGGAAATTACAGAATCCCCCCCCCCCCAAAAAAAAAAAAGGCGTTAAGAGAGAGGGGGTGGGGAGAATAGAGAAGAAAATATGTGAGGACGACGGGAAAATGAAGAAGAAAATTAATGGATGGAAGAAAGAGGGCAAAACTGAGAAGCGAAAACTAATTGGAGAAGTTGGGATTAAAAGGATACAAAATGAAAGAGACAGGAACGGTATCATGGGGTGTGCGACTAAAGTGGGGGAGGGGCGGGGGTAACACCACATCCACTAGGTATTTCTGTTGGTAAACTATAACTATTGTCGTGAAATTAGTACATGTCAGGACATTTTCTCTGTAAAAATTAATGTGTAAAGCTCCTTTTGTTACTTTTTCATTTTTGGAGAAGTATTTTAAACTCTCTTGTCATAAAAAACGCTATTTTCACATTATCGAAAATTTTTGGGATGACGTGTACGTACCGTCGACGTCAACCGGAAGTACACACTCAACGGATGAGCATAATAGTTGAGCTGTTCTGATGACGTCATATACGTGAACCTCGTCGAAGATTTCGGAGCACCGCAAAAACGAAGTGAACACGTTCTCGATTTTGCAAGTCAGGGAAGAGGACAGGGAGAGGGCGAGTGGCGCATGCGCAGTGGCGTAGAATGATGTCCTTGCGTACCAGTCGACTAAGTGGACGTGCAATTCTAAAAGTCACTATTATAGTTCTAAGCAGTTCTTAACGTACGCGTGGTCTTGCAATGTCATACGCGTGGTCATGCCATGTCACAGGCGTGGTCATGCCATATGTCACAGGCGTGGTCTTGCCATGTCACAGGCGTGGCCTTGCCATGTTATACGCGTGGTCTTGCCATGTCATATACGTGGCCTCGTCATGTCATACGCGTGGTCTTGCCATGTCATACGTGTGGGCTATACATGTCATACGCAAGAGTTGGAACATAATATTTGTGTTCGAATAGCCAATCGAAATTCCCGTTATAAAATACCCCATGCTCGTTCATGCCGCGCAGGCGGCATGGCAGCGGACAACTCTAGCGCTGTAACTGTTAGGCGCTAAAATTCTGTCAACAGCCCCCCCCCCCTAAAAAAAAGAAAATAAGAAGAAGGAGACATGAAAAGAGAAATCCTGGCCTATGTGAATAATGTCCTGATCTTTCTTGTGTCGAGTCCGATGATTATTGTATCTCGCTTTCTCATTGGTTGAAGGATTATACCATGATATTGTAGAGATATTACGTACTGGAAATGGGGTGGATTTAATTTATTATTAACATTACTATAATTATTATCTGCGTCCTCATCATTATCATTATCAGTTTAATTCTTTAGGATACCTCATGATTAAACTGAGTCGCAGAAAGAGGATTATTAGTAGCACTATAACATCGACGTTAAAACTATATACTTAAAAATAATGAAAATGAAAGGAAGCCACTTTTCAAAGCAATTGCCCCTTGTTTTCATTACTTCCCTGAACATCTCCACAAATTTAAAATTAAAGAAGACTTGTAATATATGTGTAAAGAGAATAAAAGTAATGATAATGAGTAATGAACCATCGTTCGGTTTTTGTTCTTGTATACTTTATCATTTTCGTAATGTGGGCGATGATGGGCCATATGAAAATCAAAGTCTTCCGTTTTTTAGATCTCTTTAAACTAATCTAGTTGATAAATTACAGATCTAAGTGGCAACAATTCTCCTTTCGAAAACGCAAGGATGATTTGCTACATAGATTAGTTATCATATTCTTATGATTATATATTTGAATTACATTAACGTGACCGAAATCACTTTCACTTTAGTCCAATTAAGAGATTGAACAGGTCAGCACCCGATCAAGCTGTATTTTTCAGTGAGGAATTTACATCACTGTCTATGACATTGAACAATGAGACCTGAGATGTTGACAAAGTTCACTACAAAATGACTATTCATCACTAGCTTTGGTGACTGCATATATTTGTCTGCTTAACAAAAATTTAAGGCCGCAAAATTGTAGAGAGAAAGACGTGGAAAATACTTGGAACCGAGAATACATCCACAACATAAATGATAGATACTACCGCTAGGCGGTGATAATAAATAATTTCCTTGATGAGTTATACATCTATGAAAAGCTCTGCTTCTCTTTTTTCATGTGATGCACGCCTTATAATGGTTTCTTACTCAACTATCCACAATCGATTCACCAAATTGCCAATTTGAGATTCGCATAGATGCAGTGATCTCATTTTTCAAAATGACATCCATAACTTTCTTATTCCTTGTCCGATTTCTTTCAAACTTTCACCATCCTGTTTTTCTTATTTTTCTGCTTTCATACAAATCAAGTTTTTACCAAGGTAGGATTGCCCTTTAAGAGAAAAAAAAACTATATGGAATTTTGCGTCAGACAAAAATAAAATTTTCAGGACGGTTTGTGGGAACAGTGCGGGTATTGCACAATTTTCTGTTGGTATAAGGTGTCTTTATTTGCACTTGTTTTTTGTCAAATTTTGAATCCATCAACTTTCATCCCCTGTTTGTGAGCAACGCTTGCACTGTTCACACACAGGGGTCGGGGCAGGCAGGCACAGTCTAGCCGCGCCCGCGATGGGCCGGGCGGGCATGCAGCGCAGTGGCCGGTTGTGATAAGAGTGATCCGGATCGCTTATAGTCTTTTGAGGATAGAATCAATCCCAAATACCTTTCAGTTCCTGAAAGCCATATCGCTTTTAGGATTGATATTGATCCTAAAAGGGATTTTATTCTATTTAGAATTGATTTTAGCGGTTAGTGAATCACTCCCAAGCAGTTCCCCTGCAGAGAGTCACAAACGCGTGTACTATTCTGCATTTCTGCAGTACGCTGATCAACATAGTCACGGATGTTTCCTATCTTGCGAAGGGCACCCATAGCTGAACGGCATGTCGTGTTCACACGGGCCTTCATGATTAGATTCTGATCCACATGGCTGCGAGGTTACGTACAACTGCTGTATTGGGTACCTCTTCCACTCCTACTTGCATGCCGATGTCATGACGATACCTTGATATAAATTTTGAAGTGAAATGTACTACCTCTGTCTTGTTATCGTTCATTGACAATTTATTCATTACATTTTAATTATTTCAGATGTCATTATGAATTCAAACATGACGTATGAAATATTTCATCTGTTTCCGTTAACTTGGTGTTTAGATTTTTTTAATTTCTTACTATCTGCTTTCACCATTATTATCATCTTAATTCTCTATGATGATACCTCACGAGTAAACTGAATCAGCAGAAAGATGATTATTTATAGCATTATACAGTCGAAGTTGAAACCACATGTTGAAAATACTGAGATTTTAAGGAAGCCTTTTTTTTCAAAGCAACTGCTCCTTGTTTTCATTACTTCCCTAAGTAATGCAGCATCGTTCGCTCTTTGTTCTAACTTTATCACTTTTGTAATGTGGGCGATGATGAGACGCGTGTCAATTTTAATGATCTTTTTTAAACTACTACAGTTGATAGATGACAACTCTAAGCGGCTACCATTCTCCTTTATGCTGATATATTTATATTACAATATTTATGCTATCGCTTTCACTTTAGTCAGGCTTCCTCAAATACCTGTTTAAAGATAAAGTTCAGTTCTGGTCATGTGATTACATTGTGAATGAAACATTCCTAAAGCAATTGATCATATCTACATAAGAAATGGTGGATACTGTGAAGTTTTGGAATCATCACAATGATAAGAAATTGACCCAATCTCACTAAGAAACACATGCACGACACACAGAAATGGTTATAATGGGACTGATTTCACATGTGGCAGTCATTTTCATGGGACATTTCTACTATTATGTTCTTGCAAACTGACATTAAATAAATGAGAAAGCTCACAAATTGTTTGTCACTTTTTCCAGAATTCTACCTTTCTTTAAACTTTACACATTGTGTACAATCAAGAGAATGAACAGGTCATCACGTGATCGAGCTGAATTTTAGTAAGGAATTTTCATCAATGTCCATGACATTGAACAATGAGTCCATGACTGGGTATGTTTGTCTGCTTTACGAGCAAGACCTACAAATCAATTCAAAATGTTGATTAAATTTTAAGGCCTTATCAGAAGAAAATGACGATATACTCAGCAAAGAATATAAAGAGAAATACTTGGAACCGAGGATGCACCCCCGACATAAGGGATAGATACTACCGCTAGGCGATCATGGAAATATTCAAAGACTGTCTAATAGTATTTTGCTTTTGTCCTATTAAATGATATTTATATTCTTTTTGTGAAAAGGGAGGCTCTATGATATATGTGTAAAGTAAAAAAAAAAGAACTGCATTATGTATTCATATTGATATTTTTTGTCCCCCCCCCCCCTTTTTGGGGGGCATATTAAAAAGAATGACATGTAAATGCGATTTGGATAAAATGCCAAAATCATTCATAGTACTGGGTTTTACCAGGTTTTTTGTTCAATTTTAGAAACGGATCAATTAACTTATAAGCTTCATATCTAAATATATGGATGGATGTTTTGACACTGCCCCAAAATGACAATTATATCCCTTACAGATGCAGCTGTAGTTTTCATTATCAAATAGATGGGAGGTCTGTAATAAAAGTTTAAATTATCAAGAAACGGGACGGTTATAGAAGAACCATTTGCAATGCTCTCATTTTTTTATTATTAAAAAAAAATGTATTATTAATAATCATCCCCACCAACGCGACCCTTCGTTTGGCATAGACTAAAAAACCACTGCACATCAAAACTACCATCTCACAAACATGTTTAGTTTTGGTGTCACTTTAATCATAATTATGACTGACACACTGTTCATGTGAGTAGATCCTTGAAAGCTTTTGCTTTCTAAGTATACCGAATGAAAGAAAACAAGCTATTCGCACACTGTTCAAGTGAGTAGATTCTTGGAAACTTTTGCTTTCGAAGTATACCGTATGAAAGGAAACAAGCTATTCAGAAAAGCTTCATTTCATAGTAAATACTTGTGCAAAAGTGTATCAAAGTTACATTTTGTCTAATGGTACTTTTTGATACCCCTTTCGAATATAATTTTCATAGGGGTTCGACCGGATCAAGTCATTACCTTTGAAATCACCATCTGTCTCACGAATATGCAAACAACTGCCTGTTGTATGACAAAATTTGGAATAATTCAAGTATAAAAGGTAAGTGCATCATATATGATTATATCTATTGTGAAACAAATAAGACATACATTGATTACGGAATTCTTTATTTATTTCAAATTTATCATATATAAATATATATAGAGAGAGAGAGACAGAGAGACAGAGGCACCAAAATAAGTACACCTGCAGACGTAGCTGTACAGACCACACGCAGCTGCACTCATAATCTGAAGAAGGGCTATTAAAAATGCCCGAAAGCTTATTAAAAGCGTGGTACCAACAGCTACGTCTGCAGGTGTACTTATTTTGTTGCCTCTTTATAATTAGCACCCGAGTACACTACCCCACCATGTTAAAGAGTGTGAGCCAATTGTTATTATGTATAGTTATCAACATAATTATTCATACCCTTACCAATTTGTGACTGTTTAGTCTAATTTTTGTTTTGTGAAAAAAAATTGGCTTTATCCTTGTTTAGGTTACTTGAGCATGCTACAAACAATAAGCCACTTCGGAGATGCAATCTGAGCATGAGCAGATAAAGGTCATCTGTACCAAATTCTAAAACCCACTGACACTAATATTCGATATGTGCTCATGAATGTCATGTAATCATTATTCAATTATGCACTAATTGTGCATTCCATGATATCCAGGTGGAAGTATTCTTTTTAAAGGGGGAAACAAAAGCTATTCATGAGGCACCTCTATCACTCCCAGAGTTATTTTTCTGAAGTGCACATAAAGGGACCCTCTATGTCTAAAATATCTGTGGATATTTGGGGTCATTTGTACCATGCGCTAACCCCGAACTGGCTTATTGTAAGAAATTAACAAAATTTAATGTATCAGGGGTGTTCTATTCACCTTTTTTTCTCCTTATTCTTTCTTCTTCGTTTTTTTTTTTTTTTTTTTTGGGGGGGGGGGGGGTTACAAAAGATGGCTTGCCTCTGACTATTCATTCCCTTGTTTGAATAGTTGAAAAACATGTATAGGAATTTCTGAAACATGTGCATTAAAACATACATAATATGCCCAATAGACCGCTTCTGTAATGTATACAGATTTATGCACATATATTCTCTGAGCACCTAGTGACGAGCTATTCCATGAACATGCTTTTTATAAATGAGCCTCGATGCTTGGAAGCCAGTTTGCATACGTTATTTGTTGCTATGTTCGGCAAGCTTTCAGGTTGTCAATAACAACCTTTGTTTGAAAGGTATGCATAAAATTTGCATACATTACCGAAGCGGTCTATTGCTGTGTCTTGACCAGTAATGGTATGAATACTTTTCCATTGCTATGCAAATGAATTGGAACCAGAATCATTATTCACCTACTGCTGACAATTTATAGTATTCCCCTAGTCTACCTTTCATTGTTAAAAGAGAGACAAATGACTTCAAAATTACAAGGGGTATGAATAGTTTTGTTGTTTATGCCTCAGTCACAATAGGCTCCGATGCCATGTACGGGCCATGTCCGATGAGTTTTTGGTCTAAAATCGGACGATCATCGGAGCATTCGTGCAGTGACCGGCAGACAACCGGACGCTAATTGGGGTCATCGGGGTTGTGTTTTGGGGGCATCGTCAACTGTTAGCGCGGAGTTAAAGCTAGCGATGGATTTCAGACATCGGCAGTGTCAACACATCGTTGACATAGCCGACAGGTAACCGCCCGGTGACCGTCAGATCTTCTAGGGGGTCCTGACCGTCTGGCATCTCGCCGGTTCCCGTCAGATTGTTCCCACGATAAAATCTTCCCAGGCTCCTCCAAAAACAAACTTTTCCCGTCAGGGCGCCGCCCGGTCTGCCAGACACCAGTCAGATACCCGGCAGGCCATCATCCGATAACTAAACGGCGCCCTGTAGCCTGGCCGTCCGATTGTTTAAAATCGGACAGGCGCCGGGCGGTCTACACCCGATGTTTGAACGATGTCTGGCGGCGCCCTAGCGGCACACTGCCGACTAGGTGAAGGCGACCTGCCGGCGCCTGTCCGATGAACGGGCGGGGATGTAAGGTCGTCCGCCCGGGGAGTATAAATAGCACGGGTGATTGGTCAGAAAACATTGTCATATATATACCCACCAAGTGTAAACAAACCAAAAGGACGCTTAAACAATCAAATTCTGCCGATAATCATCGGTCACTCGTCGGGAACAATAACGGTTACCCCCCCCCCCCCCCCCGAGACCGCAGGACACCGCAGGGCCACCTCCAGATGATCGCACGATGACCTACTATCGGCAGGCGATGGCCGCAAGGTGACCGTCCTGCTTCCCTGCGGTCTCCTGCCGTCGCCCGGAGGATATCCTGCCGATCTCCGTCTGATGTCCGTCGGTTTTTCTCTGATAATTGTCGGCCGGCATGCGTCCGGTGACTGCACGGGAAGCAATTTATTGTGACTGCTAGACCGACGTCTTCCAAACATCGGCAAAACTCGCCGGTGACCCAACGATTTTGAAAATCGGGCGGTGACCTCCAGAGGCCATTATCGGACGGCCGCCGACTCCAATTGTGACTGAGGCATTACTGTATGTTCTCATTCATGCAATGTACCCGTATGATGCTTTGAGATCATTGGTACTGTACGTCCACAATATAAGTATAAATATCCTTGTCTTGGATAATTGAAAGTCAAACGTGTCTTTACAAAGATTCGGTTGAATTGCCAACTCCATGTGTCCATGGACCTACTAGCAGGTCCATGATGTATCTTAGTAAATATAACAAAAGAAGAAAAACGCAAACATAAATGAAATAAAGGGGAGAGATAGGGGGCAGAACAGGAAGGTGAAGGAAAAGGAGACAAAGTATTTGAATATTTAAATATTTCACCACACGGTAGGTTTTGGATTACAGGTGAATAGGGGAAAAAGGTGGATGCCCCCATTTTCTTTTTTCCCAAATGAAAAAAGTGTCCCTTCCTGTGACAAAAAGTATCACTTCCTAGTAAACAAACTGCTTCTACCTCAAAACCGCCCCTTTTATATATTTTTCTCCTTGACCAAAAAACAACAACAACAAAAACAGATGCGCTTTCTGTGGGTGTAATCTTTTGCGTGCTGTATTCTACCAACGTCTGTTAACAATTAAGCTAAATGGACGATTTTGATACCTCCCCCACGCTATGACTAAATATTTCCCATCCAAGTCAAAAGTGCCCCTTCCTCAATAGGATAAAAACATCTGCTGATTGAAACATTTGCCCTTAATTAGGTGATTTGCCTTTAGATGATTCCAATAAATGGCCATAAAATATGCCCTTTCTTTGAAAGATAGGGAGACCTACACTTGCTTTATGTGTGCTTTGTTCTATTTCCACTTAGTAGAACCAAGCAAATACATGGCTTTTCTCGGTGATGTTTGATGCCCGCCGCTCCTGCAACGGATCATTCAAACTACTTCAGACTTGCGTGCAGCAAAACGCAGTATAAATATTATTAGGAATTCATTTCCTTGCAAAAAATGAGATAAATACGGACAGCCGACGGCTTTTCTCTGATTTTTTTCAACCATAATCCACATAGTGGCCTACAAAGATTCGTTTTAAGATAGGGCAGAGTGAGTGTTTTAAGTTCTCACAAAGTGCCCCTTAATACCCCGACATGGTCGATCATACAGAAATGAGATATGATATACAGGGAACATTGTGGCAGTACTACAATTGGCCAATTGACATATCAGCAGAGGCCTTTCTCCATCGTGGGAGGTTTTTTAGGGTTAGTATTCGGAATAGTGTGCCTGAAACGGGCCAAACGTACTTATTTCATGGGGAAAATATCCCGCTTGGTCGAGATGCGAAGTAGCATTAACCAACTGGGCAAACTAAGCAATAGGCCTAAAATTCATCGTTAAAAAAGTAACAAACAAGGAAAACAGAAAAATCAACCAAAAGGAAGTGGAACATTCCAGAGGGCACAAACGCATATCCTAGTTAATGAAGCCTCAGCCTCATTAGAGTAATGAAAAACAGAGGAATTCACACCAACGGATTTCTTCTCAAAAGATATACTGTTCGAAATATATGGCCTCTGCTGATATGAGAACTGGTCAATTATATATATATATATATACGGTGTAGAAGACAAGTAAAGAAAAGATTCCGTGAGACTGAAAAGTTTCAAATTTTCGGCCATAGGCCTTCATCAGGAAATGATGAAACTTTATTAAGTATCAACAAAAGAGCTTGAAGCGCAAAAATGCAAAAAGCTCCATGGATACTAGCGAAAGCTGAATAAGACAGAGAGAGAATGAGTGAAGAAGTCTTCACTTGACCCAAATGGACTCAATAATTACAGACCCATTGCTAATCTTCCCTTTTTGGGCAAGGTCCTGGAGAGAATTGTATCATCCCAACTCAAAGATTACCTTGAAAGATCCGGCATGTTTCCTGTTTTTCAATCTTCATAATTATAGCAATCACCATTCAACAGAAACTACCTTGGTTAAACTTTTCAATGATCTTCTACTGACCGTAGACAAGGGGAATGAAACAGTGTTAGCCCTCCTGGACTACACAGTTGCTTTTGACACTATCGACCACAGTGTGTTACTTCGCCGCATCGAAAAAAGATTTCTTGATATCCGGAACTGTTCTCGCATGGATCCGTTTATATCTTCACAGCCGTACCCTACGAGTCATCATCAATGACACGCTCTCTTCATCATTCCCGCTGACCTGAGGGGATCCGCAAGGTTCCGTGGTCGGGTCGCTCTTTTTTCTTCTTAATACCAGTCCATTGTCCAAAGTCATTGAATCCCACCAAGGTGTTCAGCATAATAATAATAATAATAATAATAATAAAAATAACGTACATTTATATAGCGCAATAACTATACACAATATACTCTACTGCGCTTAACATAAAGGACCAATTGCTTGATAATCAATTGTTACATAGTAGTTCATTACACAAGTGATATACACTAAAAGGAAACTACGGAAAAGCTTCTACAAACAGGTGGGTTTTTAACTTAGTCTTAAAAGAGCACACTGAATGGGAATTCCTAATGTTAAAAGGAAGATTATTCCAAATCTTAGGTGCTGCGCAAGAAAAAGCTCGTCGTGTATGCATGCAGACGACACACAGATTTATGTTACACTAAAACCAAATGAAAAGGCTGAAGCAGCTCAAAAACTTCACAACTGTCTTGAGGACATTAAAATCTGATTCATATACAATCCAAACATAGAAACACCACTTGGTTTGATCATTGACAAAAACCTTACCCTACAACATCGCATTAAGCACATTTTGTAAGTCAGCATCTTTGGGATTGTTCAAAATTGGGAAGATAAGGAAACTACTTGACCGACCCACAACTGCCAAATTAACTCATGCATTTGTATCCTGTCACCTAGATTATTTTAATAACATATTTTCTAACCTCCCTCATACACATTTACTTCCACTTCAACGGGTATTGATGTATGGTATGGCATGTTATCAGAAAAAAGAGGAAAAATCAGAGAAGCAGTTTGGTGAACGAAATCAAGCAATATGAAAGTTATCAATTTTGGAAAGTTAAAATCATATACATACTGAATTTCAAATTTGGCAAATCGTATAATATGCCACTGTGATGTAGTGGCGGACAACTCTCCCATTTGCTTCCAAAACACAAAATGACTAAAAAAAATTTCCCCCAAAACTGTCTTACTCAGTAGGAAAAGGGATATAATGTGTTTCTATTTAAAGAAACCCCTAACAGTTCCCGGATACGACTTCCCGAATTAATATTGAGGATAATTATCGTTCGAATGTTAAATACTTCGTTAAATTTGTTCGGATGTGCTATAAAATTGGGCATTTTAATAAGTACCTGTTATTTATATTTATTGGTTTCTATATTTGCAAATTTCTCGATAAAACATTCAGTTGTGGGTCATCTGATTAAAGTACATTAGGCACAAAACATTGAAAGTGTTGGAAACCAAATAAACTATAAAAAACAGACACATCAATACTGCTATAATTTTGCTACACAGAGGCAGATCCGAGGATTTTCTTGGAGGGGGAGGGGGGGGGGGGTTGTCACAAGTCTGAAAAATCTTCGACAAGCAACGGCAACAAGAAAGAAAGAAGAAGAAGAAGAAAATAGCAGGTGCCCTTTTGCAGCGGGTTCCAGCCAAGGGGCGATTTTGTGTGTGGAGTCTCCGCCTGGACCGGTCCTTATTATGGCTTGACGATCCGTTGTTTTGTGTTCTTAATTCTAACTGTGCCAAGGGGTTCAGCACTCTTCAAAATTTTACCAAAACGTGATCAATGCTTTATTTTTCAAATGTCTACACTTCATTAAGCATCTATTATTTCACAAAATACAAAACTTGTATGACATTTATTACCATTTATTTTGATACCAAACATTAAAACTTTACCCAATTTAGTTTATGCATAAGAATTATTGAAAATTACGTTCGAGTTTTTAGGGTTTTCTTGTTTGTTTGTTTGTTTTTTTTTTGGGGGGGTCCATTATTGTTTGGTTTCTCATGTGTTTACTCATATATAATGTTGATATAAGGTAATATCTCGATAAAAGCTGCAATTTTCTCTGAAAATTTCTATGCTAACTTATAATTATAATCATTGGCGGATCCAGGGGGCACTTCCGGCCCGTGCCCCCCCCCCCCCCCCCTTGGAAGAAAATTATGCATGTTGACCATAGACGATCCGCCAGTTTCTCGACTGTGCCCCCCCCCCCCCCCCCCTTTAGAATGAAGACCTTTTTTTTTTTTGCCTGTCAGGGAATTATGGAGGGGAACTGGACCCCCGTACCCCCCCCCCCCCCCCTCCCATATATGTGACATCAGCACTGAAAGGGTTAAAGGCCAATTGATCGAAAAATAAAGTAAAATGAGAAAAATTTAAAAAATGAACCCTTTACAATGCTTTCTATAAACTACATGTAAAGCCTTAGTCACAACTGCCCGTACGGGCTTGTACGGGTGGTTTACGGGTGGTTTACGGGCAGAAATTTGGGAAAACGCAAGGGGGACGCAGGTTGTTCGTACGGAATTTCGAGTTCGCAGAAAGCACGCTAAAGCCGTAGGCCGAAAATGTGTATGCACATTATTTTCTGCGTTCTCGCTACGACAGGCAGCCCGTGGACAGGACGTAATGAACACTCACAGTCTCCGCAAGAGGGTAGTGCGAATAGCGTGGGTGGGTCGCACGTTTGCTGGGGGTAAAAACCGCGCGAATACCGCAGGCAGCACTCACGAGGCACGCATGTGATGGTCACGCAAGTGCGCATGCGCTCCTTGCGGGCCACGTGCGTGTTACGCGGGTATCCAATCATAGCTGAAAACGTGCATGTGACTTGCGTGCTTCGTGTGTCCCACCCACGGCGCATGCAAACACGTGCGTGCAACGTACGGCCAATTTGGGGCCGGTATAAAAACCGTGCGGGCAACAGAGTTCTCACACTTTCGCTCTGAATTTTCAGTGTCTTCAGGAGGTCCGACGTTTCTTCAAGACATTTTCTAAATCAGGACTGACTCTTGAATCACAATGCCTGGAGCAAGAGGCAGGGGTCAGAAGAGAACACGTGGGGCTAAGAGGGTGGAAATCCACCGCCGACCGTACTGTCGCCGTACTGCTTACACCCTACTACCGGCGTGAATGTGGCGCAACAGGCCCGTACGTTCTTGCAACACGTACGGTGTACGTGCGATTAACGGACGTGAACCTTGCGTCATCTGCATGGAGCACATACAAATCGCACGGCATTTGCACGTTACACTCACGATTAAATTTCCGACTGAGGCGTACTGACGCCTTGCGTGCCGCACGTTAACTGCAAGACATACGTGCTCCTTGCGTATGAAGCCCGCGCAACCACACCTTTTCTTCATTGTCTCCACTTTCAATTTTAAGCAAGCATAGGCTATCAATAAACACAGTTTTCCTAAACGTTTATAAGCTCCGTCTTTTTAATAGCCATCCGAACCTTTTATAGGTTAAGACGGGATGTCTTGTTTAGGGCTTTAAAAAAAACCAAAGTGCAAGTCGTCTTATTTCGGAGAAGTCTAACGGGAAGAAAGAGAGTGAAACATAGAAAAAGAATTTCAGGTGTTGAATATAATTTTCGCCAGAAACACAATAATAGATGTAATCCAAATGGGATTAATAATAGAAAAAATAAAACCCTAATTACTAAACAACTTCTAATGTTATTCAAATTCTGAAACGTCCTTCTGCATTGTAGACGGGGAGCACGTTGTGAATGACCCATACTCCAACATGTTGCTGATATTTTTTTTATTTTTTTTTGCTTTCACGATACAAATATGAAATATTTGTCCCCCAACGATGAAAATCAGTCAGGGCGTCGAACTGTAGTTTTCCGCCTAAATAATGTTTGATACGAGTTGTTATCTTTCTCTCAAACTTGCTAAAACGTCGGAGCTTTCGCGCTTCGCGTGGAAAGGGGGAGACTCCCCTTCCCTGCACCCACCCCTATTACATATAGCCCACTATTGCGTCCATATTATTGAAAAGCAGTCCGCTCCTGGCATCGAACTTACTTTACTCCTTAAGAAAGGTGATACCAGTCGTTATTTTTCTCTCATATTTACTATAAAACCTTAATAGAGCTTTTGCGCTTCGGGCGGGAGGGGAAATTCCCCCTCCCTGCACCCCATTCCCCTGGGTAGCACGCGACAATCACCCCCCCCCCCCCCCCATCGAAAAAAACCTGGCTACGCCACTGAGTATAGATTAAAAGAAAAACAAAGAAATACAAAAGGAAAGAACATTTCTATGTTTTAAATCTTTCCCCTTCTCCTTCCTCATGCATTTCTTTGTTTTTCATTTTATTTGTCCTCTTCTCTTTCCTAATATAGTTCTTTTCACAGGTTTGGTAGACAACCCGTAGATACTGCATGCAATTTTAAGGTCGGAATTTCTATAACTCCTTCGAAAGAAATGAAAATCTTGCTTTTGTCGCAGGGGGGAGCTATTCATAAATCGGCGCAAGTACATGTTCTAGTATGGTCAAAGTGATTTTAAAAATTACGCGATTTTTATAAATGAATAAATAAAGTGTTACCAAAGTGTTTTTATTCCTTACTTGAAAGCGGATTATAATCCTTTTCTCATTTAGGGCTTCAAAAGGGATGAAGTACCTTTAAGTCTCATCAGGAAAGTAATAAACAAGTAGGATGCCCTATATTCCGTATACGGTTTAGATGGTCATGTTTAATGATGATTTTTTTTTAATATTCCTCATGCAATAGAACAACAGGTATGTACGATCTTCTTTATTTTATTCAAAATGTTCAGTCTTCGATATGAATGTGTTTGGTGATTTGATAAGATGCTTTGTACTCTACTGGCATTTCATTCCACTCTATTTTTCTTACTATTTATGTTTTACATAACATTATATCTAATACTGTATTTATTTATTTGTGTTTACTGGTTCACTGAGAGTATTGCAAGTCGGAATGGAGGACCATTAGGTTCGGTGATTTAGTTTAACTGCATCATTCTTTTCAATTTGACTGTGCACTTCGGGGGTCAAATTATATATTCAACATTCCTGTATTGTATTTTTTATCCTTCTTTATATTTCTATATGATTTGCCAACAAAAAATGATAATAATAATAATGCCTGATTTTTTGTTAAAGATTGATTTCATTACCTCGTTACACAGTAAAATAGAATAAAGTTTGAATTCAAATCGATTATGCAAAAAAGAGAATTAAAATTTCCTGGCCTTATGAATGTAGCATGTTTTGCCTGGAACTCATCGTTTTATAAAACAGGTTTTCATTACATCAGCCACTAATGATAAAACAAAGGATATTACTGCGATGGTGGTGATGTACTCATTGCGTTGTGTGTACTCAATCGGACTAAACAATCAAACATCACTCAAAAGTGAAAAGAGAATTGTTTAAAATCCACGATGACAAAATTGCTTGTGCATTTTGTATGTTAGTCTTCCTTACTCCTACAGAGTGTTGCATGTATCATATAGAATTGTCAGCTTAAAACAGTTTCAACATCGTAAAGTTAGGACAAAGGAGGAATACAATGCACCTTGTATATACAAACATATAAACACATAGGTTTTCTGAATAAAAAGCAGCCTATGGTGATAACATTAGTATGAAGGTCAAAAAATATTAATCATTCCTCCTAAATACGAATGGCCGGCAGCTATGTCTGAAGATAAAGTTGAGTTCTACTATTACCAGAGAAACTGTATGAAGTTAGTGGTAAAGTTTCATTATGTAGTCCGCGAGAAAAAAAAAATCAACTGTCTAGTGATTTTTTAAAATCATCCCAATGGTACAAAACTTACTCGCAGATAAGGCAGATAAGGCCATATGGATCTACTCACACATGCGGGATCAGTATTTAATCGAAAGGATTTAGCATTTAGATATTTTCTCTACAAATGTGCTTGTTAGATTTTTGATTATGGTAATTTCCATCAAATACGCATACAACATGCTCTTATAAATCAAACGAACACAGAAAAAAGGGAAACCCCGCTAAAAACAGTAAGCATTTCGCCTGCGGAAGTATGTAGATCCATGTCAAGATAACCACTTTTTATTTTTACCAAATTAAAAAGACATTTCAACACAGCTCTGCATGTTCAGTGGGGGAATGATTATATGTAAGAGGTGTTGTGGACTTATGGTCTAATGGATAAGTCTCCAGCCTAGGAAGCCCATTGTACGAATCCCTGACACGGCACAAATACCCGGAATGAAATTCCTTGAATGCTTGATAACCATTTTAGCCAGACTATCTTCTACGTAGATATTAAAAGTGGCTTCAAAAGTTACCCAAAAGCGCCAACAGTTAGAAGATTAAATAACACAAGAAAGTGCTGGTTTCTGACTTTTTGACATAATAGAAGACCTTGCAAGGTATTTGTGTAATTGAAAGATGAACGGCAGATTAACCATGGCAGCTCATAGCCCAGATACTTGGCAAGTTTCTTTATTTTCCATTGTCAAAAAGGTGCAGATATACAATGGGTGTGTTTACAAAATCCTGACAACGTTCAAGAAAACAATACAATTTTCACAATTTGACAATGTGTTAATGAAACGATCATTTGACATCACAGTGCACCCCAAGAATATTACAATACTCAATGGGACCCCATGGAAGAACAGATCTATCTTGAAGATAGAACTGAAATGGGCTATCCTCCGTTTCATACTCTACATGTATGTTGCAATTCATTCACTGTAACACTGTGATTTATATGTATTTTGAATTGTACGTGTTTTTTCTTAATTGTTGATACGGAAATAAAAACGAAAAAACAAACAAACAAGATTACATTCACTATGTCAATTTGACCGTAATGAATTAAGACGTCACAGAATTTTACACATTTATGCAGTGAATGAATGACAAACTTACCCTGCTAAAAATTACCTTATTTTAAAGCATGCCTAACCATATCATTTAAAGGGGAAGTGCAGTCTAAATATCAATTTAGGCAGTAGTGGTAGTCATTTCACCCGCTTGAGGTAAACATATCCTATCCACAGAATGTGATGAACATGACGCCCCAATCGCCCCTTCTCTTCTCATTCTCTCTCCCTCTCTCTTTTTCTCTCTCTCCTTCTCCATCTCTCTATATTTTCTATCTAAGTTTTCGTTTTCAGTTAGGTTTCCCTCCACTTTTTGGTTTCCGATCTTCATTGAAGAAACTTAGGAATCTCTTCTTGACCGACGAGTGTTCTACCACTGAAGACTGGACTAAATATTAACATGCAATCCATATGTTTGGATATTAGTTGTTTTCTGACATGCCCTATCATCTAAAAAGGGCCAGAAGACTATTAAAGCTTCGTGCGCGCATCTATCGCATGGAATATTTAGTCGCAAAAAGAGGCGAACATGCGGGTGGAAAATGGGTTCTTACTCGAAAAGTTGCAAAAAGTAGCAGGCAAATTTGGTAGCAGTGTAATTAAAGCATAAATTATAAGTAAGACGATCATGATATTTTCATCGCGAAAATCGACGGAAATGTTGACCATCTTTGCGCATGAAAAAAATATGCTATTTTTCACAAAATAGTTTGTGTTTCATCCAAAATTACTTTCGAAAGGAATAAGACTTCTTCTGTAAACTCTATCATTATCTACTTTGGAATAAGCATATCTAATTTGACCCATTTAAAATTGATTTCAATAAGAAACACTGCTCAGAGGTGTTCACGTTGTAATCTTTACTTAGAACGTGAAAAAAATATATAATTGTGTTTCATTGACCAAACCCCTATTTTGGCGCACTTTTGCTCACTCCTGGCCCACTGTGCAGCACTTCTACTGCTTCTATGCTGGTCTCTGTTTTTTGTTCTCATTTCCATATAATTAATCTAATTTAGTCTTCATTGTTGTTATTTTTTTTTCTTACAACTCAAGCGTTAATGCTCTTTATTTTGCTTGTAATAATCGAAATTTTTACACTTGCTTTTGTTGTCGATTATTTTGTATATTGTTAATTGCACAGTTATCGTTATATACTTTGAAAAATGAAAATGTAATGAAAATAATCGAAATCTGAAATTTGATCTGAAACGGAAATCTCCTGATGCACTCCTGATCTACTCTTCGCGCGAAAGAGAGATGGCAAGCCATAGCTATTTCTTCCCGGAGTTTAGATTATGTTGCCATGGTTGCCGAATGTATAGTGTGTATATACTTACAGAGAGGAAGAGAGAGAGAGAGAAAGAGAAGGGGGCAGAACAAAGGAGAGATCATATACCATTGATGTAAATATTACAATCGTATAGTGCCACATGTTTGATTTTCCCCCGAACGGATACAATTAGAACAAAGTCAATACAATCAAAGTTCAGTGCAATGATAATGACCTTTGGGCACTGGCGTACGATTGCATTACAATGCACCACAGACAGGGAACATACAACTCGGGGGTTGAGCTAAATATAGTTTCTCTGTAGTCTACAGAAGCAGCCCGTGGTAGTTGACACCGACACATCATCGAACTTCAAGCGATATACGGAAATAATTGAGCCCCCCTTTTAGGATATAAATGCAAATATATCCTCGCTCTTTTGTTTGTTTGTTTTCTTGTGGAATTACGAAAAAATAATTTGTCATGTCTGACAGGTTTCTTTTTCTTCAATTCAATAACGGTTTCGCTTTTTTAAATTAAAACAGTGCATTGCAGCCAAAGGCTGAATTGAGCATGTTAACATAATTGAATATAATCATAGACATAACATTATACAAATCATCATGAACATCATCATGAACATCATCAATTTCAAACACATGTGCACTACCGGTACCTAAAAGTACTAATAATGTACATTAAAAAATATTGATTGGTTTAAACTGAAAGAGAGAGAGAAAACATTCTGTCAAGGTAAGAGGTGCAATCCGTAATTCAATAAAGGGTGAAAAATATTTACACAGTGTAAAAATTTATAAAGTAATATTAACAGTATTTCACCTTCCTTGAACATTATATTTCAGTTAAATACACATTACATCATCATATTTCTTCTTCTTCAGTTGCAGTACAGTCCACCATTAGGCGTATTGTCGTACTGTTGAGGTGCAGTGCAGATGTATGTACAATGTATGATAAAAGGTACAGAGGCGTGCGAGTCATGTTTTGTATATATACAAAAATGAGACGATATATGTATTCAGAAATGTACTCACGTAACAATTGATACCGATAATACACATGGGCCTGAAAATGATTTCGAATAATAACTGTGAATAGATCATATACATTATATAAATATAAATCACAATTATTCATTATTAAGTAGATATATCAAAAGATGTTGATAGCCATTGTAGGGTCTGCACGAGATTAGGCTCATATAATCACGGCAATGTATCCTAACCATTGACTGACAAAATTAGGCTTTGCTGAAAGGAATGTGGAAATGTTGTACATGTCAAATTAAAATATTGTATGTGCATGCTGACTAATATCCCTCCTGACCCCCTTTCACAGCCATTATAGTTTGTAAACTATCTGTGCTCGTTACTACCACAAAAGTTCATGCATTGTGCACATGACTAATACACTAATATTTCATTGAGTCGCAAATCATCCCACCGATGATGACGTCAAACCATATGCCCCACATTACAGTTAGGGAAACCCCGCATAATAACGGGTTTATGTTCGACAGTGATGGTGGCAGACGGCCAAGTATGCATTACTCATTGATATGTTGCTCCAAAAGAAACGAGTTCCTTAACCCCTAGGAAAAGAATATCTAAAATGCGCATTACATTCTACTGGACGGTCCACTAATTGATCAACATATTAATACAAAATCTGGTTATTTGATTAAAGACTCTTTTGAAATATAAGCTTCATTTAAACGATTTTAACATTTCTAAAATGAAACATCCTTCCGCGACGTGCGTGTGTAATGTGTGTAATTGGGTTTTTACAGACGTAAAACATTCGTTCCTAGCCTGCACAACAAAACGTTATCTTGAAGTCAAATTTAGGCATCATGTATTATATTGAGAATTTTCGTTTCAGTGGGATAGGCATACGTTTCATCCTGCTTGTTGGATATTTCAAAGAGTAAACCGGCACACCATAAACTACAATCGCCGAGAAAATATAGTAAACATTAATCATTAACAGGTATAATGTTTCAAACTATTGAAACCAAGACTACTATCTGGTTAAAGCTAGAATCGGACTTTTACATGTAAATATTTTGATCTGCTAAACAATGATCTTTTATTTTCATTGCAATCTAAAAGAAATTTGCCAAAAATAAATATAATTTGAGGGGGTAAGAGATTCATTATTAAAATCTTGAGTTCCAGCGAAGATCGTTTTTCAGAGAAAACTCTTCAAAGTTTGATTTTCGCTTTAAATAAATAAAGATAGATGATATTGACTGGTAATGGACCGGCAGCATGTAAGGAAATCACAAACCCTGGACGTCACAGTTTCACTATATAAAGCACAAGAATGAATTTTCTCCAAGTATGGAATGAACATAGTTTATATTCTTGAATAAGACGGTCCTTATCTTTATCGTGTAGCTATTGATATTGTCCTTAGCTTTACCCCTCCGAAATCATCAACGTAACATTTAAGCAAAGGAACGTGTGGTATTAAACAAGTATCCCGTTTCATTATTTAGGCTTCGATTGTTCTGAATTAAATATTCGAGGTTCAATTAAAGGTGTATCCCTCTTTATAAGAATTGAATGTTAAATTTTAAATATCATTAGTGTGATTTTAAAATGTTGGTATAAGAAATAAATGACACGGATATATTTCCCCTACTTGAAGTGAAAACGTCAACAAGTAAATATGAATAGGTGATGATGATGTAGTGTTGTCGCATTTGACTGGAAATGTGAAAGTCGTTGGTGAAGGTTATCGTACTTTCTTCAGCATTGTGCGCATCCGTGAAAGTGTAGCATGTATCTCACGACCGGATTGATAACTCGAGGAATTTATACGTGTATTTTGATTCTGATCAAGGTGAAAATAATTTGAGAGCTTGCTTATCCTTCCCTATGCCAATGTGGAAGAATATCAAAGTAGAATTGTCACCTGAATATTATTGCTCTTCCCTGATGTTCCATATATGACATGTCAAGAAACTTTCATACCATAATATGTGTCTAGTCCAACACACCTTTTTTCTGTGTGCAGTTCTGTTCAACGTTATTTTAGGCAAGATTTAGTCAATCTCACATCATTTTGATGATTTAAAAAAATCAAAAATACACAACTATTTTTATCTACTACAAAATCCTGTGAAAATGATTGGTAGCACTACTAATACCAGTAATAGTAGTAATTGTGTAATATTAGAACAGTCATGTTAGTAATATAGTAGCAGTCACTATGAACCCGATGACAAAGAGAGCGGACAAAATGTACAGCTCCTCATTGTACCCTCCACAATTGTTCTGGTAGACAAAAGAACACCCCTTCATTGCTATTATGTAAAATAAGTACAGGTGAATATGCATGTGACACCTGTTCTACATATTTTTACATAATAGCAATAAAGGGATGTTCTATTGTCTACCAGAGCGAGTGTGGAAGGTAAAATGAAGAGCTGTATATTTTGTCTGCTTTTTTGTTAGGCATGTTCATAGTGTATTCTAGTGTTAATTCTCCTTTTAATCAAAGTTCCCCAGAGCTGTTCTCTCGTTTTGAATTTTGGGATAGGTTGAAAAACTGTTTCGTTGGCGTAGAACGCCAATGCCGAAACCACTGGCCGTAACTTTCGGCGACATATTTTATGTGTGTGCGTGCGTGTGTGGGTGCGTGAGTGTGTGTATGAGAGAGAGAGAGAGAGACACACACACACACACACACACACATACACACATAATAAATGACTCCGTTAGATACAAAAGGTTCAATATTTCGCCTATAAGGCTTCTTCAGGAAATGATACTTTAGTACTAAAAATGCACCAAGCATGTAGTGCATAGCGCGTAATTATTGTCAAAACAACAAGCCTAAATAAACAGCAGAGTCAGGGCGCGAAAAAGAGATCGAGGATCCGGAAAGGAGAAAGAGGGAGAGAGAAGTAAAAAAGACAGAGAAAAGTGTGAGAGACAGGGAGAAAGTGGAAGAAAGATGGTTTCCCATCTCCAAACCTTCTCAGGGTAGGTTGGCCTGCCAAAACTCTTCCCGGGTGAATGTGCAGTAGATACCATGTACTTACCATCCGTTTAGACAGTACACGAATTACATGAAGACAAATAAATTTCCAATACGGGAAGTGCAATATGCTAGTTATTTCTAAGACACCTAACATGAAATTACTGCCATGGGACTGCACCATATTAAAGGGATACTTCTGGGAAAGGCAAAAATTGATTTGTAAACTTCCTCATTCTTTTTATGTTAGTTTTGAAGATTATCATAATAAATACGTCTCCTGAAAATTTGCATCTAAATTTGCACTTCTAACGTTGACCAAACTAATTCACTTCCTTAAAAAGTTACAACATATCTTCTTTTTTTTTTTCTTTCTTTTTTTGCATGTTGTGTATTTGTTATGGCATATATATGCTCGTTTCACCAATACCAATAAAAGTTACACGATGACTTCCACATAGTTTGCATAGAATTCTATAGAGTCCGGCATGTTCACCATATCTAAAAGGTAGTAGATAGCATCCAGAAATGTATGAGACTGAGTGTCTCTCTTCGAATGAAAATACTTAGTATGTTGTAACAATAATGGTAATGATAATTAAAATGATAACAATAACTATATCCATGAAAGATAAATCCAAGACAAGAATTTAAAAAACTATGAACCCTGGCCACACACTTTTTTTTAATCCATTTATCAGAAATGAAAGATTTTCTGAAGATTTTTTTTCTCATTATACTCATTATTACCATCATTATTATTTGTATTATTGTGTTCATTGATGGAATTATCATAATTATCATCATAAGCATCATCACCATCATGAATATGCTGTAGTGAATATACAAATAAAAGGGAACAAACTTCACAGCGTACATGGTAAGAATAAGTCACCAATTAGTTCAACGCTCGGCACTAATCTTTTACTGATTGTCCATCACTGATCTACATCAGCCTCACTGTAATTACTTCTTAGATATGAAAGTGAAAAAAGATGTATCTTCAAAAGTTAAATGGATTTCATTTATTCTCATTTTATTTACACAATTAAGCATATATAATATACATACATATCAATACTAGTATGATTTTATCAATATAGTAACTACTACGTCAATGGTAACAAAATGATTTGTCACCTTTTTTTTTTATTTATTTTAGGACAGCTTGATAGATAATTGGATTATGGTAGTCAAGCTGATAAATAGTAAGTTATGACTTAAAGGTAATCAAACCTCATAAATATTGATACTAAAATTGAAAGTGATCGGTATTTAATCAATTTTTCATCCAATTACTTTAGTTATTCATAATTTTTCTCTAAATGATTTCTGTGCAAAATTATAACGATTCACTGTTCCTGAATTAATAACATATTAACCCTAATTCTAGTATTTTACTTTAACATAAATACGACACTGCGTTACAGCATGTTTTCTCCGTTTTTTTTTTTTTTTTGACACATTATTCGTAGTTTAAACAATACTATATGGAAAATTCGAAATTTATATGGTTTCAGATTAATGAATTATATCAGTCTGTTCTTGGGAATAAGATTAAAACAAAGAAACCATTTGATAACTACTGCACTCACCCTGTAAATCAAAACAAGACGATAAAACATTGTAACATGCACTGATTATTATCTTACAAGACTACACGTCTTGTTTGTTTAACAAACATAACACTTAGTGGCAATGGTTGGTCTAATCCATTATTTACTTTTGAGATTGAATGCAACTGCACATATCTTTGATATTTATGATTTCCTCACCTTAAATACAAAGGTGAACACTCAAGATGGTATGTTATACTTCTATTTGGACAAGTAATTATTCAAATCACATTTATTGAAATTATGATGTAGAATTGTGCGCACTACTTTATCATTCAAAATAATCAGATTCATTTATTAACAACGCTTAATGATTTGACTTCTTCATTTAGTTTACTAACCAAATAAAATGTAACTGAATTTGCCTACTCAAGTTGCATGTGACTTTGTACAAAGATACATATTCAATGTGAAATAATGAAATAAAATAAACCCAGATATAATATACCTTTACACACACACACACACACACACACACACATACAATGTGAGTTACAAATGAAACCCATATTCAACTCTAAATATCGTTGTAATGAGTACACGTAAATTTAGCCGAAGATGCTTAAATTGTAGCCTATCATGAACCCTGATATTAATTTGTTACCTTGATGAATAAAATGCTATCGACAGCTGGACATTATATTTTTTTTTCCTGATTCATGTCAAGTTCGCATCTCCCCAAGTTTCGAATGAAATGGATGGTCAACCCCAGGTTCGTTCGTTGGAATGGTCTCCATTCCATTTGATTGCTCTCACATAATTATTATGAAAAAAATCCTTAGCACCTTTCATCCCAAACTTGGGCAACCACGATTTTGACATGCTTTTTGAAAATGGCCAGCGCTCAGTCATCCATAATTGCGTTTTGGAGTGCAGCCTCTTGAATTAAAGAAGACATTATAAACTACCAACCCTTTATAATCAATATATTTCAGCAATTATACTTGGTTTTTAATATGAAGAATTTCATCGCAAAATTGGTTATATGACTAAAACTAATTATCCTTCAGTTATGATTCTTTGTGCTATTACATAATCGCAAAATGGTAGTGAAATGACATCTTTATTTAAAATTCAATTTTCTAAATTTTTCTGAAAAAATGATAATTTGTAGGTTTGACTGCAAAACGGGTTATATCTAAGACTTAGTTTTTAATGTAAAACGGGTTATACCGATCTCAATTAATTGAATTGAATTTCCAGTTTTGACAGTATACTGCGGCATCTATTCTATCCAAACATGCCCCTGTTAATCCTTTGAAAAAAAATCATCCGCAGAAATTATGGGTTAAGACCTTAACCTTACACTTACACCCAGGTGTTTAAAAGGAAAATATGAATGACAGTGCATCTGTACGTCATTGAGGGGGCACTGGCATGGTAAAGGCGGGGGGGGGGGGAGGGAACAAACGGCACCGATCTCTTAAAATAAAATGCGAATTTCATAACTTAGGAGTCCTATGATTGGGGGACGGTTGGTCATATCGTCTTCTTTTTCTTTTCGCAATTCCATTGGGGGGGGGAGACGTGCCCTCCTTTCGGAAAGCTATTGATAATACACTTGCAAAAACAAACACCCCTTTCTGTCACACATACAGCCCTGGAAAAAAATATTAGACCAGCTCCATTTTGGGGTATATGAGTAGTGTTAAGTCCATTGTCTATGGAAGTAGGAAAATGATTATCAACAGCTAATTCATGATTAATGGGCTACTATACTAACTAGAACGATTACCCTTTTGACTTTTTACCACGGGACAGTTACCACTAGGGCGACTACAGCCAGGACACACTGTCCCGGACAAATTTCCCTAGACAATTACAACAGCCCTTTTGTCCATGAGAAAGAGTTTTCGGACCACCTAATACACTATAAATGTCTGAGAGGATGAATTTCAAATGTTACTTCTCTTGGTCTGAGCACCATGGCCTTATCATTATTCTACTGAGAACATTGCTTGTGACATAACAATTAAAGGTATTAGAAAATAAATTTTATGAAATGCCCCCCCCCCCCCCAAGCGACCACAGTGAACTCATTTTTACATACACACAAAACTGTATGTGAAGCTACAAAATAATGATGTAACTCTATATGCGTGAAACGTAGTACAACCTACATGTAGGACACGGTGCGATGTGCAAACGAATTGCGCCGTGTACATTGAAGCCATACATGCACTGTGTGAACGAAAAACACACGTGTTGTTGCCCATGCATGCGGATATGGCCACGCTGTTCTAATTTGGCATACCTCCCCTTCACAGGTAAAGGGTATGGCTTGGGCTGGGCATGAAGCTACAAACCCGCTTCATGGGTTGACAGAATTATTAGGCCTACTCGCTGCGGAAATTCAATGTTTAAAAATGAATTTATGAAATATGGACGGCACGTCAGCCCTTAAGAAGTGCCTCCCACCACTCTAAGAACCATTCTCCACCCGTGGGTACCAAAAGGCGGGGACCGAAAGGGCCAGGGGAGGAGCCTATTTGAACAAAAAAAGGGCCCCAAATCCTTAGCGTAATAAGCTACGCAATCATTATTCTCTCATTTTCATTTCTCACAATTATATCATACAGTGAGTCCCAGAAAACGAAAACCTCAAACAAAGGGTTATTGTGACCACACTATGTGCTGTATGACAATAATTATTTATTTTCAATAAACTGAAAGTATTATGCTTATAAATGATACCTTGATGGCATCCATGCGTACACGCTTTACCGAGCAGCAGCATTCTGAAATGACATGTAAAACCTCAGTTATCAGGTTATGCCAGATTTGGGTAAAAACCGTGAAAACGTTAGGATCACATGCGAACATGACCCAAATGTAACATGTCTTTTAAAACCCTGCGAGAAGACTGTTTTCATTTCTTTCTTTCTTCCAATAACGAGGGTAAGGATGGTCAATGTTTTGTCGATGTTGGGGTAAAAAAAATCGCATTTTTGTATTGAAATGGTACCTGCAATCGAAATGAATGAATTTTGAACTGCAAATTCTTTTAAGCACAAAGGTGATTATTTCATAAAAGTAAAGTGAGTAGCACTTTTCTTGTCATCAAAGAGAAATACAAGAAAGGGCACATAAGGGAGAACAAATATCAGGATTATGGCAATTTCCCACCTCAGGAGGGGCACTTTTCCTATCACTGGAGTGGCACTTTTTCATCTCTTGAGGGATATTTCATATTGCTTTATGAAATGTAAGAGGCGTACACCCCTGCCACCACTGGCAATTGGTATTGACCAGTGTTTTATGAATTTCTGATTGAATGCATGCCATCACACGAGGGAATTTCACGTATCATATCTCTTATAGCTGCTGCTGGTATTTCCCTTGTGTCATGTTCGTATGTGATCACGATTCACGGTTTTACCCAAATCCGGCACAACTGAGTTTTTACATTTATTTTCAAAATGCTGCTGCTCGGTAAAGCATGTACAGCTGGAGCCATCAATATATCATTTAAAAGCATAATACTTCTAGTTTTTGGAAAATAAATAATTATTGTCATAGAGCACATAGTATGGTCACAATAACCCTTTGTTTTTCTGGGTACGCATAATAAACATGAAACTCTGACACATGATGTATGCGTAGAGGATTGACCTAGAGTATAGAGCCTGGTTCACGGCTGAAAAATATGAAAACACAAATTTATCTTTAAACAGGGGCTGTTCGCAACCATGATTTGAATTTCGATTATATAATGAATGCTTGCCCTGAATATGATACATAATATTTTTTTTTTCAATCGCGAAATGTTCCTTTAACATTTTGCTACATGAGCATACATTAGAAAATGGAGTGAGGTCCAGCCTATACACTTTTACAATAAAACGAGGATTACATTATTTCTACCTCATTGATACTATCGTTCAGTCTACTTTACTTTAATAATATACATGCCGTTTATATTTAGGTAAGTTACACATCTTGAACGTATTTTTGATGAGTGCTTTATGAAGCGATAACGCCCTTTGATATAGTTCCAGTCTTACTACGATGTACCACACTTCCAGTTATATATGCATGCGTCAATAAGACTGCATTTTAGTATATATACATGCACGGACAGTGATTCTCGCATGCGATTACGAGGAAAGAAAATGTCATTTCAGTTCGAAAATCATTACTGCTCAAAATGACAATACAATTCTTCGGCCTGGGGCGAGCGATATCGGTAACTACATTATATTACGCCCTTAAAAATCGTTTTATGTTATAAAACTTGAGAATATTTAATAGTTCAAAAGTACCTTTATTCTCAATAAAGTTCGCATACACACGGCAAAGCATGATCGTCTCACTATCCATGTCTAACAATTCATGTTTAAATTTCAGTCATTAAACAAATATTGTTTTATGGAGACTTGCAGTGACGTGTTCAGAGGTGATATATGTCGGCCATAAATATACCTCGAAATTCAACTACGTAAGTAGGTTTGACTGATATAAGAGCTATATTTTTCCTGCCTTTGATAGATACTGCCTATCAAGAAGTTTAAACGATGAAATTATCAAATCATACTTACGTGTCATTTAATCAGACCTTAATGAGACTTACGTGTCATTTACATATGGACTACTACACGGAGATTCTTTGCATATACTACTCGAGTCGTTGGAGTTGGGAATAGCTGACCTCACTTGACACCCAGCGATCTAGCTAGGTCATGTACCTGAGTGATCGGGCGCGTGTGATTCTATAAAAAGGGGGAATCGTGCACTTTTTCACAATATACAAAAATAAGAGCCAAGTTTTGAATGAACGGCAAAAAGGCACTAATTTCCCATCGGCCAATCAGCATAAATATCACTTCACTAATAGAAAATGTCAGTTAGGAAGGGTTTGGTATGCGAGCTAGTACAATACATCAACTTGTTCAGAATTCCCACTCGATTGAATGAGGCGATGATGGCAAAAAAAAAAATAGGGGATATTGCTCTCACTGCCATAGGGAAAGGGCTGAGTTGAGTGTTGAACACTTTTTTGAAACGCAAAAGGCAGCATTTTCCTCACAAGTAACCTTTATTTTATTAATGCTACATAATAGGAAATATTGTGTAGATTATTATTTTATCCGGCTGATCGGGGTACAAATTTCAATTAGTTTTAAGGCCTTCGTGTAATTTCATGATAGTCTCTCAAACTGACCCTTGTAAAAAAGTACCATGGTACCCATGGTAATTTGACGGTAATTCAACCAAATTACCATGATTTTATGGTAATTTGGTTGAATTACCGTCATATTACCTTTTGTACCATGGTACTTTTTTACAAGGGGAGACGTGTTTTCCCGTGTAATAGGACCCGGTGCGAAGTGCGCTGATCTTAGCAAATGCACGCGAGTTGTTCATGCTGTCTCGATGAAATTTTCAAGTGTAGGCCATACTGTTTGTTATTTCGATCTTCTCGATTGATATTTGAAGAGTTTGTCGTTCGTTTGTACAAAAAGGCTTCGTTGCCAATTTGAAGAAGTTGCATGTGGTGATTCTTCTTTTACCAAGAAAATATATATATATATATATATATATATATATACATATATATATACATGTATATATGTTCACGTTGTTGTGCGTCGGATAATACTGAAGATTTAGACGTCACATTTAGTTTGTTCATTTTTCATTAAGTCATCATTACTCTCATTCTTATCGGCGTAGGCTTATCGGCCGCATTATCGTTTGAATTCAAAAGGGACCTGAAATGTAATTTTTACAGCTAAATACTTGTCGTGCTCAGTATATTATTGGGTAAGCTAATAATAGAATTTCCTTTTATCCAGTTGTAATGTGATAAATTATAATTATGATAAATATAACAGCAATGTTCTTGTATGACCATGAAAAAAGGGGTAAAAGCCACGCGATATACATGTACGTGCACAAGCACGTGTACGCTCAGCTCTTTGTATGTCTGCTTGTTATAATTAACCTATTTTTAACGGTTGCAATTGAAATTAGCTGAAGTCAGTTTCGAGCCCCTTATTTGCCTTCTGTTCATCTATGGAATCATCAAAATAGATCACTGCAGTGACAAATCTGATGATGAACACAGTACGTATTTTTAATTCGATCCCTTTCTCGGGGGAAGGGGAGAGGGGGCAATGGGCACTTTTCAGTCAATAATGTTGTTTGTTTGTTTTCTGATATTTAGGCAATAGTTGTGGTCTGTAAGATATATTTTGATTCACTGATATTTTCAATCACTGATATTTTGACTATGGCAGAACCTAAATATGCCGACAATATGAACGATGTCAGATCAAGTCATTCTTAGATGATGACGAAATTCTAAACCTCAGCATTTGAATTGTAATATTTAACTTATGTTTATGTCTATGTGGCTTTAGAGGAAACCCATTCACCTTATATTAATAACTGAAAGCTAATAATAGTGATTTGTCACATGTTGAATTACCTGCCTTTTTATATATATATATGATAATGAAATAAGAGAGTGGATAGAAATTTGTAAAACAGTTACAGTACACAAAAATAAGGCGGTATTTCTTTCCTTGGTCAAGATTATGAACATGACGCATAAACGTGAAATGTAAACTGTGAAACTGTCTTGTGATGACGTTAATTTTTAACAAACCAAATAAACTAAACTGCAATTTGTTGACATTTATGTATGAATTATGTCAAGGAGGTGCATATAGGGAACTTTATATATACATGCATACTTTGCAAATCGAAAATGGATATGGGATCGTACATGTAGTTTTCTGAACTCAATCTCCTTTTACTAAAAAAAACGGAGCATGTAAAACATTTTGATTCGAAATTTTAAACGGGAAAACTGTTTTACTTGTATCACTCAGGAATTAGTGCTTTATTTGTCTGTCTCTAACATATCAGTGTGTATGAATGATCTGTGGCTGTTTCCTTGTGAAACCACGGACATCCTTTTATTTGTCCTCTTCTTTTGCATTTAAATGTGTATTATAATATAGAAATACAAAGTCATTTAAATGTCTCTGCAATTTATGCTTGAAATGTGTTATTTTATTAGACATGTTCGAAGAAGTTCGGATTATGTCGAAAGCTATATATTGATATATCAGTTATGTGAAACATAGACGTGTGGTTATTCTTGGGAATGAAAACTTTTGATGATTCCTTGGAAAACTAATTATTCATTTGTATAAGACAATGGAGAATGTTAATTTTTTTTGAAGTTCGGATTATGTCGAAAGCTATATATATTGATATATTGATAATATCATTTATGTGAAACAGATAGGTGTAGTCATTCTTGGGAATGAAAATTTTTGAGGATTTCTTAGAAAAACCGATTATTCATCTGTATGAGACAATGGAGCATGTTAAACTTTTTTGAAGTACGGATTATGTCGAAGCTTTACATTGATATGTCAGTTATGTGAAACAGAGAGGTGTAGTCATTCTTGGGGATGAAAACTTTTGACGATTCCTTAAAAAAAACAATTATTCATTTGTGTAAGACAAGGGGGAAATGCCATTCATTTTATGTGAACCTGCAACAGCTAAAATAGAGATTCGACGTCGCGTCTATATGGGATATCCCGCTTTCTTTCTTCTTGTATCTTATATAACAAAGAAGAAATTATGGATGAAAATTGTAAATCAGGTAGTAACTCTGAAGCGAGGCAGTTTGTATTACATTTCAGCATTGCTCAACAAAATTGGAAAAAAGGGAAGGGATATCATGGACATGGGATCCTGATTTTCTGAACTTGAAATCTCTTTTTTTCCGAAAGACCAATTAGTCTTGATCTAAAAATTTGAATGGAGAAATGTTCATGTCCAGGAATAATACTTTGATAATTTTCATATTTTCACTTTGGGAACATGGTAAAAGAGTGTGAAATGGGAGAATTGATAAAAATAATTATGTATGATATTTTCTATGCTTTTTCTTGTTATATTGTTCATTAAAGGACAAGTAACCCCACGTGATATTCTAGATGCACCTATTGTCTGCTACGTCTTTCCATGGAGGCTGCCATTTTGTGCATGACACGGATCATTAGGTACCATATGCATTGATAATAGCCTACCTTTACAACAGATACGTCGCTTTGTTCTGATTGTATTACGATTGTTATTGGCCATGGGCCTAGATAATTGACGACCCATGAGTTCTAATAGCCATCCTGTAAAGCAGATTCCTCGCTTTGTTTTGGTATTGTTACGATTGTCTCCGTCCTTGACGTCAATTCTCCGTCCTTGACGTATATTTTTTATGAAGTATATTTTTTATGAACAAATTAAGACCTTTTAAAAAATATATAAAACTAAACTTACATTTCAGAATATGTGACTTTATCTAATATATATTTGTCCTCTAAAAATCAATTACAAGTTAACGATGAAGGAAATTTTACTTGGGATGAAAAATATGTTCGTGTACACATAAAGTAATGGCAGCCCCCTTATTATTGCTAGCAGACGATAACTTGGCTGGAAAATAGTGATTTATATCTATATCCTGTGTTTTTACATGAAATTGCATGTATCAAATAAGAGGCATATACTACACCATTCAAAATAAGCTAATTCATACGCTGAGGTTAATTTCCCTTTAAATTTGGGCGAGAGTATTGATAAACATAACAAAATGTTCATGTTTGTCAGGTTTTAGGGTATTTTACAGAGGGTGAAAACATTGTCAGAACAAACAAGAGTTTGTGAATTCTAATTATTTATTTTCCATCCATGTTTATAATATATTGCCTTTTCATTGGAGAAACTACTATCGATGCTAGCTGTATTATCAAGGAGTATAAGGCCTAAATTACAAGAGAAGACTTGAATTATTTAACATGTTTTTGAGGCGTCCACCGACACCCACTCCAATGTTTTGTGTACACTGAAAAAACTCTTGGTAAAAATTTTCCGTGTAATTTTATTTCCGTGTAATATTTGGTCAGATTACCAAGAATGTGGTGATCTCGCTTGCGAAAGCCGAATTCCTGGTCAAATTTACTTGTCTAACTGGTGAATTTGAATTTCAAATAACCAAGAAATGGGGTAAATTTAACACCATCGCTCCCCCGGGAACATGGAGGTCTGGTGAATTTTACCCCGTTTCTGTTATAATTTTACACGGAGTTTTTTCAGTGTATTGAGCTATATATTTGACTATGAATTGACTAACTTATCTGCATCATAATGCTTTGACTACGTTAACCTTCGCATCCTCTATTGATATGCAGGTTTTTAAATAGGCAAAGTTCATGCTGGGGAGGCGATCAAAGTTCTTTCATTTCTTATTTTTCAATAAGTACAGTATCGGATGGGGTTTATGTTCTTTGAAAAGGCTATAGTTATTTTTTTGTTAAATCAACTATAACTTGTAAATAATGTAAATAATTGCACTCGTAGCTCAAAGGGTCTTTGCGAGGATTTAGTTTTGCTGTTTTTAGGCCACAATGCTGTTGCCAGTGGTTTGTCGTGCGTGTCGTTGTTCGGGCTCGCGGTGCGGGCCCATCTTTGTGTTTGATGGTTGTTTTTATTTTCCGTATGTGTTGTTCTTATATTGAAAAAAACCTTCCACAGGCTGTTCTCCCTTTTTCGCCTCCGTACTCTTATCCAATGCAAGGTGATATTACTTTTATTTCTATGAATTGTCACGGTCTAGCAAATAACAAGAAAAGATATGTTTTGTTATATTTCAAATCAAAACAATACGATGTATGTTGTATCCAAGACACTCATATTACTCCAGATAATAGAAACAGAAATTTGTCGCATATAAAGAGGTGTAGCAATTCTATTTAGAGATATTATTCCAGTCAAAGTTAAAAATAGTAGAACAGATAATGGTGGAAATTTAGTAGTTTTAGATTTGACATTGTATGAATTTGACATTACACTAGCGTCCTTATACGGTCCCAATACCGATTGTCCAGCCTTTTATACTGATTTACAACGTATTATATTAGACTTTGAAAACCCACATGTGATTATCTGCGGGGATTGGAATTTAGTACAGGACCAAGCTCTTGACACTCATAATTATTTGCATGTAAATAACCCTCGGGCAAGTCAGCAGGTGAACAACATGAAGAATGAATTAGATCTTTGTGACCCATGGAGAATCAGATATCGCATCAAAAAACATGGCGTCAGCCTAACCCCCTTAAACAAAGCAGATTGGATTTCTTTTTCATATCATCTGAACTGCTATCGTTAGTTCATAGATCTGATATTTTATCTGGTTATAGAACAGACCATTCTTTAATTCGTCTTAGCTTAACTCTCAATAAAATTAGACGGGGCTCTGGAATTTGGAAATTCAATAATTCTCTCCTAAAAGACGAAAATGTTGCGTCAAAAATAATTAAAACTATTAAAGAGACAATCATATATTATGCAAAAGAAGAAGTTGAATTCGATGAAAACGATAACATTCTTGGAAATTGTGAATTTTCTATTAATGACCAATTATTTTTCGAAACTTTGTTAATGTTATTGCGAGGTGAGTCTATATCATATGGTTCGTTTATCAAGAAGCAAAACGTTACTAGAGAAACGGAACTGGAAAGAAATATTGAAGTACTGGAACAAAGACTAATGACATCGAATGATATGACGGCATTACTAGAAGAAATAAAAGAAAAGAAGAAAGAACTTGAATTCTACCGTTTAAAACGTTTTAATGAGATCCAAAATTAAATGGATGGAGCTAGGAGAAAAGCCATTGAAATATTTTTTAAACTTAGAAAAACCAAATAAAGTAAATAAAGAAATACGACAATTGTCAACGGAAAATGGAGAAGTTATTAGTGGACAAGAAAGTATATCAAAAGAAATCTTTAGATTTTATTCAAACCTATATAAGTCGAAAGATACCGAAGAGGTAGATCTTGACACATTATAGACATTCCTGATATTCCTAAATTAACTCCAGAAATGTCTGAATTATTAGAAGGTCCCTTGAGTGAAAATGAAGTTTATGCAATGCTAAAAACTATTTGTATTGTATTTCTTTCTGTAGTAATTCCTGCTTTTAAAACGTTCATGACATTGGTAATAGTAATACAAACATACTTCATTAATATTACAGAGGTATCATAATTCAAGAATATTGTTCAGAAAGACGAGGTAGCCTGGTAGAAGCATGGCTTGTTGTGTCAGGCTCCTCATAAAATAGCAAAACTAGACAATAAGAACCCAAACTTCATACATTGTGATATATGGTATAGATACGTGAGAAACATGACAATATTTACAATGAAACATGGAATCTAATCTCGGAACAACACAGAAAGAGAAAGGCAGGACGAGACTAGACGAATACATGAACAAAACAAGAACAAGATAACAGACAAAAATCACAAGACTATTTAACAACACATGGGAGATAAATCGCTACGCTTTCACAATTGGAGTTGTACATATTCCAGCATAATGTAGGTGTAGAGAGTAGTACACAAATTACACTTTTTATAATCCAACACAGTAATGTTCCAAAAGGGACTCTTTCAATTTTCGATTAAATACAGGCAGACTAGCTGCCCCAGTAAGGCCTTTATCAAGCGAGTTCCAAAATTTGGGGCCAGCGTAAATCAAAGTCCTTTGTGAAAATTTGCTTCTAAGAAATGGTAAATGATAGCCTGAAGCTTGTCTAGTATAATATTTGTGTATATCCTGATTTTTAACGAACATGGAAGTCAGTACTCTAGGTAGACATCCTGCATTCAACTCATACATCATTTTTCCTACATGTAACTTGTATATATCCTCTACTTTCAATAGTTCAGTTTCATAAAAAAAAGTTTGTCAGTATGTGCTAAATATGGCATATTATGAATAATTCTAATTATCCGCTTCTGAATAGAGCATACGCAATATACCCCTTGGAAAAATAAACACTAATTTATGCAACACTCCTGCATTTCTAGACAACACTTTTACAATACTATCAATATGTAATTTCCATGTTAACTTATCGTCAATATGCAATCGAAGAAATTTGAGGGAACTCACTCTATCAATTGGAACACCTGTAAGTATAAACTTCACCTGGTAAATCATGTCCAGAATTACTAAACAGCATATAATGAGTCTTTTGAACATTCAAAGATAACTTGTTTGCGCGAATCCATCTCGTTACATTATCTAATGCACTATTCATCCTCTCTAGGAGAGTCAAAGGATTATCGTGTGACAAAAAACACTGGAATCATCAGCAAACAATATAAATGATAACATATTTGAGGACAAATGAAAGTCATTAATATATATAGCAAACAAAAGTGGCCCAAGTAGAGAACCCTGTGGTACACCATGAGAGACATCTAAAGGTCTTGAATCATATCCATCTAAGGAAACACACTGCTTTCTTCTGGTGAGATAGCATCTAAACCATTCTAGAACTATTCCTCTCACTCCATAATGATTCAGTTTACTCAACAATATATCATGGTCGACTGTATCAAATGCCTTTGAGTAATCAAGAAAAAGCCCAATTGTATGTTCACGTTTATCAAAGGCTGATGATATTTGTCAATAAAATGCAATACCGCGTGAGTTGTTGAGTGTTTCTTTTGAAAACCAAACTGAGTGTGTGAAAGTATCTTACATTTATTTAAAAATGTTTAAGTGCGAGTATATATAACTTTTTCAAGAATCTTTGAGAAGGATGTCAATAATGATATAGGTCGATAGTTATTTAGTATTTATAGGAACTACTTTAGCAAGTTTCATTTTCTCAGGAACAACACCATTCATAAGAGATAAATTTAAAATATGAACAAGTGGTTTTACGATACCAAGACACACACCTTGAATCAATTCATTAGAGATTTGATCGTACCCAGGGCTCTTTTTAGCTTTCAGAGAACCAATAATATTTAATAATTCACCTTCATTAGTCGGTAAAAAACAGGCTTTCATTATTTGCATTTGGCAAAAAATCAGCAAACGATTTGTCAGTTTGAGGAACGGCCTGAGACAAGGTTGGGCCAACTGAACAAAAAAAATTATTAAGTTTGTCAGATATTTCCTGTTTGTCTTCAATGATATTACCATAAATATTTGTAATAGAGTTTACTTTTTTGCCAGAACTTAATACATGGCGTATAATCTTCCAAGCGCCTTTGACATCTGTCAACACTGCCTGGAATTGTGAATAATAATAGTTTTTCTTCGCAATACGTTAACTGGTGGTAAGAATATTCTTATAGGAGGTATATTTTAAACGAGATTCATCTGACTTATTTATTCGAGATGCATAATACAACTTTTCTTATTAATGGACTTTAATAAAGCCCTTGTTATCAAAGGCATGCGAGGTACTCTCTTATTATTAACAGGTTTAACTTTGCGCAATGGAATGATTTCATTATACAACTGCATAAACTTTTTAATGAAATTATTTTATGAACCATTAACATTACTAGTATTAATGACATCACTCCAGTCCTCTGGTAAAAGTGCTTCGAGTACCTGAGTGATGTTTTCTTTACTCATTTGCCGAACAAATTTCTCCCCCAAAATAGGATGTGACTTTTTCCCAGGTTTAACTTAGCGAACACGGGGAAATGATCAGACATATCAGAAATTACAATACCAGTCTTGGGCAGTTGTTGTAAAGCATTACAAAAAATATTATCAATTAGTGTGCTAGAATGAGCAGCTATCCGAGTAGGCTTTGATACTAATGGCAACATTGTAAATGTTGCTAATGTATTTTAAAAATCATTAACATTAGCACAGTGGTCACATTCAAGCAAATTTATATTAAAGCCACCCATTAGGTACACCTTCTTATTTCTCAGCAGTCTACAAAATTGAATGCAAGTCATTTACAAATTGATTAATGTTTCCCTGTGGAGGCCTATAACACACTCTAATAACAACATTTTCTTTTCCTGGGGAGTCAATTTCTATAAATATTGTCTGAAACAACAAGTTCTGTTAACATTTTAAACTGAAACTGCTCAGGAATATACAGTGCAACTCCTCCACCTTTTTTGTCGACTCGACTATTTGTTACTAATTGATACCCAGGCAAGGAATACATACTTGTATCATCATTATTACCAAACCATGTTTCTGAGATTCCAATCAATGTTGGCTGAGAAGGAATATTTCTAAGAAATAAATTTAAATTTTCAAAATTTTTCTTCAGGCTACGTATATTAATATGAAGCATCGCTAATTCATCATTTTCAAATTTTGAAATTTCCTGTTCAAATTGACTGACCGTATAATAACAACAGTCAGATTGACCCACTGCTGGTTGATTAGCATCACCTAAGACATTATTATAATTAAAGTTATTTGTGTTGGATTCCAACAAGTTACAAATATCTTCATCAATCTGATTCATTTAAGAATATAGAACAACACAACCATTGAAAGTCTGTACAACAAATAGTATTTTACAAAGCACAACACGGACCGAGAGACTTTAACTACCTGAGCGTTGTTAGTACAAATAAACACACAATTCACATTCATGCATGAATATGCTGAAAACGTATTCCACATAAGACACAAGCATAAGATACAAACACAGAAAACAATCATACATATAATGATATACAAAATGGAGTAACTAGACATAAGACACAAAAATAAATACTGCGCAGATACAATTTCTGCCAGATGTAACAATGATAATAAAGGTACAATGAATTAGTGTAGTGGGAATGAAAATTAATATACATGTACATTATCTATATATATATATATATATGACGTTAAGGATTTGGGGCCTATTTTGGGGTTTGAATAGGCGCCTCCCCTGGCCCTTTCGGTCCCCACTTTTTGGTACCCACGGTCGGGGAATGGTTCTTAGAGTGGTGGGAGGCACTTCTTAAGGGCTGACGTGCCGTCCATATTTCATAAATTCATTTTTAAACATTGAATTTCCTGAGGGAGTAATTAGAACAGCCTGACGTGTATACTCCAAGGCCATATCCGGATGCATGGATGGCTTCAGTGTACAGTATATACGGCGCAACAACACACGTGTTATTCGTTCGCACGTGTACAGGTACATGTACTATGTTTCACGCATAGAGTTACATCATTTGAAGCTTCATGGTCACATACACACAGTTTAGTGTGTATGTAACTCTATGGTTTCACGACGTTCGCCGTTCATTGAGGCCGGTACGGTATAGTCTGCAAGCACAGACCCTAATTTGACATTTTATCGGAAAATCTGATAAGAAGAAGATCCGCGGAAGGGGGGGGGGGGGAATAGTTCGGTAATGTGTTCCAAATTAGGTTAAATTTCTTTTACGCATATGGAAAACTGTGTTGCATTTGACCCGGAGCGGCCTACGGATGCCTTATACTACGTGAAAATTCGAGTATATACCCCCCTTCCAGCAAAGAATCGCGTGCCAAAAGAAAAGAAAAAACAATGAGCTTTTACAAACCCTCACCCTGCAAATCAAAGTTTAAAGCTTTAACTTTTCAATGAATATATTCTTGAAGCAATTTTAATTCGGGAAATTAAGGCGTTTTTGGACTAAAGTTGGACATAAAATCATCCAAAATTGGAGAGACTATGGCGCTTTGGCACAAATTACGTTATTTCTGCTGACATTGCTCAATGAAAATGAGCCTCAATCACTTGCACGCGAAAAGATTGTAGAGTGATCATGGTTTTGAATGATATGAAACTTATTTTGATTGGTTGAAAGGAAATTAGGGCGTTTTTCTTGTTAAATCAGAGCAAGTTTCTCATTTGTGATCAAGAGCCGTATTATTCAGTGACGTGCGCGTGCTTTCCTTTGTACAGCAATTCAATAGGCTTACGGAAAACGCATGCACAATGCACGCATTTGAGGATTGGCTGTCGGCGAGTGCACACACACGAACCGCTCCGCAAAATGCAACATATATGGCTAAAGTTTTCCATATGTTCCTTTTTGGCTAAAAAGAAGTCTTACGATGATGTAGGCCTAAATAGGATGTAAAATACCAAAGCAAGATATAAAAGCGCCGTTAACGGTATAAAAATAGGGAATAGACGCGTTTCCCTGTTCAGGGTATCAAAATCTGCCCCTACTTCAATCTGCTTTTTAATGCAGCAAGTGATTTACGTGGATAATGTACAGGTCTCAATGGGGGGTGGGGGGGGGGGCGGTCGTTGCGATCGGGTTGGATCGATTCAGGTATGCCATTACTTTCTAAATTAAACTTTGAACGGTTTTGTTTGGTTTGGGTGTGTTTTTTTTTGGGGGGGGGTGTCTCATTGAGGCCGGTAGGGTACATCATCCACGTGAAAACGGATAAAAAGTTTACCTTTTCAGCAATATAGGCGCATAACCCGGGTTACGCGTTTAGGGTATCAAAATCAGAGACTGATATCAAATGCAGGGACTGATAAGAAGAAGATCCGCGGAAAGGGGGGGGGATAGTTCGGTAATGTGTTCCAAATTAGGTTAAATTTCTTTCACGGTTCCTTTTTGGCTAAAAATAAGTCTTATGATGATGATGTAGGCCTAAATAGGATGTAAAATACGGTTGCCACGGTGTAAAGAAGGAGCCCCTCCCCAGGAACTAAACCAACCAAAATTTCCTTTGACAATATTTCCACTATGATAGGATACTATATAGGATATTGCTCCCGTCTCCCCTCGCGCTGGGGTGACGGGAGGGTAGTAGGGAAAAGTCAATCCGTCGGTCCTCCCAAGACCCATATAAGGGGGCCATAATCCCCCTGAAAAGAAAATGGCAATTTTTCCCCCTCATTTCTGCATCCTTTACAAGGGACGTACCGCTAATTATGCACGTTATGTTTTCATGGCCTTAATTTCTCTGAGTATTAAACCACAGAAACATGGCAAGATCAAATCGCTCCCACTTGGTCTATGCATGGATATTCTACTCGAACATAATTATATCCATATCGTCTTCATCAAGATGAAAATGTATTTTCTTCAGAACTCATGAAAGCTTTGATAAGGATAAATAACACGTACTCACATGTTGTAAATACTTATTGGTAAAAAACAACTTTACCCGACTTTTTTTCTTATTCACTTGATTATTGAGACAAATATACGGTACGGTGATTAATCATAAACACAGCTAGCGCCCGTGGATGTCCACGGGCTGCTTCTGCTAGTATCACTATAATACAATTCCAAGACTTTAATTTGTTTATCTTTTAGTGCTCAGCTACTAGCGAGTTAAAATACACATGTATTTATCATAATTATGAAGATAGGATATTCCCAAAATAACAAACAATACCACTGCCATACTTAATGTTCCCTTCCCACTACCATAATTTTTTGTATCCCTTTAATGATAACAACATGGCATTAAATGAAAACAAATCCTGGAACACTTAAAAACTACAACTTAGCTAAGTCCTCATCGCAGGTTATCAGTTTTCGAGTGAAAGAACCACTTGCGCTTTGAATTCCCGCATATATCCTGCCATCAATGGACCATGCCCGGGAGACTTTGTCGTGCAGTCTGGTAGAGTGGAGTAGCTTCTGATTAGGCTTAGTTAAATCCTCATTGATAAAGATTCTTGTACCTTTTAATTTGGCTCTTGCTGCAAAAAGCCTTCCCCTGGCTCCATACTCCCGGAAGCTCACGAAGATAGGCCGAGGGTTAGGTAGTTGATCGGTAGGTGGGCTCTGGCCGGATGATGATGAGCCTATCCGGTAGCACTCGAACTCCGACTTCTCCAGCGAGATACCTAGTTGATCTTGGGCCAGACTGCAGATCACTGTGTTTTCGTTCGGCTTCTCCCTTACTCCCAATATATCCCCTGGGAAAGATGGTTTCACCGTCGAATTTTTTCGTTTCTTTTGGCAATATCTAAAAACGTTTATGATCAGATCTCTGAATTTTGCTTATTTTACAGGAGAATAACTGTCGAAGTCACAAAAAATGGGAATAATTACACATATTCCTAAAGGAAACAAACCGCGACATTTATTACAAAATTGGCGCCCTATTTCTCTTTTAAATGTATTATATAAAATAGCATCCGGGTGTATAGCGAATCGATTGAAGCAGATTTTGCCCCACTTGATACATGAAAGGCCGTTTTATTGGGGAAAATATATTCGTTTACTTTATGATACGTTACTATATACCGAACTCAATGATATACCAGGCATACTGTTGATGATTGATTTTGAAAAGGCTTTCGACTGCGTGTCTCACAAGTTTTTATTCAAGGTCTTAGATTTTTTTTTTATTTGGGTCGTCATTGAAAAAATGGATTCATCTGTTTTATGAAAATGCATCTTCTTGTGTAATGGTAAATGGTTTCTGTACAGAGAGATTTAATATAGGACGAGGGTGTCGCCAAGGAGACCCTTTATCTCCATATCTGTTTTTGCTTGTTAGTGAAATATGAGGAATTTTGATTAGACATTATAATGATATTATTGGTTTAAACATACAGGGAAACTGCTACAATACGCAGACGACACCATTTTGACACTCAACGGTACTGAAGAACACTTACAATATGCAATGGAAATATTAGGTAGTTTTGAGAAAATATAAAATCTTAAGGTTAATGTTACAAAAACTCATGTAATATGGATTGGGAAAACTAGAGCCTGCACAAAAGAATTACTCCCTGAGCATAAATTAAATTGGGTATCAGAAGGTTACTCGAGATACTTAGGATTAGATTTTTCGGTGAATTTAATAGAAATGGCGAATCACAATTATGTTGAAAAATTAAAGAAATAAAACGTCTAATTATCTCATGGTCTAAAAGAACTTTAACTGTACTCGGGAAAATAACTGAAGTCAAATCTTTGTTAGTACCAAAACTGAATTATTTATTGCTTTACTTCCAGAACCAAATTTGCAAATAATGAAAGAAATTAACTGTTCTTTTTATTCATTTATATGGGGTAATAAACCTGACAAAATCAGAGAACAAATGTGTAAAGTATATCATAAAGGCGGGGTTAAGATGACTGATATTTTTATTCATTCTAAATCCCTGAAGATATCGTGGATTAGAAGATTTTTAACTAATTCTCACATAGAAAGCTTAACTTTTTACATGTTCAAATTATTTTTGCCTCAACCCTTTAATTTCCACTTGTATATGGGCTCAGATTACTATAGAAAAATGGGAGTTTTGACTCCAAATCTATTTTGGAAAGAAGTTCTTTTAGCTTGGTCAGACTTGGTCGAACTACTTGTTAATGACATTGCCAGTCAACCTCTCTGGAATAACACCCGAATTAAAATTAATGAAGAAGTGGTGTGTTTCACCAGCGTTGCATCTCGTGGTTAAAAGACAATACGGCTGTTCACATATTTATCAATCTTTTCTAAAATACAAATCAGTAAAAGAGTGTAGAGCTCTCACAAAGTGGAAAGGTGTTTTGGATTTTCAACATGAAAATTGGGGTTCATATTGCCAAATTCCATTTCAATCAACAATGGATGTTAGTTTAAGATGGTTTCAAATAAAGATCCTAAACAGAATATTATATATGAAAGATGCTTTATTACGATTTGGTGTAGTAGCTAATAAGAAATGCACTTTTGTAATAATAATGATGAAACTCTCCTACATGTTTTTTGCTCTGGTAACTGTTCGAATGAAATATGGTTGAAATTTGAGTATTGGATATTTCGTTTCACAGGGAAAAGAATCACACTCACAAATCAAAACAAATTGTTTGGTTTTTGCGGTAGCAATAATAATGCACTTAATTGTAAGAAGAGAAATATTTTTAGCCAAATTACGAAATCAATTACCTGACTTTGACGTAATTCTATCAGCTTTGAAACGTTATTATGAAATGGAAAAAATATATATGTCAAACAAATCTTGGTTTCATTTTAGGAATTTTTTTTATTGTGTTGGCAATGTCCCAACACAATATGAACATATATATAACTTACGTATAGTGTCTCATTCTGATATGCCATTTTTTTCATGTTTTTGCCTCTCATTATGTAACTTTATATGCTTTCGACCGTGATGATCTGCAATATTATGTTTGTCATATCTGCTATTTGCATGTATCTGTTTAACTATTTGTATAAAAGAAATGACATGAATTTCAGAATTGGACGAAAGCTTGGACGAACTCCTTTTGTCTGCACAGAAGGGGTTCGTGCAATTGAATGTAGGCGGCTTCCTGGCATCGCACCGGCACTGGGACTGGTAAATAACATTACTCAAGTGAAGGGTCGGTAGTACATCTGCTCTGAGTGCAAATTAGCTCCCGAAATCGCGAAAATCAAAACTATTCTCCTTGACAATGGTTACCCTGAGCATGTTATATCTGGCACCATAACACGGACGCTGGAGGCACAATCCAGATCTGACACCAGATTTGGACCTGCCAAATGCCCGGGTATCTCAAACTACCCTGGAGGGGTAAGGTATCTGACAAATACCCCAGTCAGATCAAACACGCAGTGTCACGTTGCTATTACGCGGTTTCGACACGCATTGTTTTTTCTACACACAGGATGCTACCGTCAACTAGCAAGGATGTACTACCCACCCCACTTGAGTAATGTTATTTACCAATTTCAGTGCCGGTGCGATGCCAGGTACGTGGGCCGTACTTCTCAGCGGTTGGCTGTTCGCATTAAAAAACTCGACTATTCGGAACCGTACAAGCAATGAGCGTACGCAGCCCGTCCGTGCCTGCAAATCTGAAATGCCCGCTAACAGACCAAAGATAGCCAAATGCGATTCAGCGATTGGTCTCCACTTGCTGAACAATCCAGCTTGCGCACAAAGCTATGCCGACGATCAATTCTCAATTATGTCCCGGGCCAGAAGCGCAGCGCATTTACGCTTTCTGGAAGCCGCCTACATTCAATTGCACGAACCCCTTCTGTGCAGACAAAAGGAGTTCGTCCAAGCTTTGCGATTGTTCTGAAATTACGTCTGGGTTGCGTCCGGATTCATCGAGTATAACATAGTTGATTTCAAGTAATTTGTTATATACCTGCGTGATAACCTGAGGAGTGCAGGTCGAAAAGCTTCGTTATCATGTCTCTTTTTCGTGCCACTATTTAGTATCATCGCATTAAATGTGTGGGGGTTTTCTTCCAAAAAATGTTACATATTTCTAATAAGTTAAATAAGTTTTATTTAACACAATCCATACATAATATCAGTTCTAGTGAATTCTGTACTTTATTACGATTTGGTGTAGTAGCTAATAAGAAATGCACTTTTTGTAATAATAATGATGAAACTCTCCTACATGTTTTTTGCTCTGGTAACTGTTCGAATGAAATATGGTTGAAATTTGAGTATTGGATATTTCGTTACACAGGGAAAAGAATCACACTCACAAATCAAAACAAATTGTTTGGTTTTTGCGGTAGCAATAATAATGCACTTAATTGTAAGAAGAGAAATATTTTTAGCCAAATTACGAAATCAATTACCTGACTTTGACGTAATTCTATCAGCTTTGAAACGTTATTATGAAATGGAAAAAATATATATGTCAAACAAATCTTGGTTTCATTTTAGGATTTTTTTTTTATTGTGTTGGCAATGTCCCAACACAATATGAACATACATGTAACTTACGTATAGTGTCTCATTCTGATATGCCATTTTTTTCATGTTTTTGCCTCTCATTATGTAACTTTATATGCTTTCGACCGTGATGATCTGGAATATTATGTTTGTCATATCTGCTATTTACATGTATCTGTTTAACTATTTGTATAAAAGAAATGACATGAATTTCAGAATTGGACGAAAGCTTGGACGAACTCCTTTTGTCTGCACAGAAGGGGTTCGTGCAATTGAATGTAGGCGGCTTCCTGGCATCGCACCGGCACTGGGACTGGTAAATAACATTACTCAAGTGAAGGGTCGGTAGTACATCTGCTCTGAGTGCAAATTAGCTCCCGAAATCGCGAAAATCAAAACTATTCTCCTTGACAATGGTTACCCTGAGCATGTTATATCTGGCACCATAACACGGACGCTGGAGGCACAATCCAAATCTGACACCAGATTTGGACCTGTCAAATGCCCCGGGTATCTCAAACTACCCTGGAGGGGTAAGGTATCTGACAAATACCCCAGTCAGATCAAACACGCAGTGTCACGTTGCTATTACGCGGTTTCGACACGCATTGTGTTTTCTACACACAGGATGCTACCGTCAACTAGCAAGGATGTACTACCCACCCCCACTTGAGTAATGTTATTTACCAATTTCAGTGCCGGTGCGATGCCAGGTACGTGGGCCGTACTTCTCAGCGGTTGGCTGTTCGCATTAAAAAACTCGACTATTCGGAACCGTACAAGCAATCAGCGCACGCAGCCCGTCCGTGCCTGCAAATCTGAAATGCCCGCTAACAGACCAAAGATAGCCAAATGCGATTCAGCGATTGGTCTCCACTTGCTGAACAATCCAGCTTGCGCACAAAGCTATGCCGACGATCAATTCTCAATTATGTCCCGGGCCAGAAGCGCAGCGCATTTACGCTTTCTGGAAGCCGCCTACATTCAATTGCACGAACCCCTTCTGTGCAGACAAAAGGAGTTCGTCCAAGCTTTGCGATTGTTCTGAAATTACGTCTGGGTTGCGTCCGGATTCATCGAGTATAATATAGTTGATTTCAAGTAATTTGTTATATACCTGCGTGATAACCTGATGAGTGCAGGTCGAAAAGCTTCGTTATCATGTCTCTTTTTCGTGCCACTATTTAGTATCATCGCATTAAATGTGTGGGGGTTTTCTTCCAAAAAATGTTACATATTTCTAATAAGTTAAATAAGTTTTATTTAACACAATCCATACATAATATCAGTTCTAGTGAATTCTGTTGAAGTATTTAAAACCAAACTTAAGACATACTTGTATATTATTGTATATGCATAATTTGTTGTTTTGTCTCTTCATTTTCTCTCTTTTCACCTGTGCGCCTTGAGCATTTAAGTTTGAATAGATTTGGCGCCTTATAAATCACACGTATTATTATTATTATTATTATTATTGAAGTGTGCAAAAATAATCTTAAAAAGTATCTTTTTAATTTGGCCTATAATTGATTACAATTACCTTTCATGTCCGTATCTCTCCTATTGAACCTTTTCTTATTTGTGATGTATTTCATCTTTTGCACAAGTTTGGCCTTGAGCATTTGATCACCAAGTGGATTCGGCACCTCATAAATCTTATATATTATTATTGTTTTTACTTTGTAAACAAATCTTTAGGCATTTTACTCCCAGTGTTAAAGATCGTATGCTCGATCTGTAATGAAAAACACAAGTTTTTTTTTTCTGACTTGTGTTTTTCATTACAGATCGAGCATACGATCTTTAACACTGGGAGTAAAATGCCTAAATATTTGTTTACAAATTAAAAATTCCTCCCCAGTCAAGCTTCTTCCTTTACTAATTATTATTGTTATTGGAGTATCTGTATAAGAACCAAAACCTTAGAAGAACAGTAATAACTGCTTGTCTAACTAATGTGTCGGTTACCCACATTACTTTAATTTTTTTTTATTTCATTGATTTATTGATTTATTTTGATTTTGATTTTTTTTGATTTTTTTTAATATTTTTTTTTATTTTATTTTATTTATTTATTTATTGTTATTTTTAATTTTTTTATTTATTTATTTTTTTTTTTTTTTTTGGGGGGGGGGGGGGGGAGATTCACCACTTTCAGAGGTGGATCCAGGATTTCGTACAAGAGGGAAAAAAATTTTATCCACCCCCTCTCCCCCCCCCCCCAAAAAAAAAAAATAATAATAATAATAATAATAATAATAATAACACTAATAATAGGCCTAATAGTAAAAATATTTTTTACAAATAAAAAAAAATCGCCAGTGATTATGATCACCCATCACCCAAACTTCATTACAAGTTCATTCTCTTCTTTCATGACTTACTTTTTAGGATTACTGTCTATTTAAAGTAATCAGAAAGCCTCAGTGATCATATGACCACAGTGTCCAATATTCATATGAATTTCTTATGCGTATATTATGAAACCTTTTAGTAGGCATGCCCAGGTATATTAGTATGAACAAAATGTTAAAATTACATTGGAAAAACATCTGGAATCAGCCCAATATCCGTCAGGAAAGGGGAGCTCAGAGAAAATGTTACACAATTCCCGTTTACTGTTTCACTTATTCCTTATTGCTACACAAGATTCATGATTCCAGTATGCAATTACATGGTTAAAAACAAACAAGAGAAACAAATAGAAATTACCGAGCTAAGGGTATTCAGCTTAATTAACTATGGAGCTATATTTCTTTACCAGCACTATAAATTATGGGTTTTTATGCAAGCCTTCAAAATATAATTGTAAAATTTCGTTTTCGGTTACAAAGTGCGAAGAAAGGAGAGCAAAATCGTTCTTGCAGAATGCTCAGATGTCATACGGTTTTCAATGTGTTGTCCGCAAGGCCGTACGCAGAAATTTTTTCCTGGGGGGGCAAGATGATCGCTTTCAAAGGAACCCATAACTTGAAGTCTAAAACCCGATTTAAAAAAGTATGATTTTGAAATTTCTGGGGGGGCAACTGCCCCCCCTGCCCCCCCGCTGCGTACGGCCTTGGTTGTCCGTGCAGGTATTCCATAAAGAAATGTAAACCACCAGGATCATACATGCAAATGTTTGGCGATCAACAAGAGCAAAAAAAAAATCCTTCAATTTAAATAAATTGGCACAGGAGCGTTACCAGTATTCATGTTTTCTGTAATATATGTACCCCCCCCCCCCCACACGCACACACGCATAGGCGATAAGCAAGTTTCGGTTTGCCCTGGTTCTATTCTTCTTGTTGTATAAATATTCTTATTTTGTGTGGTTCATATGCCAGGTTGAAGCATGGATTCAATGGGTTCAAAATCACGAGGCATCGACAGGGATGTTCTCATCTGCGACCATCAAGTCTGTGAGACCATACTTTTCAGGAGACAGTGTGAACATGGTGAAATCAACTGCAACAGAGGGGATGATTGCACATTGACACTACCTAAACCACGTACGTATTAAACAATATATTTGTGAAAACACACAGTATTAAATGTGGAGCGAAAAAAAATAATTTCTCACATTAACATCCTTTATTTAATGAAATACTGAAATAATATCAATCTTACATATTTCATATTTTTGCTATCACTTTTTCGCATGAAAACGCTGCTGGAAATGAGCCTTAATTACCATTCCTTACACGTGTACTGACTGAATAAAATGATAACACAACATAATGATAAACCAGGAAATAGGGGAGAGCAGGGTGAACTGGGACGCGGGGGAACTGGGACACCACCTCTAACTTTATAAGTAATTAACCTTTTATAAATTAGTTTGAATCCTGCGAAAGGTCTTACCTATCAATGTTCACAAATACATGCACTGCTATACTGCTATTTTACTTAAGTTTAAATTTTCACATTTTTTTTTTACCACTTTTTTTGTATTTGTCGACAATCACTTGGCTATAGTAAATAACCCGCATACAGTATATAAGTCTTATATGACCCTATAATTTGCAATAATATTTTTATTCATAAATACCAACATTAATATTTTACACACATTTCTTGTTGTTGTTTTTTTCTATCAGGGTGAAATGGGACATCTTGTCCTAGTTCACCTCGGTTACATTTTGTGTATGTACGGAAAATGAGCTTTTTATCAGTCATAATCCATAGAAATATTAAATGAAAATATCTTTGGGTCTACATAAAAATCATAAAGAATAATATCGGTCATTCCTTTTTACAAATCATTCATATTAATTCAGGCAAACATGTGTGTAACATAACCGTCAAAATATAATTTAAAAATCACAAAACGCTTATATTATCCATTATTTTTTAAATTGGTATGAATCTTTAAGTCAACTTTACAATTGACTCTTAAGCATCTTTTTTTTTTTTTTTTTTTTGGGGGGGGGGGGGGGGGGGGGGGGAGTAATGTATTACGTGTTTAGCTCACCTGAGCCTATGGCTCGAGTGAGCTATTGCGATGGAAATTTGTCCGTCGTCCGTCGTGCGTCGTCCGTCGTGCGTCGTCCGTTAACTTTTTACATTTTCATCTTCTTCTCCAAAACCCATGATCGGAATTCAACCAAACTATAATCATCCTTAGGGGTAGGGGACCCAAAGTTGCTAAAATGGTACATGTGGCCCCCAGGGGGCCCAGGGGGAGGGCCCCCAATTGTAAAAGCTATGTAAATTTCAAACATCTTCTTCTCCAGAACCAGGCATAGCTCATACTTGGTATTGTGTATGGAGATACCTCTATAGATGAAGAATGAATGTTGTTCATGAAATTTCTCTGAGTGGCCCTATAGGGGCCCTGTGGGGGTAACATACTGGAGGGGGGGGGGGGCGCTGCCAGGCAAAATGTACATTCTGATCTTCTCCAAAACACATGATCGGAATTCAACCAAACTTGGTAAGAATCATCCTTAGGGGTAGGGGACCCAAAAATGCTAAAATGGTACATGTGGCCCCTAGGGGGGCCCAGGGGGAGGGCCCCCAATTGTAAAAGCTATGTAAATTTCAAACATCTTCTTCTCCAGAACCAGGCATAGCTCAGACTTGGTATTGTGTATGGAGATACCTCTATAGATGAAGAATGAATGTTGTTCATGAAATTTCTCTGGGTGGCCCTGTAGGGGCCCTGTGGGGGTAACATACTGGAGGGGGGGCGCTGCCAGGCAAAATGTACATTCTGATCTTCTCAAAAAAACATGATCGGAATTCATCCAAACTTGGTAGCAATCGTCCTTAGGGGTAGGGGATCCAAAGGTGCTAAAATGGTACATGTGGCCCCCAGGGGGCCCAGGGGGAGAGCCCCCAAGTGTTAAAGCTATGTAAATTTCAAACATCTTCTCCAGAACCAGGAATAGCTCAGACTTGGTATTGTGTATGGAGATTTTTTTCTGGGTGGCCGTATAGGTGGTCTGTCGGGATAACATAATGGAGGGGGGGGGGGGCGCTGCCAGGCAAAATGTACATTCTGATCTTCTCCAAAACACATGATCGGAATTCAACCAAACTTGGTAAGAATCATCCTTAGGGGTAGGGTATCCAAAGGTGCTAAAATGGTACATGTGGCCCCCAGGGGGGCCCAGGGGGAGGGCCCCCAATTGTAAAAGCTATGTAAATTTCAAACATCTTCTTCTCCAGAACCAGGCATAGCTCAGACTTGGTATTGTGTATGGAGATACCTCTATAGATGAAGAATGAATGTTGTTCATGAAATTTCTCTGAGTGGCCCTATAGGGGCCCTGTGGGGGTAACATACTGGAGGGGGGGGGCGCTGCCAGGCAAAATGTACATTCTGATCTTCTCCAAACACATGATCGGAATTCAACCAAACTTGGTAAGAATCATCCTTAGGGGTAGGGTATCCAAAGGTGCTAAAATGGTACATGTGGTCCCCAGGGGGCCCAGGGGGAGAGCCCCCAATTGTAAAAGCTATGTAAATTTCAAACATCTTCTTCTCCAGAACCAGGCATAGCTCAGACTTGGTATTGTGTATGGAGATACCTCTATAGATGAAGAATGAATGTTGTTCATGAAATTTCTCTGAGTGGCCCTATAGGGGCCCTGTGGGGGTAACATACTGGAGGGGGGGGGGGGGCGCTGCCAGGCAAAATGTACATTCTGATCTTCTCCAAAACACATGATCGGAATTCAACCAAACTTGGTAGGAATCATCCTTAGGGGTAGGGGACCCAAAGTTGCTAAAATGGTACATGTGGCCCCTAGGGGGCCCAGGGGGAGGGCCCCCAATTGTAAAAGCTATGTAAATTTCAAACATCTTCTTCTCCAGAACCAGGCATAGCTCAGACTTCGTATTGTGTATGGAGATACCTCTATAGATGAAGAATGAATGTTGTTCATGAAATTTCTCTGAGTGGCCCTGTAGGGGCCCTGTGGGGGTAACATACTGGAGGGGGGGGGGGGCGCTGCCAGGCAAAATGTACATTCTGATCTTCTCCAAAAAACATGATCGGAATTCAACCAAACTTGGTAGGAATCATCCTTAGGGGTAGGGGATCCAAAGGTGCTAAAATGGTACATGTGGCCCCCAGGGGGGCCCAGGGGGAGGGCCCCCAAGTGTAAAAGCTATGTAAATTTCAAACATCTTCTTCTCCAGAACCAGGCATAGCTCAGACTTGGTATTGTGTATGGAGATACCTCTATAGGTGAAGAATGAATGTTGTTCATGAAATTTCTCTGAGTGGCCCTGTAGGGGCCCTGTGGGGGTAACATACTGGAGGGGGGCGCTGCCAGGCAAAATGTACATTCTGATCTTCTCAAAAAAAAACATGATCGGAATTCATCCAAACTTGGTAGGAATCATCCTTAGGGGTAGGGGATCCAAAGGTGCTAAAATGGTACATGTGGCCCCCAGGGGGCCCAGGGGGAGAGCCCCCAAGTGTAAAAGCTATATAAATTTTCAAACATCTTCTCCAGAACCAGGAATAGCTCAGACTTGGTATTGTGTATGGAGATTTTTTTTCTGGGTGGCCCTATAGGTGGTCTGTGGGGGTAACATAATGGAGGGGGGGGGGGGGCGCTGCCAGGCAAAATGTACATTCTGATCTTCTCCAAAACACATGATCGGAATTCAACCAAACTTGGTAAGAATCATCCTTAGGGGTAGGGGACCCAAAGTTGCTAAAATGGTACATGTGGCCCCTAGGGGGGCCCAGGGGGAGGGCCCCCAATTGTAAAAGCTATGTAAATTTCAAACATCTTCTTCTCCAGAACCAGGCATAGCTCAGACTTCGTATTGTGTATGGAGATACCTCTATAGATGAAGAATGAATGTTGTTCATGAAATTTCTCTGAGTGGCCCTGTAGGGGCCCTGTGGGGGTAACATACTGGAGGGGGGGGGGGCGCTGCCAGGCAAAATGTACATTCTGATCTTCTCCAAAACACATGATCGGAATTCAACCAAACTTGGTAAGAATCATCCTTAGGGGTAGGGGACCCAAAGTTGCTAAAATGGTACATGTGGCCCCTAGGGGGCCCAGGGGGAGGGCCCCCAATTGTAAAAGCTATGTAAATTTCAAACATCTTCTTCTCCAGAACCAGGCATAGCTCAGACTTGGTATTGTGTATGGAGATACCTCTATAGATGAAGAATGAATGTTGTTCATGAAATTTCTCTGAGTGGCCCTATAGGGGCCCTGTGGGGGTAACATACTGGAGGGGGGCGCTGCCAGGCAAAATGTACATTCTGATCTTCTCCAAAACACATGATCGGAATTCAACCAAACTTGGTAGGAATCATCCTTAGGGGTAGGGGATCCAAAGGTGCTAAAATGGTACATGTGGCCCCCAGGGGGGCCCAGGGGGAGAGCCCCCAAGTGTAAAAGCTATGTAAATTTCAAACATCTTCTCCAGAACCAGGAATAGCTCAGACTTGGTATTGTGTATGGAGATTTTTTTCTGGGTGGCCCTATAGGTGGTCTGTGGGGGTAACATAATGGAGGGGGGGGGCGCTGCCAGGCAAAATGTACATTCTGATCTTCTCCAAAACACATGATCGGAATTCAACCAAACTTGGTAAGAATCATCCTTAGGGGTAGGGGACCCAAAGTTGCTAAAATGGTACATGTGGCCCCTAGGGGGGCCCAGGGGGAGGGCCCCCAATTGTAAAAGCTATGTAAATTTCAAACATCTTCTTCTCCAGAACCAGGCATAGCTCAGACTTGGTATTGTGTATGGAGATACCTCTATAGATGAAGAATGAATGTTGTTCATGAAATTTCTCTGAGTGGCCCTGTAGGGGCCCTGTGGGGGTAACATACTGGAGGGGGGGCGCTGCCAGGCAAAATGTACATTCTGATCTTCTCAAAAAATCATGATCGGAATTCATCCAAACTTGGTAGGAATCATCCTTAGGGGTAGGGGATCCAAAGGTGCTAAAATTGTACATGTGGCCCCCAGGGGGGCCCAGGGGGAGAGCCCCCAAGTGTAAAAGCTATGTAAATTTCAAACATCTTCTCCAGAACCAGGAATAGCTCAGACTTGGTATTGTGTATGGAGATTTTTTTTCTGGGTGGCCCTATAGGTGGTCTGTGGGGGTAACAAAATGGAGGGGGGGGGGTAGGGCAAGTTGTCCGCCATCCATAAACTTTTTACATTTTCAGCTTCTTCTCCAAAACCCATGATTGGAATTTAACCGAACTTGGTAGGAAGCTCAGACTGGGAAAATGTGTATAGAGATACCTCTATAGATGAAGAATGAAAGTTGTTCATGTGCTAGAGAGAACATGCACCAGATGTGAATTGATCCACCTCAGGTGAGCGTCGTGCCCCCTGGGGCTCTTGTTTAACATTCCCAGCACTGTGTAACAATACCGTCAAAATATAAGTTAAAATTCACAAAACGCTTATATTATCCATTATTTTTTTAATGGGCATGAATCTTTAAGTAAACTTTACAAATGACTCTTAAGCAAGTTTTTTTTTTAAGTAATGTATTACCTTTAACATTCCCAGTACTTATTTTAGACAAATATCATAAAAAAGGGTGATTTTAGCATTTTCAAGAGTTTTGTCTATATCTCCCGACTGTCCCACTTCACCCCGTTCACGTACCTCAGCATCTTTAATTAATATTTGCATTAAAACAAAACTAAAAATATAGGGATTGTGTCAAATACCTTGTTTTGTAGCCTAACATTGATACTATTTACCATGTAACACTAGAGAGGTAGTGTATATTTTAGAAGAGTGCCAAATCACGATTCTTTTCCTACTTCACCCCGCTCTCCCCTATGGCATTCGTGATGATACCGCCATTTTTTGTTTATTTGAGCTTTTATCAATGGGCATTGGACAGGATATTTAGATATTTCTAGGAATGGTAGGCGATTCTTCTTCTCGGAAAGTGGGGGGGGGGGGGTGGGTCCTAATTGCCATTTGTCTTTCTATGGTGTGACAAAAATAAGAAGCAAACATTTACTTTGCGTGAAAATAAGTACTTTAATTGGCTGGGCTGTACTTCATGTACAGTCCACCTCTAAATTTAGTACGAATTTGTTCTTTATTTATTATCTATAATGTGAGCTGTACTTCAAGTACAGTCCGCCTCTAATATTCGTCCGATTTTTTTTCTACCCTTTTTTTTTTTTGTACGCACAATATCTCCAAGAAACGGCCGGTTCAAACTTACTCAAATTTGGTATATACTAATTATTATGGGTAATGTCTCGGCACCGTAACATTTTTAAACATAGTCATTGCACCGTGACGTCATCTAGGCGCCATTTTGTAAGAATCAAATATATGCTATAAGTCATAACATAACCATATTTGGCATGATGCAAGTTAATCACATACGTAACAAATTAAGCATAACGTGCGCACGCTCAAAACTTGAAAATGCTCAAAATGGACTAGAATCAATTTCGGGCATGTTTCAGGTCATTCCAAACATTTCACGGCGTCTGAAAAGGACAGACTTTCATTGCGACACCCCTCAATGTCGGCAAAAACAATGTACAAAACTACCACCATTTGCAAAAGTTTAAGACCACCTCGGGATTTGTGGGTATTTCAATAATTAGGAATACTTTCTTTTGTCTCATTGAATGATTACATAACATGTTTACTACAGTGATCAGTAGCTCAAGAGTAATGGTATAAGCCTACAGTTCAAGTATGATACATAGGTCATGCCAATGAAATAATTGTATGTCTGAAAAAATAAGTTTATAATTTTGTTTTCTTTCTTTGACTTATTGCATTTTGTAATATTGGTCTTAAACTTTTGCATATGATGGTAATTTAAAATGTATGTTATACTTCCAATTTTACGTTATACTCACATGAAACTGGTTGCTGGATGGATTTGTTGAAGTTCAATCCCAGCAAGCCATCTGGCAATGTCCACAGGGTATAAAATTTCAACTTTGACTGACAGCGCTGTGTATAGTTACGCACGGGTGTGACCTTTCAAAAAGTGCAGCGCGATTACATTCTGCTATTCGACTGTGGGCAGATGACGCAATAAATCATCGTTTTTTGTAAGTTGTAAGTTGGTTAACTAAATTTAATTTAATGAATGCAATCAATGAATAGTTGAAGTTTTATTTAGTTTATTTTTTAGATTAAAAATATATGTAATTTCAGCGAAAAGCATTTAGTCGCACTTTTGTAGTCGCGATTTGCAACGCTAGAGAATGGGCAGCTTTTACAGCGCTGTCGCAAATCGACAGCGCTGTGTATAGTTAGGGCCTAGCCTGCCCTTGGCAATTGGCTAAACGCTAAGTGCGCGCTCAAAGGCTGGAGCAGTGACACGGAAGTACACTGTTGGTAATAATGGTAGCATAATTTTTTTTTCTACCTTTCGTACACTATTGACAACAATACGAGTCATTTTTTTGGCAAAATAAAGCTTATATCTTCACCGATTTTATTGATAAATCTGTTCTCAACATATGAAATAAAAAATATAAGACAAAAATTAATTCATACAAACTTTATACACTGGTTTAAACCACTTTTGACAAACACAATCATCCAGACCTTGGATTCCTTGAAACAATGTATCGTTTTTGGTATGGAAGACAATGGCGTTCCAGGATATCGCGGTACACGACGGCGTTGACGTTTCCTTCAGGTGCAGCCAATGGCGTTTTTCCGCCATAATGTATTCCGGCCCATACCATCACTGAGCCTCCACCTGCTTGATTGGTTTCCTGGACACAGTCATTACGGAGGTTCTCGCCCCGCAATCGTCGAACCCTCTGCCTCCCATCGGTGCGGTCAAGGATGTACCGGCTTTCATCAGTGAAGATTACATGGCGCCAGTGACCAAGCTGCCATCTCCTGTGCCTCCTAGCCCACTGGAGTCGAGCAACCCGGTGGCGAACAGTGAGACGTGGAACCTTGGTCATTCGCCGAGCTCTGTAGCCATGTTGGACAAGTCTCCTGTTTACGGTTTTCCGTGAAACGTTCACTCCGAAGTGCCTCCTCCACAAGTGGCAAAGACGACTCGCTGGCATTCTCCGGTTCCTACGGCACATGTTCAGCAGTTGACGGTCATCCCGTGCGGATGTTCTTCGTGGTCGACCTATAGATCTCTCTGGACTCAAAGTACCCGCCTCTCGATGTCTTCTGAGGATGCGGCACACACAACTCTGCGATAGTCCAAGAATATCTGCAATCTGGGCCTGTGTCCGTCCATTCCGTCGGAGTGCAAGGACCCACTGACGAATTGCAAGTGCCGTTTGGCGAGGCATAGTGTAAGGAATCAGTGTACCAAATTTGGTAGGAATTGATCAAGCTAACTCTGAAAACGCGCTGTTAACACACGTAGGCTTTCTGCACGAAATGGACAGCAAAACAACAGCAGAAAGGAGGCTCTGCCTTTCATAGCACCAAACAATAAGATAGGCCACGTGATGGAATGTTTCACTTTACCGACTTTTACCTCGACAATACAAAATCATTATGTAATCAATGAACCTGGTCAATATTATCTATTTAGGCTTTTAAATATGATTAAATCAACGGATGACTATGAAAAAACAAATTATGCTACCATTATGACCAACAGTGTATTTGCCTATCCAGGGGTCGACGAGGGTAAGCTGTTGCACATGCGCAGTGAGTATCTAAAAAAATCGGGGAGTTTCGTACTGGCCTTAATTCCGCGGTGTTAGGGACCAGTGTAAATGGTGCGATGAAAAACCGCGGGATTAAAAGCTGCGGAAATAACAAGTGTAAGTGGGCCTCATGCTTGAATTTCTTTAGGCTAGACTTTTCATGTGTTTCAGATCATTTCTTATGGGGTCTGCTCGCTAGTCATAAGGACCGCTATTCATAAAAAAAAATTATTCATAAGGACCGCTATTCATAATAAGACATAAGGGTTGCTATTCATAAGGGTAATTATTCATAAGGACCGCCATTCATAATAAGACATAAGGATCGCTATTCATAATATGGAAAGAGGGTCGCTATTCATAATACCAAATCAGGGTCGTTAATCATAAGGGTCCCTATTCATAATACGAAAATAGGGTCGCTATTCATAAAGGTCGCTATTCATAAAGGTCGCTATTCATAAAGGTCAATATTCATAAGGGTCGCTATTCATAATCGAAGAAGAGGGTCGCTATTCATAATCACAGAAGAGGACCGCCATTCATAATAAGACATAAGGATCGCTATTCATAATATGGAAAGAGGGTCGCTATTCATAATACCAAATCAGGGTCGTTAATCATAAGGGTCCCTATTCATAATACGAAAATAGGGTCGCTATTCATAAAGGTCGCTATTCATAAAGGTCAATATTCATAAGGGTCGCTATTCATAATCGAAGAAGAGGGTCGCTATTCATAATAACATAAGAGGGTCGCTATTCATAATCACAAAAGAGGGTCGCTATTCATAATCACATAAGAGGGTCGCTATTCATAATCACAAAAGAGGGTCGCTATTCATAATCACAGAAGAGGGTCGCTATTCATAATCGGAGAAGAGGGTCGCTATTCATAATCACTAAAGAGGGTCGCTATTCATAATCAAAGAAGAGGGTTGTCATTTAAATCAAATAAGAAAGGGATATGGAGGAAGGACAACCCAAGGCCCAACGGTACTGTATTTAAGAAAGCTCTACACAATGCATTTCCGGTTTTTGTCAAATATATCCCTATTTTCTAAAAAAGTGAACTATATTTATCAATACTCCCCACACTTTGAAAGGCGCTTTGCCAGTGCCTTAATAATTAAAAAAACGATGTCTAATCCATACATCTACGTGGGAGGAGAGGACCCCCACCCCCATCCACACACCCACATACACGCAGACATGTGCTTTGTTTTGAATATTGGAGTGTCATTGCCACACCTATTTTAGAGTTAGGGGAAGTACTGGTTGTCTATTTATGTACCCTTTTCGTTCTTTCTTTTTTCTTTTTCCTCCTCTCTCTCTCTCTCTCTCTTCCTCTTTCCTTCCTTTTCCAGCTTCTTGTTTCTTTGTTTCTGCATGGTTTTCTGCAAGACATGGACCTCTTGCTTATACTCTTATTTCCTTTTGTATACTGTTTACGTAGATTTATCATGGAATAATTATTGTCATGCCTCTTTCTCAATGTGTTAATATATTTTTGATACATGTGCATTAATATATTTTTCTGTATTCATTCTTATCCATCACGTGCAATTTTTTATGCTTGAAATTGGGAAATCAGATTGTAACACAATTTGTATCCTTGTTGCATGACAATAAATGAATCACTGAATCATCCAGATCCTCCCGTTTCTCAACTCCTGTGAAGACCTAATCCTTAGCCTTTATCTCAAGTTCCAGCAATCGTTTATTTGGGGGAGATGAGGGGAAAGTTGGGCGGGGAGGAGGGGGGGGGTGGGATTCTCGTAGGGGGTCTTTGTCCTGGAGATTAGTTGTAGGGGTAGTTGTCCGGATACGGGCTTAGAAATTGCCGCGAAAAATTTGTTTTCGTTTTTATTTTGGGGTGGGATAGTAATATTTTCATAATACGTGATTTTAGTAACGTACAATTCATTGCCATCTACCATTTTTACAGTGTGCCCCTGTTTATGGGCATGGATGGGAACCTCCCACGGTTGGGACTTTCAAATTTCCCCGAGTTAAAAATCACCTCTCAGAGCATTTGAGTGCATGTTCTTTCATGGTAATTACTAACTTATTTATTTCATTATATTCTTTGAAATCTTTATTTCGGTCTTCCTTATCATAATCTTAACAAAAATCATGACAAAAATTATCACCATGTTGATTCGCAACGAAAATCGGCACACACGTCGCCGACCACGTAATCTACAAAACTGTATATTCAATTTCTCCGAAAAATTTAATAACTAATTAATTATGCTAATTTATGCATAAAATTAATTTGCTCTAATTAATTAATTAAAGCCCCAAAACTGCTAATTTTTGGTATAGAGACTCTTTGTCAGATTCTGATCAAATAAACCGGTAAAAATCCTTTTTTTCTTATGTTTTTTATTGTTTTTTCGATGGAATTTGTCGGCGACACTATTTTAATCCTAAACAACATAAAATTAATTGTTTTTAAACAGTAAAAGTAAAAATAATGAAACATTTATGAATTTTAGCTGGAAACACAATTTGGATTGGATTTGTACACGAAATCACGTTTTTGAACAATTTTGGGTCTGACATGCACTTCCGAAATGTTGGGTAACTCCGGAACCGCACGCGCGGACATCACAAATTTGGTCTCAAAAGTTGCGCAAGACTTGAAAGAAAAAAGTAGTGAAGCGGCGTGGTGACTGCTTTTCGCAATGCGAACATATTACGCGAAACGTCGAGGGGGGGGGGAATCCGCCCCCGGGCCTATTAGGTTTAAGTCCTCTCCGAGGGACTTGAGGTTAATGCCTTACCAAAGGACATGAGTGCATCCTGGTTTCAAACACGCATCCTTCAGTTACAAAGCCACTGTTCGACCTCTGAGCTATCTCGCCTATCTCTGAGGATTATGGACATGATAGAACAACATCTGGTGGCAACACCTACTACAGCTACCCCCCCCCCCCCCCCCGCCACCCGCACACAGACTATGCCATTTATGAATTGCTTTGACGAAAATTGTCAGTACTATGTGCTTGTACTGAAACAAGATGGGTAGAATAGCGCAACGTGATCGGATTGATGGGGGGTGACACAGGCGTAGCCAGGATTTTTCAATATGGGGCGTTTGTGAGCCCGCGAAGCGTGCCAATTTGGTGATGAGCACTCTTTGCGTGCTCCCCAGGGGGAGATTCCCCATAGAGTTGTTAGGGGTATGTAACTGTATGGTTTTCCCCCCTCCCGTGCGAAAGCTCTGACGTTTTATAGCAAATCTGAGATAAAGATAATGGCTCGTCGCAATACTGCACTGTATGTAACAGGGGTGGGTGCATGGAGAGGGGGGGGGGGTCCCTCAGACGTTTTGTAGCAAATTTGAGAGAAAGATAAAGGCTCGTACATTTAGCACCTCCTTTTAGGCGGAAAGTTAGTTCGACACCCACGCAATGCTGCACTGCATGATTCAGGGGTGGATGCATGGATGGGGAATTACTTCCCCCTCCCCACGGGAAGCGCGAATACTGACGCAAATTTCGTAGCTTTTATCGTTCTCTTCCTCCGCTTCCTCACGCTTTTTCGCTCTCGCCTGTTTTTAAGGGGTGTATTTGTTTCATCGCCCGTCCCCATATTGGCTCGACACAGCCGTGGGGTGTCTAGATCCCATCAATATTATTATTTTTGTTCTTTCATATTTGAGTGTTCATTGAACAATGACAATCATTTTATAATATTTGACAAATAATCCTAACCCTAACATATTCTTCGATTATGAACAGCGCCCCTCTTTCGTGATTATGAATAGCGACCCTCTTCTTTGATTATGATTAGCGACCCTCATCTTCGATTATGAATAGCGACCCTCTTCTGTGATTATGAATAGCGACCCTCTACTTCGATTATGAATAGCGACCCTCTTCTCTGATTATGAATAGCGACCCTCTTCTTTAATTATGAATAGCGACCCTCTTCTGTGATTATGAATAGCGACCCTCTTCTTCGATTATGAATAGCGACCTCTTCTGTGATTATGAATAGCGACCCTCTTCTTTGATTATGAATAGCGACCCTCTTCTCTGATTATGAATAGCGACCCTCTTCTCTGATTATGAATAGCGACCCTCTTCTCTGATTATGAATAGCGACCCTCTTCTCCGATTATGAATAGCGACCCTTATGAATATTGACCTTTATGAATAGCGACCCTTATGATTAACGACCCCGATTTGGTATTATGAATAGCGACCCTGTATCTGTATTATGTATAGCGACCCTTATGACTTATTATAAATAGCGGCCCTTATGAGTAATGACCCTTTTCTTCGATTATGAATAGCGACCCTCTTCTCATATTATGAATAGCAATCCTTATGAATAATGCTCCTTATGAGTTTATGAATAGTGACCCCCTTTTCGCTTTATGAATAGCGACCCTACAGGTATAGGAAATTACACGTTATGACTAGCGGTCCTTATGAGCCACTGATCCTTATGACTAGCGGTCCCTATGACTAGCGAGGTTACCCCTTTCTTATCATTTAACTGTTGTATGCGTGAAAACGTATAATTGCGCGCATTACGCGAATGCGTGCGAACCTGTAAAATATGCTTTTATTGGTCTATAATTGATTCCAAAGTGGATTTCATACCGCTGTGCACGCATCAAAGCATTTATGTAGAAAAGTGCCTCCTTTATACTTATTTATATTATTACAGCTCTATTGCATTTCATGAATGTTCCACAGCCTTCCTGTATAGTTATACTTATTCAACTCTAGGGGACTTTTTTTTGCTACACGTTGAGTGTCGTTATGTCCTTATTCACGATATATAATAGGCAATGTGTATCTTATAAAAACATCATAGTAGGCCAGCCAAACATGAAAAAGGCTCTAGAAAAAGATTCGACCGCATTTTGGGTAATGCCCGGCATCCATGCTAAAACACTTGCAAAAATACTGAGGAATAGGGTACGGCGGATCCTACGCGCACTTTTGCCTAAAATGCCATTTGGGGCTCAAATTTGAAAGAATGTCAAAAATCACGATTTTTAATTTTTTGATCTAATAAAATAATACCTGATAAAGACTCTTCAAATGATGTCAAATTTATATATGAGTTTGAAGTTATAAAACTGATTAATATACAACTGAAAATTGTGATATTACACACACACACATATGACGTAATGATAAATAAAACTGCGCTTTACTCAAAATAATAGGCTGTGAAAACTACCAATATTTCTTTACCCAACGTAAATTTGTTCATTTAAACGCCTTTTCTTAATTAAACATACCATGTAATGTCACGCACAGAAAAGAAATTATCCGATAAGGTGATAGATAACTCATTTTATGTTATCCCAAATGGAATGATGTATTTTTACTGGATGCGCATTTTGAATGAAAAACACGAAGGTAGATCTAGAGTGTACATGTACATAATAAAGGCAATTATCCCTTATATTATCAGTATAGTCTACGAACCAAAGACTGAAATATCCCCACCCCTTAGAAATAATCTTAAATGAAGGTGGTTGTTTTTTTTTTCTGTTAGATGGGACGATTAACTATCAAAATATGTTTCTTTGCCCTAAAGTAAGAGGTGGGCGTGACTACAAGGGCCATTACCATGGCAACAGATCAAGACAGTAGAATTTCAGAAAATGTCATAGTATTCGTGATTAAGAAAGTATAAAAACACATTGTAACATTTTAGAATAATGTATCAAAAGTTTCTCGCTTGAAACCCCAATAAGAGTTATAAAAAGTGTCCATCATGGTTGAAAATGGCTGTTTCCATGGAAGCAGTAAGAAAAAAAATGATATTTAAGCAAAAATCCATTTATGCTACCGATAAAAAGTAAATATTAGTACATGTATTGTACATGATTATCTTCTCTTTTACAGGACACTCACTAATCTCACTAATAACTTGTTTTAGAAAGGGTGATGGATGTGACCACTAAAACATTAATTGCCCTCACTAGAATTAATCAATTGCGGCTATATGTAGAGATCGATGGATTATGTGAATTTTTCTTGCCATTGTTCAAAGTTTATGATCAGCTCCTCGTTTAATGTTTACCATTATTTCATGTTGAAAGCAACCATAGTATTTTGTTAGAAATAAAACACAATCAATATATTTGTTACCATGGTAACAGCCTACACATGAAGTGGTCACCTCCATCACCACTTTACTTTAACAAATTATGATAAGTGAGTGTCCTGTTAAAGAGAAGATAACCATGTACAATACAAATGTATTAATATTTACTTTTTATCGGTAGCATCATGGGTTTGCTCAAGTATGAGGGGTTTTTTTTCTTACTGTTTCAATAGCAATAGCAATTTTCAAACATGATGGACACTTTATATAACTCTTAGAGCCCTTTCGCACTCGTTCTCTAACTAAGAACCGTTCCTCAGAAGCTCAAGTGGTCCAGGAAGCGTTCTTCTGGAGCGCTCCAGAAGACCACCTTAGTTAGACCAATCCAACGTGCAGTGTGAAAACGAAAGCGATCCTAAAGCCTATTTCAACCGGAAGTGAGTGTGTGTTCCGCGGGAAATCTCGTGTGATTTTCTTTGACTGTCCTATAAGTGCAGGCCATCGACAGAAAGAAAACACAATGAAAGATAGAAGAGGAAATGATAAAAGATAGAAAGGGAAAATGATAGAATGAATACAAACAAAGAAAAGCATAGGAAATTTAAAGAAAGAGAAGACGATAGAAAGAAAACAAGAAAGATAGAAAGAGGAAATGATAGAATGATGAAAAGAAAGAACAGATGGAAATGGAAAATGATAGAATGACTGAAAATAAAAAAAGACAGACAAAAGAAAAGAAAGATAGAAAGCGAAAACGATAAAATGATAAAAAACAAGGAAACATAGAAAGATAAAATGACTGATAAAAACAAAGAAAGATGGAATGATACAAACAAATAAAAACATTAGAAATCTAAAGAAAGAAAAGACGATAGAATGATGAAAACAAAGAAAAACAAAAGAAAACAAGGAAAGATAGAAGAGAAAATAATAGAATGATAAAACAAAGAAAAACAAAAGAAAACCAGGAAATATAGAAAGATAGAATGATAAAAACAAAGAAAAACATAAGAAATCTAAAGAAAGAAAAAACGATAGGACGATGAAAACCAAAAGAATACAAGGAAAGATAGAAAGATAAAATGACAGAATGATAAAACAAAGAAAAACATAGGAAATCTGAAGAAAGAAAAGACGTTAGGATGATGGAAACAAAGAAAAACTAGAACTGCAATCTTATCAGAACAATGTGCATCCATTGACGTCTGTATTTTGTATTTCCTTGAACAGTAAAATAAAGAGCATATCTTAAATTATCTATAGCAATTTGTTCGAAGTCTGTAGCATCTAGAATAATGGAGATAGACAAGTAGAACTAAGCTGGCATGAGTCATGGACTCATGGGTCGGAGATCATTCTATATTTGAGTTTACGTGCTAGTTCTGTATTTGCAGACTCTGTTAACTAGCTGTCACTACATCTATGCAGGGTATAAAATTGCGTTTAAAACAAGCGCTTGAAAGATTTTAAAAATCTGGCTTCAAGAGTCTCTTCATTTTGCCTCGAAGAATGTACCTGCCAAATTTCAAGAAAAACAAAGATCGTTCAGGAGGCCAAAGTTCGGAAACTGATTTGCCCCATAGACAATACGTGTGATGCATGTGCAGGATCTATATAATGACCTGACTTCAATCGCCATTTACTGAAAATATTCTACTCCATGAACCCGGACGCAACCCAGACGCCGTAATTTCAGAACAATCGCAAAGCTTGGAAGAACTCCTTTTGTCTGCACACAAGGGGTTCGTGCGATTGACAAGCTTTTTGACCAGCACTCATCAGGTTATCACGCAGGTATATAACAAATTACTAGAAACCAACTATGTTATACTCGATGAACCCGGACGCAATCCAGACGCCGTAATTTCAGAACAATCGCAAAGCTTGGACGAACTCCTTTTGTCTGCACAGAAGGGGTTCGTGCGAACCCCTTCTGTGCAGACAAAAGGAGTTAATAAATTTAGGTTTTTGCGCAATACAGTGTATCTTCGGGATGACGTCATCGATTTCGACCAAATTTGGCTGAAAGTTGTCAAATACACAAATACATATACCCACCAAATTTCAAAGATGTACGTTGAACGTTCACAAAATTAGGGCAATTTGTCGTTATTTCAGCATTTATGTAAATATTGTGATTTTCACGAGCAATTTTCTCAAAGTCGGTCAGTGATAAGGTATATATTTTTTTTTATTTGGCTAAAAAGGGTATATCTTGAAGTATCTAAATCCAAAAAAAGGTACGGGTTTACCCAGGCATGACGGAGATACGGCCACGTGAAGAGAGCCGTTTGAAAAATTTAGAGGGCGCTGTTTAGATAATGCGTAATCAGAAATGCATGAACTTTGGCAGAAATGTGTGCAACGACAAGACCAAGACACGGTGAAAATGTGAGACAAAAATGAATTGATATGAAAGTTATAGTTATTGATATGAAAGTTATAGGAATACTTAATATTTGGGAGTGAAAATTTCACGAAATTTAGCGTTTTGCAATATGGCCGATTTCGGACTTAAATTTACAGTGTGAAGATGGAATTTTTCGTATTAATTTTTTATTAGAATGTAAATAACATTCTTGGACTATCTAAATCAATGTGTTAGAAGTCTGTAGGATGTAGGATAGTGGAGATAGGCAAGAAGAACAAAAGGCATGAAAATGGCCCCAAAACGGACAAAATGGCGCCTGGACAGTCATGCATGAGTGATTTCGGAAAATGAAGAGTCAGGTGCACAACTTGACATGCCAAGGAACATGCATACGACAAGGGGAAGGACCTAGACAGAACTGCATGCAAAACAAATGGCTGCAGAGGAACAAGAAGAAGAAGAATTAGAATAAGAATTCAGAACATGCACGAGAACAGACCACTGACTGACGTCAATGGAAAAAAGAAGCCTTGAAGAAGCCTTGGAAAGATAGAGATAAATGCATCTGGCAGCCAGTATACGGTTTGATTTCCGCGCGAAAAAAATTAACCCGCTGACGGGAGCTGCCATAGCAACAAGACCACGTTGACTCGTTGAGTGATTTGAGACATTTGGGTTTTAATCAAGTGAGAAACGTTTGATACATTATTCTAAAATGTTACGATGTGTTTTTGTACTTTCTTAACCACGAATACATGACATTTTCTGAAATTCTACTGTTCTTGATCCGTTGCCATGTTAATAGCCCTTGTGGTCACGCACACTTCTTAATTTAGGACAAAGAAGCATATTTTGATAGTTAATGGCCACATCTAACACAAAAAAAAAACTTCATTTAAGATTATTTATAAGGGGGTGGGGACATTCAGTCTTTGGCCCATAGACTATACTGATAATACATAGGATAATTAACTTATGTACATGTATTTTTCATTCAAAATGCGCATCGAGTAAAAATACATCATTCCATTTGGGATAACAAAAAAATCTATCACCTTATCGGATAATTTCTTTTCTGTGTGTCACATGACAATATACATGATATGTTTAATCAAGAAAAAAGCGTTTAAATTGACAAATTTACTTTGGGTAAAAGACTTTGGAATATTGGTAGTTTTCACAACCTATTATTTTGAGTAAATCGCAGTTTAATGTTTCATTACGCCATACGTGTGTGTGTAATATCCTACTTTCAACTGTATATTAATCAGGTTTATAACTTCAAACTCAAAATAAATCTGACATCACTTGAAAAGTCTGCATATTAGGTCAAAAAATAAAAGAATCGTGATTTCTGACATTCTTTCAAATTGTGAGCAAAAAAGGAAATTTTTAGGCAAAAATGCGCGCCTACTTGTACCTTATTCGTCAGTATTTTTGCAAATGGTTTAGCATGGATGCCGAGCATTACCCCAAAATGCCGTCCAAAGTAAAAAAAAATCTTCTTGGCTGGTCTACTATCACTTACTTGTCTTTAATGTCCAGGAAATGATCGCTCTAAAACTTTGGATACATCTACGGACATGCACTTTGCTCGAGAACAAAACATCACCTGCTCTCTCCCTAAATATCAGCAAGAGGCCTATGACCCCAATACCGTAAGTGAAAATGAACAAGGGAGCAGCGGTTTATGCTCACCTACTGATGATCTGCACAGGGAGATCTGTTCTTTAACCACGAAATTTCAAGGGTCTGGAAATTTAGGTTCTCTCATGGATCCAGTAGAGTCCAGTGTCGCTGATGAACTAAAAGTGCACTGCGATCTTCCTTCTGCCAGGGAGGATCAACTACGGTCAATATATTTTTGTTCTCAAACAGAGGATTGCAAAGAGTCTAAGGAGAATTGTCCTCTCACTGAAGAATTGCAGGAGTTAAAGGATTGCCATTTTTTCAGCGAACATGGTGAAGATTTACAAGGGTCTCTGGGTGAAGATCAAGAAAAATCTGACGATTGGTTTCCACGAATGTCCAAAGCCTCTCATTGCCACGGTTCTGCTCAAGAGGGTCGTGAAGATTCCCTGTGCCATTCCATCAGTAAGGATTGCCAATTAGATTATACGACAATGGTTGGCGAACTTCCCACACAAATAAACTTCTTTCCTCTCGCTTCAAAAGTGGATAAAGAGGAGTCTGGTGTTTTAATTTCTCCAACTGATGATCTGTTACAATACGATAATTTTTATTCAAACTCCTTTACTTCTAATGAACGACACAGAATTGTGACATTTTATTATAATAGCCTGAAGAAATCTAGAACGATTCACTCCAATGATCTCTACATTCCCCGGACTAATCATGATGGCGGTTTCCAGAGTTCAAAGACTTTGCACACAGAGGGTCTACAAAGATCCCAAACTTTATACGAACAGGTTGTGGAGAAGTCAGAGAATTTTCAAGCTGACGGTGTACAAAGATGGAAGAATTTTCTTGTAGAGAGTCTGCATAAATCTCCAGACAATGTACATGTGACGGCATCCATGTCCTCTAAGTCAGAGGGTACCAGTAGAACCATACCTCTTCCCTCCGTGTTCACGAAGGATAGAAGTTCCTTCGAATCTTCAGGTACCAACGTTTTCGAACCCAAAACTCTCCGTTTAATGCGTGCGATATCGACGGTAATCACGAAAACATATCTTCGAATTGTCATTCTTCTAGTCCTCATTACTAAAACCGCTTGTGAAGGTAAAGTTTAAGAATACCAATTCATACGAACTTATACATGTTATACATCCACGAGACATCTGCTGACAACAGACAATACAGCAACTTCGATATGATTAGTATGACGAAATTGGGTCTACTTTTTTTCTATACAAAAAAAACTTCCAAACATATCTTGTATTATTCTTTGCAATTATTTACTGGAATGAACTAAGATTTAAAAAATCAATTAACAGAATACAATCAGGCTCTAATCATAATGAATAGAGCTAAATAGGTTGCATCCTTTATCCCTTTCAAAACATTTATGGTAAATATAATTTCATTCATATTTCATTACATTAAGTTGGAATCCTACAGCAACGCAGCGTACCCATATCATTACATACACTAATCTTTGTCCTTCCTTTAGATATTCATTTAGATTGTACAGGTAAGCAGCACGTGACATCTACTAACTATCCATCTGACTATCCTCCTGAGGCACGCATGCGGTGGCACGTCACTGTACCCATTGGACGGTTGATCCTCGTGGATTTCAACGATTTCAACATAGAAGAGCAATTCGCCCTTTTATTCCTTTCGGATAACCATAAAAAAGTGCAGTACACAGGCGAGAGTTCGCGGATTCCATCTTTCCTGACACTGGATAATGAAATGGATGCAAATTTCGTATCCTTTGGGAAGGGCACAAGAACAGGATTCAACTCACGTTCTCTTGTTACGAGAAATCAAGTAAGAAATGTTCTTACGAGTGGCGATCCGACAGAAAGTTTTAAAGTGATTTGGTAACTTTGTAGAGGATTGATAATATCTGAGCTGCCTGGCCTGACATGCTATCAGTGTATGTAATACGGTGTAATCATATTCTTCACCAAAGTAAACATATGCAAGTGACCGGAAATGCCAGACTCATTCCCCCCCCCCCCCCCCCCCCATACACTCAGTGTTAGACTAAAGCGTATGGCCATATGCTTTCGTAAATGGAAGTATTCAGTCATAGATATCGTAATAATAGCATTATATATTTGAAAACCTTTTCATGCTTGGCTATTTATTTATCCTTCTGAACGTCATTATAGAAGACAGATATGAAAATTCAACAATTTATTTAATCAAGCCTCCACAAAGTTACCGAATCCCTTTAAGTTGGTGGTCTCCAAATGTTTGCAGAGAAGCAAAGCAAAACGAAAACAAAACAATAAAAATAAAAATGTTTTTAATTTTAAAATAAAAGGTTGTCTGTAAAAATATGCCTTGTGCCTTGCTCCTCCCACCTATAACGCCTCCCATGTGTTTAAGTTCCATTTTTTCTATTTTTTTTTAAATTGAAAACATTTTTTTAATGTGTGAAAAATATTTCAGTTTACATTTAAAATACCGATTATAAATTTAAAGGGTACGTTCCTTCGATATACTATGAGACTCTGACATGTATTGCAAAATTGACAAAAAGGAAGATTAGAACTCAACAGAAATTTCTATGAAGGGATTACTAGATTTCCCTTGAACTTGACATCCTGTTTATCATGTTAGACAAGTACCAATACAAGAAGTTTTCTGTTTATGGAAGATCAAAATGAGATAAGTATTCAGGGTCGTAAACAAAGAAAACTTATACCACAAAATCCAGCGAAGTAAAAAAAAAACTCTCCAAAATACCACTTTTAGTCTGCTTGGTATCTCCAAATTTTTTAATGACTTCAAAAGTTGCAGGAAATAAAAAAACTGATGTAAGTTTTAGGCGCTGTATAAATCAAGAATAGCAAATACTACTACTACTTTTGTTGAAAATGACAGTGTCGGGGGTCCATTATTCAAGCAATTAGAAGTCAGAGACGGATATGTTCCCATTGCCAGTCCAATGTTAAAAGGAAAACGAGTTGGTTTTAGTTTTTTTAGTTTTTTCTATAGTTTTGTGTGTCTTAATATGAGAAAGAGCTTTTCATTTCGTATTTTCTTGTAGCTGATCGAGTTCAGAATTCATAGATATTTTTTAAATCTTGTACTATAGAAGGACGTCTTGTTGGCGGTAACACACCAGCAGAAGGTTTCCTTGAGCTACTACCTGAATCAAGGGAATGGGTTAGCGTATGTGAAGACAATATATCAGCTTCCCTAGCAGAAATCATCTGTGGTGAACTTGGCTATCCTGGTTTTAAGGAAATATCGTATACAATCGATGGATGTCAGTCACATGGGAATAACCACACCTGCGTCAGGGCTCCTAGCTGTAGAGAGGGTAAGGATGCATGGTGACATTTATGAAATTTACATTTATTTCTTACAGAGTCCTAGTTAGATTTAGAGCTATAGAATAAGTAATAGTTTTTCAGATAATCCAAGAAATAATCTTCTAATGGTTAATCAAATAAACTTTCTGGTAACACATTTGTGTTTGTGCCCAGTATACATTTAACACCGAGTCAACTTGAGAGGGAAATTTGGGCAGTGCCAAGAACAAGGTACCTCATTCCTTGGCTATTACTGACCAGTCTAAAAGTCGAACACTAAAAATCTCCACATGCAAAGAATGGTCATTTACCAAAGAAGATATTAATCCGCAAAATTTGATACCAGCAATTACTAATTAGCATAATTTGTGCAGTACTTTGTCCACATTTACACACAAACTGCACGTCATGACTGATGTTAAGACCCTAATATTCGCACACTTGTTCTGCGGATTTCTTTTGAGGATTTCATCTTTTAGATTTACTTCATACGATTATTTTTTTTGCGTATTTGATATGGAAAGTTATCTTAGGGTTCATGAGACCGACAACCGGATTGTGGGCCATATGAAAATGTTGGTCAGATGACTGAAATCCTAGTTGTTGTTACTATAATATATCTTGACAGACACGTTCATATTGCAAGATTGCTCATTTACACCTGGAAACTGTACAACATTTTCATCCGTCGCCATCAAGTGCAATGGTAAGGCGCATATGTTTCAGTTTTATTTTGTTTTATTTTCGTCCTTGTTGTTTGTTTGTGTTTTTTTTTTTGGGGGGGGGGGAGTGTTTTTGTATATGTGGGTGTTTGTGTCACAGAACAAAACTTCTGTAGTCGTTTTATTCCACGAACTTTCAAATACTTTTTACCAATAATTTTTACATCTATTAGGAAAATATAGCATCTCTTAACAGTAAACTACTTGAACAATGTTTTGTTTTTATCATCCTACAATTTGACAGTTGCTTTTAAAGTCATTGAAATGGCAAACGATAGCAATGCCAAGCCGAGAAAAAATGATATTTCCCTAAAAGACAGTTAAGCTTCCTACGAAAAAAATCCTACAATTTTAATATCATTTATTCCATCTTCTCCACTGCCATCCACCCTATAATATCAACTATTGAAAAATTCAATATCCAGAAAACACTTTGAGTATTTTTAATTTTGGTTTATATTACAAAATTAATGTATATCTTGCCATCAAACCTGAAAGGTTGTATGATTTTTTTTTTAATTCAGATTGAAATTTAACTAACTTTTTATATAATTTCATTTAATAAATATATTTTGATATGGTCCCTAATTTATGTAAATCATTTTTCCTTACTAGTGAAAAAATATACATGTATAACAATATAAAGACAAGCCAACTTTGGAGTTTTATTCTTATCCTTATTTCTGACAGAGCCCGGATATAGAGGTTGCTATGAGTTTGAAGTCAACGAACTCCAAAACGGATATACCTCCAACTCTACTTCACAGTGTGTATCATCGTGCAGAGCGAAAACATCAGATGCTATAGCTATTGTAAATGGAGATGAATGCTTCTGCTCCAATGCTAGTCAGATCAACTTACCAGGTAGAATATTAGCAAAAGATCAGACAAAGTGCAACCACCAAGCCGGGCATGATCAGCAAAGTGTGAACGCGTTGGTATATAATGGTAAATATGAGAAATAATGTTCCGTGTTAGGTGTCAAAAAATGTAGCAAGACATAAATCTCAATTAGATTAGTTCGAAACGCAGGAGTAATGGATGTCGGACAAATGGGCCGTATGACCAATCAATGTTTTTTTAATCCCTATCTAGCCATACATCTTAATAGCACATGATTTATGCGTAGGTACTTGAAGTATATACGATGAAATTGAAAATATATACTGTCAAATTATTAATATATTTGCTACACTGAAAGAAACAAATCGTCACAATTAAAACCTAAAATAATCCACTGCTAAAGTAGATCTTTGGCAAAGTACCCACATTTTCGAAAGAGTAATACAACTTCTGCTGATATGTCTCATAATGTAATAGTTTAACGTAATCGTGTACAGATGGGTGTTATTTAGGGGTAATACTTGATGAGCATTTAAACTGGAAGAAACATATTGATAATGTGTCTATAAAAATTTCAAAATATATTGGAATTATTAATCGTTTGAAAAATGAACTACCGTTTAACATTATATATCATTTGTATAATGCATTTATTTTACCACATTTAATTTATTGTAATTCAATATGGGGCAACACATATGGTAAAATGATTGAAGGATTATTTAAATTACAGAAAAAAGCAATCAGAATTATTACTAAATCCAATTATTTAGCACATACACCCCCGTTATTCAAGCGTATTAAAACCCTAACAATGTATGATCTTAATAAATTGCAAATCCTGTCTCTAATGCAACGATTTTATTCACATACATTGTCTCCATATATAATGAATATGTTTTCTATAAATTCTCAAATACAATGCTTATAATACTAGGTGCCAATATAAAATTCACAGGTGGAAATACTGTACAATAATGATAGAAGCAAACAAACTCTTCGTCATACAGGCCCTGTTTTATGGAATTTACTAGACTCATCCTCATTTTAACTTACAACATAATAATTTATTTAAAAGACAGTATAAGAATCATCTATTGACTTTCTATTAAATTTTGTGATTTTTGCTGTCGCTTTTCTTTTATTGTATTTTATTTATTGCTTTGCTTTGTTGACAATTTCAATTTTAATTTGATATGTCTTTGGTATATGCATTTTACAAGCCATGCCTTGGCTTTTCGCGTACACCAGTTTCCGATCAATTACTGTTGTTGTTTTTTTTTGTATTCTGTTTTGTTTTTGTACCTGTTTTTCTTTTTTTAACTCCATTTGACTGTTTAACCTTATTGTTATAATGTTATATTGTACACAGCCGCTGATTTTTTACGTGTTTGTGGGGTTTTTTTCTATCTTCTCAAATGTTACGTTTGTATTTTTATGTTTGAATTGAATTGGAAATAAATCTTATCTTATGATAAGGATGAACATTTTTTTAAAGGTAATCACGTGATAAAACGTAGAGTACGCGCGAAATGTAAGTGCGTGACCTCTACGAATACAGTAGTCAATTGAAAAGTGCGTGACCTCTACGAATAGTCAATTGAAAAGTGCGTGACCTCTACGAATAGTCAAAATGAAAAGTGCGATACCTTTACGAATAGCTCCATAGGCGTAGTATAGCGCGCATTGCCCAATCGCGCGCTTAAAGTGATAAAACAATTGTGCGCACTCAGGTGGGGTACGGTTTATGGGGTTTATGGTGCTTTTAATATCTTTTGTGAATTGATTCGGGCCTAAATCATAAATGTCTTTTTCGAGAAGTAAACAATAATTGTCTTTCTCGTACCAGTTAAATGTTTCAGATTGGAATATAAAGCAAATAATCACCTTTTGATTTCAGGCGATGAGACGTACTATTACTTCATCGGCGATCTGAATGTATAACACTACTATAGCTACATCCAGATCGCCTCGGAAGTGATAGTTTGTCCTATCACCTTCACCAACGATAATTATTTGCTTAATATAATGAACGTGCCTGGTGATGAAGTGATCCTGAAAAGGTTTTGTCAGAAATCTTTTGTAAGCTATGGAAAGGTGTCAGGGTTCTTGTCGCTCCTGCAATGACTCTTCTGAGGATGCCGTGCAGTTCTAAAAGTGTCATGTATCCTATCCCTCCATTTGCAGTAGTTTTTCATCGAGTAGGCCTAAATTAAAAGCAGTTTTTCATTAATTTCCATGAAAAACGCTGGAGTTTGTACACATGAATATTTTCGTCTCGTTCAATTCATTATTATTTTCCAGTAAACTATTTTTTTTATATCTATGAATTCATTAATTTCTTATTTGATTATTTTTGGTAAAGTTTCCGTTGGATTCTGTAATCAGACGAGTGACGTCATTAGTGGATCTTGGACTCTACCACCACGTGGTTTGGTTCCATTATTCATCTCATGTGTGATGATGGATATAGTCTGAATGGCAGTGAAACACTACAATGCGTACCAGGACTATCACCATATTATCCTGTGTGGAACGGTGCCATGCCAACATGTGAAAAGCTTGGAGGTAAGACGAAATTAGTAGCCGTCAAAAACATAAACTGTCATCACTCTATATCGGCTTCCTACGAACCATCGTGTGATCACGCTCACGTCACGTCGTCACGTTACACGACATATTGTGAATACTAGCCCTAATCTCACAAAGGGTAGGATGTAATATTTTTGAAATACCCCCTCTTATTGGCGAAGTGTCGGGTCCAGTTTACTCGACACGTAATAAAAAATAGTGCAAATCTACGATACTCACGTCTCGAACCCGACACTTTCATATTGAAAGGCCTATTGTTTCAGAAAAATGCATGCTTTTGAAAAATGGTTCCACTAAGAACAATACTGAATTACATGGTCATCTTCAATGAAGATGCTTACTCCTATACAAAATTTTCCCAATATGCCATATAAAACTTAAAATAAATGAAAAATGATAGGGGGACATATACATATTGAATAACTTTAAAATAATATAGATCGCTAAAGATGAATCACATTTAATATGTTTTGAAAACTCTAAGACATGATAAATGGCTTCGACCCACATTGTTTTGTGCATGAGCTACATCTTGTAGAAAGATGTTTTGACAACACTTTAAAAAACTCTGTTCCTCAGACCTCCATGGCAGCAAAGTATGTTTACACATCATGTTTTACATCAGGATATCAATTCAAGGTCACAGAGGATGTAAAACCTTATACAAAGCTACCAAACTTTGATAGTCTTCTTATATATACGCATTTTACTCTTATTGTGAATAATAATGTAAAGGATAGAACTTTCAAGATATCACTCTATTGTAATTTTACAACAAATATGAACTGTTTTCAGAAGACGCTGACTGTTTTGATTCTACACAAAACATTCTAGGTAGGTACTAGATTTACACTTAAACGTTCTTTTAATGCACATGTTTTTTTGGGTTTTTTTAAACAACGCAATATTATTCATATAAAAATCATACCAGTATCATTTTCTACCGCTAAAGCAATAATTAATAACGTAATATCCTATTAACCCCCCCCCCCCCCTCACACACACACACACCCTCGCCTCCCGCTCTACATACACATACACCCAACACACGCAGAGAACCCAACGACTTTTACAGTATAGCACCGACGAGAAAATTTATGATATCTGCAAATCAAATAAAGCTTCACTGCAAGTAATCTAACTGGATCTAATGTTAAATTAATAAATAACAAGGCAACGCATAACCTATACGTAGCATCCCCTCGCCGGGTACAAATGGCCCATATACGTCAGAACAAGTTACCTCTATTAGACTATCAGTAAATCACGCAAAACTGTTATAACGCAAACCCGTCAAAATTTGACGTCAAAATAGTTAATCGATTACCAGGAGATTATGTGAATGGAGAAAGCATGAACGATTCCAAGATGCGTTCTCAATCTTTAAATTCACAGGACGGCTTTAAAAAGCAAAGAGACGGCTACAAAATACGATACTTTTGAAGACGAATTTGTACTTCATCAATCTATCCTTGCTCATTTTCCCCCGTGCCGTTTGCTATAAATCAATAGATATCATAATTCATCTTTTGCAAGCAGCTGAAAAGAACGCTTGATAGATGTAATGACAGTCGTTGTTTGTCCAATATCCACGTGTGCGTGATGACCAGCACGGCTGGCGTGGCAGCAGTACTATAGTATTTTTTTTGTTTGTTTTCTTCTTCTATCTTCATTTTTTCCTCATGAATTTCTTCATTTTTCTTCTCTCTTGTCTTCTTTTTAGTTCTTTATGTATTTCTTTGTTTTTCTTCACTCTATCTTCTTTTAATAACTTTATGTATTTCTTTGTTTTTCTTCTCTCTGTCTTCGCTCTTTCGTTATGTATTTCTTTGTTTTTCTTCTATCTGTAGTTTTTCGTATGTATTTCGTTATCTTATTTTTTATTCTCTCATCTTATTTTCTATTTCTCGATGTATTTCTTTGTTTTTCCTTCTACCTTCTTTTTCCCATATGTATTACTTTTTTATTCTTTATAATTATCTTCTTTTCATTTCTCTATGTATTTCTTTGTTTTTCTTCTATCTGTCTTCCTTTTTTATTTATTTCTTTGTTTTTCTTCGCTCTTCTTTTTTCCTTAGGTATTTCTTTGTTTTTGTTCTCTCTGTCATAACCTTTTCAGTATGCACAACCCTTGCGTCATATACGGCGAATCGCTGTACCGTACGACCTTGCTGTGCGGGGCTTACGTAACAATCAGCAAATATAACGCTAAACCGTTATAACGCTTTCGCGTCATTTGACTACACTATCTATATATTTATTACGCTAAGGATTTGGGGGCCTTTTTTGGTTCGAATAAGCGCCTCCCCTGGTTCTTTCAGTCCCCAACTTTTGGAACCCACAGGCGGGGAATGGTGCTTAGAGGGTTGGGAGAGACTTTGAAGGGCCGTCCATATTTCATAAATTCATTTCTAAACATTGAATTTCCAGAGGGAGTAATACTTCTGCCGATGGAACAGCGCACTGCCGTACGCACGAAAAAGTACCTTCTGTAATTCCCCAACCCATACCCTTTACCTGTGAAGGGGAGAAACCTCAATTGGTGTATTGCCAAAGAACAACGTGACGTGCATACTCCAAGGCCACATCCGCATAATAGGCATAGCTCCGCATGCTGTAGTGTGTATACACATTCAATGTCTACTGCGCAAGACATCAAAAAGTGCATAAAATCTGATTCTTTAAAAATCCTGTAAAAACATTTCTGTCTAATTCTTAATTAATTTCTACATGCGCCTTGAGCACTCCACAGAGTGGATTTGGCGCTATATAAGTTACATTTATTATTATTATTATTATTATTATTATTATTATTATTACATGTATGGCTTCAATGTATACGACGCATCAACACACAGCGCACGTGTATTTGTACATGTACTGCATGTACTATGGTTCACGCATATAGTTACATCATTTTGTTCTCATTGAGGCTGGTACATCAGGCAACATCCACGTACAATAAATATATAGAAGAAATACGTATGGTGAAATACCCAGAGATGAACTGGGAGGCTACAGACCTACCCGAGGAGTTCAAACTGTTCAGGCAAATAATGGACCTTGTGTTAGCAGACCAAGATGTAACTAATGATAAGGAAAAGGCTATCAAATTCAAGATTGCTGTAGGCAATGAAGGCTTGCACATAATCAATGCCTCTGGGCTATCTGAGATCGACAAAGACAAACCGTAACAACAGTGGAAACTGCTAGAAGCACAGTTTAAAATTAACATCAATTGGATGCACCGCTTAGAGCTGATGCGGTATCGCCAGAAAAAAGATTCGTTACTAGATGTAGAGATAAGGCACAGAATTGCGATTTCGAGGATACCGAACTTGACGAGCGGATCATGGAACTGGTGATCGCTTCAACGCCTATCGTAGAATTTCAGAAATCCTTGTTGGATCAGCCAAAGGGATACAAAGTCGAGGCAATCTTAGTTGAGGGTCGCAAGTATGAGGCAGTTGCGGCAAGCAGACCTTGTCTAGAAACGCTCGATCCTAAAGAAAATGTTGATGCATTCAAGCGTAACTAAGGACGAAGGACTTGTGGGAACTGCGGACGTACCCACAAACCTCGCCAGTGCCCTGCATACGAAGATGTGTGCCGTGCTTGTGGCACAAAGGGCCATTGGGCCAAGGTCTGTCGGAAAAAACAAAGCGATCGTAGTCGAAAATCAGATGACCGTAAATCAGATGACAGGAAATCTGATGACCGCAAACCAAAACAAGGAATCAAGTCACGGTCGAAATCGAAAAGTCGAAAAAGTAAACCTGTATAAACTATACCTGAAAATAGATTCAGGAGCAAGCGCTAATACCATAACAGTGCGTACAGTCAAAAACATATATGGTGACAAGTGGCAATCAGTAGTAAAACCTACACCAGTAAAGCCCGTAGCTTACGGGGAAGTACCAATACCATGCCGGGGTACCACAGACATAAATGTAGATACAAGCAATCCTAGGGTTGTTAACGTGTACTGATGTTGGATTATCACAATCCATGAGATGCACAAAGACACAATGTCATCACATCAAACACCTACACCTACATCAATCAACAGTGTTAGTGATCTCAAACAACAGTACCCAGGGCAGTTTGATGCCATAGGAAGCTTTCGCGGGAAAGCACTGCTGCATCTGAAAGATGATGCAAGGCCCACCATAGATGCACCTAGAAAGTGCAGTGTCCACCTGAAAGACAGGATCAAGGCCGAACTTGATAACATGGAAAAGCAGGGGTCATCAGAAAAATAGAGTACCACACAGACTGGTGTAGCTCGATGACCACTGCTGTGAAGAAAGATGGGTCCATACGGATATGACTTGACCCCAGAAGGTTGAACGATGCATTAAAGAGATGTCCCCATAAAGTTCCGACCTTTGAAGGAATCCAACCCATCTTTTCAGGAGCGCAATACTTCTCCAAGCTAGATGCAAAGTCCTGACCTGACTACCTTCAGAACACCATTCGGAAGATACTGTTTCCAACGATTACCCTTCGGCTTATGCACAAGCCAAGATATCTTCCAGCAGCACATGGATAGGATCGTCCAGAATGTGCCTGGCTGTGTATGTATCGCAGAAGACATTGCGATTGTTGGAAGAACAGCGGAGGAACATGACAAGAATCTCCAATTGCTCATGGAAGCAGCGAAGCAGGAAGAAAAAAGCTATCAACTTCTTTGGATCTAAGTACAGAAGATCTGGAATATACCCAGATCCTAGCAAGGTCGAAGCCATCACAACAATGCCTTCACCCAAGGACAAAGAGGATGTCCAGAGATGTCTAGGACTATTCACGTACCTAGCAGCATACATTCCCACTTCTCAGAGAAGTCAGCCCCGCTTCGTGAACCCCTTCACAAGGAAATTCCCTTCATCTGGGACGAGGATCACGAACATGCTCTAAACAGCATGAAAAGAGCGATCTCATCGGGTGCATGCCTGCAATTCTATCACCCGAGGAAAGGGACAACCCTCGAGGTCGACGGGTCCATGAAAGGACTGGGAGCATGCCTGCTACAAGACGGCAAACCAATAGCTTTTGCTTCCAAGAGTCTCTCCAATGCGCAGTCCAATTACTCAAACATAGAAAGGGAAACTTTAGCCCTAGTGTTTGGTATCACCCGGTTTCATACTTACCTGTTCGGGAAAGAATTCACTGTGATATCTGACCACAGACCATTGGAGATGATTTGGAAGAAACCTCTGAGGAGCGCACCACCCCGTCTACAAAGACTACTGATCAAGGTACAAGGACGCAGGTGCCAAGTCAAGTACCGTCCCGGGAAAGAACTGATTCTTTCAGATACCCTGAGTCGCCTTCCCAACCCCAAAGAAACACGTGATGTTCCACTAGACATCAGAGTGGAAACCATCTGCTCCGAAGTAGAGGACTCCCACGAAATTGACCTGATCTTCTTCGGACAACACAAGAGGGCAGAACTCCAGAAGGAAACGTCAAGTGACCCTGTTCTTAGGTCATTGTGGCAGATAGTCACCCAGGGCTGGCCTGACACAGTCAAGGAGCTGCCGACATCACTAAGACAATTCTGGTCTTACAGAGAAGAGATTGGCGTGTCACACGGAGTACTCTTCAAAGGAAGTCAAGTGATCATACCAAAGACACTTAGGGAAGACAGTATTCTTACACAACTTCAACAAAGACATTGAACGTAGCCAACGTGATGAGTGGGATCTTCAGTCTATTTGGTCCACCAGAGGAGATCGTATCAGACAACGGTCCACAATTCGTAGGAAAACCATTCCAGGACATGTGCAAGAAGTGGTCCATTAAACACACCACCTCTTCTCCGCACTATCCAAGATCAAACGGACTAGCTGAGAGAATGGTTCGTACTGTCAAGAACCTATTGACAAAGTGTTCGCAAACTGGCCAAGACAGTCAACTGGCTATGTTGCATCTGAGAGCAACACCTGTGGACAACCACATGAAATCACCTGCAGAGATGTTGTTCGGAAGACCGATCAGAACAACACTCCCAAGTCATCATCTTTCAAGAGAATCCACCATCACTGATCATCTCTTGAATCGTCAAAACAAGATGAAGGAAACGCATGATCGACATGCAGGTTCAGATCTTCCACCACTCCATGTAGGACAGCCAGTCAGAGTCCTACACCCAAAGATCATACTTGGATACCAGCCAAAGTATCCAAAATCTGCGAAGAACCTCGGTCGTATGAAGTATCGACACCCAACGGAGGAATCCTGATACGGAACCGATCTCACCTGAGAGAGATTCCATCAGTAGACCCAACTCCAAAGCGTGTGAGGTTCGACGAAGACCATACCACGTCCACCCAACCAGATACACCACGACACCAAGCGACTTCATCATCAGAGACTCAGATCAATCAAACTCAAAACCCAGCGACAAACTCACAAACCACAACCAGATCCGGTCGCAACATTCGGAAACCAGCGAGATATATGTTTGAAGATTGAAAATGAACTCTCAAACTAAGGAGAGAAAAGACAGAAGATATGAAGAACGCTGAAGACATGTAGTTTAATGTAGTCTAAGAAGTTTATTGTTCATAATGCATGTATAGTTATAGAACAGCATTATAACCATTCGTTGTACATATACGGGAAAACCAAGAATCGGATGCTAACCGAAACATTTGTTTTGTTTGGAAGTAATTTCACAGATGAATCTGGTCATATCAAAATTATAATTATTCAGTTACACATAAGAGGAAAATTTATGTGAATTGCACTTAAACAGTGAGTTGTACCAATTTGTTCTAACCCAAAATGAATCTTATCAAACAGAACAGAATATTTATCTAGTTAACCTCATTGAGAAAAGCTAGTTATAAAGCAAATAAGCACAGATTTACCTCCTACCAAAAAGAGGAAAAATTATTCTCAAATCAATATGTTTATACATGCAAGATAATCATTAATGACCGCCTATTCCCAATCTTTACAGAGGAAGGGGGATGTTACGATATGCGAAACTGTGTATCGGTATCGGTCTACTTCGATTAAACATGTCCACCAACTAACTAGCCTGTCTGCTAATTGTCGTCATTATATTGCATACCAAGATAAACCAAGGCTTCTAACATGACAAATTTGATACCCTAAACGCGCGTAACCCGGGTTATGCGCTTATTGCTGAAAAGGTAACCTTTTTATCCGTTTTCCTGTCCGTGGATGATGCCTGATGTACCGGCCTCAATGAGAAATGCCCCCCCCCCCCCCCCCCCTCCCGTAACCATGAAGCTACAAAATAATGATGTAACTCTATGCGTGAGACATAGTACATGCAGTACATGTAGAAGTACACGTGCGCTGTGTGTTGATGCACTGTATACATTGAAGCCATACATGTACTGCATGTACCAGTTGCGCAGTAGACATTAAACGCGTATGCACACTACAGCATGCGGAGCTATGCCTATTACGCGGATATGGCCTTAGAGTATACACGTCACGTTGTTCTTTGGCAATACACCAATTGAGGTTTCTCCACAAGGATATGGGTTGGGGCATCTCAGAAGGTACTTTTTCGTGCATATGGAAGTGCGCTGCCCCGTCGACAGAATTATTACTACCTCCGGAAATTCAATGTTTAGAAATAAATTCATGAAATATGGACGGCACGTCAGGTCTTAAAATGTGCCTCCCAACCCTCTAAGAACCATTCCCCGCCCGTGGGTACCAAAAGGTGGGGACCGAAAGAGCCACGGAGGCGCCTAATCGAACCCAAAAAGGGCCCCAAATCCTTAGTGTAATATATATATATCACACTTTACTTACTTTACTTTACTTACGTTATATATATATATATATATATGCAATGAAGTTACTAATACTTCGTGATTAGAAGGAAATGTTTACTACTTTATGGAATGACCCATAAGAAGATTTGACAATAAAATAAAAACTCATGTACATAAGCAATTTTTGCATATTTAATGAGCTGTGACCTTTGATTTACATACTTAACAATAGTTACTTACGTTATCGAACGGAAGCCACATTTTCGCATATATAATAAGCTATTTTCGCCAGTTTAACTGAACTTTGACCTTTGACCTACATGCTCGAGGATCGAATTTAGGCTATATCTTCATACCATGTATCTTCTTGCCAAATTTCATTAAAATTTGTTTAACATTACTAACTAGTTATCGAACGGATACCACATTTTCGGATACATACAGTAATTAGCTACGTTCGCATATTTAAAGTTGTCACCCGAAGAAAATTCACGACAATTGGAATTAGTGACAAATTATGTATGGATGGAAAGATGATAACTTGAAAGACACAAACGATGTGCTGGAAAGTCATATAAGTATCCTGCAAAGGCTTAAATTGTAATTTTGAAAGACCCCCCCCCCCCCCCCCCCCGACCCCCAAACCAGGCCAAACGGCGGTCATAGCGAGTTCTGAATTTTGACGTCACAGCCTTGGCAGATATAAAGCCAGCGAGCACGCAGCCAGTTTACTCTCGTTTGTTTACCACACGTTTGTTTTCCTCTGCTATTCATTGTCGCTCTTTCACGTTAATTATTCGATATCATTCGACATAATTATCACTAAGGAGTGTGTCATCTGGAAACGTTATAGAATATATCTGCGTGATTATTTCTGAAGCAATAATCGGCTAAAAGTATAAACCAACGAGTGTGACGACTTCAGCTTTGTATCGGCTATCGCAGCTTGTGCAGTTGAGTTCAGGGCCTGCATGGCCGGGGAACCGGAGCTGGTGTTGCACGTTTCGTTGCCTACTAGCACACGGTCTTAGATCTTGTGACTGATTTCTTCGCTTTCGTATTTTTGGAGAAAATACATGTAATCAGACCCACTCAGACTGTCAGAGAGCCGCAGGGATTGTTAACAAGTTGGTCACATTTTTCTATTTCAGATTTAGACTTTCAGTACCAAATCCGAATGTTACAAAATTAAATAACTTTACATGTTCATGAAGAAGAAGAAGTTTTGTTCATGAGAAGAAGCTCTATTGGCACGGGGAATTCGACCATATATGTTTGAACCCCTCGCAGCAGACGCGCCGGGGTCTGTGGATGGGGCCGCGGGTGAAGCTGCTGCAGCTGTTGGGGATGTTGTTGAAGAAAAGTGATCGCTGCAAATTCTACTCCACTCACTTGGCCCTTGCCACTCTGCCCGCGTGAGCTTTACCTTTGCGACCCACAATTTCCGTAGATTTTCATCATTCGGAAAATGAAGTAGGCTTACATTATCTTTAGGGGTCTTGCTAGAGCCCGCAACTATACACCGATTTAGCATTATTGATGAAACTTTATCCCAAAATCAAAGTTATTGTGAGGAATTAAAGACACGAAAATGTGCAACGCAAATGGTCGATGCGGTGAATGTCATGCTCGGCACCGGCTGGGCCTGCCGGGCCTGTGGGCGCGCACGGTATATAGGTTGGTGGAATAGTTTCATTTACTTCTCGTGATCACGATGTCGCTTCGACGGGGTTTTTTTTTTAATGGGCGGCCCTTACGACTGTGTAAAAATCAGCAAAAATGTACTTTTCAAATGATTAAGAAATACGACAGTATATACATAAAAAAGTGCGTGATAGATATTTTGGCTTCTGTTTTAGTCGCCCTTTAATGAGCTATGACCTTTGATCTTTGACCCTTGACCTACATACTCCGAAATCAAAGTTAGGCTGTATTTTGATACCATGTACCTTCATACAAAATTTCATTAAAATCCGTCAAACATTACTAAAGTTATCGAACGGAACCTATTAAGCGTATATAATTAGCTATCTTCGCATATTCAATGAGCTTTATTTAATGAGTTATGACCTTTGACCTACATACTCCGAAATCGAACTTATATCATATATCAAATTTCATTTATACAAAGCCCGAAGGTCACTTTTAGTTTCTGCACGGTCTCGAAATATATGTTCCATTTCAGTTTCACTGCACCAACTATAGTCCTTCCCTGTCATTGCCAAAGTGTTACGACAATCTTAAATTTTCTCTTTTTTTTTTCTTTCTTTTTGTTCTGAATAAAACAAGAAAAGTTGAAAAGAGTGAAATTCAAACAATTTAACTGGAAACGTTGAGTTTTGGTAATGACGGGAATATAACTTTTTTTCACAAAATCCAACGGAAAGTAAGTGAAGAACAACGTGAGAAAGACATGTTTTGACAGGGAAATGCAACCTTTAATGGCACGTTGTTCTGAAAAAGAGAGGAAAAATCAGAGGAGCAGATTGGTGAAAGTTTGAACGAAATCGGACAAGCAATAAGAAAGTTGTAATAACTATACATATGGAAATTTTAAATTAGCCGAATCGGTACTGTCACTGTGAAGTGGCGGACAACTCCTCCATTTGCTCCAACACAGAAAATGGCATAAATGTCATTTTATTTTTTCAAAATTTATTACGCAGATGTATTTTTTTCTTGTTTAAAGCACCTATAACAATATACTATCTACAATATATTTTGAGCAATGCACCGAGGGACAAGGCGCTTAGGAGGAAACCGCAAATTAATATTTTAGTGTATGACAAACGGGATAACTTACCGCCAAATATGTCACAATCGACTCAGCACATTGCCAGTGTGAGATTCGTGCAGATTTAGTGATCTCACTTTTCGAATATCTATAACTTTCTTTATTTCTTGTCCGATTTCTTACAGACTTCCACCATCCAGTTTTTCTTATTTTTCTCCATTCACACACACCATTGAATGTTGAATTGCCCTTAAAGTTTTCACCAGAAATAACACACTTGAGGACACCAGCGCTACGCGATGTTACCCAAATATTTAGCAAAAGCCGTATGAGAGGATACTTTTTCCTGCAATGGCCGGGGGGAGGGGGTGGCGAGGGATATTCCAGCAAGCTTAGACATCGAGCGAGTAAGGATATCCCCCCCCCCCCCCCCCCAATGAAAAGGAGATTTTGCAGTTTGCAGAATAAACACGTTCCATTCTAGCGACGCCCTTTGTAAATTATGTTTTATTACGACCTTAACCCGCGAAAAGGCGATAAAATTTAGCATTTGTAGTTTGGAATTTTAACTTTAAAGAACGTTATAGCTGAATCTTAAAATGGCATTTAACTGGCAAAACTTGAACAGCCCCACCTTACAGTAACTGCTAAATTGAGATTATAATTTGAAAAGTAATTGCATTTCATTTTGAACTTTGACTAACAGCTGTTTGGAAAAAAGGCACATTTTATATTTCAAACTATTATTTTTGACGTTGCACATGTGCAAATTTGCCTACAGATACATGCTAAGTTTCTACAAAGTAGAATGGGGCATGATGGGAAAATAAGAGGCACAGACACTTTACAAATCCTGTTGAAAGATGGGGCCATTAGAAGCTTCAATTTACTGTCACTTTAATATCCACATCTTTTCTTTATTATGAGAATCATTTAATTAGCGAATTTTTCGGGAGAGGGATGACCTCTTGGAACATTTTCCTTTCCCTACTTAGATTACGGACCAAGCGACAAGCAGCTTTTTCAACATTTTTTCGTGTAGAGAAACTTTGCATTACAGCGGATTTGAAGCTTTAACAGTATTTTGTAGCTTTTCGGCCTACACGTTATTATTTTGTTATCTTTAAAACTTTTATTGATCAAATAATTCATACGTACATCAAAACCACAAAAAAATCATATAATCAATTCACAGTAATTACAAATGGTAAGAGTACATAGTGGGTAACACTTCTTATCTATATCAAAGGATGTAACCAAAATAGTTTTTCCACGGGGGACCATTTCTTATAGTGCATTCCTTCAATCTTCTTCTGTTTTGCAATGTTAAGTTCTGTGCATTTCGTATTACGAATAAAAGATAATAGCCCACTTAAACATGGTATTGTGTTTTTGCATTTTTGGATATAAATATATCTTTTAAAAATTAGAAAGAAATGATTTAGTAACATTTTGTTGGACCCTTTTCAGTCTTTGATGAAACCAAACATCATGCTTTTTCTAATAAAATCGTCAAAATTAACATTCTCATTGAGCGGCATCAAACTCTTTGAGTGGCATCAAATGATATCATATGATACATACTTCACGCATAAGTGAATAAAGATTCTTTAAAGGCTCCCAGATCGTTTCCATTCGGTTACCAGAAATAATTGTTGCTCTGTTGTTAATTGCATGGTCAAGTAGGTTTAATAATGAAAACGTACCTCACCATCAATCATCTTTTATCATTTTATCATGTTGTACTCACCACTCCATTTTGTTGACAATCAGCCATGCATGAAGGCTTTTGTCTTGTTCATTTATTGCTAGGACAGGCAGCCAGTGCAAACGGATTAATGCAAGCATCACTTTACTTTATACCAACAAAGCTTTGTCATCCTTGGCCTATTTTTCCCGATTGAGGGGTCATATCAAAGGGCAGAAAATGAACTTTCTAGAAATGTGATCATCTCTTTGAAATTCAGATATCGATGGCCAAATGACTTTTGGGTAGCCCTGCTTCATATTGTCTTTATTCGCTCATGCGTGAAGTATGTATCATACGAGTGGCACCAAATGAAAGAATAGGATTAAAGCTTTACAAATATGTGTCATTTATTAATCATAATTGTGATTAAGATATAATTAACATCGGTAAATCTCGGTTTCGGTTTTTTCAGAAAATCGGTCATTTTAAACTTAATACGTCGAAAGTGCTTACTTAAATTTAGTAGAAATTCACAATGAAAGGCTGAATAATATACACTGTTGGTCATAAAGGTGGAATATTTTTTTTCACCAAATTTTCACAGCGTAATTATTACAACATTATTTGAATATGGCATTTATGGTGCATGATAACCACTTTACTTTATTATTCTGCCTTTTACACACGTTTGACAGTGATATTTTACAAGTTTATGTCCTAAGCGATGGATGTCATGAGCATAGAACAACAATGACGACAATATACAGTAAATTAAAGGATCATGAGATACAGTATTTATTTTCAATCTCTCTCAGTTTTCCAGATGACTTCTTTTTTGTGATTTCATGGACAAATTTGCATCAAACTTGAGTCATTGTTCTTACTCAGTCACTAGTATCGGGTATGTCCACCCCTGGCACGAACCAGCGCATGCAGACGTCGTGGCATGCTGTCCACTAGCTTGTTGATGACGTCAACAGGCATTCTTCCCTCAGAGCATCTGCCAACTCCTGCAGATTTTGAGGAATGACCTCTCTGTCGTTGATGGCTCGGCCTAGGGCATCCCATGCATGCTCTATGGGGTTCATATCCGGCGAACAAGCTGGCCATGGCAACTGTACGACGCCCTCTGCCTCCAGGAATTCCCTTACTGCAGCGGCCCTGTGCGATCTAGCGTTGTCATCCTGCAGTCGGAAATTGTGCCCATACACTCGTCTTGCATATGGAAGACAGTGGAACTCCAAGATATCCCTGTAGGCGGCGGCGTTGACGTTTCCGTCCGGAACCACCAGTGGCGTTTTCCCTCCATAATGGATGCCGGCCCATATCATCACTGCGCCGCCTCCGCCTTGAGTCGTCTCGTGGATACATTCATCGCGAAGGTTTTCCCCGGCTAATCGACGAACTCGTTGTCTCCCATCCTTTCGGTCAAGGATGAACCGGCTCTCGTCCGTGAAGACCACATGTTGCCAATGTCCTGGATGAAGCCTTCTGTGCTCCCTAGCCCAAAGATGACGAGCTACTCTGTGGCGAACAGACAGGCGTGGACATTTGGTCAACCGTCGTGCTCGGTTACCATGTTGGAGCAATCTGCGATTAACGGTTGACCGGGAAACGTTGATCCCATGATATCTCCTCCACAAGCGACGAAGACGGCTCGTGGGCAATTTCCGGTTTCTGCGGCTGAAATTCAACAGTTGGCGATTATCTCTTCTTGTGGTCAATCTGGGACGTCCTGGAGATTTCCGTGGCCTCACATTCCCCGCCTCACGTTGACGTTTCAGGATCTTAGAGACTGCACTCTGTGATATCCCTAGGACTTCTGCGATATCAGTCTGCTTGTAGCCCTCCTGTCGCAGTGCTACCACTCTCTCGCGTGTTGCTGTTGCCGTTGGACCAGGCATAGTCCAGGGAACGTCTCTACCGATTTTTATTTCAAACGGTACAAGGAACTCGAAAAAATGCAACCTTCTTATACACAGTGCTAAATCAGGGAAAGGGACAGAATATCATATGCATAGGCTTTTATAGTCTACAACAAAAGAATTTATTACGTAATCCAAATTTCTCATGTTATAATGTCACCTGTGTAATGGGGAAACATTATGTAATCACTCAATTACCATTTTGTCTACGCGTAGCCTTTCAAATACCAACAAAACTGTCGATTTTTATTCAAAAATATTTTATTCCACCTTTATGACCAACAGTGTACAAATCGTAGAAATACCACGTAATTTTGACAAATCCATGCTCTTAGTCAAGAAGGGGCGGCATATTTCTTTTAACGGCAAAAGTATTTTGTCTTACTTCGCTTTACAGGTGGTATATCATCAACAAGCGATACTGTAACACCTGAAGAACGTGAGTATCCTTAATTTTCAAGCATAATCACATAGTTTACAGTTGATTATTTTGGTAAGTGCGAGAAAAGATAAAAAGTATATACATTTAAGACTAATGAGTGTTATATCTATCGGTGTCGATCCCGGGGTGTTGGAAGGGGGTATATATATCCCCTCCCCCCCCCCCCCCCCCCCCCCATTTGAGGTCGGGGATGCATGGCCTGTATTATCATAAGATAATTTAAATGCGAAAATGTCGAAGAAATTTCGTTCGCTCGCATTGTTATTCTCATATAGAGGTTCCATCCATTGGCGTAGATCGTGCATTCCTTCTTTTCATTAAAAACCATGTTGGGATGCTCTAAAATGCAAGTTTTATAGACAGATTTTTGAAAAAGTCCCCGGTGTGGGAAGGGGACACACCCTCGCCCGTCATCACCCCCCCCCCCCCCAAAAAAAAAAAAAAAATATGAACACGGATCGACACCGCTGGTTATATCTCTAAAATCAATGTTCGATGATCAGTGCACAGTTTATATTTTATACAAATAATTTCTTGGTACTACAAAATTTCAATATGGCACGAAAAAGAGACATGATAACGAAGCTTTTCGACCTGCACTCATCAGGTTATCACGCAGGTATATAACAAATTACTTGAAATCAACTATATTATACTCGGTGAACCCGGACGCAACCTAGACGCCGTAATTTCAGAACAATCGCAAAGCTTGGACGAACTCCTTTTGTCTGCACAGAAGAGGTTCATGCGATTGAATGTAAGCGGCTTCCAGAAAGCGTAAATGCGCTGAGCTTCTGGCCCGGGATATAATTGAGAATTGATCGTCGTCATAGCTTTGTGCGCAAGCTGGATTGTTCAGCAAGTGGAGACCAATCGCTGAATCGCATTTGGCTATCTTTGGTCTGCTAGCGTGCATTTCAGATTTGCAGGCACGGACGGGCTGCGTGCGCTGATTGGTTGTACGGTTCCGAATAGTCGAGGGGATGTGTTGTTTAATGCGATCAGTCAACCGCTGAGAAGTACGGCCCACGTACCTGGCATCGCACCGGCACTGAAATTGGTAAATAACATTACTCAAGTGGGGGGTGGGTAGTACATCCATGCTAGTTGACGGTAGCATCCTGTGTATAGAAAACACAATGCGTTTGCATTTCTAATAATTTCATCAACGTTGAATTTGGCACACTCCCGTTTTCGTGCTCTCGTTTGTAAGCATAACATGGTACGTGTATATTCATTTAACAATTTACATAATTGCCTTTTTTGTATGTCTGCCATGTTTTATAATGTAGAAGATGATCCTAAGAGGGATGTTATATATCTCTTGTGGGCCTATATCACCTTCATCCTCATCAACCTCACCATCCTCTTCGTTATCTTGAAAAGAAATCGACAGAAGTTATCATGTTGGTAAGATTTGGTTATTTGTCAGTCCCATGATTCCGGTTTCTAAAGCTTCTAACAGAAGTTACAGTACAGTTACGGTAATCCATAATTTAACCTAGAAGAAGTTTAAGCCTTAAATAATTAATTCTTTGACATTTCATAAGTGACATCACACTCACCATCTCACAGAAGCATAACTCAATTTAAATAAAAGAAAATGAGTAGCAAGTTCTTTGAATCGAGAACAAAAACATAATTTACTTCGGAAAGGAATTGTTCATGGCTAGTCGACGCAGCCATAGCATTATTTGTAATTGAAAGTGCAATCAAGAAGTTATTACAAATGGAGTCCCAGCTATCTGACTATGATAAATTTTTAAAAATCTGACAGAATTAAAAGGATGTACATTTGAATCATATCAGGTACCCACTTCCAACAACTGGATCTGCCATTTTCTTGATGACAAGGAGTTGTACATTAACCATTGGAAACCGTTCCGGTCAGGAAGATATTTCTAATCCTCGAACTATATTGCTTCTCTTCATTACAAAAATCCCCATATATGATGGAAAATACATAACAGGTGTATACATATATTCTAAAATTTGAAATTTATAGATTTCTTTTTAAATTATCTGGTTTTGCTAATTAGAAATCGATTTCTTTGGCTTGCCAGGCAGAGCAGAAAATAATGTATACAATGCGCATTTTGACTTTTGAAGTCCATTATCTCAAATCAGGGACAGTATTCTGAAAACTGTGTTATCTATTGTGTTAATTGTCATAACAAATTGAAATTGCGCGCAATAAACACTAATCATTGGTGCTTGCGCAGATATCTCTGTTAACTTTACGCGGGCACAGCCATCTTTGCGCAATCATTAACCAATGACTTGTCCTGATTTTGATTTGTTACAATTAACATCGTTTTACTAACGTAAAAGATAACATCGTTTTCAGAATACGGCCCCAGGTGAATGCATAGTTTGTCACTATTGACGTTCGGGAAAGTCATCCATAAATTTGAATTAATTCGCTCCGTCGCGCACGTCATAGTATCAAAAATATAGATGTATATTTAGTAAAATCGTAATTTTCAAAGAAATATAAAACACATTTTCGTTTTTAGAATATAATGTATATATCGGTTAATTATTTTAATCTCAAATGCGAATTTGTATCAGGAAGAAAGACAATTTTGCATTTAAAAATATCTCTATGTACTCATCAAGAAAATGGCAGCCCCCGGGTATCGCTAGCAGACGATAAATCTTGTTGAGAAAATCTTGATTTATACCCATCTCGTATATTTTAATGCAAAACTACGTAGGACAACAAGAAGGAATAGATTACATCTTTGAATATAAGCACATTTATATTTTGAGGTTAATTCCTCTTTAACTACTAGATCAAAACTTAATGTATTTTTATTGGGCCTGTATTCGATCTCTTTGGTGTGACCTGGTTATTAGCTGTAACTCCAGCTGTATTACATCCTTGGTTCAACTACCTCATAATGTATAAAGTGTGTGAATAATTCTTCAAGGCTATAATGAAATAAAAACATGCATAACTACTGTTATGTAAACTGGAGGCCCATAAATCGTTCTCAAAATGGAGACAAAATTAACTATAGCAAACGAGTGCAGATAGTTACAATGTACATATTGTAGTGATTGTTTCCGGCAACCAGTTATTAATCACGAAACATTTATGCATGTACCATGTGTATAATTACCATGGTTACAGGAATTTTATATCACAGATGTGCTGGAAAAACTATGACCCAAACGCAGGTAAGATGGATGCATAATGCTACATGAATGTAAATGAATGCATGGCTGTCTGCATTTGTGGCTCGTGGTTTGCATGAAATAACTATTAGAACGCTTGTGGCTCTCTTCCCATGGAATCACTCAGAATTTAAGGTAGCTTTGGTCCAAATTAATTTATTCAAACTGCATGTATTGAACTATTTTGCCATTTTCATTGTACATGTTGTAATGCTTGTTCTTTCTAATCCTAATCTTTTGTTGGTAAATTGTATTGTTGCTTTCATGTGCTTTCATTCTATTTGGTTTCTACTAGGAGTGATAAATTTATGAAATTTCATTTAATTTTTCCTTGCTGGAGCTCCTATTATCAAATTGCCATGTGGTCACTTTCTCCAGTTCCCATATACAGATTAACATCATTCTGTCCAACATCAGTTCGTCTATCAACATTTCATCCATCATTTTGGTTCAATAACCATTTCGCCCAATGAAAATTAATCTACAACCATTTTGTCCAGCAGCCATTTGGCCAACTTACCAATTGGTTTACAACCATAATACCACTTTGTCTAATATTCAGGGTATAACCATCTTTTCTAATAGCATAAACATTTGTCTATTTAACATTAGGTCTTTTAATCATTCATCCTAATGACCAATTTGTCGGCAATAATTCTTCTATTATCTTCATGATCTAATCATCACTTTGGCTATATAGGTCTGTTTTATCATTCAGTTCATTGACCAATTATAGTCTACTGATCATTTCTCTACTGCCCAGTTGGTCAGATACTCATTCGTAGCAATCATGTTTCGCTATCCAGTCTTTTGTGTCATCTGTAGTAGTTAACACCCAGCTCTGACGTCTGTCTATTGTACTTTCACGACATTATTTTCAACGAATGGAGTGATATCGGTAATAACACGCCTTTCGCAACAATTGTTGTAGCGAAGAGTACGAATGGCTCGTTATGATTATCAGCGCTCAATTCGTACAAAACAATGTAGTGCATAAAAAGGCAGCAATCAACTCATCGTCGGAAATATCAGACACTCATACTTGAATCTGTAAGAAGCAGTGGCGTAGATACGAACACACTTTCTATTGTTAGTGGGGGATGATGAATAGATCACCCCCCCCCCCCCCCCCCCCCCACTAACAATGGATAATTATGCATGTCTACGCCCGTGGTAAGAAGGATTATAACATAGATGGATTTGTAAATACATTTTCTTAATTATTCCTTTATTCATTATATATTCTTGTCTAGCGGTTTCGGGGTCTGTTTACAGGATCAAAATGGAACATAATAAAAATAATAAATGAAAGTAACACATTTCAGCGTCATGTTGTATATGTTGAAAGGAACCTGATGTTGATGGCTTTGACTCCTCCATATTTAAGATATCTTCAACCATAGCATCTGAACTAACATCGATTTCAGAGTCCCTGAATGTATTTTGCGTTTGAAACACTTCGCTTTCACTGTCGCTGCTGAACATCTTGATTCAAATTTTGACAACGTAACTGATCGCTGACCAATGAGAGAATGAATGACGCAATAATGAATGAAACAGTTGATCCGTGATACATGTTTATGCAATCCATTCACATTTGATTTATCGGTATAATTTAACTATTTTGTACGAATGGCGTGTTTAGTATCCCGAAATTAGGGTTCATCTGTGAAAAAATTTAAAAGAAGCTAATTTCAACTAATTTGGGTAGGTATGGGTTTGGACAACTACCAAAAAAAAGGAAGGAGTGATAGAGGTTGGGGAACTTTTTTTATTCAAGGTCAAAGGTCAATGACCTTTTTCAAAATCACTAAAATTGGTATTTCAAGAAAGTAACATGGTATATGCATGATTCTGGTGTCAAAATGCTTAGAACTAGGAAAGAAAATGATGTAAAGTAATTACTGGCTATAAAAATCAAATCTTGGCCTCCAAAATTGAGGTCAAAGGTCAATGACCTTTTTCAAAATCGCTAAAAATGGTATTTCGGGAAAGGAAAGTGGTATATGCATGATTCTGGTGTCAAAATGCTTAGAACTAGGAAAGAAAATGATGTAGAGCAATTACTGACTATACAAATCAAATCTTGACCTCCAAAATTGAGGTCAAAGATCAATGACCTTTTTCACAAAATCATATAATCATATATCAACCTGGTATTAAGAAAATTGTGTGGAAACATCTGGACACCTCTATTCTTGATCCCAAAGGAAAGAGGATGGGAACTGGATTCCAAAAGAAAGCTAAGACCGAAGATGTTGTCTGGTAGCATTGCCCCAGACAACCTTCTAAAAGGAATTTGTTGCAACTGCAAAGAAGGGGAGAGACAATGTCAAAACATTAAATGTAGCTGCCTGAAAGCTGATATATCGTGTGTATCTGCATGTGGGGTGTGCTCTGGACATTGCACCAGTGGAACAGAACTCATAGATGATGAAGTTGGAAGTGATGAAGAGGAAGCAGACTAAGTATCGTTGATTTTTATTGTGTTGTCAATAGTTACTAGAAGTTATAAGCCCAGGTTGTATGCTGCGAGCAGTGTTCTTCAAATTGTTAATAATTATGCAAGGTTCTACTGCCAATCGGTAAACTCTGTTAAATAGACCTGCTCAGGCTGGATCGGCAAAGGATATTTTTTACATTCTAATATTACTTGTGCAAGAACTCAGAGCAATGTCGATCAAGGTAGACTATAGGGAGGTTGTCCCTATTTACCCATGCCGAGCTAGACTGACCAGGCCAACGTTATCTTGATCAGGATTGAATGAGCTAAAAGATTGGCAAATAATTATTTTAGGATTATGAATACCTAGGATTATGGACACAATATATTTTATACTAATAAGCTGTACCCAATGCTTGCTCAATTTAAGTTTCGTGATTAACACAGGGGTCAATGACCTTTGACCCAAAGACAAGGCATTTCACCTCATCTGCTTTTGGAATAACCAATTTTTCCCGTTGTTGCCAGAACAATTAGATAGGAATTAGCCACTTTGATTTCTCTGCTCACAATTGAAACAGTAGCATAATTTTCTTAATACCAGGTTGATGTAAACATCAATTTTGACCTTTGACCCTCTTTGACCTTAGCTTTAGAGGTCAAGACTTTAATCTAATAGTTATTACTCTAAATGATTTTCTTTCGTATTCCTGAGCATTTTGATACCGAAATCAGGTACACGTATATACCATATTTCTTAATTGAAGAGAGTTAATCAGTTGTCTCACGATGTGCAAACGTAAACGTAGGTAGTCTGACGTTTCGGCTGCTATATACTGCTAGCCTTAGTCATAGACAATGAGCCGAGATCACGCTGAGCGGGTCTTAAATAGCCCGGAGCGGCCGGATGTACGCTCGGACCACTCGCGCTGTGATTGGTCGCTGCCGTTGACCAATCACCGGGCGCGGCACAATGCCGCGCCCGGTGATTGGTCAACGGCAGCGACCAATCACAGCGCGAGTGGTCCGAGCGTACATCCGGCCGCTCCGGGCTATTTAAGACCCGCTCAGCGTGATCTCGGCTCATTGTCTATGACTAAGGCTAGCAGTATATAGCAGCCGAAACGTCAGACTACCTACGTTTACGTTTGCACATCGTGAGACAACTGATTAACTCTCTTCAATTATTCTTCACCACGATGAACCTCTTTCAATCTATTACCATATTTCTTTCCTGAAATACCATTCTTAGTGATTTTGTGAAAAAGGTCATTGACCTTTGACCTCAATTTTGGAGGTCGAGATTTGATTTTTATAGTCAGTAATTACTATACATCATTTTCTTTTCTAATTCTAAGTATTTTGACACCAGAATCATGCATATAGCACTTTCCTTTCCCGAAATACCATTTTTAGTGATTTTGAAAAAGGTCATTGACCTTTGACCTCAATTTTGGAGGTCAAGATTTGATTTTAATAGTCAGTAATTACTCTACATCATTTTCTTTCCTAGTTCTAAGCATTTTGACACCAGAATCATGCAGATACCATATTCCTTTCTTGGAATAACAATTTTAGTGATTTTGAAAAAGGTCATTGACCTTTGACCTTGAATAAAAAAAGTTCCCCAACTTCTATCACTCCTTCCTTTTTTTTGGTAGTTGTCCATACCCATACCTACCCAAATCAGTTGAAATTAGCTTCTTTTAAATTTTTTCACAGATTGGTTCAATATAGGGCTAATTTAGGGTTACTAGTTATTGTTAATCGCTGGTCAAGTGTATAATGCAGCAGTGATTAAATTCCAATGTACTGTGTTTGTAATGTGATCATTTTTGTCGTGGTTCATAACACTGTTACGCTTGACTTTCCAACAATACAGTATGTGGTTACTAATAAACACATGTTATCACTCCATTCGTGGAAAATAATGTCGTGAAAGTACAATAGGCAGACGTCATAGCTGGGCGTTAAATCATATACACAACTCGTAACTGTCCGTTCGTGGGTGAGAATGGGCTTCGGGCTATGCCCTCAGCCCATTCTCACACACGAACGGACAGTTACTCGTATGTTATCCTTTACCTAGAATGGCTTATATGCGCTTGCATTCAAATGTATATTAAAGGGAGAGTACCATCATCTGATCACCATGTAAAAAAAATCCAAACTCTAATTTACAGATATACATGTAAAGATCACATTAGTAAGAAGTTGAATATTTGGAACATTAATTAGCGTCACAATCAGTAAGACAAACAAATCCCAAAGTATGGCATTCTATGTCACCTCGACAGAACACCTTCAAGAAAAATCGTAAACATACGAAACAGTATGTGTGTTCCATTCTTTAGGCGTCTATCTAACCGTGCGCGCATATCACTCCCCCTCAGTCCCCTCATCATAGAACCCCATAGAACCATGTACATATCATATAAAAACGTAATTCTCTATACTTTTGAGAAATACTCATATCTTTTTTCACTTCTCAACAGTTTAATTCAGCTTTTCAAAAATATGAATATTGAAGAAACACAGCAGCTGCTGAGCATAAAAATGTGATCATTTGATATGAGGAATTCTCGCCAATTTGTTTGAAAACGGCCTTTTTAGGTTGCCACGCAAAACCTAGAATACCAAAATTACACGTGTTTGTATGGGGAAAGTATATCGACTCAAGGTGTTTTTGTTGATTGGTTAGAAGTGCTTCTTGTGATAACTAACCAGATAAAATGTATCCTAAAATAGTCAGAGTACTACGTTTGACCTTTCTTTTTTTTTCTTCTTTCTATTGGCTTTATAAAATTCCCGCCAATTCTATGAATAGATCAGCTTGCCTTTTGTCATCACGGTCATGAAGGAAACTGTTTCATGTTGCCAATTTGAATTACATGCTTCACGTTTCTAACGAATGAATAATTAATTGCAAAATATATTTTAATTTTCATACAAGTCATAGCAATGAATTACTTTAACTTAATAATAATATATACTCATTATCTAACTGAAATATGGAAAAACGGGAAATATCAATTAATATTAGTTGAAATTTATTGTGTGTTTAGACTGATCACTCAATCTGTGTGCGCGCACGTGTAAATTGCGCGAAAGTTATTGACATGTATACATGTACATGTCTGTTTATTATACGTTTATTATCCCTTCTATATCATGCTCATTCTAAAACCGATATCTGTTTATTACCATTAATGAAACAGGACGGAGTGGGGATTATATTAATTTGTTTATATGTGCAACTTTTTTTTTTTGTTCATTGGACCCCCAAAGCTAATAACCGAAAACAAGCTTACTACAGGTGCTTCCTTTTCGTACTAATAAGCCAGTTCGTAATTGCAATTTGCAGTTAAAGGTCATTTTTTACCTAAAACAATTGACCTTCATAGCTATCATTTTATACGCATCACGATGCGCGCACAATGATGTTAACTGCATACTGTTAAACAAGTAGTGCATCCACCAAAACAAAAGCACGTGCGCGTAAAAATAGGTGTCATTTCAGGATAATTAGTAACTGGCTCATTTATTTCATTTTCAATTAAAAAGTACATTCAAAACAAATACAAAATATGTCATAATCGAAATTAGAAAATGAAATGGGGAACTACATAAATAAAGCCCTTGGGCCTTGTACAAGCATAGTTCCCTACAAATATTGCGAAATTTATATAGACAACAAATAGAAATAAACAAAAACTAAAAATATAAATACTAAAAATATATATATAAATAAATAAATATAAATATAAATAAATATATATTTTGACCGTTCATTCAAATGTAATTTGACCTGATGCTAATATTATGAATCGATTTTCATCGTCAGCAAACACTTTATACCCACATATTTATTCATTATTTATTTAAGTAAGAAATTCTTGATGTGAATTTTAAAATCATTTTCCATCCGTAGGGGAAGTATCTTTAGACAGACGGGATTCCCCTTCGCAGAAGGAAGGCAAAGCGGGTTATTCGCAATATTCAGTAGTGGCCGACATCGAACAGCCCAGAATCGAACTGCCCAGAATGAGCATGTCGGAAACTTTCTCATGACTGCACTTCGCTTCAACACTGATGGTGAATCACCATCCAATATTCTCAGCATTCAAACACAGCATGCTGAGAATAATACTCGAAGGTCTCCACCTTCAAATGCATCTATCACACTGTTCCAATCACTTCAACAAACCATCCAGCAAAGAGAGAATCATTATCGAATAGAAGACAATGAGGCAGATTCATACTATTCAACAATGGGTACAGGTCTTACAAATGAAAATAACACAATGCAGACAAATATAAACATAGGTAGTAGTGAAAATTCCTATGAGCTTGCAAGTATTCAAGAGGATATTCAAAATCCAAGAGAAACAAGTGAGTGCAAGACGGAAATAAATTCCATGTCCAATCGCCCCTTACCACATAGACCAACTTCCTGCGGAGTTCACGAAGGCCCATCCCTTCCTCCGCGAGGACAGGGAACTGACTCTTCCACTGGCTCTTCTAACTTGAAACAACAAAATACACGTCTAGAAAATGGCAACATTGGAGCAAGTGCAATGGACTACAATATATCAACAAATGAAGATTCACGAGGTTTGTCAGTCACCTTCAAGTCCCTCATATTACAACATACTACGTCATCGCATGATAAAGATCAAACACCGAGAAAACGTGCAACTCCTAGAGCGAGTACAAACCATGAGTATTATTCTATCTGTGATATAGAAAATGATCATAAATACAGCGGAAACAGCATTCGCCTGAAGTCGTCTAAACCAGACCCGTTTTACCATTGCCTGGACGATGATCACCAACAGATGTCTAGTGACAGGGATCTGTTGTGTCAAAGTGAAAGCAATGATAGAGATGTTGATCATGCTGATATGATGGTTGATAACATACTGTACAAGCCAATGCTATAAACCAGTCATTTTCTTATCCAAGCAATAATTCCAAATCTGGATTAAACACAAGTGTTTTTATAAAAAAATTTCTACAGATATTGAAAACTTACAATTAATGCTGATATGCACAGGTTGGAAAGTTCGGCCACAAGTTACACGGTCTGCAGGCGGTCAGTAAATGCATACCTTATACATAAACTGTGAACAGACAATAAATTATCAGAATTATATTCCCAGTTTGGGAGAAGCATGAGAGGTGGACCTTACCACTAGACTAGATGGTATGTATATGTACATAAAAATGTATGTAATATGTTGTTGTTTTTTAAGTTAATTATTCTTTATTTCAATTTTTTCATTATCAAAATTAGTTTAGTTATTATTTTAACAAATAGAAGGCATGTGTATATATTTTGAAAAATCATCAGAATTTATGTATGTTTCTATCTATAATACATTTCATATGTTGTCTTGCTTTGTACAATGCTCATTTAACTTAAGAATTGTTATATCAAATTGGAAGATCTCATCAGGAAGAGAAATATAGGTCATTTATGCTTTCCTCTGTATGCGACTGATAATCCATGATGATTTGGAGTTTAAAATGCTATATCGTACGTGTTCTTTCACAGAAGATATCAAATATTACACCTTTGTTCCCTTATTTGTGTCTTGTTATATTATATCAATGGGTATTGGTAATATATTTGATATCACTCTAGTGGTACAAGCAAGCCCAAGATCTCACGTACGCATCAGAATTATAATCAAAATTTGGCTGGAGATCTTGTTTCACAAAATGTTTTTGTAAATAAGTAATGTAGCTCTGTTGTATAAAACGCATTATGATAACGTATGAACGATTTTTCGAAATACCCTTTTAATAGCTGCAGGCTCTCTCTCATTTATTAATCATACCAGTATTTAAATACATAACTTTTTTCTTTCTTTTTCTTTTCTTTTTTACCCTTTTCATAGTTGGGTTTTTACAGTGTTTATTTTGGAAAAATTATCAAAATTTAGATGTACCTGTATAATCAATATTTGATAAATGTTAATCCATGGAGTGTTAATGCAAATGAATAATAGTACTAATAATAATAATAATAATTATTATTATTATTATAACAATAATTTTAAATAATAATAATAATAAAATATTAATACTAATAATAACGTTTCTTGTGAAGCGCTTTCACAGCAAACTGATCAAATCGTTGTTACAACTATAACAAAATGTAACTATGTTTAGCACAACAGCATAGCAAATAGACACATAGTATTAATAAAGAAGGAATGGAATTAATATTCAAATATTCATAAATAATGGCATAAACATATCACAATAATGAGGTTTTATGTTATACAAAACAATCCAGTCATATATTATAACCATATATTGAATGACCGTCCTTCTTTCAAATTTCTCTTTACATCACTTTGTTTACGGTTGACATTTTCTTATTAGTGTGTATTTTGAAAAGTCATCTGAATTTAAATATGTATAATATTATTTACATTACATTTTTTTGTAAATTGCTCATGTAACTAAGGAAATTGTAGAATGGTTAATTTGTGAGATGTCGTAGATCATCAATATTATAAAAGATTGTGATGATCATTAAGATAATTGTCTATCATACTTTACTCTTTACATGGCAGATAATCAGTGATTATTTGGACTCATACATCTTATACAGGAATGTCATTAAAAAAAAAGAATGTGATTGTACATTGTTTCTTTTACGTAAACTGTATTGCAAAGACTTCTGACAAATCAATCAGCGCTAGGTAATTTCAGTTGCTTGGTTCATCACCCTTTAAAATGCACGAATATTACAATAGTGAAATTACCCCCGAGTTGATCTCCCGGAAGTCTTTGCGATCGTGTTCCTGTAAGTCACAATGTTCGAATGAATTCATTATTTATGAAACGAATACTCCGGTTTAGAAACTTACTTTCTTTCCCTTTTTCTTAAATCATGCTTTAGAGTTCAAGACTCTAGATTCCAGCTTTGCAATTGCAAATCTTATTTTTTCCTACTACACTGCGATGAATCTGATTGTTTTATTGAAATTGAAAAGGACTGTATTGTATTGTAAACTGTATTGGAAAGACTTCTGACAAATCAATCAGCGCAAGGTAATTTCAGTAGCTTGGTTCATCACCCTTTAAAATGCACGAATATTACAATGACGTATTACGTAATATGAACGTGATAAAATATGGGAAATTACCCCCGAGTTGATCTCCCGGAAGTCTTTGCGATCGTGTTCCTGTAAGTCACAATGTTTGAATGAATTCATTATTTATGAAAGGAATACTCCGGTTTAGAAACTTACTTTCTTTCCCTTTTTCTTAAATCATGCTTTAGAGTTCAAGACTCTAGATTCCACCTTTGCAATTGCAAATCTTATTTTTTCCTACTACACTGCGATGAATCTGATTGTTTTATTGAAACTGAAAAGGATTGTATTGTATTGTAAACTGTATTGGAAAGACTTCTGACAAATAATTCAGCGCAAGGTAATTTCAGTAGCTTGGTTCATCACCCTTTAAAATGCACGAATATTACAATGACGTATTACGTAATATGAACATGAGAAAATATGGGAAATATCATAGTGAAATTACCCCCGAGTTGATCTCCCGGAAGTCTTTGCGATCGTGTTCCTGTAAGTCACAATGTTTGAATGAATTCATTATTTATGAAACGAATACTCCGGTTTAGAAACTTACTTTCTTTCCCTTTTTCTTAAATCATGCTTTAGAGTTCAAGACTCTAGATTCCAGCTTTGCAATTGCAATTCTTATTTTTTCCTACTACACTGCGATGAATCTGATTGTTTTATTGAAATTGAAAAGGAAAATGTCTAATAACATGAACTTTAAAGGGGTCTTACACTCGATGAAATGAAATATGCCAAAACTAACAAATTAAGAAAATATCAAAATATAAAGGCAGAAATATAAAAATTTGCACCCAATAATGTCTACAATAATTTATCAAACGGTCACTCCATTATGATACACACTGCGATTTATCTATTCATTCTTTTGAGTTCAGCGGGTGCTCCTTTAAAGATGAACTCATAATAGAATTTGATGTGCACGTTTCAAATGCTTACATATTTTCTAAGTCACAACAACTACACACGTTTTTAATTCTTGGAATTTTGAAATGGTAGAGACTTCTCAATATATATATGGCTTCATGCAATAATGCTTAGTATTTTGCGTTTCCTAACCTTTAAATATTTTTTTTTCACTTTTCAGCGCTGCATGAGAGTACTTCTGGAGGGATGGTTCCACGACAAGTAGCATATGGATGCAGAGTGATCTTCAAAGCTGGGTCTGTCTTTCTGTTGTTTTTTTGTATTTTTTGTGTGTGGTGGTGCTGCTGTTGTCGGCGATTTGGCAGTCTGAATGTGTTCTTGGTCACCATATAGCCATTTTTACCCTGAAGCATCTCACGGAATTGATGTCAGGAACCCAGCTCTTTCGAAAATCATCACAACTATTTTCTTTCTCAGGAAATCAAGGAATGTTGTTCTTCTCTTGAGAAGGTAATTGTGATTTCTGGAATAAGCAGAGGTAGAAAAGTTTTCTACGTTTCATCTTCCTGATTCTGAGTGATTATGAACATCTCCTCCATCCCTACTAAAGTCCGTTGTCACTCCTCTCTTGCCCTGAGATCGTGTGCTTCTTGAACGGCGGAATCTCTGTGCTAAAAATAAAGAATGTGGATGTACTGCATTGTTGTTTGTTGTCGTGGTTGTCACTTGTTGGAACACTCAAAGGCTGTTTTTGCACCCCATCTCTCCATTTTATTCCGCATATTGATTTGTCACTTCTATGGCGTGGTGTCTTTGGAGATCACGAAGTTTATGCTATCCCAAAGTTTGAATGCAAATAGGGAGGAAGCTCTCACATGTCTCTTTTGTGGAATAACTTTGCTCGTCTGTTTTAAAGATTTGACTTAGATTGCAACAACCTGGCTGGCATGGCTGGCAGTCCAAAATGATATGATAGCAGCTGAAACAACTTACTACTCCCTTGTATACAAGAGGGCTTTCCCTGGAACATGGTACATTTGTTGTCTATTGCACATTTGCTAGCAAATTATCACGTGTATTGCCGTAACACGCATTTATGGTGCTTGTTCGTGTGTAATTGCTCTACCTTAAACTTTGTCACCTCCTCATACTGGCTTACTCGTGCATTAAAAAGCAAGAAAATGGTCTGAATAGCTTCATGAACATATACAGCAGCTAGATGACGTAGACATAATCTGTAGACGTAGACATAATTTCCTTTTTTATAGCTATAGTTGCTTTTGCATAAATTGCACGATGTACTTTCACCCGCACTTTACGCCATAAGTATTTACTTTAAAATCACATCACATTTGCACAAATAAGGGCATGTTCGGCATGGCTGCTTTTAGACTACCTCGCACTATTATCTTTGTTTCTTTTCCTTTTACCTTCTACATGTATTTCCATTTTTGGAGCTGTACCATTTTACGAATAACTTTCGTTCGAAAAGCTTATGTATCCTACCTTGTGTACATTTCTATTAGGTTCATATACCAGAAGGACGTCAATATAAATACCTGACTCGAAATACCTGGTTATGTAAAAGCCTCTAACACTACATTTTATCGTCATCCACAGGAAATGGAACGTGACAATGTGATCGTTATCATATAACGGAGATGATAGCATATAAAAGCCCATTTCTTGTTATATGAAGAATTAAAGCTAACACATTAACCCTTTTCTCTCTTTAGCCTCTAATTCTGATCTTAATGCAACGTGGAGAATAAATTTACAATCTTTTCGTTTTAGTGAAAAGGACAAATATCAGTTCATATTCACCCATCCGATCATGCTATATCCAAATAAAGAAGTTATGTTCTGAACCTGTCCATGTATGTCTATATATATATATATATTAACTTCTACTCAGTTTTCAGTTCCAGTTTTTTTCACTACATGTGGAATATCATTGAATTACAGCTTGCTGACACAAAAATATCCTTTTCTTCCATTTGCTGCACAGTTTTTTTTAATATTTATTACTTATTTTTAATTGTAATGCATTGCTTTTACCTCATGTATACCTTGTTGAGATATTACATGTTTTTTCCACCCTATCACCAATATGAAACACCCGTCATATTTGTATTGGAATTTGGAAATTACCTGAAGAATTTCTACCTTCATTTGTTTCCACAGGCCCACTGCGCACTTAAAATGGTATACGCTTTGATTTCATCTTGGAAACTCTAACCTTATTGTTAATCAGAATCCTAATTCTGTAAGAATATCGTGAATATAATACATCCTTTATCAACAGTGTTTCATTTCAGTAATACGAGCACAGTTACATAAAAAGGACGAACGTGTACCTCCACCCCAGAACAGCGTCTATTTATTTTCATTTATTCCTTCTTTCTTCTTTTTTTTTGTCATTCCCCCACCCCACCCTCCCCCTTTTTTTTTTCTCTCTCTCCTTTTTTCGTTTTCTTTCTTGTTGTTTATGTTTTTATGGGGGGACTCGCGAGTTCCTAGTTTCAAATCTTTCTCCCTAGATTCAAGATCATTTATTTCACTACACAGCATATATTTTCTGGGTTGTTTTCACTTTCTTTTCAGGTTACGATAGCACATCAGCAGCACTTGCATTAACATACAAACACAACATAACAACACTAACACCCATCACATGCAAAGATTAACAGCAAAGGATACAAATGGCAGTAAGTGCAACACTCACAAAAAAACTGTCGATAGTTTCCCCATCGACAGCAAGTTGAGCGCTTCTCGAATCCTAAAACGTGAGCTTCAAGAGATCTATCATTCACATACAAATACTAACAGCCACAAAAATAAGTCCAATACTCACAAAAAGGTGCCATTGATAGTTTCACCATTGACAGCTTCATAGTTTATTGATAGCTTCTCGAATTCTAAAAACGTGAGCTGCAAGATGTCTTAATTCAAAAGGCCTATCCCAAAATCATACTGATATCCATGCCTTAAAAGGTACATTATAATGAGTCGCATGTCCTCCTCTGGGGATCGTCTACCTTGCCGAGATGAATAGGCTTACGTGCCTCAACGATTCTGAGGGCGACACCGTTGGAGATATAGCTTCTGGTTGTGCCAGTCGTCGAGAATCTCACAGCAGAAGAAGACAAAAGAACGTCGAGAGGTAAACGGAAAGAGAGGTAGTGAATTTAAAAGTAACACCTCATCTGACGGATGCAACTATCTGCATTGAATGCCTAAGAAGTCAACACTGGATTCAGAGTCGCCAAGGAGTATTTTAGATCAATATCCTCATCCTCGAGGTACAATTGAAGCGTTGATAGTGTGATGTCCACTTTGGGTAGAAAACATCATCTCTGACTCTCTGTTGACGGCATGAGCGCCGATTCATACGTAAAGTCACCTTTCATCGTATATGGCCATCCGCTTGGGATAGAGCTCCTTCCTGAAGAAGGGAGAGGCACATGTATATGCATGTAAAGAAATAACAAGATTTCGTAACTGCAAATGAAAGAGTGCTAGACCACCTAAGGCAAATTCCAGTGCAACTCTGCAAAAACCCATAGGAGATATGCAATGTAAGCGTACATCCTGTTCCAGGTTTCCTTCAATTTCAACTGGCTGTCAACATTTCTTTTCACAGGGAATTGCAAACTGCAAAATTCTCTCTTGTGAGGGGGGGGGGGGGGGGGGTGAACCGTCACAGAGCCCCTGGACATATATCTGTAACATCTACAATTTTAAGAGCATGACCAAACTCCATCGTCTCGGAAACTCGATGCAGTGGATGTGGCACGACTTATCTACCAATTTCTCAGTTGTTTTCGGAATATCCTATATACATCAAATGTCTACAATCAATATAAACAAATATAATCAAACAAAAGGATGACGTAAAGATTGCCGCCAGTGGCGCGGACTATTGCCAACACTAGGAGCAGCATCACCAAAACAATGTGTGTAGATTAGAGTATAATGCATCTATATAGAAAAATGTGACCTCAGAGCGCATACAAGATATCCACTAAAATATAAACTCTGACCCTATGAAAGACGGAACACTGGGGGCAGCATCACCAAAAACTGTAGAGGTCTGGAGTAATCTATGATGGACCTCCATACAAAATCTGAAAGAAATCAGTCAACAAATGTGTCCTCCAGAATGCATGCAACCAAAATAGGACGTTTGACCCTATAAAAGGCGAAATACTGGGGGCAGCATCAGCAAACACTAAAGATGTGTAGATTTCACTAAGACACACCTCCATATAAAATTTGAAAGAAATCCGTCAAGAAATGCAGAAGAGTGCACGAAATGGACAAATGACCTTTGACCCCATAAAGGACGGAACAATGAGGGCAACATCACCAAAAAGTAAAGATGAGTAGATTATACCAAGTTACATCTCCATACAAAATTTGAAACAAATTCATTACGAAATGTGGTCTGCAGAGTGCACTCACGCCATCCTCCAAAGTATGATCTTTGACCCTATAAAAGACGGGACAGTATTGGTTTGATTCGTTTACATAACAGAATGGTTAAAGGGAAATTAACCTCAGCGTATGAATTAGCTTATTTTGAATGGTGTAGTATATGCCTCTTATTTGATACATGCAATTTCATGTAAAAACACAGGATATAGATATAAATCACTATTTTCCAGCCAAGTTATCGTCTGCTAGCAATAATAAGGGGGCTGCCATTACTTTATGTGTACACGAACATATTTTTCATCCCAAGTAAAATTTCCTTCATCGTTAACTTGTAATTGATTTTTAGAGGACAAATATATATTAGATAAAGTCACATATTCTGAAATGTAAGTTTAGTTTTATATATTTTTTAAAAGGTCTTAATTTGTTCATAAAAAATATACGTCAAGGACGGAGAATTGACGTCAAGGACGGAGACAATCGTAACAATACCAAAACAAAGCGAGGAATCTGCTTTACAGGATGGCTATTAGAACTCATGGGTCGTCAATTATCTAGGCCCATGGCCAATAACAATCGTAATACAATCAGAACAAAGCGACGTATCTGTTGTAAAGGTAGGCTATTATCAATGCATATGGTACCTAATGATCCGTGTCATGCACAAAATGGCAGCCTCCATGGAAAGACGTAGCAGACAATAGGTGCATCTAGAATATCACGTGGGGTTAATTGTCCTTTAATGAGTGATATTCATTCTTATTGCTAGAAAATTTCACTTGATGCTATTTTATATTTGTCTACATCAGAAATATGTTTGATCGTTTGTTTCTTTGCCCAAAAATGTAGGATGAGATAATGCTTTTCAAAATGTATGAATGATTTCATATCATTTATAATCAATAATATATCATTTGTATTTTATTATTTCGTTTTAAGAGACACTGTACATTCGACTGCTATAATATATTACATGCAATCATTGTGTAATCTTTGAATAAGTATACTACCCTATAATATGTTTTGTAAATATGTATATAACAATTTTGTTTCTATACTGAGCTAAAGTAGTCTTCATACTTATTGTATCTACTTTCAAAACTATACAATGCCATTTCAAAATAACCCATATATAAATGGTTATTTTTCAACAGATTTTAGAAAATATCACCGTCTATACATTATGAATTAAGATGATAGGAATGTGCAACAATTTTAACATTTTCGTAGAAACCAATGTTGATGTACCATATTCTTTGTATATACATGTATATATATATATATATATATGTTCTTATTTATTTTTTATGAGTTTATTTTCATGATTTTGTTGGCTATTATTGTTACTTAGTATTGCTATCAGGGCCTCATGGAAGACCACCAATATTGGTCATAATGAGTCACCCTGTATAAATATCAGAAATAAATAAATATATATATATATATATATACAGTGTTAATACAACTAAAGTATACTAGACGTATAAAGTACTATACGTATAAAGTTTGAAACTATTCTACCACTACGTGTAACTACCTGACTTTGATTGTCACCTACAACATCAACAACTTAATCCTCTTGGGATTTATATCTAACTTGCCGCATAATAATTGTAACGAATTTAAGCTTTTTAAGCTGGCAAGCATTTCTTGTAAGAAGAATTTCAGACATTACTGTTGTATTTGGTCTATACAGTTTTCTCTCATTAATAAAAAAATGGGCAAACAAGCAAATAGTGACATTCATTACCATTATCTAATAATGTACAGAGTGTGCATAAACTTTCATTTAACAAATTAAAGTTGAAACGACTGTGTTCGACATCTAAACTTACATAATTGTGTGCGGGTTGGTGCGTGAATGTGAGTGTACAAAAGATAGACAGAGAGATAGAGAAGATGTAAAGAGAAAGCAAGGGCAAATATTAAGAGATTTTTTTTTTTAATAAAATGGACAACAGTGACCAACGGAAAATTATGTTGATTTCAAAATAACCTTTATACGGTGCGTCCAAGAAAAAAATGAACCCTAGAACAAAGGGTTATTGTGGTCAAACCCTGATATGTTGAAGTCATCCATCCGTACAGGCCTTCCCGAGCCCCATCGTTTTAAATATGACAGTTCTGCCAAATTCTGCTACATGTAAAACCGTGAAAACGCTAAGATCACAGTAATGCGAACATGAGCTCAAAGAAACAAACACTGAAACCCTATGAGAATACTGATTTCATGCGTTTCTTTTAGTAGTGAGGGCTAGGGTAATGCCCTCAACATCGAATGAAGGATACTCGAGTTATTGTCGATGGTGGGGGTAAAGAAATTACAAATTTCATACTTAACGGTAACATCTTAATGAGCTGGTGTTAGGGGCACATAAGGCTAAGAAATATCATAATAATTCTGCACCTCAGAATATGCACATTTTCCGTCACAAGAGGGGCACTTTTTCATCGCTAGAGGAACATTTATTGATTTGGGAAAATCGGGTGATGTACGCCCACTGCCATCCCCGGCAATGGGTATTGGGCCATAGTTTTAGTAATTCTTGGTCGAATATATACATATCATCATACAAGGGAAGTCTTGCGTATAAATCTTTTACCGTTACATTTTACTTTAAGGCATGTTTGCAAGTTTTCACGGTTTTAACCAAATCTGGCACAAATGGATTTTTACATGCCATTTTCAAGACAACTTTTTATATAAATTTTCTATACATGTATTTGCAAGTCAAAAGTAATATTTGATTTTTTTTTTAATGTACTTATTTTCAAAGCGAGTTGTAAGTGAAAATTCACAATAAAATGCAACTAGTCTAATTATACTCGTACATAGGAATGACCGTAAGCTGGTGCAGATCAAATTCTACTCTGTGTGTGTATGTGTGTGTGTGTGTGTAATTGGGTTTGTGTGAGTGAGAGAGAGAGAGAGACACAGAGACAAAGAGAGATAAAGTAAAAGAAAGTGACGAGAGATATGACATTTTAAAAGAGGGGCAATACAATGACCATGGCCTCCAGTATATGCGGGACACTGCGTTATAGATTGTGGGATTCTACCATCACATGGTTTGTTTCCATTGTTCACCTCACGTGTGATGATGGATATCGTCTGAATGGCAGTGAAACCATGCAGTGTGGGGTACCAGGATTATCGCCCAATTACCCAATATGGAACGCATCAACTCCAACTTGTCATGAAGAAATAGGTAAAACACATATATATTGTATGTATTTTATATTTTTTCTTCAAAGAACTACCTTGTATGCCTTGTTGTCCCACCAGGTCTGTACAATCAACAACTACAAACACATGTTCCGTTTATGTTTTAGGACAAGGTATAAGTGTAAGAGGTCGTAAAATTCGTGTATACATGAAAGGCACGCATGCATGTACAAATTCAAAGGGAACATTTTCAACGCTGCACGTGGCAATTATGGGCGGGAGTGTGTTGAACCAAACCAGAGCCTCTGCAAAATTTTGGAATCTAACTTATACATTCTTACAACATTGGGCATATACCGACATACATGTGCATTTAAAATAAGGAAAGCGGTCTTGGCACTAATAATCTATATAGACACATAAAAATATAAATATTTAATTGCTATTCGGTAAATATTGAGTCCTTAATTAAAAAGTTTCACTTAATATTTTGGCGTGTAGCTCTAATACTTAATCTCAATGATTTTTTTTTTAAGAAAATTTCTTTTTTCTTCTTTCATTTTCCTTTCCACTTCCTTTTTTTTTCTTCGTTGATCAATTCATCACATTTCAAACAGTGACAACACATGTCATGAACACCCTTTTGGATGGTATAAACATTCAACTAATATGAAAAATAATTTTGACGATGATTAGCTTATATTCAATTCATATTTCGCGAAAGGGTGCTTTTCGGCTTTTAATACATGTACTTTCAATCTAAAGGTTGCCATATATATAATATGTATAATGGACTCACAATACATGTCATATTATGTCAGCATTGTGAGGAAAACATGTATAGTCAGTGCTTGTGAGCTTATAAAGCTCCCGCCAATACAAAGAAAAAATACGCATCAAATTCTTGTTGCATATTATTCCAAACAAAACATGCTGAAGAGACAGAAAAGTGAAAAGGTGAATAAGACACTTTAGAAAGCTTATATATCGAAACGCTTGGCAATTTACTTTTGAAAGCTCATATATCACAGCGCTTGCTGTTTGTGAGGAAAACGTTTATTCATTATATTATAATTATATTAGCCTGTATAAGACCCGCCAAAAAGAAAAAGAAAAAACAAAGCAAGTTGCCTCTTAGAAACTGCACCGAATAGAAGAATGTAATTTTCTAGTATGTATTTATCATCATCACCAACACTCGATTGTGTAATTCCCAGTTTAAATCTATACCTATACCAAAAGTGATACACTGAATCATCAAGGGTCAATATAAATTTCATATTGGGCTATATGATCTATATTTTTCCCCAAGTTGTTACTATCAAGACTATGTCACCGATTTGATAAATGCAATTCAACGTTTTCGAAACGTATACAGTATATACGATGGCATATGGATTACATAATCCTTGATGATACTCGCGTGCATACCATCTTCACAACTCTTCATATTACTAACTCAGTGTTTTAAACTCTGTATTCGTCGCATATAAATGTGAATCTAAAAATTTGGGTACAAAATGTATAAATCAAAGGAGTCTTTTCATTTATATAACACCATTGATCGATCTCCTGTTCTGAATAAAGTATCATATCATCTGACTGCCGCTTGACATTTTTTTTAAAGCTGGAAATAAGCAAGCTTTTCAAGAGTCTAAATTAAATTTCTATGACTTCATACATTGATTTATAGACATTACGTCAGCTTTTGATGAAGATTATACATCAACACATGAAGGTTAGTGCGAAGTATCGCTTCATTCACTTACTATATTTTAAGATCATCTTAAAATGTGAAACAGATAACTCTCATTCAAAGTAAAGGCTTTCATTTTCTCCAATAACTATGATTGACTTGAGGAAGTTGGACATTAGCCAAAACTTGGTTTATAATATTAGGCCTACCATTGGTAACGATTACATTACGATTTGATTTTATAATTAACAAGGTGGTACTATAACAAAGCCGAATCTTTTCTTCAAATTGACAAAGGACTTTCTTTTTATTACCCATCATCAGTTGAAATAGCTGAGCAGGAAAATGAACAATTATGCGTTTTTAATATGTAAAACAATCTATTATGTTATTAACATGAAATTGATTATTCAGCCATTTGTCACCTTTCAGTTCTCTTAACGAAATCATAATTTGTTTAAATCAAATAAAAGCGCCCGACAAACAACGAATAATTATAGATAAATATGTATCTTTTTCAAATCATGAAGATTGTCCTCCCGATACAAAGTCTACCAGCCTGAAGTCCTTGTTCATGGGGTCTACGTATTGTCTGTCATCTATCATCCTTATCATAACAATCTATTGGATCACAACTCAGGTCCGAAAGCACCTCTCTTCAAAGAAACAAGACTCTCCCTCACAGGTAATGCCGAAATCTTACTTATGCAACATGATTCTTGAATCCAATATTTTCAAGCAATTCTTACGTGGTGTCATGGTTTTCCATACTTGCACAAGACATGAACTTGCATCAAGTTTTCTCTGATTGGTGATCATTCTACATGGACAGATTATACACTTTTAATGATATGAAAATAAAATAAAATTATTACACTTTTGTGGTAATAGGAATATTTTACGATCAAAAGAATCAAGTTCTCACTGATGGATGTTCATGCCATATGGACAAACGATATACTTTCCAGGACATGAAAGTCTCCAGAAAAAAACTAGAAATCTTCATTGCCGCGCAATGCGAATGTATCCCCCGGCACTGGCAGCGATTTTTGCGTTATGGTTTTTCTGCGAAGGAGGGACAACCCCCCCCCCCCCCCCCCCCCTTCCTCAAACAAAAGGATGACGTAGAGATCGCTACCAGTGGCCCAGACTATTGTCAACAAAAGGAGCAGCATCACCAAAACAAAACGTGTGTCGATTAGAGTACAATGCATCTCTATAGAAAATTCGAAAGAAATCTATCAAAAAGATCAGCGACCGAATTACAACAGAGAACAAACATGTTTCATCCTCAGATGTTCAAATAATCATCTTCTAAGTTTCTGAAATAACGACTAATAAAGTCAATAGAGTGTTTTACTCTATTCCTGGTAATGAAGACATATTAAACAAGATGTATAGCTTCTGAGAAGTTCTATTAACTTAAAAAGTTTTCTATCGTAAAAGTTAGTCAATAGATTACACACGTATCGAATACATTATGTACATAAAAAGATCTTACTGTCCTTGTATGAAGTATTGCGATGTAATATGCTGCACATGGGGATTTCCATAGCTCACATTTCATTTCCAAATCTCCAATAGAATTACCACACTTATTTGGATATGACGAGGTTTACCCAGGGAGGCAACGCTAATATTTCGGTAAGGTCGACAGCTCCAGCTCGAGTAATAGCTCGCACGCGAGAAGTTGCGGTTGGCCGGCTTACCATCAGAACAGATTCTGTTTTGTATGAAACCATCCCATCAGAGACATTCAGTGGACCCTCGATAACGACAGAAGTCAAGCAGGATGTAGAGGAGGATGCTTTTGGATACATCATCCACAATCCGCAATCGAACCTGAAGGCCACAAAAGATTCTGTCTTGTACAAGACCACCCCATCAGAGACATGCAGTAGGCCCTCCAGAACGACAGAAGGCAAGCAAGATGCAGAGGACGCCTTTGGATATATGATCCGCAATCCGCAATCAAACCTGAAGGCCACAGCTGAGGGCGCATGGAATCGTGGAGTAAATGTACAAGCACAGGTTCACAGACAACACGAACTGGACGAAGAGGGGTATCTTGTTCCGAACGTATTGTAAAAAAATTAAACTCTTCCCTCATGGCTATTACACGTTTCTGTAAACATGCATATTTCGATATGAAATGGTGAGGAAGAAGTTCAATAGGTCAAAGTCGTCAGCAACGACCGTCTCTCAGTTGTTCTGTGGATCCGCCATGTCACAAGATGGGTTTTTACAGGAAAACTTGATCTCTGAAATTCAGAGACTGATATGGTCAAAGAAGCAAAGGGCTCCATATAATCTAATTTTCGGCACAAAACGGATCTAAACGTCTGGAAATTGTATCATAAACGAAAAATAATTTCAAAAGAAAGTGAATTATTAATATTGCAAATACATGTACATCCAATGAATTGCGCTTTCTTTATAAAAGTAAACAATTTTGCGAATGAAGATTATTTGATATGTTGCTTCGAGAATTTGTAAAGTAAAACTCATCAGGTCTTGAATAAATCTATGTTGTCGATTTTGCCGCATGCAAAATATATTACATGTAGTCTTCTTTTCACAAAATTTTCTATGGTATAGTAAAAAAAGGCAAAAAGAATGTGTGACTATTACTGCAAGGTATGAGTTGGATTGATAGTAAGGAGTCTTTTCTGTTTACAAAATTTCACATCTGTCCTCTAAATTGCCATCCCTTTTTGATGTGTAAATCATCTATCATGTAGTAAATGGTGTAAAGGGAACAGATACTTTTAAAAAATCAGAGGTGGATCAAACAACTACATGTAGAGAGAGAATGGCCAGTTGGGAATCACAAAATGTGGGGTTGTGGGAGGAGACAGTGGACAGCTAATATTACATACATGTACATGTACATGTATGTAAGCACTTATACTCCCATGGACCTTGCAACTGTTGACCTGGTGAATATGAGGTTAAACTCTTGTGTGTTGTTTTTGTTGTTGTAGTAGTTGTTATAGAACTTGCATATCGCATTGTATATCTTAGTAAAAAAATATAAGATCCCATCCTGATCCCTGATGTAGAACAAAATCACTATATCACACAATTCAGTATAACAGGAAAGGCAGGGCCCGACACTAACAGGGAAGTCAGGACCCGACACTGACAGGAAAGGCCGGGCCCCGACACTAGCAGGCGCCTGGGGCACATGGGCACCAACATCTAGGTCCGGGTACCCTGATTTTTTTTTGGAATTTCAACACAGGGCTTAATACAAACAGTATGATGGGGAGCCCCATGTCTGCGCACCTAAGGTTTTGACCTGAAAATGAACAAGAATTTCTTCAATATTCCTCTAAAGTTTAATTTTATATTATTCCTGATATTCTAAAGAGTAAGTCTGCAAAAAATCTCATCAAAATTAGAGCAAGAACAATGCCATTTTCACAAGAAACGGTGGCTGTGTCATTTCAACATTGCAAAATCAATGGTGCCCCATGTCTGCGCACTCATTCATTTTACACGCAGTTCGGGAGTTTTGACGTGAGAGACAACATTTTGAGGCTTGTGAATAAAAGGTTTGAAATAAGACCGTTTTTTATTATTTTGACTCGTTTTTTGCATGAATAACCTATCGCGATGATAAAGATGAAAGGTTTGTGTTCGTTGCATGTTTTGTTTTATTAGAATCGCGCAGTTACGCGTGTGCGCAGACATGGGCACTGCGCAGACTTGGGCACTCTAGCCATACCCCAAAATCTAAATCTGGACCTCTAGTGACAAAAGTGTGGAGCCCTGGAAAAGAGGGGGTGTTTTATACAGTAAAGTGTTTTTAATGGGACGATAATGAGCCAAGATCTGACATTCAATCATTGGCAAGTCTAGGTGTAGGCTGATTTGTTTATTCTATGTCTAATATGCTTAGTATATAGTACATTTGATGTGAATGCAATGTAAAATATTATTATCACTATCAATTACAGCGTAGACAATAAAAAAAAAGTTATGTAAATCAACTTTGAATGTGTAACTTCACTCCTTATTTTGGCAGATCTATGCTTTAATAAATGTACGTCCATTTCCCAAGAACTGTCAATACATGAACAGTGTAGTACCATAACTGCAACAAATAAAATGAAATCTTTGTTGTCAAGTGATATTCAAGTATAACTTATCTGGAAAAAAAACACCGACTTCCTTCCCTTGATGAGTATTCATTTATTCACTAAATTATCACTATTACTATTATGATTCTTATTTTGCATTTTGACATGGATGTGTATTGATTTTCAATCCTCCTCTATTTTGTTTCCATGGAACTGAGATAAATAAATCATATCAATTAAATCATGCTTCTAAGAGAATTTTGCAATACATGCTTCTTTGTACGTACCTTCAAACATGTACATCTGAAATGTATTGAAAATGTAACTCTCCAGTGGTCAGAGGGAAAATTGTTGTATCTGAACAGCTGATCACTGGACATCCTAATAGCAGTCTAAGAGGATCTCATCCTTTACATCCGTTGCTGCTAGAATATCCATCATTAGCGAAACTGGTCCCTCATTATTTGCCTCCCTGTGCTTCAATAGATCAATGAATACCAATATTACTATTGCACCCATCTATCAATGTGTCTTCGTCTGTTCCTGTTGAAAGGGTGTCTGTTCCAGTAACAGACCTATCTTGGTTCTGGACGCTAGTAGCGGTTGTTTGGTCATTTACAGAACATTGGTCTTTGTCCTCACCAGAAGCATTGTTATCATTCCTCTCTTCTTGACAAGTTTGAGCAGAAGCCTCAACCAGTAAAGGTTCTTGGAAGAACCCTTTGATAGGGTTCTTTTTAGGAACCTTTTATAAAAAGTTCTTTAAAGAACTTATAGGGTTCCAAATACGGGACAAACCTTAAGAACCTTTAAAGGTTCTTAAAATAACCATTCTCTGAGGGTTCTTCCCAGAACCTTCATGAAAACCGTAACCGTTCTAAGAAGAACCATTCTTATAAGGTTCTTTAAAGAACCCTACATTGAAGGTTCGATATGAGAACCATTCGGGGTTTTAAATACGGGACAAGGGTTAGAACTATTAAAGGTTCCAATTCGCACCCTTTTTTCTAAGAGTGTGCATCTCTATAGAAAATTCGAAAGGAATCTGTCAAGAAATGTGACCTCAGAGCGCATACAAGATATCCAATAAAATATGACCTCTGCCCCACTGGGGGCAGCATCACCAAAAACTTTGGAGGTTTAGAGTAATCTATGATGGACCTCCATACAAAATCTGAAAGAAATCAGTCAACAAATGTGTCCTCCAGAATGCATGCAACCAAAATAGGACGTTTGACCCTATAAAAGGCGAAATACTGGGGGCAGCATCAGCAAACACTAAAGATGTGTAGATTTCACTACGACACACCTCCCTATAAAATTTGAAAGAAATCCGTCAAGAAATGCAGAAGAGTGCACGAAATGGACAAATGACCTTTGACCCTATAAAGGACGGAACAATGAGGGCAACATCACCAAAAAGTAAAGATGAGTAGATTATACCAAGTTACATCTCCATACAAAATTTGAAAGAAATTCATTGCGAAATGTGGCCTGCAGAGTGCACTCACGCCATCCTCCAAAATATGACCTTTGACCCTATAGAGGGCAGAACTATGAGGGCAGCATCACCAAAAAGTAATGTGTAGATTATACCAAGTTACATCTCATACACTCACGCCATTCTCCAAAGTATGACCTTTGACTCTATAAAAGACGGAACACTGGAGGCAGCCTCACCAAATTCTATAGGTTTCTAGATTATACCAAGATACACCTCCATCCAAAGTTTGAAAGAAATCCGTAGAGAAATGTGACCGCTAGAGCACACACTGCTGAATCCAAAGTATCCTCCGGCATTCTGCCGGGGGTAAAATAATATAAATGGTATATTGGATCCTTGTACCTGTTAATATATATTAAACATTTCTCAACGAAACATTCAACAAATATAAATATATATACATTGTAAATACAACTAAAGTATTAGACGTATACAGTTTTAAATATTCTACCACTACGTGTAACTACCTGACTTTGATTTTCACCTACAACATCAACAACTTCATCCTCTTTGGATTTATATCTAAATTGCTGCATAATAATTTTAACAAACTTAAGCTTTTTAAGCTAGCATAGCAAGCATTTCTTGTAAGAAGATTTCAGCAATTACTGCTGTATTTGGTCTATGTATATTAAAATCAGTACAGTTTCTCTCATTAATAAAAAAAATGGGCAAACAAGCAAATAGTGACATTCATCACCAATATCAAATGATGTACAGAGTGTGCATAAACTTTCATTTAACAAATTAGAGTTGAAACGACTGTTAACTGGTAATATATGTGTTCGACATCTAAACTTACATAATAGTGTGCGGGAGGGTGTGTGAATGTGAGTGTACGAGAGATATATAGAGAGATAGAGAAGATGTAAAGAGAAAGCAAGAGCAAATATTAAGATATGACTTTTTTTAATAAAATGGACAACAGTGACCAACTGAAAATTATGTTACTTGATTTCAGAATAACCTTTATACGGTGCGTCCCAGAAAAAGGATTGAACCCTAAAACAAAGCCTTCTTGTGATCAAGCTCTGTGCTTCATGACTATATTTATCTATTTTCCATGAAGTAGAATAATATGCTTTCAAATGATACGTTGAAGGCATCCCGCGGCCCATCGTTTCAAAAATGACATGTAAAAACCTAGTTTTGCTATTCTGCTATACGTAAAACCGTGAAAACGCTAAGATCACATGCAAACATCAGCTCAAAGAAACAAAAACACTGAAACCCTATAAGAATACTGGTTTCATGTGTTTCTTTTTATAGTAATGAGGGGCTAGGGCAACGCCCTAAACATGAAATGAAGGATAGTTCGAGTTATTGTCGATGATTGGGGTAGAGAAATTAGAAATTATACAGTGCGTCCCAATAAAAAGGAAACCGGAGTTGTCCGTTATTTTCCCAGTAAAATAGAACAATTCATGTCATAATATATATCATCATAAAGTTTAGCTCTTCCTCTTTCTTTTAACACCTTATGACGCTTAAAGTTTATGCATTGATGAGCAAGGAGAGTTTAAAATTTGAATGTCAAAATCAAGTTGCACAGAATAAGTGGTCAAGATTGGAAAGGATGCAGCAACGTTGGTTAACAAAGGGAGGGCTCATTAGCAATTCTTTGGTGTGTTTTTTTAATGTTTCTTTCACCAAATTTCTCAATGAGAATGAATACGGTTTTAAGCACAAGCTTTTCACTTGCTTGCCTGACCATGCAGCTAACAACACAGCAAAGAGTTTTCCTAGTAACCGAATGGAACCGCACTGGAAGCCTTCAGGAAGTTGCCCAAGCTTTCCGTCGTCGGTTTCCTGATCGGAATGTTCCGTCAAAGTCAACGATCTGGAAGAACGTTCGAAAATACCAGAATGAAGGTACAAGTTTGAACCTCAACAAAGGCCGATCTGGGAGGCCAAGGTCAGTCCGAACAGAGGACAACATTGCCGCAGTTCAGCAGGAAGTAGCTGCAAATCCCCATGTCTCGACGAGAAGAAATGGACTTGGCATGTCAAGGTCTTCCTACCACAGGATCATCCGACTGGACGTGCAATGGTATCCTTACAGGATACGTATTCGGCACCAACTACTAGAAGCAGACATGCCCAGACGACTCCGATATTCCCAGTGGTTGCTGGATCGTGGCCCAAGGTTTGTTGAAAATCTCATCATTGGAGATGAAGCGTCCTTCTTCATGAACGGCAAGGTCAATAACCACAACGTCCGGCAGTATGCTCCAATCCACAACCCACCACCGTTCCACTACGATGTCAACATCAGTCGCGAGAAGGTTTCCGTCTGGGTAGGACTCTGTGGTAATGGATCGTTGATCGGACCCTTCTTCTTCAACGGAAATCTCGATGGAGAACGCTACCTACATCTTATCAACGAAGACATCGTTCCAGAACTTGATCAACACTTCGTTCGCCAGCCTGATGGGAGCTTCGAAAGAGTCTGGTGGGTACAAGATGGAGCACCGCCTCATCGAAGATTAGTCGTCAGGGAGAGACTGCAGGAACTCTTCAACAACAGAGTCATTCCGTTGAATCATGTCGAAAGGCCTCCCAGGTCACCAGATCTCACCCGTGTGACTTCTTTCTTTGGGGCTTTCTGAAGAGTAGGGTCTACACGGGACCAGTGCCGTCATCAGTTTTTTCATTGGGGTGCCTTTTGGGAAAAAAAAAAAAGTGGGGGGGGGGGGTATGGGGACCCACTTTCCCTCCATAATTCCCTGACAAGCAAAATATATATATACTAGCAGAAGCAGCCCGTGGACATCCACGGGCGCTAGCTGCATGTGTTTATGATTAATCACCGTACCGTATATTTGTTACAATAATCAAGGGAATAAATAAAAAAGTCGGGTAAAGTTATTTTTACTAAGAAGTATTTACAACATCCGGGGGGGGGGGGAGGGGTACTTCAGGCACGTGCCCTCCCCACCCCCCCCCCCCCCCCTTTTGGAAGGAAAGTATGCATTTTGACCATAGACGATCCGCCCTTTTGTCGATTGTGCCCCCGCCCCCTTTTAGAATGAAACCCTTTTTTTTTTGCTTGTCAGAGAATTATGGAGGGACCCCCATAACCACCCCTCCTGAGCAAATTGTGTAGGTCTGACGAAAAAAAAATTCTCACCACCCCCCCCCCCCCCCCCCCGGTCTGCCTTTTCCAAAAGTTGACAAACCTGCACTTGTGTTCCCCGCCTTATACTAAATTCTGGATCCGCCCCTGATCATGTGAGTATGTCTTATTTATCCAAAGCTTGCATGAGTTCTGAAGAAAATGCATTTTCATCTTGATGAAAATTGATGATATGGATAGGCCTATAATAATGTTCGAGTAGAATATCCATGCATAGACCTAGAGGGAGCGATTTGATCTTGTTTCTGTGGTTTATTAATACTCAGAGTAACATCCATAATTAGCGGTACGTCACCTGTAAAGGATGCAAACATGAGACAAAAATGAATTTGTCATTATTTTTATTTTCAGGGGATTATGATGGGTCTTGGGAAGACCGACGGATTGACTTCCCCCTACTACCCCCCTCCCGCTTCACCCCCCCCCCCCCATTCCATTGTCATCCCATCACCCCCAGCGCGAGGGGAGAAGGGATTAATATCATTATACGTATTCATATCATAGTGGAAATATTTTCGAAGGAATTTTCTTCCTGTCAAATTAGGGTCTGTGCTTGCAGACTATACCGTACCGGTAGCGAAAGTCGTGAAACATACACACTAAACTGTGTGTGTGTGACCATGAAGCTTCAAATGATGTAACTCCATGCGTAATATACCTGTACGTGCGAACGATCTAACACGTGTGTATAATACTGTACTATACATTGAAGCCATCCATGCACGCGTGATATATGGCCACGCTGTTCTTTGGCATACCTCCCCTTCACAGGGAAAGGGTATGGGTTGGCTGGGCATGAAGCTACAAACCCGCTTTATGGGTTGGCAGAATGATTAGGCCTACTCCCTGCGGAAATTCAATGTTTAAAAATGAATTTATGAAATATGGACGGGACGTCAGCCCGTAAGAAGTGCCTCCCACCACTCTAAGAACCATTCCCCACCCGTGGGTACCAAAAGGCGGGGACCGAAAGGGCCAGGGGAGGAGCCTATTTGAACCAAAAAAGGAGCCCCAAATCCTTAATGTATTATATTAATAGAGATATATATATATATATATATATATTCATTATGGGCAGATTCTGGAGGGGGTGCACCCTCCGCACCCCCCCCCCCCTCCCCTCCCCCCTCCCCCCCCCCCCCCTCCCCTCCCCCCTCCCCTCCCCCCCCCCCCTCCCCCCGATGCATGGAGACTGTGAAAATGTAAAAAGCGAAAAGATGCAAATAGCCAGAAATGATTCATGAAGTGAAACAAAATGTATCACATTAAAAGCAAGGAGTGAGCGAAAAGGGGAAATGAAAAGAAAAACCTGAATTAACAGAAACATGAAAACTGTAACAGAAACAGAAAACCAAACACAAGAAAGAAGATACTGAAGATAGAACAGAAAACGTGATAACAACATGAGGGAATTGAAAACAAACTCGAATAATCTGCATTAAAACGTTCGCACCAATATTCTGTGCAAATCGATTCTTACATTAAGCTGGTAAAAAAGTTCTAAGTCGGTCAAGCATAAACAAATCTTCGTGTATTTGGTATCACATAAAAAAGAGACTTTATTCTTACTAAAAATGTCCATGTTTTATTCCAATCCTATTTCATTATCAAGATATCTATCTCCAAAAACGGGTTTCCTTTTTTCTGGGACGCACTGTATACTTAAACGGTAACGTCGTAATAACCAGCGATTTTTGCATTTTTAGGAAGATGATCATTCCATTCCATAAAATTAAAACAAATTAAACCGTTTTTAATGAAATGGAGAATTGTGGTATAAGGGGCACATAAGGCTAAAAAATATCCCAATATGGTAATTTTGCACCCCCGAATGTGCAGATTTTTCGTCATAACAGGGGAACATTTTCATCGCTTGGTGGACATTTATTGATTTACGAAAATTGGGGGGATGTACGCCCTGCCCTCCCCGGCAATAGGTATTGGCCCATATTTATTTATGTAATTCTTGCTCGGAGACATATCATCATACAAGGGAATTCTTGTGTTTCCTCTGTTAACGTTTACTCATGCATGTTCGCATGTGATTCTAACGTTTTCACGGTTTTTACCCAAATCTGGCAGGAATGGATTTTTACATACCACTTTCAAGACAACTTTGATCTGTAAAACAATGTATGGACTAATACCATTAAGGTATGAAAGCAAATGGTTATATTCAGGTAGTTCATAGTTTGTTCACAATAACCCTTTATTTTGGGGGCGGTTGTGGGATGAACTGTAGATATCAAATTAGCATTTCGGCTAAGAATTTTCTCTTGCCCAAAATATATGAAAAACTTCCTAAATATCATGCTTACGTACTTTATTGGATACGGGCCCAGAATGTCAGTGCGTACATGGGGTGCGCGGTCTAGGGTTTGGGTGTAAGGGCTTGGTGAGGTGCTGCTGGGGTATTTGAGGGTGTGTATGAGCGCGCGTGTGGGTGTCCGTGTTTTGTGTGGGAGAGAGAGACTGAGAGTGAGAGAGAGAGCGAGAAATAAAGTAGGAGAAATTGAGAAGATATATAATATAATTTTCAAAAGAGACAATACAATGACTATGGCCGCCGGTATGTACGCGATACTACGTCGTTAATGGATCTTGGGATTCTAACATCACATGGTTTGGTTCCATTATTCACCTCACGTGTGATGATGGATATCGTCTGAATGGCAGTGAAACCATGCAGTGTGGGGTACCAGGATTATCGCCCAATTGCCCAATATGGAACGCATCAACTCCAACTTGTCATGAAGAGATAGGTAAAACACATATATGTTGTATGTATTTTATATATTTTTCTTCAAAAACTACCTTGTATGCCTTGTTGATATTTTTTGGCATTTCAAGACGGAATCTCTTATTGTTCTTGAGCTTTCGCTCTTGGCCGCTTTTCATCTTCCAGATGGTTCCCAACAGGTCTGTAGAATAAAAAATAATTAAAAAAAAATAAAAAAATGTTCCATTTATGCGTTTGAGTCTTAGGTCTCACTGTATGAGCTGGTAAAATAGATATGAAATGCAAATTCAAAAGGAGCAGTTTCACTAACGCTGCACGTGGTAATGGTGGGTGGGAGGGAGTGTGTTGAACCAACCTGCGGACCTCTGCAAAATTCTGGAATCTAACTTGTACATTCTTACAACATCGGGCATATACCGACATACATGTACATTTAAAATAAGGAAAGCGGTCTTAGCACTAATAATCTATAGAGATACATAAAAATATAAATATTTAATTACTATTCGGTAAATATTGAGTCCTTAATTAAAAAGTTTCACTTAATATTTTGGCGTGTAGCTCTAATACTTAATCCCAATGAATTTTTTTTAAAGAAAATTTCTTTTTTCTTCTTTCATTTTCCTTTCTACTTCCTTTCTTTTTTTTTCTTCGTTGATCAATTCATCACATTTCAAACAGTGACAACACAAATCCTGTATACAAAGGTACAATCAGGTAATATCTATTTTATATTACTTATCATCTTTACATTTTGGTGTCATGAACACCCTTTTGGATGGTATAAACATTCAACTAATATGAAAAAGAATTTTGACGATGATTAGGTGATATTCATTTCATATTTCGCGAAAGGGTGCTTTTCGGTTTTAATACATGTACTTTCAATCTAAAGGTTGCCATATATATAATATGTATAATGGACTCACAATACATGTCATATTATGTCAGCATTGTGAGGAAAACATGTATAGTCAGTGCTTGTGAGCCTATAAAGCTCCCGCTAATACAAAGAAAAAATACGCATCAAATTCTTGTTGCATATTATTCCAAAATATGCTGAAGAGACAGAAAAGTGTAAAGGTTAATAAGACACTTTAGAAAGCTTATAATATATCGAAACGCTTGGCAATTTACTTTTGAAAGCTCATTTATCACAGCGCTTGCTGTTTGTGAGGAAAACGTTCATTCATTATATTATAATTATATTAGCCTGTATAAGACCCGCCAAAAAGAAAAAGAAAAAAAAGAAACTGCACCGAATAGAAGAATGTATTTTTCTAGTATGTATTTATCATCATCACCAACACTCGATTGTGAAACTTCAAAATGAGATGTAATTCCCAGTTTAAATCTATACCTTATTAATCATATTTCAAAAGTGATACACTGAATCATCAAGGGTCAATATAAATTTCATATTTGGCTATATGATCTATATTTTCCCCAAGTTGTTACTATCAAGACTATGTCACCGATTTGATAAATGCAATTCAACGTTTTCGAAACGTATACAGTATATACGATGGCATATGGATAACATAATCCTTGATGATACTCGCGTGCATACCATCTTCACAACTCTTCATATTACTGACTCAGTGTTTTAAACTCTGTATTCGTCGCATATAAATGTGAATCTAAAAATTTTGGTACAAAATGTATAAATCAAAGGAGTCTTTTCATTTATATAACACCATTGATCGATCTCATGTTCTGAATAAGTATCATATCATATGACTGCCGCTTGACAATTTTTTTTAAAGCTAGAAATAAGAAAGAGTCTAAATTAAAACTTCTATGACTTCATACATTGATTTATAGACATTACGTCCGCTTTTGATGAAGACTATACATCGACACATGAAGGTTAGTGCGAAGTATCGCTTCATTCACTTACTATATTTTAAGATCATCTTAAACTGTGAAACAGTAAAGGCTTTCATTTTCTCTAATAACTATGATTGACTTGAGGAAGTTGGATATTAGCCAAAAATTCGTTTATAGGCCTACCATTGGTAACGATTACATTACAATTTGATTTTATAATAACAAGGTGCAACAAAGCCTAATTCTTTTCTTAAAATTGACAAAGGACTTTCTTTTTATTACCCATCATCAGTTGAAATGGCTGGGCAGGAAAATAAACAATTTATTATGCGTCTTTTTAATATGTAAAACACTCTGTGTTTTTAATATTAACATAAAATTGATCATTCAGCCATGTGTCACCTTTCAGTTCTCTTAAAGAAATCATAATTTGTTTAAATCAAATAAAAGTGCCCGACGAAAAGAGAATAATTATAGATAAAAATTTATCTTTTTAAAATCATGAAGATTGTCCTCCCGATACAAAATCTACCAGTCTGAAGCCCTTGTTCATGGGGTCTACGTATTGCCTGTCATCTATCATCCTTATCATAACAATCTACTGGATCACAACTCGGGTCCGAAAGCACCTCTCTTCAAAGGAACACGAGTCTCCCTTACAGGTACTAATGCCGAAATCTTACTGATTCAAAGTGATTCCGGAATCCAATATTTTCAAGCAATTCTCAGGATGTGTCAAGGTTTTCTATACTTGCACAAGACATGAACATGCATCAAGTTTTCTCTGATTGGTGATCATTCTATATGGACAGATTATACTTTTAATGATGTGAAAATCTCATATAAAATTATTACATTTTTGTTGCAATATGAATATTTTACAACCAAAAGAATCAAGTACTCACTGATGGATGTTCATGCCATATGGACAGACTATATACTTTCCAGGATATGAAAGAAAGTCTCCAGCAAAATAATTACAGTTTAGTGGCATGAGGGTTATTTAAGTTGAAAAGAAGATCAGCGACCGAATTACATCAGAGAACAAGCATGTTTCATCCTCAGATGTTCAAATAATCATCTTCTAAGTTTCTGAAATAACGACTAATAAAGTCAATAGAGAGTTTTTAATCTATTCCTGGTAATCAAGACATATTAAACAAGATGTATAACTTCTGAGAAGTTCTATTAACTTAAAAAGTTTTCTATCGTAAACGTTAGTCAATAGATTACACACGTACCGAATATATTATGTACATAAAAAGATCTTACTGTCCTTGTATGAAGTATTGCGATGTAATATGCTGCACATGGGGATTTCCATAGCTCACATTTCATTTCCAAATCTCCAATAGAATTACCACACTTATTTGGATATGACGAGGTTTACCCAGGGAGGCAACGCTAATATTTCGGTAAGGTCGACAGCTCCAGCTCGAGTATTAGCTCGCACGCGAGAAGTTGCGGTTGGCCGGCTTACAATCAGAACAGATTCTGTTTTGTATGAAACCATCCCATCAGAGACATTCAGTGGACCCTCGATAACGACAGAAGTCAAGCAGGATGTAGAGGAGGATGCTTTTGGATCCATCATCCACAATCCGCAATCGAACCTGAAGGCCACAAAAGATTCTGTCTTGTACAAGACCACCCCATCAGAGACATGCAGTAGGCCCTCCAGAACGAGAGAAGGCAAGCAAGATGCAGAGGACGCCTTTGGATATATGATCCGCAATCCGCAATCAAACCTGAAGGCCACAGCTGAGGGCGCATGGAATCGTGGAGTAAATGTACAAGCACAGGTTCACAGACAACACGAACTGGACAAAGAGGGGTATCTTGTTCCGAACGTATTGTAACAAAATAAACTCTTCCCTCATGTAATACGCATTTCTGTAAACATGCATATTTCGATATGAAATGTCGAGGAAGAAGTTGAATAAGTCAAAGTCGTCAGCAACGACCGTCTCTCAGTTGTTCTGTGGATCCGCCATGTCACAAGATGAGTTTTTACGGGGAAAAATTCAGGGACTGATATGGTCAAAGAAGCAAGGGGCTCCAATCTAATTTTCTGCACAAAACGGATCTAAACGTCTGCAAATTGTATCATAAACGAAAAATAATTTCAAAAGAAAGTGAATTATTAATATTGCAAATACATGTAAATCCAATGAATTGTGCTTTCTTTATAAAAGTAAACAATTTTGCGAATGAAGATTATTTTATATGTTGGTTCGAGAATTTGTAAAGTAAAAACTCACCAGGTCTTGAATAAAGCTATGTTGTCGATTTTGTCGCATGTAAAATATATTAGTTAAATGTCTTAACATTTTCACAAAATTTACTATAGTATTGTAAAAAAAGGAACAAAAGAATGTGCGACTATTACTGCAAAGGATAAGTTGGATTGATAGTAAGGAGTGTTTTCTTTTTACACAATTTCACATCTGTCCTCTAAATTGCCATCCCTTTTTTATGTGTAAATCATCTATCATGTAGTAAACAATTAAAGGGTAAATGGAACAGATGCTAGAGAAATCAGAGGTCGATCAAACAACTACATGTAGAGAGAGAATGGCCAGTTGGGAATCACAAAATGAGGGGGTTGTGGGAGGAGACAGTGGGCAGCTAATATCCAGAAAACAAGGGCGAATTATCCACATGTGAAATAATGGAAGTAAGTTCACTTATGAATACAGAAAACATAAGAAACACAAAAAACTAAGGTAAAAGATTTGTGATATTTCTGTATAGAATTTAATGTGTACAATGTACAGTGTGAAATAAGACTTTGCCTATTCTTTTTCAAAGTACTTGTGCATTCTTTTGAGAGTCACACAAGATTCCATGATATGACTGGATGACTGATCAGTTGCCATGATGTTTTGGAGTTTATCTAAGACAACTTTCAATACAAGAAATAAAGAGTTCTAAAACATATTTCAGTAAGTGGTTCAGACACTTTTGACTGTCAGTACATTTCACAGTACTCCATTGAATGGTTGAAGAGAAACTGGACTATTTTTGTGTGCAAAAGACATAACACTAAGTGGACAATGCTGTTTTACTCATTGTGAATAGTTTTAAATGTCTAAGTTTTAGAGTAAGATGATTCTACTTTGCAATACAACAGGAGTTTATAATCATTCTGTACACATACATATAAATTCATGCTGTAAAATAATTAGATTACAAATTTCCTTTTCATAGTTAGAAAATGTAGTGTAACAGACATGACAGATGGTTTATAATGACACGCTTGTCCAATGTTCAAAATCAGTATAGCATTGCTACATTAAACATGGCCAATAGGTCATGCAAAGAGCTCTTTGTTCCATTCATCATAATTTACTACATAAAAATCAAATCTGAAGGGCTTGGTGCATGAAAAGACCCACATGATCTGACCAAAAGATATAGCCACATTTTGCCCTCAAAGTGAATATTTGAAGAAAATCATGCTAAATGTACTTCATTCCTATTGGTAAGAGACTCAAAGCTTATAGCACATACTATATTTTTGACTAGTGATCATTTTCAATGGAATTGAACACATTTGAATGGAATTTCTTTGACAACTACTCTGTTTAGAATTACAAATGTATATAATCATTGATTTGACACCAAAACTGAAGGAAATGCCCCTCAATGGTATGTAAATAATACTTTATAACAAACTGCATTTTAACCACAGTCTGTTTCCATATAATCATGAATAATTATTACTATGAATGATTTAAACTGATGCTCTTCATTCTATATTTCAATGTCTGACCACACCATTTCTCTCCACATTTTTACTAGAAAAGATTAGCGTAAACATCAAGCACATTGTTTATTTAAGTAGCCCTCATTTCAATACATACAGCGCTACTTACACTCTCATGGACCTTGCAACTGTTGACATAGTGAATATGACGTTAAACTCTGGTGTGTTATTTTTGTTGTTGTAGTAGTTGTTATAGAACTTGCATATTGCATTGTATATCTTAGTAAAAAAAAATAAGATTCTATCCCTGTTCTAGAACAAAGTCAATATATCACACAATTCTGTATAACAGGAAAGGCAGGGCCCCAACACTAACAGGCGCCTGGGGCACATGGGCACCAAAATCTAGGTCTGGGCCCCCTGATTTTTTAAATTTCAACACAGAGCTTAATACAAACAGTACCCAAAAATCTAAATCTGGACCCCTACTGACAAAAGTTAGTGTGAAGCTCTGGGACAGGGAGTGTGTTTTATTTTTGGTAAGTGTAAGTATAAATGTCTTTAATCGGATGAATTTGAGCCAAGATCTGACATTCAATCATGGGCAAGTCTAGGGGTAGGCTGATTTGTTTTGTCTGTGTCTAATATGCTTAGGAGTACATTTGATGTGAATGCAATGTAAAATATCATTATCATTATCAATTAGAGTGTAGATTAATAAACAAAAGTTATGTAAATCAACTCTGAATGTATAACTTCACTCCTTATAATTTGGGCAGATCTATGCATGTAGGTATTTTTACCAAGAATAGAACTGTCAATAAATTACCATCACTGCAACAAATAAAATAAAATCTTTGTTGTCAAATTAATTATATTCAAGTAACATATTTCACAAAAAAACTGTGGACTTCCTTCCCTTGATGCATATATAATTGTATGTTCACTATTATCACTATTATCATCATTATTATTATTACATGGATGTGTATTGATTTTCAATACTCCTCTCTTTTTTCCACGCTTCTGAGAGGATTTTCCAAAGCTATATGCTCCTTCATATGTACATGTACCTTCAAACATGTACAGCATAGCCATACCTCTACCATGAAATACATTGTATGTGTACCTGTTAAGGGCTCTGAGAGAAAAATACTGTATGTGAAAAGCCATTACTGGGCCATTCCTAATAACAGTCTAAAAGGTTCTCATCTTTTTCATCAGCTGCAGCAAGAATATCCATCATTAGCGACACTGGTCCCTCCACGTTATCTGCTTCCCTGTGCTTTAATAAATCAATCCAATCACTCTCAAACAACTGTCCAATCATATCACACACAGAGTGAATACCAATATCACTATTGCACCCATCTATCAATGTGTCTTTATCTGCTCCTGTTGAAAGGGTGTCTGTTCCAGTAACAGACCTATCTTGGTTCTGGACGCTAGTAGCGGTTGTTTGGTCATTTACAGAGCATTGGTCTTTGTCCTCACCAGAAGCATTGTTATCATTCCTCTCTTCTTGACAAGTTTGAGCAGAAGACTCAATGCTCTCGAAAAAATCACCAAGTGCCACTTTCAAGCTCTGCAGCATCTTGCAAGCTTTGCGAGCAACACTCACATCCTCATCATGACTCCCTTGCACAAGTTTAGCCAAGCATCCAGTCCTAGAGAAAAAACTCACAACTTTTTTCATTTCCTTCTCCTCACAAAGTTCTTCCATTTGTCTCCTTTGCATAGAACAATTTGATTTGACTGAGGATGAGGCACTTGCACTCTCATATCCTGAAACATACCGATTCAACAGAAGGTGAAAGAATTCAAGTGCACACAGTTTCATCTCCCAGTCAAAGTCACATGTCGCCATAGAAACCGCATCCAGGACCATCTCACCTAATGTCGCACACTCACCTCTCACCTTGATCTCCGAGTTCATGTGCTTCGGCTCCTGAGGTACAAAATCTTTGTGCTTGACAGAGGATGGAGTTTCACAGCTACCATCGTTTGCCGCAGAAACCGCATCAATTATCATCTCACCTATTGTCACGCACCTCCCATCTTTCGCCTTGTTCTCTAGGTTCTTTTGCTCTTGAGATGCAGAATCTTTCTCACCATCTGTTGCTCCTACGTCTTGAGTACTCGCCACAAGACTATCCTGAACCTTACTCACTGCGGTGGCCTTGTGTGATGGGGATTTATTGTTGTTGCTCTTGGAGATGATGCCGTGGACGCTGTCCTTCATCCATGGTTCATGCTGGAGCCATGTAAGGAGGCAGCCAATTGCAGCTCTCCTTGGGAAGGCTTCGCTGTCGGATTTGATGACCTCCGTTACTTTGGCAACAATCTCCAACTGTGATAATATTCAAATGAATGTTTGTGCAAGTTTGAATGTCTAACGTTAATGAGGAAAGCCCTCCCATGTCCTTTAGCAAACTAGGAAGCTCTCTAGTGAAGGAAAACTTTTAACCATATAGCCCTTCTTACATGTTTGTCTACATGTTTGTTTACATGTACTTTTGCTTTCATATTCAAAGGTACCTTGCATGTACTATAGATACATTATGTACATGAATGCTACAAGTAACATTGTTTGTTATGCAGTGTAACATGAGAATGTACACGTAAGGCATGGCATAAATGAACATTACACCTTATTTACCTAGCTACATACATGTAATTTCATTCACATACAACTGTTTACAAGTATACATGTACATGTAGATCCCGCTGCAATGAAAAAAAAGACTATTCAAATTAGAATATATATACATGTATGTAAGTAGAGATAAATGACCAACATTACATGGTAATTAAACTTAGCCTAATGCATTCAACTTTTTATTCAGTTTACCAACAATGCTATACATGTAACAGTTATTACATAATACATGCACCAGTCCTAACGATGGCAAGTAAAAAAAAAAACTTAATACTACAATCAGGAAAATGCCTTGTTGTGGGACATTACTCAATGAAACACCTACCTGTGTAATACGACTGCTGGACAGTACATCATCCCATAATCCTTTGCAGCTCATAAGGACAGGAAGTGCTTGGAGGGTGCTTGACCTGACATAGCTTTCACTGTCAGCTAGACTCTCCCAAAGTCTCTTATGCAAATTGTTTCGCTTCAGCCATTCCTTTACCGTATCTAGATCAACGAATGTAAATGTATATGGAATAAAAAGGGATAGGCTGACCAACTTAAAGAAACAGCACTCATCACTGATGTTCTCTGTAGCTTTCCATGGTGAGCACATATTCACAAATCATTCACAATTCACAAATGAGCAATACATGTGTTCTTTCGTTAAAAGAAGCCACTTATGGAATATTTCGAGGAATGAATGAAAAGAAATAGAAAAGGTAAGAAAACGACAGACTTCATGATAAAATTAAATTACATTAACCAATGGCACTAAGACTGTCAAATGGGGGGAATAGGAACACAAGGGTAAACAGGAACAGAATGTTGAAATGTTTTTAATTCTCTGTTCCGTAATATGGCACACCATTTTTTTGATCTGTTAGTTGCACATGACAGGCCTCCAGCTGCCCAACCATTAAAGATTCAAGATTCGAGATTCAAGGTTTATTGTCCATGTACATGTACAATAGAGAAATTTGCTTTCCATGGTGTTACATGCAATATGTCAAACATAGACAAAACATGGTAGGTCTATCGTGTGCTGAGAGCCATAAGGGCGATAACACAGTAAGTAAAAACAGTATCAGGTTCTCAGCACACAACATAACAAGACAGTATAGCATATGAATAGCAAGACAATGTAAAGATAATTCTGAGTCACATCATGAATGCATCCAGGTATGGATATGAATATGAAACTGGAACAGATAGCAACATCACAATCAAAATACGAGCTGAAAGAGAGTGAAAGCTCGAGCTCGAGCTCGAAGACTGATGAGAGAGAAAGAGAGAGAAAGAGATCTAGGGAGCAAGGCATACCTGCCAACCTTGAAGGACCAAAAAGAGTAATCCATTTATTAGTAACAGTGTGATGGAGCACGGAGATGGGGGAAGGGGGGGGGGGGAGGGGGCAATCCCATTATCATGATAAAATTTTTGTAATTATCCATGAAGGCCCTTTATTTCTCCTTTAAACCATTTTCCCCAGACTTTCTTGAAGTCCTAATACAGCATGCGATATTTTTAGCCCAGATTTTAAAATACATTTTAGCTAATTCTTCAGAAAAAGTAACACATTTTTGTAATTAAGTATGATTACTAAATAACATGTGCTGGAGGATTTATGTAAAAAAAGAGTAATACTTTAGGAGGAAGGAGTAAGGAGTAATTTAGGAGAGAAAAGAGTAATAATTACTCCTAAAGAGTAATAGTTGACAGGTATGGCAAGGACAAAAAAACAGCATGGCTGACAATATGTAAAATAGCCACTCTCTACTCCTCCATGGAAGAAAATTCTGAGGTCTTGGAATGCCTTACAAATCTCCAAATAAACAAATATATTTTGGGATCCAATAAAACCAACTACCACATTTTTTAATCAAGACCTCACATATATGGTGTTGTACGTAACATCCCAAAAAATAAAATTCATTTGGATTTTTGTTTCCCTTATTTTTGAAATCTTTAGATTTTAAGCTAAACAACAGGGTGAATAGAAACTAGATGCCACGCACCTTCAAACCAAAGGGCTTGAAAACACAAGCATAGTAAACACAGTCTAACAAAATAAGCCATTATAGCTGTGAAACATATTACATGTATGACCTAAAGAGAAACATGAAAAATATATTGCAGTCTAACAATAGTCTCTTTTAAGTCACTTTAAGAACCCAGGCATCCTTCCTGGTTTTCCTAAACAACCAATATATTTGATGGAACACTGGGATCATCTCAACAGGAGAATTCAGAGCCTAAATAGTGTATAACACTATTAAAATGTAGGACATCTGGATCAAAGAAGGTCGTGATCACGGTGAAGAGAGGGAACAAATACCCAGCGCAAATGATAAACTATTCAAAATCTGAAAAAGTGCTGATGTTCTCTGGAGCTACAGATAGAATATAACTACCACCCTAAATAGTGTATAAAGCTACTAACGTGTATGACACGTGGACCACTGGAGGACCATCGAAAGGTCATTACAACTGCAGAAAATCATGTAGATTTGACACCAGTTTTTTCTCTGATTGTTCATCACAGTTGCATTGCCTACCTGTTGAAGTTGCCTGGAAGATAGGTCTGACTGGGTATCCTGATTCATCAATTGTTTTCCAATGCATAGCATATCTAAGAAGTACGACTAGAATGTACCTTGTAAACAACTGCACCAGTGTAAAAAGTGAGATTTCCTTGCAGCATCTTCATACATTTTACTGCGTTTTTAGAAGAGATCTTTAGAAGATTTCAAGAGCTAATTCGCTGTAAACCACTCCTGAGCTGCAGAACTTTAAGTCAATACTAAATGCTTCATCTGCTACAGATTGAAATCATGGACTGCCATATTGTGTTTGGAGTATATTTTACACATACATGGTACATGTGACAAAGGTCAACTGTGACAGTCCACTGTGTGTTCCATTAGTCGACCAAAGCAGATAAAGAGTTAACATTAATTTATGCAATATGACTGATTTGAAACACAGTTATGGGTACCTACCAGACGTTTTCTGGAGTAACTTCCCAACACAAGCTATGGTAGAGTCTCTGACCTCCCACTCAATGTTACACATGCGCTTCTGAAGGGCACAGCCGACCTCCATCATGAGAGCATCTCGTTTGGTGTTCTCAATAGCGACAGGGTGTTTTTCAGTTTCCATGGCGACTGCTACGAGATCAGGGACGAGGGTCAGGATTTTCAAGATGACCTAAACAAAAAACAAAAAATTGGAAAGTAAATAGTAAATATGAGCAGGGAAAATTCTTTAAACAGCCTTTCACTACCACATTTCTATTTGGTTTAGAAGTGCATTAGAAATCAGAAGAGTGTGGAGTCAGGCAGCAACAATTTCCAGTTGATTGCATGCCTTATCAGCTCATACAAAGAGCTACCCAATATTAATATATATATATTTTTCTGGCCCAGCATGAATTGAGCATAAAATGCTGGACTTACAACTCTTAGATATATTTTCTCCATTCATTTTGTACAAAGAAAAATTCTGAATAAAGTACATGTAGCCATAATGGATGTCAAGAACTGACAAGCGTACCTGGTATTCTGCATCAGGGTTTTTGAGGGTAGTGTTGATGATATCAACAAGCAGCCATGTATCAGCACTGAGACAAGCTCCTGAAAAAGACAAAAGAATACAAATGTATTAACCGTACTGTAAACCATGTTGGCACTTTTGCATTTCAAGGTTATCTCCTTCTCTCTTGTAGATAAATGTTCTGGAGGATTGTTTTATATCTTTTATATGGTTCAACCAGGTCAATATAATTCATTAAAAAAATAATTATGCAAATAAAAGACAAGGTATTTTGTCATGGTATTTAAGTAAAAGACATGGCTGTGAAAATTCCCAAATATTCACATGTAAATTTATCCTACATCAAGTCACATTCTCATTCTTTTGGCCTTGTAAACATGTACACAGTAAAAATAAAACACATTTTCCAAGTCAATTGGACTGTGAAATACATGTATGGTCCTTCACCTAAACTCAATTTGGTTGGTCATTAAAAGTCAAATAAACAGAGTGTTGAATGAATTTGATAGACAACATAATGTTTAACTAGATGAATATTCGACCGCGCGCGGTCGGAATTTATGCCTCCGCCATCACCAGATTGGAAATGTATGGCATACACGTACACTCTAAAAAGGATTGGTCCAACAAAATGACAAATATTTTCACTTAAAATGCACAGGAGACAGAAAAATTTATTTCATTTCATTTTCATATAAAACTAGAAATATTTGATAACAAGGCTAAAAACCAGTAATTTCATGTAATTTTATGTAAATTGACCTCTGTGACCTCTGACCTTTGACCTACTTACCCCAAAATCTAATCAGTTCATCTTTCTATGGGTATGCATACTGGTACCAAGTTTGAAGTTCTTACCTCAAACAGTTCTTGAGATATCGTGGTAACGGTGCTAAAAACCAAATAATGTTTATGTAATTTCATGTAAATTGACCTCTGTGACCTCTGACCTTTGATCTCCTTACCCCAAAATCTAATCAGTTCATCTTTCTATGGGTATGCATACTGGTACCAAGTTTGAAGTTCTCACCTCAGATAGTTCTTGAGATATCGCGGTAACGGTGGTAAAAACCACTAATTCCATGTAATTTCATGTAAATTGACCTCTGTGACCTTTGAACTTTGACCTACCTACCCCAAAATCTAATCACTTCCTCTTTCTATGGGGATACATACTAGTACCAAGTTTGAAGTTCTCACCTCAGATAGTTCTTGAGATATCGTGGTAACGGTGCTAAAAACCAAGAATTCTTATGTAATTTCATGTAAATTGACCTCTGTGACCTCTGACCTTTGACCTACTTACCCCAAAATCTAATCAGTTCATCTTTCTATGGGGATACATACTGGTACCAAGTTTGAAGTTCTCACCTCAGATAGTTCTTGAGATATCGTGGTAACGGTGCTAAAAACCAAGAATTCTTATGTAATTTCATGTAAATTGACCTCTGTGACCTCTGACCTTTGACCTACTTACCCCAAAATCTAATCAGTTCATCTTCGTATGGGGATACATACTAGTACCAAGTTTGAGGTTCCTACCTCAAATGATTCTTCAGATATCGCGGTAACGAGAAGTGGGACGGACGGACGCACGGACGGACGGACGCACGCACGGACGCACGGACGGACGCACGGACGGACGGACGGACAACCCGAAAACATAATGCCTCCGGCACCCACCTTCGGTGGGCGGAGGCATAACAAGTGCATCAAATTTGAAATGTATGTTTTGACAAGACATCACTGTTTGAGTGATAAAAGGCAGTTGGGGAATTGTTACTGAATCATAAGAAGACCAATCTCATATACCTTACACAGTTTTATTGTTTGGCTAAATTAGAAATGGTGTATACTAATTATACCTGTAAGACTGACTTGCACCAGATCTAACAATGATGTCACAATCTTCCTGGAGCCAATCAGAGACTTGTAGTCAGCTCTCAAGCCTTTTGATTGGATGGTTTTCTTTACATTAGGAGTAAATGCATGAAGCAGTAACACTGCAAGATGAAATACATTGCAGGCAGGTAGACATGGCAAGCAGCAATCCTGTAAAAGGTAAAACAAACAACATCGAGTATGAACATAGTTTTGCAAAATGCAATGGCCCACACTCTGTGCATTTGTTGTGTTAGCATACCAGTGTTTATGATGCCAGAAATTTAAAACTCTTTTCAGATAAGTGACTTTCTACAGTTAACTTTGCATAAGACAAATCTATTGGACAGCAAAAAATGGTTGACTTGTGCAAAATTTGACTTAGGAATGTAATTAACACGTTTTGCATAGTTTGGTCAAAAAAATGATTCGACATCATGCAAGAAATGTCCCCTGAAAAGGATTCCTCTCAAATGTCCTTATATTCCAAATATGACGAAAAATAGCTCAAGCGTTCAGGCAGAACATTCATGCCACATCAGTGTGCAGACCCATATACTCGTTTCTGTGTACGGTGTGATATTGTGTGAGTTTTGATTAATTTCTTGCTTTATGATTCCAAAACCTCACAGTATACTCTTATGTAGACACAATCAACCTTTCCACCCAATTGCTTCCAAACAGTTTCTCTCATAATATAATCGCATGACCAGAACTCAAATTTATCTTTAAAAAGTGTAGGATTAGAAGTAAGATATCGCCAATTTCAACAACTACAGGTACATATACTGAAGTAATAGCCCTTTATAATTTCTTGCCCTAAATCAGAGCTGCCAACCTCTGGCCAAGCTTTTCCGTACACGCCAAGCTGAAAAATCGTATTTTGGCGATGAAATCCGTAATTTTTTGCAAGTTACCAAATACCAACTGCCACCAAAATTGTAAAAGTTAGATCTAAAAATGTCCTAAACTTACTCTTTTTGACACAACAATTATTATTATTGGGAATAGGATAATTATCTAGAAATTATTTAATTTCTAGATAATTATCTAGAAACATAAAAAAAACAACTAAAAACTCACAAACCCTATTCATCCTTTCGATTACACCGAGGGCTAGACTGGCCGGCTTCGCCTAACGCCTCGGTGTATAAGAGCAGCCGCACCGCTAGCCCTTGAGCTCATAGCTTGAGCTAGAAGTTTGCGTGTGCGGTGAAAGTATGTCTCCTTTCTCCTTTCTTTTCGCACTTTAGGTACATAGACAGTGCGGAGTTCCGGTAACAGCGAAAATAATACAATAAGAGTGTGAAAGTATGAGTGATAACAAATCCATAACTTTAGAGGGGATATCCATACTTCCGTATTCGTGTTTGAATACAGAAAATCTGTACTGGTTGGTAGCTCTGCTAAATGTGTTAATGGTATTCAAGTATACACAGTGGTTGTACAACACATGCTCCAGCGACAATTGCCCCGTGTCAATGTCGTACTCTAAGCGGATTCTAATCTGCAACCCTGGACCAAAGACTACACCTAACCCTAACCCTAAACCTAAACTAAAACCCAATTGCAATCCTAACCCTAACTCTTTATCTTCGACGAAATTATCCCAGAGCGATTGTTGCTGGAGTACATGTGGAAGCAGCATACATTGTACCTCTTTCACAAGGTCCCCGAGAGCAGACAATCCTGTGCAGATGATGGAAGGCAGCTGTCTCCCATTGGCCACCCTCGCTCTTAGTTCTTGTAGGACATCTTGGTATAATGTCAGCTCAGTCTTTAGTGGGCTCTGTTCCATGATCACATAGACTGGACCCAAAATGACAGAGAGGGAGCTCTTCATTGCAGAGGCTGCATCAGGTTCAGAGCTGTAAGCAGGGGGTGGTGAATTCCAATGTTACTGGTTAGCTTAATATTTACTAGCCAATCTATGTGTATATGTTTCCAGATTATCATAAACAGCAGATTCACTGAATGGCTTTCAAAGCAATGCATCAGGGAAAGGTTAACAAGGATCTAATTTGATCATACATTGACCAGTTAGCTAGGTATGCAGTCATCGAGATAGCTTCAAACAGCAAGGATAAACCTGATCTCACATCCCAGTACAGAGTTTCATAAACAACTTTACCTGTACTACATTCATAAATATAGGTAACTTGTTATATCAAAATTCAAAGCTGAGAAGCAATCATTTATTAATTATCACTTTTGCAAGAGTATCAAACACATTTCGCTTTGGGACTTGACAGTTCTTGATGAAAATTACTTTGATTTTTTACTTTACAATCCAAAGTGGCATCAAAACTAAAGATGTCCACATTGCTGTTAGAAGCGTCTAATAGTCACTGATCATTCTGACGACAGCCTCATACATCTTTTTGATGCATACATCACACAGTTTTATGATCTTACCCACCTTTGTGACCAGATGCTACAAAGCTTTACTATGCTGCAGGCAAGATGAATTGCAGGCTTCACAAGTCCTTTCTTAGTCAAATCATAAGGTAGAGACTGAACATCTGAAATTAGAGAGGCTGTCAGTGATGTCCCCATTTTGCTGTTGACAATAAAACGATAAATGACAAGTCATTAAATATAGCACAGGTTAACCCTCTCAGTCTCAAGCCATAAAAAACCCATTGAGTTAATACACATTCTTGCACCAAGGGGACTGAGAGGGTTAAATATGCAATCTAAAGTTCTGGTAATGACAGAAAATAAATTTTCACAGATTAAAAAGACTGAATTTACACTTTATAAATCCCCAATATTTCAAATAAACTACATTGTATATCTGTCTAAAAAACACAAACCTGCTGCAAAATTGATATTGGGTGAGTGATGAGCAAAGTAAGATGAACAAATCAAGCTAGTCATCATAATCGTATGTCAAGCAACACAACACCATCTATAAAGTGCTCTTGTAACCCTATACAGCCCGGGGGGGGGCAAATTTGCCCCCCCCCCCCCAGATCTCGGCCATTTATAGACCGATTGCGACCAAACTTGGCGTGTTTGTGTCTCATCATGTATTGTGCAAGAATGCATAGTCAAATTTATGATATACATTGTTTTTCTTATTTAATTATGCAAATATGCAAATTTGCAAATTTTTTTAGATTGATGATTTTCTTTTTTCACTTTGTTGACCAATTCTTATGTATTTCTTTGTTTTTAAATCTTTTGTTTTTCATTGTTCTGTTATATAGAATAGTTGATGATAGCCAAAAGAGATGTGATCTGAAGAAAAACATTCTTCTGACAACACTTCTTGTAAAGCCCATACATTGTATAAAAAAAATTATTGGAAACTGCCATTTTTTGTGACATTGGTCATGAATATGTGCTATATCTCCGCAACCTTCCCCCTGATTTTCACAAATAGGGTCTTAAAATGTGCGCGAGACGTGAAAGAAAAAAGTCATGAAATTTCAGCACGAGATCTTTTCGCGTTAAAAAAATTATCGCCAAAAGCTATTGAGGGTTAATGTACCAAAGACTATTTATTTTTGAGAAACAAATTGGTGAGTGCGTTATCAGAGAAATCTATGCACATATGTTATTTTTTCCTTAACTTATTTCTTGATAAAGTGAAAACATCTACTTCCAGTAAGCATTATACTCTGACCTGTACCTATTCAATAAAAAAAGCCATAATAATGATGTTACACTATCGAACACACCTTTCTAGCCGAAGAAGACATCCAAGGAATTCCACCACCTCTTCACACAACTTGTCACAGAGCTGCCCCTCCTTACAAAGAAGTTGCTTGCATCTCACTGCCATAGTAACATCTCTAAGGAGGTGTAGTCCTCTTGATTCAAGTTCTCCTTCAGATGCATTTTTGAGTATACACCTGAACACTCCTAGGCTTTGGATAATCTTCACCTCGCTGTCTGATGGCTGAGAGATCTGAAGGACTGTTCGTTGGTGATTGTCAAAGGTTTGTAAATCTAGCAACAGACTTCCAAGGATGGATGCTGCTTCCTCACTCTCCATCACACTTTCACAAAGTTGCAGGACCTCTAGGTCACTAGCACTTTCAGCATCGCCATCACTTCTAGCCAGCAGTCGAGATTTCTTGGGGATGCTACTGTTCGATTCCTCATCTGCACTAACCTGACACAGTTTGCGCTTCAGAGCTTCCCCATCATCTCCCCCAGCATCATCACCATTGATCGTTACGTCCTGATCATCCTGGATGGTTCCCTCACTCTCCGCCATCTTGCTACTCCCTTCTTTAGAACCCTCTGGGACCATCTCTTGTGAGCTTGTAGGTTCCGCTACGTCGATGGACTTGGCATTCTCTGGTTCCTGCAGCAGATATTGAGTGGTCTTCTGGGGGTCTTGTTTGTACTGGATGCTCAGCATTCGAGCAAGGAACTTCTGAGATGATTTCACCACAAACATGCTGGTGTCTTTCAGGAGATCCATTGCTATTCGTAAAGCATCTACATGTATACATTGTAGATCAAATGAAAATAATCAAATAGAAGTAGGGACCATACAGTACAGCTATAGTCCATTCTGTCATTAAATCTATATGCATCAAATCATCCTCAATTCAATTCAACAGGTAATAAAAGAACATTGGAAAATAAAATGACATTCATTTAAATGACAGAAAAGTGAACGCATTGGGAAAGCCCTGCCATTGCATATTTATGTATGCTCTCATAATGACACATATTTAACTACCATGATTGGTATGAACTAACGAATATGAACTAAGTGCTTCGTAGTCAATAGATATGGACTTCATGATTCCACATATAAGAGGCCTTTTGGGACTTGCAAATTAGTCAACAAACAAATGGCTTTCCTGGAGTTTGACTGTATTGCAATGATGTTTCCATAGCTACGAGATTCAAATCTAATGATAAAAACCATGTGCTACAGCAATTCAATATGTACAATGTAAGGCACAGGTGTAGATAATGTTCATGAGAAGCTAACTAACCTGTTTGAATGCATACAGTCCAGAATGGTTCAAGGTAGCTAAGTGTATGTAGAGCAACAAGCCACGCTTCCTTCATGCAGGGATCAGAGAAGAAGTCTGCATTGCTGGCTCGCTTCAACAGCCTCACCAAAAGCATTCCTCCTGAACCTCCTGATGATATATATGGGAAGGAAATGAGAAAATTATTAGAACTGAACAGAAGATCTTTTGTCAACAGTGTGTCTGTCATGTGATGTAAGTCTGCTTTTGAATAGCAACAGAGCACCTTCAAAATAGAGACAGCCAGAAAAGCTCTCCACGCATTAAAGTGATTTGGTAACTTTTTAGAGGCTTGATAAAATCTGAGCTGCCTGGCCTTACATGCTATCAGTGTATGTAATATGGTGTAAAAATAAAGCCCAGGGGGAAAAAAGCACTTCAAACTCATATCCTTCACAAAAGTAAACATACGCAAGTGACCGGAAATGCCAGACTCATTTTCCCAATAGACTCAGTGTTAGACTAAAGCGTATGGCCATACGCCTTTGTAAATGAGAGTATTCAGTCATAGATATATTTTAATAATAGCATTATATATTTTGAAAACCTTTCTATGCCTGGCTATTTATTTAACCTTCTGAACATCATTATACAAGACAGATATCAAAATTCAACAATTCATTAAAGTGATTAGGTAACTTTGTGGAGGCTTGACAAAATCTGAGCTGTCTGGCCTTACATGCTATCAGTGTATGTAATATGGTGTAAAAATGAAGCCCATGGGGGAAAAAGCACTTCAAAATCACCATGTGCTTCACAAAAGTAAACATATGCAAATGACCGGAAATGCCAGACTCATTTTCCCCATTGACTCAGTGTTAGACTAAAGCGTATGGCCATACGCTTTCATAAATGGGAGTATTCAGTCACATATAATCTTAATAATAGCATTATATATATGAAAACCTTTCTATGTCTGGTTATTTATTTATCCTTCTGAACATCATTATACAAGACAGATATCAAAATTCAACAATTTATTAAATCAAGCTTCCACAAAGTTACTGAATGCCTTTAAATCAAGCCTCCACAAAGTTAACGAATGCCTTTATTGGAGAATGGACACTTTAAGTCCAAAACTATTCAATGACTGTGGTGCATAAAAGGGGGATCTGAGCTCTATGATCAGTAGTTGGAAAAACATTTATATCAGCATCGTAACATTTCCTGAAATTTATGAATGGAATGGAGAAAAATTTAGTGGTTTAACCAAATTGAAAATGAACTCAACCATAAATGGCAGAATCCCCATGAAATGACACGTCATTCTCTTCATTGACTTTCCAAAACAGGGGCATCGAGAGAGGGGGTGTGGGGGTATGACATCCCCCTCCCCCATTCAAACTTTTCTGTCCACAAATTTCAAATTTTTCCATTTGTGAATAAATAACGAAAAATTGATTACTTTAATATTCCCTTTCTTTTATTTGTCAGTATTTCAGCATATTTTGTCAGACGACACGAGTCCTAAGTGATTGAGTAACACCCTACACGTAGTCTCCAACCTTTATTTAAAACTCGTCTTGAAAAGTGGATAAATGTATACAAAGCTCAAGTTACCAACTTACCTTCTGAGTTTGCTTGATCGTCACATTTTGCCATCAAATGATTCAGAAGCTCCTGATTGGGTGACAAGCATCGGACTAGCTGGAGGGCAAAGGTCAAAGCACAAGGGTCAAATTCATGAGGTTCCTTGACACAGCATGCCTCCAAGAAGTCAAACACATGCTTCAGGCCTTCTTCCTGTTTGCAGATATCTGTTAAGAAAGCATATATAATTCATTAAAAAGAGGTCTAAAGACATGGCAAAAATCTTTGTTCTGGAATTTTTTTAATGGCTATTTACAGTATATAATTGCAGATGAAATACATGTACCTATAGCTAAACAAAAATACAAATAAAGACTGTGGCTATGACAAGGGCTATTTGTACTATTTAACTAATTATCACCTACACAATGCATCTTATTTAGCCATTAGCTAGTGATGATGTTGAGACATTTGCAGCTCATTGGCATATTGGCTCCCATGTACATGTACACAGGAGAGAAACTGGGTTCCCTTCATTTAGCATAGGATCGCAGGGTCGCAACAGAGACCAAGTCATTACGGCATACAATACTGCATGGTTTCCAATAGCTTGAAATAATTTTGTCAAATTAAACACTGTTTCCATAGAAGGTTCAGAGACTGGCACCAGGCTTGCTACTTCACAGGAACAAGTCATGTGAACCCCTTCTGTGCCAACAAAATTTTTATTTGTAAATGCTTTGTTTCAATGACAAATTTTGCATAATATATTTATAAATATATGTAAGATAGCTTAGGGATGGCCCCCCAAAAACCGGAAGATGCAAATGACAGAATTATTCAAAATCATAATTTTATTCCATAGAGGCAGAACGAAAATCTTCGGATGTAGAATTAGTATTTAACTCTATTAGAACTTTTAAGCAAAGTAATATGAAATCTTTTATTTAATTTTAATTTTAGATGCACAGACAAGCCTAGCAATTTTGCTTTTTATGTGCCATTATGATTCATGAAGCTAACTCACATGTATACTATGGATATAAAGTTTCTTATGTGGAGACCCATTTCTGTTTCAGGAAGAAAATTGTAAGCATTTGTAGCCCAACACTTAAATTCTTGGGCAGGATTTACAGCCCATGGCATGGATGGGGTTACTAGTAATACGTTAGACTGTTGACGGTTGATATTTAGAAAATGATAGACAAAACATGAATATTCATTATACGTGTATATGTAAACAAAACAAATTTACCTTCATGACTGAAAATAGTCTTGCAATATTCCAGCAATCTTTGGAGGCTGGTGTCATCTACTATTTTCTTGCTTGGGTCTAGCAAGACGTCTAGGACTTGGCCTAGGTAACGCAGAGTGAAGTTGTCAGAGGACTCTTGTTCTGTTTCGGCCATTGCGCTCTCTACTCCAGTCAATTGGTATGGACTAAGGAGCTCTACAATGATAACAAACAAAATTATGAATATTTCATGTCACATGGCATTACCAAATAAGAAACTTGGGAGCAGCTATAGAATACCCCCCCGCAGTAGTTGGCTAGATGTCTGTCAGTCAACTAAAACTCCATCAATGAAGCTACAAAGAGTTAAGTTTTATAGCCAACAAAAACCCTAATCCTAACCCCCAAACTAACACTAACACTATATCTACCCCTAAGTCTGGTGGGGTGGGGCATTCTATAGTTAAGCCGAAAGTTGCAATAAGGATTCAATGTATAATAACAATATAATAATGGCCACTTTAATATAGCGCTCATATCCATCATGCAGTGACGCTTATGGCTCTAAGACAATATTATTATTATCCCAGTAATAGCGAGCCAAAGTAACTAGCGCTCAAGCATATCAGGTACCCATTTACACCTGGGTGGAGAGTGGCAAATGTAGATTAGTGTCTTTCCAAAGGACATAAGTGCCATAGTGGGATTCGAACCATGTTCCTTGTGATCTGCAGTCTGGCGACTTATCCAGTAGACCACAACACCTACCCTACACCTACAGTTCTAAATCTACAGTAAGCTTTTGTCAATAAGGTTCTAGTTTGATAGGTTTGAATTATCTTATTAAGATAACCTACGAGTGATCTAGACCTTTAGCCACAACATCATACATCTACATTTTACCTCACAATCACATTAGTTTTTATTTAAATTTTTATTGACCAATCACATTATATTTCAATCAGAAACTGTACTTCCCAGCTTTAAATATTAATTTTACACCCCGGGGAGGAAACCATCAGTCTCTGTGAAAATTGACCCCTATTTACATTTTCCCGGGAATATTTTTTCATCTTCCTCCCTCATCTTCCTATTTTCTTTATACTCACCCACCAATAAGGGGTGGGGCATGGCCATCTTGTAGATTGCCATTAGCGCTTGATCAGAGTTTAGCGATTAATCGCTAAACACTCTTTATATTACGAGGCCCAGGTCACGCCATACAAAAATAATAATAAATAAATAAATACAAAAATCCTAGCTACGCCACTTGCCCTTTTGTCCCCGTGTGTTTTAATGCATAATTATTCAATTCTCCTATTTATTTTGCACAAATAATGATTTCCTTGTCAAAAGCTTTTTTTAGATACTGTTTTATTATATTTTCTACATCTTCGAAAAAAGAAAAACGAAAAAACCAGCAAGAGTACATTTTTCAAAAATTTCTAAAACGTCTGTTACAAAAGTCTACTCAACACACCCAATTGAGGAAAGCCCCCCCCCCCCCCCCCCCCCCCCCCCCCGTTGTCTCGAAGTGGCGTGTTCATTGAACTTCTCGCTGGGAACGCGTCCATTCGAGATAACCGGGGGCTTGTCTCGAAAGGGTGTGCCCGTTCCCGCTCCCATTCCGCTCCCGCAACCCACCCATTCGAGACAAGCCTTTCCAACTGACAACGGTCAGTAGAGGCGCACGACCGATATCGGAGACTCTCTCCCATTTGGGATTGAAAGTTCTGTGGCCAAAGTCGTTAATATGCCCAGCCACCATTAAATCCGCCTGACCAAGTGAATATTTAGTCAAGTTTCTTGTGTTTTTATTATTGAAATTCTGATCATTTTCAATGGAATAAACGCTATTGTTAAAGGAGAATTAACCCCTGATTACAAATTTTACTTATATTGGAAGGTGTAATACATTCCTACTTATTGGCCTAAATCATTTTCTAATAAGATATCAGAAAAGGGTATAAATAAAGATATTCAATCTTTCCTACTCATTTACATGGGGGCTGCCATTTTCTTGCTGATTTGGAGTTGTACATGAACCACTGAGAAATGTTCCAGTCAGGAAGATATTTTGAATCCAAATCCTAAATTGATTTTCTTCATTACCTAAAATCCCATATGTGACGAAAAATATAAAGTGGGTGTTTACATCTATTATAAAAATTAAATCTTTATAATGATACTTTTAAATTGTCTGGTTTTGCTTAACAAAAATCTATTTTCTTGGGTTTGCCAAACAGAGCAGAACATAATATATGCAGCATGCATTCTGACTTTTCAAGTCCATTATCCGAAAGCAGGTGAATGCATAGTTTGCCGCTATAGATGCTCAGGGAAGAAGCATCCATAAAATTTGAATTAATTTGCTCCGTCCCATACGTCCAGTATCGAGAAAATAGATTTCTATTAAGCGAATATCGATTTTCAACAAAAATATATAAGGAAATCTTCAGTTTAAAAATAAATTGACATATTTATTCTATATTTTTAATCTCAAATGGGTTTTTAATTTTGAAAAAGGCAATTGAGCATTTGGATTAAGAAAATCTTCTTGTACACATAAACAAAATGGCAGCCCCCATGTGCTGCTAGCAGACGATAAATATTGCTAGCAGATGGTAAATTTTGCTCAGAAAATCTTGATTCGTATCGATCTCGTATATTTTGACGCGAAGCCATATAGTCTAACAAGTAGGAATAAATAAAACCTTTGAACACTATCATCTTTATTTTTGAGCGTAATTCTCCTTTAATTCATAACTGAAAAAAATATCAGTCAAGAAGAGCGGAATTCGACCCAGCAACATTATAGAACGTGCGGTGTAGAATACGGATACTTCGACCATGCAGACTTCTTTACCACTAGGCACTAGGCCACGAGCAGTTGACGGTAGTTTGTTGCTCTTAAACTAGGCTTATACCTCCACTCTACAGTCTTCAGTACCTCTTTTCTGCTGTTTTTTCGATATCATAGGTAGTCGCACCCAGTACACAGATAGTCAATGCGTGATTCGGCCCGCTATGCATGCACACACTTCCGATACCGCCAGTGTTAAGCGAATGACAAGCCAACGAATCTGAGATTTTTTCTTTCTGTGACTGGTCCCTCTATGTTTATCAATGATGTATTCTGCATGCCTGTGTGTTCATCGACCCGGGATGCCCTTTGCATCCCACCAAACCCAGGATTTTTTTCCCTGAAGGAGCTAAGAAGTGGCGGTAGGTCTATGTATGCAATTTTAGGCATTTTTATCGCTACTTACCTTGTTCTTGTATAGTTTGAGTGGTTGATTTAGTGAAATGTGTCAGAATCTGTGTAGGCCTATTTTATGACAGTTGAGTTCGTTATCTATCGATGCGTCATTGAATAACTGTGCCGCAGTGAATCGCCTATGCCTGTGAGAGGCATAGAAATGGGCTTGTCATGCAGTCAGCCTTTCGATTTTGGATTTTGACTATCGATAGTACATGCCTAACATAGCAACGAAGAATATGTCAACGTATTTTTCAGCACATGATATGGAATATTTAGCCCTCATTTTTCACTATTTATGAGATTTTCAGGTAAGTTTTGAGCCATCTATGTGATAATTGGAATATTAAGCATTATTTTAAGCCTTAATTTAAAATTTTAAGGCATGATTTGTGACTGTGAGTGCTGTTTTTATTTTTTTGTGGTAGTAGTGACTATCCTAGGTAGGATTTTTGCCAATTTGAGGATTACTGGGCATATTATAGCCAGTTCTGTAAATAATTTTGGTCTCTGATTTGGGAGATCAATTTGCTTTGTTTACCAATACATTTGCGGCAAAGGGATTTCCTCGCGCAAAATGAAAATATGAATTCAGAATTGATAAGCAGATTCCTCATGAGAAATTACCCCTTTTGAGTTTGACCATCTACTTTTGTAAGTTAGACTTACAGACAGACGCGTGTGGCGGTGTACACAGCCTATACTAAATAAAAGTATAAACATGATTGTAATGTCCTGAATGTACATGTATATTGGGTCCAAGTGAGGTAGTCGTAGGCCTACCGTATTTATCATTCTGTTTGCCGAGACGACAACTTCATATCAGTTCGCCGACCAGACCACAACACAGACATGACAGATTCAGTTCGCCACCTCATCACTATTACATCCATCACGCACTCTATTCGTTTGGATTCACCGATGGCACACCCACTCACGGTTTTACATTACTGTAAAATAGTTGGTATTTTCTGTCGCATGTACTAAAGGTATGGGGGGGGGGAAATAAGATAAATATTTTAAATACTTGCTTTCAAATTCAGCCCTTAAAAATCTCACTCCTACCTCAAATGGCCGTTAGGAAGAATTTTTGATATTTACAGCAAAATCCAAAGTCAAAATCTTGTCCAAAACCGGAGAAATCCCCGCCGATTTGTTTCGCGATCGCGTGTTGTTTACAAACTGCCGATGTCTTAGACTAAAATCGGCCAATATAATTTTTGTCCACGAAGAAACTCGGGATCGCAAGGGCACATCGATCTTTACGATCGCGCACACAGAAAATCGGAACTTTTCCGTGTACGCCATAGGGACCAAATTTTTGAGGACAAAACTCTTTTGGGGAGATGTCAGCGCCCGCGGCGACCAGGAAATGTACACAATGACTCCGATAGCTCGTTTCGCGAGAATCAACAGTAAATTACAGATTTCATTTTTGTAAATATCTTTTCCAACATTGGTGAGTTGAATTTATTGTATATCTTGGATATTTTGGGGTCGGTTTTTGAAAATTAAACGCCGATTTTGAGTGAATATTGGTGACTTTTGTGCAGTGGTGTTTTAAAAAGATGAGGTGTATGACTGCCTACATTATACACACGAAGTATAGGAATGTAGCTATGAGTGGACACACCTAGCTTTTACACACCGCACCCAGACACGACGGCACCTCGATCGGGCTCGATTCTGAGGGACTCACCTTCATCATTAAATTATAAATGGTAAGATTAAGAAGAACATTTTGTACCTTCTTTCTGGGTATGTGCGGATGATCGTGTGTGAATTGTTCTAGACTAGGCCTAGCCTAGCCCCGGGACGCTGCCACGAAGTGGCAGCGTCCTGAGTGAAACCAGTACGATTCGGTGGGTCTCACAATCTACCAATGTTCAAATGACCATTTAAAAAATGGCCATGTAATTATTATTTTTTAATTAAAGTATCATATATACGATGCCACTTACCTAAACAGACTTTACGCAAATCAGCTTTTCCTAAAAAATGTGTAGAATCGATGAATGTCACTTTTTACTCTCAATTTTCGAAACCAGTCCCATTCGCCATGTTGTTAAAGCCAAATTGAAAATAGGCACTTGCGCATGCGTCTATGAATGTTTATTACAATGACGGCATAGTTTTCGTCAATGGAATAATGAATATTCATATACCCACTGTAATCCGCCGATCGCTAGCGTATAGATCTAGCGCTCTCGCTCAAGCTCGTCTAATGAATATTCATAATCCTCCCTTCTTGTCTGTATTATAATTGGAGCTGCTGACGCATGCGCATTGCAAGCAAAACACCGACCTTCGAAAGTTTTTACTACAGGCTCTTGGAGATAAATATGCCTTTTTTGTATCATCCTCATTGAAAAGAAAGACGACAGTCAATCGTAAAGTATTGTAAGTACCTAAAATAGCCTAAAATCAACTGATTTCATGTTTCATGGCTATCATTTTGACAAACGACCTTGTAATTATGTGACATCCATGCGATCAAAGGACTGCGAAGCGCAGCCCGAACACTACGTGTTCGGGCTGCCGCAGTAAGGCCTAGCCTAACTTAGGCCTATGTTATGTAAATGTGTAATTATTAATATAAGCTGATATTGATAAGCGTGTAATTAGTAATATAAGCTGATAATCGTGCAATTAAAAGGATAATGAGAGCAATTTTAGGCATAATCGTGATATAGTCCCCAGCATACCCTAACCCTAACCCTAACCCTAACCCTAATCCTGAACCCTACCCTAACCCTAATCCTAATCCTAAACCCTAACCCTAACCCTAAAACCTAACTAACCCTAATCCTAAACCCTAACGCTAATCTTAATCCTAAAAAAAACTTAGATTTTTTTTTGAAGCGGGGACTATTTCACGATATTGCCCAATTTTACAATAACTCGTTACACTTAGGCCTAGTGAGTACACAGACATGACAGACGTTAGACAATAAATAGACGTTGGTTTTATTTATTTTAAATCGGCTTGCCTTAACTGTTAATCACAATAATAGCCTATGTTCACACAAATTTTGTCACAGATCATACTATGTAAGTGTACCACATCTAAACATCATATTAAAATATATGTAATCTTACGGCATTAAAAAGTTTTTTCGATATCATAGGTAGTCGCACCCAGTACACAGATAGTCAATGCGTGATTCGGCCCGCTATGCATGCACACACTTCCGATACCGCCAGTGTTAAGCGAAAGACAAGCCAACGAATCTGAGATTTTTTCTTTCTGTGACTGGTCCCTCTATATTTATCAATGATGTATTCTGCATGCCTGTGTGTTCATCGACCCGGGATGCCCTTTGCATCCCACCAAACCCAGGATTTTTTTCCCTGAAGGAGCTAAGAAGTGGCGGTATGTATGCAATTTTAGGCATTTTTATCGCTACTTACCTTGTTCTTGTATAGTTTGAGTGGTTGATTTAGTGAAATGTGTCAGAATCTGTGTAGGCCTATTTTATGACAGTTGAGTTCGTTATCTATCGATGCGTCATTGAATAACTGTGCCGCAGTGAATCGCCTATGCCTGTGAGAGGCATAGAAATGGGCTTGTCATGCAGTCAGCCTTTCGATTTTGGGTTTTGACTATCGATAGTACATGCCTAACATAGCAACGAAGAATATGTCAACGTATTTTTCAGCACATGATATGGAATATTTAGCCCTCAGGTAAGTTTTGAGCCATCTATGTGATAATTGGAATATTAAGCATTATTTTAAGCCTTAATTTAAAATTTTAAGGCATGATTTGTGACTGTGAGTGCTGTTTTTATTTTTTTGTGGTAGTAGTGACTATCCTAGGTAGGATTTTTGCCAATTTGAGGATTACTGGGCATATTATAGCCAGTTCTGTAAATAATTTTGGTCTCTGATTTGGGAGATCAATTTGCTTTGTTTACCAATACATTTGCGGCAAAGGGATTTCCTCGCGCAAAATGAAAATATGAATTCAGAATTGATAAGCAGATTCCTCATGAGAAATTACCCCTTTTGAGTTTGACCATCTACTTTTGTAAGTTAGACTTACAGACAGACGCGTGTGGCGGTGTACACAGCCTATACTAAATAAAAGTATAAACATGATTGTAATGTCCTGAATGTACATGTATATTGGGTCCAAGTGAGGTAGTCGTAGGCCTACCGTATTTATCATTCTGTTTGCCGAGACGACAACTTCATATCAGTTCGCCGACCAGACCACAACACAGACATGACAGATTCAGTTCGCCACCTCATCACTATTACATCCATCACGCACTCTATTCGTTTGGATTCACCGACACACCCACTCACGATTACATTACTGTAAAATAGTTGGTATTTTCTGTCGCATGTACTAAAGGTATGGGGGGGGGGGGGAAATAAGATAAATATTTTAAATACTTGCTTTCAAATTCAGCCCTTAAAAATCTCACTCCTACCTCAAATGGCCGTTAGGAAGAATTTTTGATATTTACAGCAAAATCCAAAGTCAAAATCTTGTCCAAAACCGGAGAAATCCCCGCCGATTTGTTTCGCGATCGCGTGTTGTTTACAAACTGCCGATGTCTTAGACTAAAATCGGCCAATATAATTTTTGTCCACGAAGAAACTCGGGATCGCAAGGGCACATCGATCTTTACGATCGCGCACACAGAAAATCGGAACTTTTCCGTGTACGCCATAGGGACCAAATTTTTGAGGACAAAACTCTTTTGGGGAGATGTCAGCGCCCGCGGCGACCAGGAAATGTACACAATGACTCCGATAGCTCGTTTCGCGAGAATCAACAGTAAATTACAGATTTCATTTTTGTAAATATCTTTTCCAACATTGGTGAGTTGAATTTATTGTATATCTTGGATATTTTGGGGTCGGTTTTTGAAAATTAAATGCCGATTTTGAGTGAATATTGGTGACTTTTGTGCAGTGGTGTTTTAAAAAGATGAGGTGTATGACTGCCTACATTATACACACGAAGTATAGGAATGTAGCTATGAGTGGACACACCTAGCTTTTACACACCGCACCCAGACACGACGGCACCTCGATCGGGCTCGATTCTGAGGGACTCACCTTCATCATTAAATTATAAATGGTAAGATTAAGAAGAACATTTTGTACCTTCTTTCTGGGTATGTGCGGATGATCGTGTGTGAATTGTTCTAGACTAGGCCTAGCCTAGCCCCGGGACGCTGCCACGAAGTGGCAGCGTCCTGAGTGAAACCAGTACGATTCGGTGGGTCTCACAATCTACCAATGTTCAAATGACCATTTAAAAAATGGCCATGTAATTATTATTTTTTAATTAAAGTATCATATATACGATGCCACTTACCTAAACAGACTTTACGCAAATCAGCTTTTCCTAAAAAATGTGTAGAATCGATGAATGTCACTTTTTACTCTCAATTTTCGAAACCAGTCCCATTCGCCATGTTGTTAAAGCCAAATTGAAAATAGGCACTTGCGCATGCGTCTATGAATGTTTATTACAATGACGGCATAGTTTTCGTCAATGGAATAATGAATATTCATATACCCACTGTAATCCGCCGATCGCTAGCGTATAGATCTAGCGCTCTCGCTCAAGCTCGTCTAATGAATATTCATAATCCTCCCTTCTTGTCTGTATTATAATTGGAGCTGCTGACGCATGCGCATTGCAAGCAAAACACCGACCTTCGAAAGTTTTTACTACAGGCTCTTGGAGATAAATATGCCTTTTTTGTATCATCCTCATTGAAAAGAAAGACGACAGTCAATCGTAAAGTATTGTAAGTACCTAAAATAGCCTAAAATCAACTGATTTCATGTTTCATGGCTATCATTTTGACAAACGACCTTGTAATTATGTGACATCCATGCGATCAAAGGACTGCGAAGCGCAGCCCGAACACTACGTGTTCGGGCTGCCGCAGTAAGGCCTAGCCTAACTTAGGCCTATGTTATGTAAATGTGTAATTATTAATATAAGCTGATATTGATAAGCGTGTAATTAGTAATATAAGCTGATAATCGTGCAATTAAAAGGATAATGAGAGCAATTTTAGGCATAATCGTGATATAGTCCCCAGCATACCCTAACCCTAACCCTAACCCTAACCCTAATCCTGAACCCTACCCTAACCCTAATCCTAATCCTAAACCCTAACCCTAACCCTAAAACCTAACTAACCCTAATCCTAAACCCTAACGCTAATCTTAATCCTAAAAAAAACTTAGATTTTTTTTTGAAGCGGGGACTATTTCACGATATTGCCCAATTTTACAATAACTCGTTACACTTAGGCCTAGTGAGTACACAGACATGACAGACGTTAGACAATAAATAGACGTTGGTTTTATTTATTTTAAATCGGCTTGCCTTAACTGTTAATCACAATAATAGCCTATGTTCACACAAATTTTGTCACAGATCATAGTTATAGAGAATGTACGTGTACCACATCTAAACATCATATTAAAATATATGTAATCTTACGGCATTAACAAGTGACATAATGGTGAGTTAAGCTACCTGATTTTGAGAAATTTAGAGATGAAAGATGACAGATCGATGGATTCTTCTGAGGTCGAGCAGTGCTAGTATAGTGTGCATGCATGCAGTGCACAATCTGCGATGGTGTCGTGAGGAGACAAATAAGAATAGAAAGATTATTAGGAGTTGGTCTGCGGGCATCCCGGCATGCATGCATCTCTCTGAATTTGCCTCAAACTGACTCTGATCGGACCCAGGTTCGAATTGCGTTAAACTTAAAGGTCGGACCCAGATGTTAATAATAATCATATTTGATTGATACACCAGTCTGTAAAACCCAATCACACACACACATGTCTCACACAGAATTAGAAAGAGACGTTGTTGTTATTGTTGTTGTTGTTGTTTTCGTTTTATTTTGAATTTCGAATCACCAGTTACAGGCCTATTCAATTAAAGGTTTAATAAATTGTCTCAGTTAAATATGAAAAACAGTTTTAATTAAGTTCCCATCTCCAGCCTAGTTTTACATAGGTCTACATTTTGGCCAATCTTAGGGAAGTATATAGTGGAAGCATTTAATGAAAGTTTCGAAACTGAGGTTTTATCCAATTCACAGAGACAGGGAGTCATTACACTTATTGAGAAATTGGAGGTGAAAGATCCTTTGTATATGAAAAACTACAGGCCAATAACTCTTTTAAATCTTGACTATAAGATCCTTTCAAAAGTATTGGCTAAAAGGGTAAAAGAGGTATTAGGAGATAGCATTCATTATGATCAGGTGGGTTATGTTAAAGAGAGAAATATTGGGGATGCAGTGCGGTTAATAGATGATGTATTTGTTCAGTCATTGTATCAGCCTGTGGGTTTTCTTATCGCTGTAGATTTCGAAAAAAGCATTTGACTGTATTTCACATAGACTACTGTTCAAAGCATTGGAATCTTTTGGGTTCGGTAATGTATTGTGCTCTTTGGTTAAAATTCTTTATAATGATGTTAGTAGCTGCGTGATGAATGGGGGACACTCAAGTGGATACTTTGAAGTTAAAAGAGGGGTAAGACAAGGGGACCCTTTATCCCTCTATTTATTTATAATAGCTATTGAGCTGCTTGCTCATTATATCCTGAAGGACCCTAGTATTGAAGGAATTCGGTTTGATACTGGAAAAATAAAACAGGTACTTTACGCCGATGATATTACATTGTTTCTTAAAGATACGAAGTCAGTGATAGGGTGAAGAAAGTCTTCGAAGACTTTGAGAAATTAAGTGGATTAAAAATAAATATGGATAAGACAAATTTTATCTGGTTGGGGAAAGCGATTGATATGCCCGGTGTACCTTTTTGGGGACATAGAGTACAACACATTAAAATCCTAGGAGTTTATTTTTCACGTAATTCTAAAATTAAATTAAACTACAAAGAGATATTAAGTAAAATAAAAAGATTAATAGGTTGGTGGAGCCAACGAGATCTTACGATGTATGGCAAAATCAAATTATTGAAAATGTATGTATATTCAAAATTAAATTACGTATCTTCTTTTATATCTGTTCCACATAGCTTCATTGAAGAAATTGAAAAAATTTCATTTAATTTCATTTGGGGTGGGAAAGAATAAAAAGGAAAATATTATATCAAGATTATTCTGCAGGTGGGCTTCGGGTAATTGACTACGAAACTTTTATTAAGACTCAAAGAATAATGTGGATCAAACGGCTGTTGTATGGTGAAAAATATTTAGGGTGGAAACTAACATTTGGTTACTTTTTTCGATCGATATGAGGTCGAAGTATATTTCTTTGTAATTATGACATGAAGAAAATGAATTTAGTTGGTATACCCAGATTTTATTTAGATTTGTTAAAAGCCTGACAAGATATAGATGAATGTAGACACTTCGAAAAGAACAAAGTCAATCCGATAATGTTTAATAATAGAAGTATTTGTTTTCGAAATAAAATGATCTTTGATGCTGATCTTTTTCATAAAGGAATATTTAAAGCATCAGATATAACCGTTGGAGGTAATTTTAAACCAATCTCTTATTTTTATAACTTAGGTTTTACCACCGACAGCCTGATTGTGATTCAAAAAATATTTTCAGTCATTGAACAGGAATGGATACAGAGTGATTTTATATATGTGGATACTGAACATTTTCAAATAGATCTGAAGATTTTTGGTGATCATTTAGCGATTTAAAGTCTATACGGTTATATTATCACTTTATTGAACAGTTTCAAAGAGATTATACATTAAAGATAACGCATGGAAATGTTCAACATGATTTTGGAACTGGGATGTTAAAAGAAATATTTACAAGACTGAAAAATGCATTTGTAATTAATAAACGAAGAGAGTTTCAATACAAACTATTGCATGGGGCTATATATACGAAACAGAGACTCTTTCAATTTGGTTTCGAGTTGGACAATCTATGTTCCTTTTGTAAACATCAGGTTGAAACATACCAACATTTGTTTTTAGAATGTCCTAAAGTTAAACAATTATGGCAGGACATTAGTAAAAAGCTACATCTAAGAGAAATTAATATAAATGATTGGAAATCCATTTTTATGGGACTATCGGGTAAAACTGTACGAATATATTTAATAAATTGTATAATTTTTCTTCTAAAATACATGATTTTTTCTTCAAGAAAACAAGGCGAGCTGCCATCTCTACAAAAAACAGTTACTTTGATAAAAGATCACAGAGACGAAGAATATAAGATAGCCAACAAAAAGGGGAAATTGGGGGCGCACTTAAGGAAATGGGAACAGATTGATGCGTTTCTTTGATTTTGTTTTCGTTTGTTTTTGTTTGCTTTTTTTTCTTTGTTTGCTTTTTTATGTTCTCATTACGGACAGGCAAACCGGAACTGGATGCATGCATGGGTGTTGATATGTTGGGGGGGGGGGGGGGAGGGGGTGCGAGAAGTGGGGGTGAGAATGAGTGAGTTGTGATGGTAGGAGAATGGTGAGGGGAAGGGGGATGAGATGAGTGTCTATAAGGGTGGGTTCGGGTGGGCCATGTATATCTTCCTCTAAGTTTGTTTTTTTTTTAACTTATAAAGAATCGTTTAAAGAAATAATGCATAATTTGGTATTTTTTCTAAATGCATGTTAATGATCGATATATAGTATTTTTTTTTCTTTCTAAAAAGAGCCTTTGTTCTGTTATTCCATATATTTTGGAAGACCTTATATTGTTTAAAAGTTTAATTGGTATTTGTAAACTTTGTTCTTTAATTTCTTTTGTCTGAATATTATATATTATGATTTAATGTGATATTAATGTATCTTTCTCAAGACGATTATTTGAAACAAAAGTTCTTTTTATTATTACTATAAAGTATTACATGAAAGAAAATAGTTAATGTCTAACGGTTGATGTATTGTATTTTTTTTTCCTTTCATCGAAAAAATAATCCTGTTTAATCATGGATAAGGTCAGAGAATTCTACTGATATTAATGTATTTCATTAGGTTTCCTTGTATATGCAAATTATTTTATATGTGACTTATGATTGTTTCTTGAAATGTAATATTGATCTTGAGAGGGAGCAATAATATATCATTCAAAAAAAAAATTTTGTTGCATGTCCTGCTAAGTTACCATGTAGATTATTATAATCATTATCAACTAACAGTAGGCCTATAAATGCATTCAATAGTAAGTATAGCTTGTTAGTTTGTTTAAAGCCCGGCTTAAGGTAACTAATGACGTATCTGCAGGTCAGATCTGAAGTATGCTAAAGGTCCGTTTGGCTCCGAATCGTATATATATATTGACGTCAGACTTGTTCCGTGATTGTCTACGATTGGCAGCTGCTGGCTTCAAATGAAGACTTGAACGATGCACCCAAATTTTGATTTTTAGTGTTCTAATCTCCTTTCAAATTCTCAATCAGGTATATATCTGTAAATATTTCCATATCAAACGCACTGAATTGCGATTTCTGCAAAATCGGATTGCAGTAGTGTGCAGATTTAGGGGGGCGAGGTGAAAAGTGAACATTGTGCCATCACCCCCCCCCCCCCCCCTTTCAGATTTATTTTTTTCTTTTGCTTATCAGAGAATTTTGGAAGAAAACTGGACCCCAAAAATATCATAACTTTTTTTTTTACCCAAAAAGTCCTGGATCCGCCCCTGGTACAGTGTGTGGTGGGCTTATAATAAGTTCTGTTATAAACGCGGTCACAATAATTGTTCTCAAATCAACCTGCACCTTTTTTTTCGCTGAAAAAATTGTTATCTGTTGTGTTCCAATGGCATGTTATCTTATTAAATTGCTATGCAGTCGGTCCGGGCTGACGATTATCTTGGCTCATAAATTCAAATTATCAATTAGACATTGTACTCCGGATTTTTGGTTTAGAAAGATAGTTGTGGAAAACTGTAACAACGAGCGAGAGAGAGAGAGAGAGAGAGAGAGAGAGAGAGAGATTTAAAGAGAGAGAAAAAAAAGAGAGAGAGAGAGAGGGGGGATTGACCGGCAGGCTGCTAAGATCATATTGAAGTGTTTGACTTTTTTTCAAAACCAAGCCCACTTTATCAGATCATAAATATTTCCTGATAAAATTAATGATAATATGATAAGACAGACAGGGGCCTGGGAGCCGGGGTGTGGGGGTGCGCAGCACCCCCTGCAACTTTTTTTTCTTTAAAAAGTAATTAAAAAGAGACCTTAAAACGCTGAGGAACCTTTTTTTTTTGCGTGTCAGAGATTTTTGGACTTAAAAAGAGACACTAAAATGCTGAGGACTTTTTTTTTTGGCTCACAGCAGCCCCAGTAACAAAATCATTCCCAGATGTCTGAAGACAGACTATTCAAAAGGAGTGCTCATGCCGTTGTTTTTTCTTGAATATTTAGATATTCATTCTTCGTTGGCATTGTATTGCAGCTGGAAGGAATAACATCAATATGAAATGTTCATTCTTGATTCTATTCTCTTTTTTACTGATATGCCATCTTGTAACTGCACGGGTAAGACTTGTGACTTATTTCTAGCATTTTGTGTTCGACCCTGGGTTTTTTTTTTATTATTAAAACATAATGTAAAGTTTAAGGGATATACTTTAAGTTTGTATTTGAAATGAAATGTAAAGGGTATAGTAGAAGCAGTGGTAGTAGTAATAGTCAGTGGCGTATCTGGACTTTGCCGTGGGGGGGGGGGGACAACTATGTCAATGGCGATCCTTGTATTTCATCTAGACTGAATCACTTTTCTGGGCCCTAATTTGCGTGGAGATCAAGGGAGGTTGGGACGACTGGGGCGACGGGCGTTCCTTTGTAACATATCTTCAATTTATGGTTATTTCGATATTAATTAGTAACATCGGTAGGCATCGGTTCAATGAGTCTATAATAGTAATTTGCGAGCGAGCGAAACGATCAAGCAAGGAACATTTGAGCCAGGTCTCGTTATGAATTGAAATAGTTTTTGGATGCTGGAAGGTATTTGGATTGATTTCGATTCAAAACATGCGCGTTCGATTTATATAATTATAGTAATGTTAGAGAGCTTTACATATTTGGAGGTACTTGTACCCAGTTTTCCCCTTCTCTTAATTTTTGGAAGTTCATAAGCTATATACAATACTTTTCTGAGAATTCGCATTGTGACCGAACATAATTTTTTTGTAAAAATGCAAGTAAATTATGAAATTTCAAAATTTCAATTACGTGATTATCCTTTGCAAATTAGAAATCCTCTCACCTATCTGAAATTTGCCGTCAGTATTATGTGTTAGATTGGAAAATTGTGACGGGGAAACTGCCCCCCCCCCCCCTTTGCCCCCTCCAAATACCCTACTGGTAGTAGTAGTAGCAAACACTGTGTTGAGAGGTCAAAATGAACAATAGGCCCAACATAAGAATGGGAAAACAAAAAACGAGCATAACAAAATAGAAGAAAGCGAACAGAGGACAGCCTATAGCTTCTTATTATTATATTATATTATATTATATTATATTATATTATATTATATTATATTATATTATATTATATTATATTACATTATATTATATTATATTATATTATATTATATTGTATTATATTATATTATATTATATTATATTATATTATATTCTCATTTTCATTATTTCTATCATAGCAAAAGGTTATCTTGTTACTAGCTGATGGTCTAAGATGGGATCGCTATTTGGAGGACCTCCCTAGCCTGATGAGGGTCGAACAAAATGGTGTCCGGGCAGAATGGATGGATGGTGTGTTTGTCACATTGTCCTGTCCTTCAATGTACTCCATTGCGACAGGTATATCACTGGAATTTAACCCTTTTGAAACAATTGACCACATTTTGCGGTTTGGCTCAATAAATTTTGATTCAAAGCTCTAAAAACATATACCAGATGCATGAGTAGAAAGAGCCAAAATGTCCGCACACACTATTCATTTTTGCTGCATAGCCATGGTGCGTTTGATGCCAGGAATTTTTAAAAAGAGAATAAGCTTTAAAATCCTTACCTTTTAAAATGACATTAAACTGGCAAAATTTGAACAGCGCCACCTTACAGTAACTGCTAAATTGAGATTATAATTTGAAAAATTAATTGCATTTTATTTTGAATTTTGACTAACAGCTGTTTGGAAAATAGGCACATTTTATATTTCAAACTATTATTTTTGACGTTGCACATGTGGAAAATTGCCTACAGATACATTCTAAGCTTCAACAAACTAGAATGGGCATGATGGGAAAATTAGAGACACAGACACTTTCCAAATCCTTTTGAAAGATGGCGCCATTAGGAGCTTCAATTTACTGGAAACACATTGAATGTTCAAAATCATTGGGTTTTTAAAATCGAAATTGGTAATTTTTTTCAACTTTCGAACAAAATTCCCAACCATGTATATTGTTTTGAAAGAGGTGACACCTATGTGGTACTAAAAGAAAAATATTACTGCTGCCAATTTGAAGAACAAAATGTATTCAATTCAGCAATTAAAATAATGATTCCTGTTAATATCGCAGTCAATAGCGAATACGGGATTCTCGGGCAGGGGTGGGACAAGTCCGAAAAAGTCTCTGGAGAGAACGAAAGAAAAATACACATTAACAGTCATGTCAGGTGCCCTTTGGGGTGTTGGTGGTGGTGGTGGTGGTAGTAGTAGTAGTAGTAGTACTACTACGTGGTGGTAGTGGTAGTAGTAGTACTAGTAGTACTACTACGTGGTGGTGGTGGTGGTGGTGGTGGTAGTAGTACTAGTAGTACTACTACATGGTGGTGGTGGTGATGGTTGTGGTAGTAGTAGTAGTACTAGTAGTACTACTACATGGTGGTGGTCACGGTGGTGGTGGTAGAAGTAGTACTAGTAGTACTACTACATGGTGGTGGTGGTGATGGTGGTAGTAGTAGTACTAGTAGTACTACTACTACGTGGTGGTGGTGGTGGTAGTAGTAGTAGTAGTACTACTACGTGGTGGTGGTGGTGGTGGTAGTAGTAGTACTAGTAGTACTACTACGTGGTGGTGGTGGTGGTAGTAGTAGGCCTACTATTAGTACTACTACGTGGTGGTGGTGGTGGTGGTAGTAGTAGTAGTAGTACTACTACGTGGTGGTGGTGGTGGTGGTAGTACTAGTAGTACTACTACTACGTGGTGGTGGTGGTGGTGGTAGTAGTAGTACTAGTAGTATATACTACTACGTGGTGGCGGTAGTAGTAGTACTAGTAGTACTACTACGTGGTGGTGATGGTGGTGGTAGTAGTAGTACTAGTAGTACTACTACCTTGTGGTGGTGGTGGTGGTAGTACTAGTACTAGTAGTACTACTACGTGGTGGTTGTGGTGGTGGTGGTGGTACAGTAGTAGTACTACTACGTGGTGGTGGTGGTGGTGGTGGTGGTAGTACTAGTAGTACTACTACGTGGTGGTGGTGGTGGTAGTAGCAGAGTGCAGTAGTTACTGTTGGTGTCGATGAATGAAAGAGATGTGATAACAGTAGTTGAGCAGTAATTGTGGCAGTTGGCTTTAATTCTAGATGATAGTGTTTGCAGTGATTGTAGTCACTATATGGCTGCAATTAATATACATGTATTTGCTGTAGTAGTTGTAGTTTGCTGATGTATTTGTTGTTGTTTTTATTGATCCTGCATGTCAATTTGGTTAGCCGTTGAGTGAGGTCCAGTGACGTTGCTATTTCATCATGTAACAAAGATAATGTATTTTCCATCATAATACAGGTCTCTACCCAGAGAGTCACGGTGCTATACACAACCTCTATTTCGATCCCGTGACTGGAGAGCGCACGTTCAACTATTACTCTACCCTGAACAAGACCGAGTGGTTTGATACGGGGGCCGAACCTGTGTGGGTGACTGCTATCATGCAGGGTCTCAAAGCAGCTACTATCATGTACCCAGGTGGAACGGTCGCCATTAAAGGTGAAAATGTATTTTCTCCGCAAGGAACATTATTGCTGATATTAACATTTAGTTTGCATTGCCCTTTTTCAAGTTTGTTATCAATTCTTGCTTTATACTTAAAAATCCGATTTATTTTACCTAATTTTTACGGTTACTAACCATTTTTGTGTGTTTCTTATATTGTCCCTTTTCGAGTTTGTTATCAACTCTTACGTACTTAAAAATCGTCATATATTTTACATAATTTTAAACTAATTTTCACGATTACCCTATCCTATGTTGCAGCCTTTATAATCATCCAAATTATGTGTCCGACTACTTTGCCCTCAGAAATCTCATTACCTCATGAACAAAAGGAGAATTATATTCCTCTTGCAAGGAAAGATTATTAAATCTTGTTTCTGAACATTTTATTCACTCACAACTATGTTGCGAATGATTGAAAGGCAACAAAATGTGTTAAAACCATTATTGCGGCCATATATGGAGGCAGACAATAAAACCAATGCAGATTGTTAGGCCTATATTGCCGAAGAACAAGAAGTTAAACAAGTCAGTATTCTTAAATCAGATGGATTACTCTGCTTTTTGAATTATCATTATAACTTCGTGACATGTCAGCCTTCAAATATCAGGTATACTTCTTACACATCTACTCCCAGTTTAATTGATAAGCGCATGATGATAATACGTCAAAAAGTTTGTCGACCCTATAGACCTCACACTATAGTCTAGTATATAATCTACTCGAAATGTGCTTGACGAAATATTGTAAGTAGACTCGAAAAGAAAAGAAACTATATTATGCTAAACACGCATGAACTTTGAGTTCAAGTAGCACTTTAGTATTATGCGGTACGTGACAGTTCAGTTTGACAGTTATTCAGTTCAACATTATTATCGGATGTATAGTCATGACGAAGGTTCTCAGAGCTACAATACGTAATGTCCCCCGTTCTCTTCAGAGTTTTTCCCCTCTTCTTCTTCTTTTTCTTCTTCTTCTTTTTATCCTTATACTTCTTCTTCTTCTTCGTCTTCTTCTTCTTCTTCTTTAATCTTTTTCTTCTTCTTCTTCATTTTCTGCATATTCATCCCCTTCTTCTCCTTTTATTTTTTTTTTCTTCAGTTAATGTACTTCTATGGTTTCCAACATAAATTAATTTATTCGAATGTGGACACTAATTCTAAAATAAACCAAAACCGTGACTTTACGAATATGTATAATGACAATACAGGTCTAGAATAGCTGTAATTAATTTGTAAACCTACTGGAGTTTGTGAAGAGGCCTGTTTGCTTATGTGAGGGGGTCTATTATCACGATGATCGCTTGATTTGTCACGTTATGACCTGTTTAAGATTTTGTATCCGTTGGATATCTGTTTCCTGATGATAAGCCAAGAGAGTAGATTATATTTCAATAATTATGATTATTTAGTTTTATTTGATTTGTTATCTTCCCCTGACAGGTATTAAACAAACAAAGCAGTAGCAGCGAATGCACAGAATATCCGGAATTATAAGATGAAAAACCGAGTAGATGACACCATCACTTGGCTGAAGGATGATGACTTTGATATTGTTTTCCTATACTTTGATAACCCTGATGCATATTTACATATATATGGAATCGGTTCCGTAAATAGCACGTCAAAACTTTATGAGGTGAGTAGTAGAAGTGAACTGTTGTCAGTCAATGTGCAGTGTAGTGTATTCAATGATTTAATATTATAATTTGGAACCTTAAGTGCAAAATCAAACTTAGCAAGCATGACAATTTGTACATTTAAGTCAAAAGTTTCCAAGTAACAGACGCATTGGCACGGTGTGAAGAATTAAAACATTTTGTCATTTTTAATTCCAGATATTAAAGGCAAAAAACTTAACTGCTATACCAACTTACATGACTTTATACTAACATTGGAGTCCGACATCCTCCACCTCCGCCAAAGACTTTTTAAAGTGGGGGGGGGGGGCATACTTTAGACATGAAAGAATAACTCAACTGGTTTAATCAATCAACAAATGCGAAATGGGTCATTTTACCAATGAGGGTGGGTCTTGAGTGGAAGGAAATAATGCGGATAAATTGTTAACTTTTGCAAATAATTTATTTGTTTCTGTATTACTTAAAAACATAACCCTCCATAGCTGACTGGGCAGCTGTGGTGTGCAAACGGTTTGAATGGGTTTTGCGCTTGGAATGGATTTGAATAAATATATTTTACATTAGTAAGTATTATATACTTTACTTACTTGTACAAACTAAGGTTGATGCTCAAATCGGCTACCTGATGGATCGTCTAGCAGAGACAGGTTTAGATCAGACCACCAATGTCATCATTGCTAGCGACCATGGCCACGTCAACGTTGAAACTGACAAGTACGTCATCATCAATGATTACGTGGACATCGAAGCGGACGTCGAATTCATGATAGCCGACTACGGCCCCATGTTCCAGATTGTACCGAAGAATACGACAGATGATAAGGTATCACAAAAAGATCATGCCTACGTTTAAAAAAAAAGAAAAAAAGCGAAGTATAGTACATGGATGTGTTTCGGCATGGAATAAAATTATTTGAAAATGGAAAGATAAAGGCAAAGAAAAAAAGCTGAAATGATGACGATGATGATGATGATGATGATGATGATGATGATGATGGTGATGATGGTGATAATGATGATGATGATGATTATGATGTTAATACTGATGATGAGGCTGGTGTATGAGAAGAAGTAGAAAATAAAAGGGGGCATTACAAAGAAAATAAAAAAGATCCCGATATAGTAAGAAATATCATGATTGTCAATATCTAATATCGAGAAAAGAAATGATAAAGAAATCAGAACCGGAACAATAAACAAGAGTATAAAGATTTACAAATATGAAGGATTAGGAGAAAAGGTGAAGAAGAAGAAGAGAGGGTACTTGATACGAAGATGAAGGAAATGAAATTAAGAAGAAAGATAGGTTTATAAACGCCGCGAATCGGTTTAAGTAGAAGAAGTCCAGCCAAAAGCAGGAATACTCTATTTCTTAAAAAATAATTCTCTTCCGGCACAGGTTTACAACGCCCTCAAAAACGCCCATCCAGCATTGCATGTATACAAACGAGAGGAGATGCCAGAGAGATTTCACTACCGAGATAATCCACACATATTACCTATCATAGGCTTCGTCGATCCCGGTTGGCATATGCATTCCAGGGTTAGTTCATCTCTCCCGTATATATTGTTATGATAAAATTATTAACAATGGCGGAAAAAGTTGGAGAATACAGTAGAGGTATAACTGGTGTTATTTTTTTATATATTTATGAATCACAGTTGGAAAACATATCCCATTCGAAAACCAACAATATTCTTTTCAGTTATAAATCTAATATCATGAATTTTATTATCGCTACTGCGACGGTAATGTGTCAGTGAATAATCTGTTGTCATTGTCAGATTCATTATTTGGCTTATTATCATGGGCGGAAATGCAGGAAATTCTTTTCATCAGGGGGGAAGACCCTAGTAGGTCCATCATTTTTTTTTTTACTTGCAGTGTTGCTAATTTACAAGGTGTTTCCGGTGGGGGTTGCCTCTTCTCCATTGGCGTAGCCAGGATTTTTTAAAAGGGGGGCACACAAATGCAGGGCTGTCAACTTTGGGGAACTGCTTGGAAGGAGATCCGTATTTTTTTTTTTAATTTTTGCCAGCCAAAAGTCGCACAGGAGGGGGAATCAGATGTTCTCCTCCATAATTCTCTGATAAGCAAAAATGGGGGGGGGGTGGGTTCTTGCCGGGATTGTCCCCCTCCCCCCCCCCCCCCCGCCACTGCATGATAACTATTTTTTTGAGGGAAATGTTGTCAGGGGCAGTTCCCCCCCCCCCCCCCCCCCCCTCTTGGGTACGCTAGTGCTTCTCTCCCCCTCGAGTTCATACAGCCCCCTTCGAGATCAATTTCTGGCATACGCCTGTACTGTGAAACATTCTTTATAAACAATCATTACTATTAAAGTATATAAGGTATATAATATACCTTTAATAACAGGAGAGAGGCCTGCACCCACTAGCCGACGTCGCCTCCGACCACGGATACGACAACCAATGGATGGTAATGAAGTCTTCATTCTATGCACAGGGACCGTACTTCAGGAGAAATTATCGCGCCCCTGCCCTCGAATCTGTGAGTATGTTACCACGAGCCCCCTTTCGTAATGTTTATACTACGAGCTTTTAAACTGTAGCCCTTGTCCCACGCGGAATGTATTTTCACTGCTGTTCAATAGATTTAGTTTTACCGAGTCTCAAGTTTGTGAAATGAACTTTGAAAAGACAAAAAGAGTGTGGTCTGGGTTTTCTCTACTCCGTATCCTGTATTATACAGTTTTATTGAGACTAAATACGACCGGACAACACTAACTGAAAGCAGGCAACTATGCCAGCAGCAAAGCCACTTAGTCAGGTTTTTTCAGTGGGTTGAGGGCGCCAGGCCAGGGTGGTCATCGGCCTATAATTGCATAGCGATGGAGCGATTTATTTATTGCAGATCTAATACAGTGTTTCTTAGAATTAGATTATACAATCCTACTTTTTCCCCCCGAAAAGTTTCGTGAGGGCTCGTGGGGGTGGGGGTAGCAGAAATTAGTGGGGACATGTCCCCGGGTCCCCAAAATGTTATTGCTTATTCATTTTTCAGTGATTGATGTTCAGCTTACATGTCTGTAACCCGTTTGGAATCTTCTTTGTATTTGTATGTCGACGATAAATCCAAAATTGTGGAGGTTAGTTCAATACATTGATTTGAGGGGGCCAGGCCAGGATGGTCATCGGCCTAGAATTGTATCATTCTGCAGGGGACCGGAAGCATAGCGATGGAGCGATTTATTTATTGCAGATCTAATACAGTGTTTCTTGGAATTAGACAGGCCCGTAGCCAGAGGGGGGACACACACACCTTTAATCTTTGTTACCAGAATTACCCACAGGCTCGGGAGTCCTTAAATTGCAGCAGAAAGCATCTAGATTTTAAAATTGCCCAAAAACCACCTTTGCCCAAAACGACCCACCCCTTTAGAAACCCTGGCTACGGGCCTGTCAGATTATACAATCCTACACCCCCCCCCCCCCCGAAGAGTTTCGTGAGGGCTCGTGGGGGTGGGGGTAGCAGAAATTAGTGGGGACATGTCCCCGGCTCCCCAAAATTTTATTGCTTAGTCATTTTTCAGTGATTGATATTCAGCTTTGATCACATGTCTGTAACCCGTTTTGAATCTTCTTTGTATTTGTATGTCGACGATAATCCAAAATTGTGGAGGTTAGTTCAATACATTGATTTGATTTATTAAAAATCGTGATGCGAAAGTGGAAGAGTGGAATCTGGGTCATGGGCTATAGGGAGAGACAGGAAGTTGTAGGAAAGAATTAACATCATATAGCCTAGATCAAACAAAAACAAAGTTATATGCATGACAAACCTTTGTTTTTGCCGGTCTTACGTAATGATAATAGCATTATTATATTGATGAGCCCCCCAAATGCCCAAAGTCAATTCCACGTGTCTATTTGATTTTTTTTATAGCTGGCAATGTTGACAAGAGCCCCGACCCCCTCTCTCTCTCTTTCTCTTTCTCCCCCCCCCCCCCCCCTCTCTCTCTCTCTCTCTCCTTGAGAGGTAGGTTGTGTTTTGGTTGAGCTCCGGAAAATCACTTTTTGTGTAAGTAAAAGACCCGAGAGGTCCATGTTTTTTTTTTGGTTAAATTATTTGGTTGATCTTATTTATCGTCTAGACCGTCCTCCTTTGTCAGGTTGTTGTTATTTTTTGTGTAAAACAAGGTTTTTTCCTCGTTTTTCTACCTTCCTTTTTTTTTTGCTCTGACTGGTCTGATGGCCAGTCAAGCAAACCCTCATGTATCGGGCCAGCCCGGCCTGGTGCCAGCTAGCCTTCCCGCTTTGAAGGCTGCTGGCCGCTCTGACACTGTAACCCAAGGTGGTGAGTTTTTTAGGAATGTGTCTAGGAACAATGGTGTTGCATTCCAAGCAGCTGAAAATGTGTCTATTCAAGCTTATATAGATTCATTTGTTAAGATTTTTCCCCCTAAGGATGTGATATCTGCGTCACGCATTTCCAATGGGCGCATTTCTGTGTATTTAAGCTCAAAAGATGCAGTAATTAATGCGGTCAATCATGGTTTAGAACATGACGGCACATACATTGAGCTTATTCCTTTAGTTCGCCCCACGACTCGGCTTATTCTTTCGAACGTTTATCCTGAGATTCCTAACGCTGTTTTAGCTGAAAACCTTTCTCCTTTTTGTAAGGTTGTTTCCCAAATTCGCCCTATTCCCCTTGGGTTGAAAAATAAACCTCTCACGCACATTATGAGTTTCAGGAGGCAGGTACAGGTACTGATTAATCCTAATGTAATCCCACCAGATTATATTAATTTTATCTTCTCTGGCACTAATTACCGAGTTTTTCTTTCTACGGAGTCTGTTAAATGTTTTAATTGTAATGAATTTGGACATATCTCGAGACATTGTAAGAAGAATCGAGAAAATTTTCAAAATGCGGCTCGAGGAAGGAGTGGTGTCTTGCGACCGTCCAGCTCGGCTGGTGCCGCTCCCCCTTCGAGTAAGGGTAAACTCATCTCCGACTCGTCTTTCAGTAAGGGATCACGGAGAAACCCCGGAAGCCGTCGGCACGCAGAGGAACGCTCTTGCACGGTTGCACTAATTGCTTGGAACGCCCCTGCACGCCAGGAAGTTAATGAGGTTGAATTTGCATAACAATAGCCACCCGCTGAGGGAGCCTTAATTGTGGCGTGCAGATGCGTTCCTTTTGTCGAGATAATATCCTTTCATGTTTGCCGCTGTCCAGAGACCGATCAATAAGTCATTGTAAGCCATTATGTAACCACGCACATCCGGCATGAAGTTTAACGATGTGTATACTTTGGCAGAGTCATAGTCAAAAAAGGTCCGAGAAGGAAGCAAAATATGAAGAAATCTGAACTTCTAATTATTTTCCTGACCACGCAAATCGTTTCTAACAGACGACGCTTGAATAAAAATAGTTCCGAAAAGGATGCAGAATATGAAGAAATCGGAACTTTTAATGAGTATCCTGACCAAGATATCGTTTCTGACTAACGACGCTTGAATAAAAAAGATCCGAATAAGAAGCAACATATGAATAAATCGGAACTTCTAATGATTATTGTGACCAAGCATATCGTTTGACTGACGACGCTTGAATACAAATAGTTCCGAAAAGGATGCAAAATATGAAGAAATCGAAACTTCTAATGATTTTCCTGACCACGCAAATCGTTTCTAACTGACGACGCTTGAATAAAAATAGTTTCGAAAATGATGCAAAATATGAAGAAATCGGAACTTTTAATGATTATCCTGACCACGTAAATCGTTTCTAACTGACGACGCTTGAATAAAAATAGTTTCGAAAAGGATGCAAAATATGAAGAAATCGGAACTTTTAATGATTATCCTGACCACGTAAATCGTTTCTGACTGACGACCCTTGAATAAAATAGATCCGAATATATAGGAAGCAAAATATGAATAAATCGAACTTCTAATGATTTTCCTGACCACGTAAATCGTTTCTAACTGACGACGCTTGAATAAAAATAGTTCCGAAAAGGATGCAAAATATGAAGAAATCGGAACTTTTAATGATTTTCCTGACCACGCAAATCGTTTCTAACTGACGACGCTTGAATAAAAATAGTTTCGAAAAGGATGCAAAATATGAAGAAATCGGAACTTTTAATGATTATCCTGACCAAGCATATCGTTTCTGACTGACGACCCTTGAATAAAATAGATCCGAATATATAGGAAGCAAAATATGAATAAATCGAACTTCTAATGATTTTCCTGACCACGTAAATCGTTTCTAACTGACGACGCTTGAATAAAAATAGTTCCGAAAAGGATGCAAAATATGAAGAAATCGGAACTTTTAATGATTTTCCTGACCACGAAAATCGTTTCTAACTGACGACGCTTGAATAAAAATAGTTTCGAAAAGGATGCAAAATATGAAGAAATCGGAACTTTTAATGATTATCCTGACCAAGCATATCGTTTCTGACTGACGACCCTTGAATAAAATAGATCCGAATATATAGGAAGCAAAATATGAATAAATCGAACTTCTAATGATTTTCCTGACCACGTAAATCGTTTCTAACTGACGACGCTTGAATAAAAATATTTCCGAAAAGGATGCAAAATATGAAGAAATCGGAACTTTTAATGATTTTCCTGACCACGCAAATCGTTTCTAACTGACGACGCTTGAATAAAAATAGTTTCGAAAAGGATGCAAAATATGAAGAAATCGGAACTTTTAATGATTATCCTGACCAAGCATATCGTTTCTGACTGACGATCGACGCTTGAATATAAAAAGCTTAATTTATCAATTATCAGTTACTTTTTGAAATCGTAGAAAGCAAAGAGGAAAGATGTGTCAGCGATTTAGAATAAGGAGTGAAAAACAAATAGCGGTGGTCCTCACTCGAGATCAATGGAGAATCGAAACTTAATTGCAAGTTCTGAAAGTATATTGCTGAAAGTTTGAACAAAATCCGATAAATAATAAGAGAGTTGTGAATTTTGAAAGTTGTAATCACTATATATGGGAGTTTCAAATTAACCAAATTGGTTATGGTAACTGTATGCCCTTGACAACATCTCCCATTCGCTCCAATACACAAAACCAATATTTTTTTTCAAAATGTGCTACTAAGTATAATCTTTTACTTTTATGAGGACCTGTAAGAATATGCTCACTACAATATATTCTGATTACTGCCCAAAGGAAAGAGCGCTTCGGAGAAAAGAGCAGTTAGTGATAATGTTGTGTATATGACAAAATGGGATAGTTGTTCATGTCATAATATCACAACCAACTACATGTATAACCAAAATGCCAATTTAAGATTTGCATACTTCTAGTAATTGCATTTTCAAGCATTCATAACTTTCTTTGTCTGATTCCTTTCAAACTTGTGTATGTTTCTCTATGTTCAAACTTCTTCTTTCACACAAATCAACTTGCTAAGAATGTTAATTATCGGAAAACTTCAGAAAAAAAAAGATACTCCAGAAAAAGAAGGCAACCGGGCAAGGCGATTTGCATGTGATTTGAGAGCACCTTTCTTGCTTGAAATATTGAGTTCATCATGTCAGTATTTCTTTAATGTAATACTGTAGATTAATAATTTTAGCCATCTAAAAAACAAGAAAACGTACCAGCTTAAGGGGGAGAGCATTGTTCACAGTGCCTTATCTATCCTATGCGCCTGGCCTGCGCATAGGAACGTGTGGGCAAGTAAAATGCATCTCGTTCTCGAGCGCTTAGAAATTATGAGGTGACGAGAAACAAAATGCATAAATTATATGCCAAATTCGTGACATTTTTTTGTCACAGCTTTTTGTTTCCTCTTCTCTCTCTGAGTCTCTCATCAAAGACAGTGTCGCTTGTTGGTGAAAGCAGAGTGACTGCGTGTGCTAACCAACAATTTGCGCGCAAGTGTAAATATGTCAATCATTCTAGCCGTCCACTGTAGCGGACCCTGTTCTTCATTTAGTATTACGATTTTAATTTACTATTTTAAGGTAAATGTGTCATATTTTATTCCCACATACCAGGTCCGTAGTCCATTTTTTCAATGTAATGTATTTCAATAAGAAGAGTCAGAGAGGTTCTTTATGTGATGCATGCTTAAACTGGTTCCCCCCCCCCCCCCCCCCGACTGAGCGAGTTTTGGAGGGGCTGATGAGAAGAAAAATATATGGGTCTTCCTCCAAGCAGAATTTGACAGTTGACAAAATTTGCTTCCCTTGTAAGAAAAATCCTGGGTACTCCACTGAAGATCCGTTTTCTTGATTGACGCCCCCCCCCCCCCCCCCCTTTGAAAATCCTGGCTACTGGCCTGCAAACGAATATAAAAAGGTGTATTGAACCGGGCGTATGAGAGGCAGGACACAGCAGGGGGGGGGGCAAGATGATGAAGATTTTGGGATTTGAAATCATAGGGCCACAATGGCTATTACGCCAACCCCAAGTTGTAGTATTTTTTGTTACAGTCACCGGATATCGGCACAATAGCCCGTTGCATTGCGTCGCCCCTCGTCAGGGGGCTGCACAGGTTCTGTGGGGGGCTGTCGCTTTCTGAAAGACAGACACCTCAAAACCGCCTGTTGTATATTTCCCCTATGCCCCGACGCTACGCGACGGCCCAATTAAAATGGACTAACCTCTTTCCTACCCAACCCGGATGTAGGCAAAGGCGTTACGGTTGGTAAAATTGCTTTTGATTTCAGTCCGGCAACATTTGAATATATTTGTCACATAAATCGGCGACTTCCCATTCCATTTGCGTTTCAGAATTCTTTCCTTGAAGTCGGCCCGACGAAATTATTTTGAATGTTATCAATATTAATTTGTCCAGCAAATTGCCTCTTTATCGTTTGCGTTTCATTATTCCTGAAGACAGCCCGATCAAACTATTTCCAACGATAGCTAGAGAATTAATTCGTCAAGTAAATCGTCTCGCCTGTTTAGTTTGCGTTTCATAAGTCTTGTTCTGAAGACGACCCGACGAAATTATTATCGTTAGCGAGAAAATTAATTCGTCGAGTAGATCTAAATTCGTCTCGCCTTTTTCGTTTGAGTTTCATAATTCTTGTATTGAAGACGTTTCTTACAAGGCTCCTTATACACTCCCTCAACAATTCTCAACGATTAATTCATAAAACCTTCGTTATTTTTATATTTGTCGCATATATAGGCGACTTCCCATTCCATTTGCGTAATTTTTCCCTTGGCGTAATTCTTCCCTTGAAGGCGCCCGACAAAATTATTTTGAATTTTATCAATATTAATTCGTCCAGCAAATTGGGATGAAACTATTTCGATCGATAGCTAGAAAAGTAATTCGTCAAGTAGATCTAAAATCTTCTCACCTTCTTTTCGTTTGCGTTTCATTATTCTTGTATTGAAGACAGCCCGACGAAATTATTTTGATCGTTTGGAGGAAATTAATTTGTCAAGTAATTCGTCTCAATTTTTTTTCGGACCGTGCACAACCCAATTTAACACTCTTATTTTACTATTACTTACATTCCTCCTTACTCTCCCAACAACGATTAATTCATAAAACCTTTGCTATTCATATCTCATATCTCGGCTCCCCCCCCCCCCCCCCCGCGCTCTCCCTTCGCCCAATAAGAAGAATAAATAGTAAATGACGAAACAAAGGGAAACGGTCAATGGTAAACTCCCCACATAGCCCCTTCAGATAAAAAGCACTTTTGAAATAGCCAAGAAAAGAAGAAGTATTTGTGTTTTAACTTTTAACACAAACATAAATTCGACAAACACGCCGAGAGCATGATTCATTGTCTCCTTAATAAACTTCGCTCGGCTGGCCTGGCCGCCAAAAAGGAGACAGATTAGAAATGGAAACAAAGCCGCATGCGCATCTTTTTTTGTTATTCTGCACTTCTTTGTATCATCTACGGGAGTTTATATTTTACAATTTGGATTCACAGTCCATCCCGCTCCTGTGTCTCGTATTTACGAATGCCTCATGTCCAAATCGCGGGTACAACGCAGGGACCGCGGAACCGGGGGCTGCAGGCCCCCCCCCCCCTTTTTTCAGTAAACACGTGCAAACGTATGACAGTGTAGAAATGTGGTATACACGCCCCCCCCCCCCCCCCCCCACTAAGCCCCTCCACTTTCCAAGACGTTCCAAGGCCCCTTGCAACGTACAATATCAACGTTGAAGGTTCAAAGTTTCTTTTCATCAACGCTGTACATGTACTTGGTTACGTAATCAGTTGGCCATTGACAGCAGTTGTATACAGAGTCGCTATGAACATGATGGACAAAGAGAGTGGACAAAACAAACCCTCATTGTATACCCTTCACAATGGTTCTGGTAGTCAAAAGAACATCTTTTGTCTACACGAACCATTGTTAAGTATAGAAAGACGAGTTTTTTTGTCCGCTATCCTTTGTCCGTCACGAATGTTGGCGCTAACTTTTTACCCAAAACAGACAAAATATGTCTTGTTAAGCTGACGTTATTGTTAATGTCCATGTAATGGAAGACGTGTATTTAGGGGAGAGGGAGGGGGTAGGGTCGAGGGTGCACGCTGGACATTAACATTCACTAACATTGTAGGCCTATTTGGCTACGTAATCAGTAGAGTATAAGCCTACTCCACTGATATCGATTCTTTCAAACTTAGGATATTGATGGGGGGGGGGGGGGTACAACGTTGGCTATAATTATGATGGACCATCATATTATAAGGAAAGTCAAATTTGACAAGTAATAGCCAACAATTTGTACGTTTAGTATTACAACAGAAATCGAGGAATCTGGCCAGTGAAAGTGTAATTACATAAATTATAATTAACAAGTAGAAAATCCGAATAAGTTCGAAGATCAATCTTATTTAGTTCCGATGTCAAAAATGGGTTAAGCAAGTACATATTTAGGAAGAACATGTTCCCAATTCATATTTTCGGACACATTGGTATGATAGAGGGAAAAACAAATTTCTTGGAGGAAATGGTAATTTATGGAGGAAATGGTAATTTATGAAAAAAAAAATAATTCATTCAATTGAGCAAGTTCCTTGAAAACATCGTTATTTCCTTTTCTCACTACAAGACTTTTACATCAATATTATACAAAATAGTTACAATATTGGCGGAACGTGACAGAAAGGTGAAAACTGGAAGACCAAAAATGTAAACAGATTAATAATAAACAGGAAAATAAAAAACGGAAGTATATCATGCAAAAAAAGCAAGTATCGCAGAATATTAAAGAGATTCAGCGGGGTAGTATAGAGGTATCGAATAAGATGAATTAGTCATAAAGAAAAGAAAAAATAACTGAGTAATAAAATAGGAAAATTCCATCTTTGTCAGGCTGTTGTAGTCGATACGCAGTATAATAATTGTTTGGAAACAAACATCGAAAGTAGGGGAAAGGAATGCGCGCTTGCCTACATGTATGTCCATTGTTTGCCAATTCAAGGAGATGAAAAGGCACCGCGCGTGCGGCCAGTGAGCGATGACAGACAAGAAGCAGGTCATGACCGTGCTTGTTACGTGTTTCGCAGAAAACTACTAACACTAGTCGTAATTTTCAGACCCCGCAATTTCTTTACTCGCATGAACCGCTGAATTGAAATTTTCGAAAATACAAGCTATTAACATTCAACACACGCTCAAAGTTGCACAGTGTTAATCGTTTTGAAGTCATGAACAACGAATATGAATAGTTTAATTGCCAGCTATATCTGGGTGTTATACAAGTGCTTGGCTCAATGGATAAATCAAATTTGTGTTTTCTTCATCAAAGTACATTTTCTCCCACCAAATAGGTATAGGGACTTGAATATATATGACAACCCATTCATTTGATTTATTTTGTATGTCCAAAATAGTTAACAGTGCTTGTCTAAACATTTTCAGACTTGTGCTACTCCCCTTGTACGAGACCCTGGATCATGCCCATGCCCGTGCCTCTGTGAGGCCAAGTAGAACTGATTCCTATAGTTTCTCATCCGGATTTTTCGAAAATGAGGGGGTACCACGTTTTTTAAGATTTGATATTTTTCCAAGATGGCCACCGCACATAGCTACTGCGCTCGTATTCCCGTTATACAGCTGTATTTATATTCTTCTTGGGTCCCTGACTCCCAAAAGGCATCAAAAGGCGAAAAAAAAAAGGATGCGGGTGGGGACGAGAAACTAGGAATAATTTTGATTTGGTATGACCTCCCTCACCCCCGAAAGTAGGCCAAGTATTCGTGGCGATATGCATATTTGCGACGAGAAGAGCGAGCATAATCATGTTCACTGTTTTTTTTTTTTTTTTTTAGAAACACCACTCTTTCAGAAAAGCTCCGCGTCCCCTAAAAATAAGGCACGTTGACATGCCCGCAATATGTTGGTCGATCGGTGCATGGCGGCAGGTGTAATTCATGAGGTCCATATACGGATGGTTCGCAGTAACGTTGTGTTTCGATCTTTCCTTTGTTTAAAAAAAAAAATCCAGTGACTGATCTCAAACAAAATACATGTACGATTCGTGAATAATAATCCGTGTCGATAGCACATATTATTCGGTGGTGGCATATAAAGTCATATAATATACTTTTGTTCTCAAGTTCTAACTTTTTCGACCGATTTATACTTTTATGTCCGGCGAGCCGGATTAATTTTCCTGAAATAGGAATTTCCAATTTCCAATCAGTAGTCAATAGTTTAATAGTATACTGCTAAGTTTCCTGTCAAAATAAAAACGACTCTTCTTTTTACAAGACTATAAAGTATAAAGGAGTTAGAAAACGGGATGCATCGCAATGTCACGTCGATGTCCGCAGTTATCTGAAATTAGTAGGCATAGGCCTAGATGTACTCTCAAATTTCACTCGATGTTTACTTATATAGGTTAATTGATATTGATCATTTGGATTGACTTTGAATTATTTGCCAAAGTCAAGCCATTAATACGGACTAGACAAAAGCCTAGACTTATGGACTTCACTTCAACACACTTGGCAAGAATGTTGGATTTTGCGAGACATTCTACTTCTAGAGCGAGCGTCATGAGAGCCCAGCACAGGTGGACACCTGCGTTATCATCATCATCATCATCATCATCATCATCATGTCATAGAGCAACTAGAGTCACAATTTCATGCATGCTTGATCAATAAATATATATTGTTATTGTGCTTGGACTCAGCCAAGTCCGCTAACTTATTCTTTCCTTGCCCGGTGATTTTGCTTCTTGATGTCAATCGATCTCGTCCGACTACTTGAATTTTAATACGTGGATTTATTAATTATTCTTTTTGTTTTTCTTTGATTGTTGTTTTCAAATCATGAGATGAAATTATACAGATTTCCTTTGTTTTATATTGAATAGGGCAGATATAAAATGCAACAATAAATATTACGACTGTCATAGAAATAACGATCCCTAATTATTGGGGTAACATTTATGTTTATAAAGACATATATTCTGCCGATAATTATTATACGAAGACAAGAAAACGCTCATGAAATGGTTTTAAATAATGACGGAAAGAGTATAAGAAATCTAGGACCGTAGCAAGAAAATGATTTTAATTAAACCCGCTCTGGAATTGCTCACATCGCCAAAAGTAGAAATCCCGACGGTAATTTGGAAGAAAAAAGGACAAATATGTAGAAACTTGTAATACTATTTGAACGTCGGATAATGAGATTAATAATTATTTGAAACTTATTTCAAAATTTTCAGTTATGCAGTTTAACAATTTATCCGCTTTTACAGTCGGTAATCTTTTTAAAGCTTGTTATGCCAATTTTTTAAAGCAAAGTCTTCGCCCGCCAGCGCCTGGAAAATGAAAATGAACATGCGCAGCATAGTGCATTTGTATGCGCGGTATACGGCCGTGCGCTCTCGAGCAGCACATGTGACTTTGGTGTTTCCAAACCGTTACCCAGAAACAAACAAAAAAAAGATTTTATGTGCCGACGGCGGCAAAACGTTCACCGACGTGACTTATATGTTAAAGGGAAATTAACCTCAGCGTATGAATTAGCTTATTTTGAATGGTGTAGTATATGCCTCTTATTTGATACATGCAATTTCATGTAAAAACACAGGATATAGATATAAATCACTATTTTCCAGCCAAGTTATCGTCTGCTAGCAATAATAAGGGGGCTGCCATTACTTTATGTGTACACGAACATATTTTTCATCCCAAGTAAAATTTCCTTCATCGTTAACTTGTAATTGATTTTTAGAGGACAAATATATATTAGATAAAGTCACATATTCTGAAATGTAAGTTTAGTTTTATATATTTTTTAAAAGGTCTTAATTTGTTCATAAAAAATATACTTCATAAAAAATATACGTCAAGGACGGAGAATTGACGTCAAGGACGGAGACAATCGTAACAATACCAAAACAAAGCGAGGAATCTGCTTTACAGGATGGCTATTAGAACTCATGGGTCGTCAATTATCTAGGCCCATGGCCAATAACAATCGTAATACAATCAGAACAAAGCGACGTATCTGTTGTAAAGGTAGGCTATTATCAATGCATATGGTACCTAATGATCCGTGTCATGCACAAAATGGCAGCCTCCATGGAAAGACGTAGCAGACAATAGGTGCATCTAGAATATCACGTGGGGTTACTTGTCCTTTAAGGATCAAGGATTCTCGTTTTATTTCAGTCGTTGCAGAAGGCTACTTCAAGTTCAAAATCTACGTTCCGAAGTGCATATTCGCGCATTAAACAACTTCAGAATAGTCGCATAGGGCTGCTGTGCTCGTATATATTGCTCCCGCGGGAGCGCTAGTGGGTTCTTAACTTATATCCGGCTTCTCGAGGAGCGATCGATATATGGTTTCAAACTCTGTAGATTTTGATTGCCCCGTCGCCTGGCGTGCAAACCGTTTAACAAAGGATTATGCAAATGAATCTCGGACCGTATATAACGGTACCTCCCCTCGATAGTTCTGCACGCTCATGCACGCCCCAATCAAAGCCTCTATTGTTAGGAAACAGGAACGGGTTTGCACGCGTTCCCGAGTTTCTCCGTGATCCCTAAGGCCTCCCCCAAACGCTCTCAAGTGGTGCAACCATCTAAGACCCAACCTAACTCCACTGTTGTTTCTAGCCCCAAATCAATGCCAGAAAGTGACCCGGTGGAGGTCTTTTTGAACCTACCAGTAGAAACCCCCAAATCTCCTCAACCCCCTCGGGACCCCACCATTGTCTCGGTTAGCTCTGCGTCCTCACCGCACAAGGTCATAGGACCTCAGCATCTTCCAACGAACCCAGAGGCTTGTTTGCGTGTGCAGAGTTCAGAGGCAAATCGGGATACCTCTCCACCTCGCTCCCCAACTTTTCAGTCTCTTGATGATGACCCTCAAATATGGAAAACACCACCTGTTCCCTCAAGAAGTTTTTCTGATGTAGTCGCCAAGCGAAAACAGGCGTCTCCCGAACCAATTGCTGATGCTGCTGATGCTCCTTTTCTAACCCCCCTCCAAAGCTCTTCCCCCTTGCGGAAAATGGCGAAGAAGAGCTCCAGTTTAACGTTAAGTAAGTCCCCGTCACTGTCTCAAGCTCTTGATAGTGAGACACCTGTACCCTCCCCCGTACCCTCCCCCCTGACCTCCTCCATTGGGGATCCAGCCTCTGATACAGATTCTATGACATGTGATGATACACAAACAGATAATGATCTCCCAATGGAGGAGGCCATTCCCGTGACCCATGGCCCACTTTCCCAAGCTGAAGTCATAGAATTTTTGGCGAAAGTTAAGGGTAAAAAGAAACCCGCGCAGATAGCTAAACGCTATACCTCTAATATTCCCGGGTTAGTAAAACAGCTGAAACCTATGAAAAATAGCCCACTTTTAAATCGTAACATGCAGCAGAGAGTGTACAAGCTGCTTAAAAGTCTTGATAAATAAATCTGAGTCAATTGTTTTTGTTTTTTTTTTCTCTATGTATATTTTTTATAAAATCTTTTTTATTGTTATGACTTTTTCACTGCTGACCCTGAACACCGGGGGATGTTCGGAAAAATCTCGGAATATTTCTTTTAAAATGTATATTGATCTTCTGGTCGATCCCTCATAACTTTAAATCCTGATATAATCTTATTACAAGAAACTTATAATTTAGTTGAAAACAGCCCCTGTTGGGGAGAGTGGTCTCACACCCCTTTTTGTTCACCCGGTATTACACGTGGGTCAGGAGTGACCACCTTTATAAATACGTCAAAAATTGATGTTTTGTCTTCAGAGTTTGTGTACAGTGGTTATATTTTGTATACCAAGCTTAATTTAAATAACAATATTTACCATTTGTATAATACTCTTATACCCCAAATTGATCAATTTGCACTTCGTGCCATTAACGCCCTCCATCAACACATTTTAAGTTGTTGCGATGGCATTTTTTTTGTGGGAGGAGATTTTAATTGTACTGAAGACCCTGGTATGGATCGTTTTTGTATGCCAGTAGAGCGCCGACCAAAAGTTGCAACTGCCCTAAAGAATGTTTTTAATACATTGTCTCTCTGTGATGCCTGGCGCAGATTTAATCCTTTTGAAAGAAAATACACCTGGCATAGGGTTAACCCAGTTTGTGCCAAGTCGCGACTTGATCGTATATATGTTCCCTTGTATCTTGCCTCTTCTATTCAATCATGTAAAATTATTCCCTGTTCTTTGTCTGATCATTCTGCTGTTTTATTGACCCTGATTTTCCCTGTTCGTCACCGAGGTGGGAGTGCGTACTGGAAGTTTAACAACTCCCTTCTTGAAGATGAGAATTATAGAGAGATAATTGTGAGTTTTTGGTCAGATTGGCAAAAATGCAAGTGTGATTTCCCGGATGTCGCAACTTGGTGGGATTTCGGGAAAGTTCACATTAAAACGATTACTCAATGTTATAGCTCTAAGAAAGCACATGAAAAGCGTTTAGCATTTTCGGACATAAATAAAAAAATTGATCAACTTCAGTCTGCGCCAGACATCACAGAAGATACAAAGAAAGCACTTGTTGAGCAAAGACAAAATTTGAACTCTCTTTTGAAGAATGAGGCGCAGGGGGCACTCGTTAGATCCCGGTTTAAATATTTAAATGAAACAGATACGTGTTCGAAGTATTTTTTTAATATTGAGAAATCAAACTCATTGTCCAAGAGCATGAACTGCATTCGTCTCCCTTCGGGAGATATTTCTGTTGATCCTATTGTTATTAAGAAACATGTTCGGGATTTTTATCAACATCTCTATTCTAAAGTTCACACTGACAAGAGTGCCCTCAATGAATTATTAATAGATGTCAAAACACTCGACTCTTCCATTTCTGAGGACCTAGACTGTCCTCCAACGGTGGAAGAGTTTGATACTGCCGTTAAGCATCTTGGCAAAAATATATCCCCCGGTTTGGATGGTCTAACCTCAGAATTTTATCAATGTTTTTGGCCAACTCTTAAAACTGATTATTTGTCTGTTATTTTTTCTTCGCTTGAATCTGGTTCATTACCTCATTCTTTTCGTCGTGCTATCATTACTCTCCTTCCCAAAAAAGGAGATTTGACTGACATTTCCAATTGGCGCCCGGTTTCTCTTTTGAATACAGATTATAAAATTTTTGCCAAGATGCTTGCCGGCAGGCTTAAGCAATGTATTGATACTATTGTTGGAGAGGACCAAAGCTATTGTGTACCTGATCGTTCCATATACGATAATATTAACCTTATTCGAGACATTATTTATTATTCAAATGTTAATAATCTGCCTTTGGGCATTATTAATTTAGACCAAAAAAAAGCATTTGATAATGTAGATCATGATTATTTGTTTACTGTTTTGGAATCTATGGGTTTTGGTGATAACTTTATTTCTTATATAAGAACACTGTACCAGGGTGCCGGGAGCCTCATTAAGGTAGGCGGGTCCCTGACTGCCCCTTTCTCTTTTGAAAAGGGGATACGCCAGGGGTGCCCTCTCTCGGGCCTTCTTTATTCTATTGTTATTGAGCCACTTCTAATTATGCTTCGAAAAAGATTGTCACTTTCTGCCTTTTCGATTGTTGATAACACAAACAAATGTGCGGTCTCAGCTTATGCTGATGATGTATCTATTTTCATTACGTCAGATGATGGTTTTAGTGTAGTTGAAGAAGCATACTCTGTCTTTAGCCGTGCCTCTGCGGCATGTCTAAATACAAAGAAATCACAAGGATTATGGGTTGGAAGCTGGATTGGGCGAAGTGACTCACCTTTAAATTTCGCTTGGAACAGTGAAGGTCTTCAGTTCCTTGGAGTTCATTTGGGCAACACAATTAATTATGGCAAACAAAATTGGGTTAGGTGTAAAGAAAAATTGAATAAAACTCTTTGTTCATGGTCGCATTTATTTTTTTCTTTGTCCTTTAAAGGGAAAATTATAATTGCTAACCAATTAGCTGCTTCGAAGATTTTTCATTTTTTGGCTGTTTTTTTCCCCTCCGGGTAACATCCTTAATGAGCTCCAGAACCTTCTAGTTAACTTCGTCTGGTCCAAAAAACGTCACTTGCTTAAAAAATGTATCTTATTTCAACAACCTGACAAAGGAGGACTTGGTCTTGTATGTCTTCAAGCACGCATTCTTTCTTATAGGTTTACAACACTTCAGCGGTTTTTAAATCTTTGTACTCATTTTGCATATAATTTAATGAGTCATTTTCTTCGATCCTATTGCAAACTGAATTTTGATTATCATTTATTTTACATTTTAACTGATAGTAGATTCTACACTAGTCTCCCCATGTTTTATAGTGAAGTTTTGCGTGCTTGGGCAGTATGTGGAGCTCGTATCAAAACACAACCTTCCTCGATCAACCATGTCTTTAACATGCCTATTAATAGTATTATGTTGATTAATGCAGCTGACGATGATGGTTTTTCCCCTACACGACTCTTGGCGTGCGGAGTTAAACTGGTCCGTCACATGATTGATTCCACAACTGGCGCTTGGACTCACTCCAGAAACCTACAAGCAAAATTTGCAGGACCGTGGCGCCCACCATCTTTGCGTCTCCTTCAACGAGAACTATGTCATCTCCAGCAGGCACTCCAGACACTATTCCCTTCGCTCTTCGATGAAAGGGGGTGTTGTTTACCTTCGTGTAGCCTTCAGAACATTGCACTATCACCAGATGCACCCCTTGATTTTCTTTTGCCCCCTTACGAAAATGGACTCACCTTACCCTCCAGAGCTTTCTACAAAATTTTGAATAAAGCAATTAACAACTTACTACCTTCAACCACATCTCATTGGCATAAACGTGGCTATCTTCATCCGTCTTCAAAACTGCAATGGATTCTCATTTATCAACAGCCAACTTCGAAGAAGGAAGGGGACGTCCAGTTCAAGCTCTTTCACAATATCCTTTTCCCACTTACCGTGCTACATCACGTGAATCCAGACATTCCGTCGGCATGTGGATGGTGTAAGGAAAGGGGGACAATTGAACATTTATTTATACGGTGCCCAGCAATCCAACCTGTTCTAAACATGCTTCATGTGCTGATAAGTCGTCTTCTACCGAATCTACAAGTGGACTTTGACATCTACTGGTCCCTTATTCCGCACGCCAGGGGACGCAGTCGGGCGGCAGTTCATCTTGCAAACTACCTCATCGTCAGTTGCAAAAATGTTATTTATATGTTATACCGTACTTTGCGTTTCTCTGATCCCCTTATTGTTTGGCAACATCGCATTAAAAGTCGCATTTTAATTGACTTTACGTACTACAAAATATGTCATAATTTGGATGCTTTTTTGTCGAAATGGTCAATTAATGATACTTTGTTTATTCCAGGTGCGACTAATTTGACATGGTTGATATAAGGGTATTTCAGTTTTTGTTTTTTTTTCTTTGTACGAAAAAAAAAAAAATACTATTTATGTATACTGTTACTTTAAAGTTTTACTTCATCATAAATAGCCAACAATTCAATGGTTATACGTCTATATTTGTTTTTAATATATAACTTGTATTGTTTTTTTTTTTTTTTTTTTTTTTTTTTTTTTAGTGCAAATTAGTTTGTAAATAATTACAATATCTGTAATAAAGATTAATTTTTAAAAGTCAAAAAGTCTCTCTCTCTGTCTATCTTGCTCCTCTCACTTTCTCTCTCTCTCTCCCTTTCTTTGCGTGGTATCTACTCTTGCATGCTCTCGTCAATCATGTCAATGAAGCTACTTAAATGATAATGTGCCTAGGTTCAGTTATTTCTAAGAACGTTATTTTTCTTTTTGTTAGTTGTTTTTGTTTTTGATTTGTTTTTTTTTTTCTTATCTTTTCTTTTGTATTTCTTGTATTTCCATATATTTACAATGACAGCAGAGGAAGTACTAATACTAGTAAAAGCCTGCATGTGATAAACCACCATGCTCGGTATATCACTCTCAAGAGTGACTTTCACTGACAACTATTTCAATATGTTAAATAACCGCTTTAAATGGGTCATAATAATGTCCTCTTTTACACTTCCGTACTTGAGTCACGCATCTGTGAAGGTAATAACGATGAATCATTTGATTTTGTGATGATATTCACAAATTTTGTGAAGTAATATCGACCAAATATTTTGATGAAATATCCATCCAAATGTTTGCATGGAACATCAAGATTTTTAATCAAAATAAACAACAGGGGTGGAATGAATGAAACACAGATTTGCTGACAGAAAATGTTATTGAGGGGGTAAAAAAAACACCGTCGCCTTTGTTCTAAATTGGGCACCAAAACAAAAATGGTTTGTCGAACAATGAGGGCATTTATGAATCCGATCTTTGCTCCAGATTTCTTATAGTGTACCTTTCATGACATGATATTACTTGTTTTTTTTTTTTTGGTCAATACTTCGATTGCAATGGAAAGTAATGTATATATTTTGATTTGTACCGAACGCAGATTATCATGTTATTTCATTATGCCACTTTCCCCCTTTACTTTACTAATTTTATGAATATTTCGCAGAAGATTAATTACGTTTCTTGATTATTATCAAGATACACACTAAACGCACTATAAAAATGTATTATTGTATTATTGCTTAGTCGTCATTTTTGCTTTGTTGTTCTTAACAGGTTGATTTATACAATCTCATGTGCGAAATTCTCGACATCGAACCAGCACCAAACAATGGATCACGTGACCGTTACGTCGACATGCTCGTCAAATCACTCCCGACCACCGATGCAATGACGACATACTCGGCGACTACGAAGCTGACGTCACAGTCTTTGATGACGTTCATTGTGATTCTGATAACTTCCACACTGTCTTATACTCTCTCTTAACAAGTGTGATTTTCACTCTATTTCTCCTGAGAGTCACGTCAGTGATCGCTTTTCAGGAGAGAATATCGGGTAAATAGGGGTGCTCTCTAAAACGAAAATAGTGAATTTTTACTCTATTTTCACCCTATTTTCACTACCCCTGAGAGTGATGTCAGTGATCACTCTATTTGTTTCAGGAGTAAATAGACCTATAACAGTGAAATGCTGGGCGAGAGCATTTTGAAAGGGGGACAACATTTTCTGATCACTTAGGCGAAAATTTGCCTACACGAGCGAAAAAAGGGGGTCCTTCAATTTTGGGGATTTGCCGTCAATATTATTTAAAGGGGAATTAACCCCAAAATATAAATGTGCTCATATTCAAACATGTAATCTATTCCTTCTTGTTGCCCTACTAGTTTTGCATTAAAATAATTATACGAGATGGGTATAAATCAGGATTTTCTCAGCAAGATTTATCGTCTGCTAGCGATACCAGGGGGCTGCCATTTTCTTGATGTGTACATAAAGATATTTTTAATCCGACTGCAAAATTGTCTTTCTTCCTGATACAAAAATTTCCGGAAAATTCCATTTGAGATGTAAAATATTTAACAGATATATACATATATTCTAAAAACGAAAATGTGTTTTATATTTCTTTGAAAATTACGATTTTACTAAATATCAATCTATTTTCTTGATACTATGACGTACGTGACGGAGCGAATTAATTCAAATTTTTGGATGATGACTTTCCCGAGCGTCAATAGTGACAAACTATGCATTCACCTGCTTTGAGATAATGGACTTCAAAAGTCAGAATGCGCGTTGTATAAATTATGTTCTGCTCTGCCAGGCAAGACCAAGAAATCGATTTCTCGTTAGCAAAACTGGAGAATTTAAAAAGAAATCTATAAATTTCAAATTTTAAAATAAATATATACACCTGTTATGTATTTTCCATCATATATGGGGCTTTTTTATAATGAATAGAAGCAATTTAGCTCGTGGATTAAAAATATCTTCCTGACCGGAACGGTCTCCAATGGTTCATGTACAACTCCATGTCATCAAGAAAATGGCAGCCCCCATGAAGTGTTAGCAAATGATACCGTGTGCTAGAATGTCTTGATTTAAACCCTTTTCTGATATTTTATTTCTAAAGTGATACAGGTCAATGATTAAGAATATATTACACTTTTGAACATAAGTACATTATATTCTAGTGTTAATTCTCCTTTTAAGTTTACAAGTTCTGCTACAGAGATAGTAAAAAGAGAGACAAAATACAGAATAAACACTCCGTTATACACAAAAGTCTTAGTTCGATATTTCACCTTTAAGGCTTCATCCGAATATACACAATATGTATATAAAATGTTTCTTTACTTTTCTTCTTCTTAACATAGTCATCCTTGGTGGTTTCACGATTTTTTAAAAATTATATTGTACTATGTTAACTAACAGACGATACTGGATTATGTACATGCTTTTTATTAAAACGGGAAAACAAAATAAATCAAACCAAATCAAAATCACAACCTCCTCTGGCAATGCCCCTTAGTATCCATTAAGCCCGGCTCACACAAGGCATCATTTCGAATGCGTCAGTATACCCGCGCTAATCGATCCTGTGAAGGCAATTACCCCATACGCCAGTTATTAAACGTATTTCTTGCACTGTTCATTTTGCAAAATACCTTTTTAAAACGATATCACCGTTTCATGACGCGCAATAGACCTTATACCAGTCACTGACGCGGTCCTAACGTCGGCATATGACGCCTCGTGTGAACCAGGGGAGCGTTTCATGAAAGGAAGTTGTCGGATATTTTATCCCACTACTGTTATAAGTTACTGAAATCATTGCATCTGATTGGCTGAGAGCAAATTTTTCGGATAAAATATCTGACAAGTCCTTTCATGAAACGCCCCGGGTTTAACATAATAACTGATTATAAAAAAAACTACGCACAAAGTGATTAATGGCATTAAAAAACAATCCAATGGACATTAAACATCTTTAGGAAGGCTTAAATTAGTTTAATATTTGCAATGTTATATTCATCTTTTTTCACTTTTCCTTCTCGTTCTTTCTCTCACACGCTAACACCTCTACCAACCCAACAAAGAGAAATTCGTTTTCCAATATATAGTTTATTGCATAGAGTGCTTTGGACTTGTGATTAAGCTGCTGGACACATAGAAAGAAAAATACAAATATACAGTATATCAAAGGTACTACTTAAACTTTAAAGCTGATATGACGTAAGGTCAGTCCGAAGTATCTTGGCACTAACATACTACAGAAACGCACTGCAAGTAAAACTTGTCTTGAAAGATTTAAACAATTATTTTAATCAAAGACACGGCATGTTTCAAAAGTCTTTTCAAATATATCATTGACTGACGTTAACAAATTGTAACACTGAAAGCAAAAAATCCTAATTTAAGATTTTTGTTTTTTTATCTGAAAAATCCACTCCGATAATTTCATTCTTTTTATTTTCTTTTTCTTTATTAAATAGTCACAATTCATGAACTGAGAAATATTGATTTACATGTATATAGATCAAATTTGTAGGACGTTTAGTCTTAATGGCCCGTATTCTGAACTCCGGTTTAACTTAAACCATGGTGTAAATGTGTGGTTTAACTATGGGTAGCCAAAAATGTCAAAAATTTGTTTACACTGTAAGTTCCTTATGTTTATTGGATTCTGGTCTCATGCTTCAGTGGTCAAGAAACTATTGTACTTATCATTCCCAGACAGTTTTTAAACGTTTGAGTACCAAAAATGCTGACAAATTGAATATCTACTGTTAGAGATTTGTGTCACATTTGGCTGGCCATAGTTAAACCACAGATTTAAACCATGGTTTAAGTTAAACCGGAGTTCAGAATACGGGCCAATGTGTTTTTTCTCTCATACCATAGGCATATAAGTACAGTTGTGTCATTGGTAAATCGGATTTTATAAACTTATGTATGCGTCCTAAATATTAACCTAGATGACTGTACAAAACTGATCAATAATTTCTGCAGCAACTCACGTATTAAACATGTCTTTTATTTTTTCTCTCACAAACTCTGTTGCTCTCTCTCTCTCTCTCTCTCTCTATTTAATTCTTCTTTTATGAGCAAGTTCGGCTGTGTTGTGAAAAACAAAAGTTTGAATGAAAACCTTCCTAATATTTTAAATGTATCCATCACAAAATTAAATAGGAAAGGTTAAAAAGCAATAAACCTGTGCAACTCATATTATCTGTTTTTCCCATTTTCTCTCAATCAGCATGCTCACTAACTTTTTGCTTTCTCACCCCCCCCCCCCCCCTTCTCTCTCTCTCTCTCTCTCTCTTTCTCTTTCTTTCTTGTATGAACAAGTTTAGCTTTTTGTGAAAAACAAAATTTTGTGTAAAACCTTCCCATTATTTCTAATGTATCAATCACCAAATTAAAAGATTAAAGGGAAAGGTTAAAAGGACCAGACATGTACAACTCGTGTTATCTGTCTTTTCATCATTTTTCTCTTCACTCAGCATGCTCTACTTTTTTCTATCTTTCTCTCTCTCTCTCTTACTTTTTTTCTTTACTTTTTATTAGCAGGTTTTGGTATGTTTAAGCGAAAAAAAAAATTATATTGTTTAAAATGTATATCCGTCACCAAATAAAACGAAAAGGCTAAAAAGGACTAGATCTGAGCAATTTATCATGTTCGTGTTATTTGTCTTTCTCTCATTATAGCCTCTCTCACTGAGCATACTCAATAGAGTTTGCTTTCGTACCCCCCCCCCCCCCCCCCTCTCTCTCTTTCTATTTCTATATGCTCTCTTTGGAGCAAGTTTCGCTGTGATGTGAAAACATAATTTTGTATTAAACCTTGCCATACTTCCAAAGTATGCATCAAATTATTAACATGGAAATGTTAAAAGGACTGTACGTGTGCAACCCCTGGTATCTGTCGTTCCCTCATTTTCTCTTTACTCAGCATGCTCGCTAATCTTTTTTCTTTCTTTCTTTCTCTCTCTTTTCCCCCTCTCTCTCTCTCTCTTTATCTCTTTCTTTCTTTCTTTTAGAGCATTTTAATATGAGTTGTGAAAACATAACTCTTTATAAAAACCTTGCCATTATTTCTTTATCCATACCTTTCTCTCCCCCCCCCCCCTCTTTCGATTTCGGGCATGTCTCCCAAATTACATCCTTTCTATAGCTTTGATTAGAGCAAAATGCATCAAAGAAAATAATACATTAAATGTATTGTCATTATTCCATAATACTTGGAAACGTGTGGGACACATAATGACTAAACAACTTGAACTTGCCCATTAATAGAACATGAGAATTTGCTTATGATCGTGACATTAGCCAATGTTGAAATGAAGGAATCAAAAGCAATGAACACAAGGCAGGGTGCAAGTTGCGTAGGGTACACCATGCATGGGGGCTCGCACCGCAATCAACTGACAAAAGAAAGTGGGGAAAAAGAAAAAATGCGAGAAAGAAAATGAGTGAGGGATGGCAACGTACAAAACGATCCAGGGCCTCCCCCTCCCACGACACTAGTGACCTTCGATTGCCATTCTGTCCCGAGCCGATGTCTTGTTGAAAATTCGCAAATAATTTTTAGTTGCATGAACATTATACTCTTGAATACATAATTATTAGCCTAATTAGACTATAAGACTTCTTTTCAGGACGCTATAAAATTTTAATAAAATTGTGAATAATGCTAGCGATGTATTGCACATTAACAACAAATTAATTATCATTAATTATCATTAGCCATGTTTACCCACATGGTCGAATGACAAGTCGGTTTCTTGGTGCTCCGTGCTTGCCGAACGTTTTAAATATTCGGAACTCGACCGGCATCCGATGCTTATTGTAAAAGAAAATCTTCGAACTATGGGGTTCGTAATAATGATAACTGATTGTCCGATTCAGCGGATCCTTTTCGAAGGGGTAAAAACCGAAAAGTGAAATTTCATCACAGAAAAGCGAAGCGACGGAGAAAGCTATCACGCCTGTTGACGGATTCTTGTTCTTCCACAACCTGTGATGAAGGGGAGAAAAGATGACAATTTTAATCTCGAGAAAGAATGCAATGTACAAGTACGTTTTAGCCATGCTCGTATTACAGGCACAGGCTTCCACACAAATCCGTTGGTAAAATGTTACCTAGATGATTTTTGCTCATGAACTGATATTTCCATTAAATTTTTTAAGTCAATAGGCGTGAAATACGGTATACGATAAAGGCACCCATTGATGGATAACTGGGCTCAATGTTTTTATTAGGCCCTAATCCCTCTAAACATGAGCAACTTATTTCATTCTAACTTTACTCTTTTCTCGCCACTTAGTGCTTGAAATTCGTTTGATGTTTAAGCTCCTTAGAGATATAGGCCTACCACTTTTTCCTGGATGAAATCAATAAAAACAGTGGCCCCGGCATAGTCTCTTTTCAAAATAGATAAAACATTATCATAATTATTCCAGTAAGCTTCTCTTTTTACTAATGGTTACGATCAGAACGGTAAACTTACTTTTTGCAAACTCCTTGCATCACTGTCGGGCTGTACGCCCACCGAGGTCCACCATGGCGCGCGTTTCCATGGTGATTTTCAAAGAATTTGCCAGCTACAATTCCAAGTCTGTCAATGTATCCTCCTTTAGTATACCATATTACCCCATCGCCGGCCTGTTTTATCCGCTCATCCAGCTCGTCGCACGCCTTTGTGATATCATCCGTTCGATTGCGCGCACATCTCACTGCGAGTAACAACTGCTCCCAATTCATTGTTGTGATCGATGCTTTCGATCCCACGTCGTCTGCGTAGATTCCGCCAATCGGTGCGAGGTTCATGCGCATCACCAGGTCGTGCGCGTCGATGTCACCTCCGCATTTGCTACCTGACAGTATTCCCGAGTTGCCGACGAGTGCACATCGTCGCGGCTGCCATGTGATTGTCTCTGATATCGTATCGTAGTTTGGTTGATGACGAGTTGATGCATTGATATATCTGAAGTTCTTTGGATTTATATTCCGACGAAAAATCTGGATCGCGTCTCGAAGATCCACTACAGCCGACACCCTTTTTCTGTGGAGAAGAAATAATAAGTTACAAACAGTACGTATCTTTATCATTTTCGTATATACGAAAAGGCCTATACTGACAAAGAATGTTCATTCAAACCGTAAGAAGACACACATGTTCAAAATGATGCGACTAGGATATTCTTATTTTGGCGCTTTATAAACCACTCTAATATTGTTTTCTGTTTATCACTGATGGATCCACTACATAGGTGCAGATTATTTTGATTTGAAGAATAAGTTCCGGTAAATATGTTTTTAATATCAATATTTCATGCTTTTATTCTGATTTTATTATTTTTTTTTTTAATTTATTATTATTTTTTTTTTGGTTAAAGCATTTCTCACCTAAATCTGCGCACGGCCTTAGAAACCGTTTCTGGCTCGCTCCTTCGAATCACTTTCCTTCCAATTCCAAGCCCTGGTAAAAGAACGCGTGCAGAAAAGAAGATAGTTCGTGTTAAGATTTCACGTTACATATTCAACAATGCAAAAGGAATTACTTATCTTGGAGATCATTCAAGGCGTAATCAATTCCACTTACTGAACTTTGTATTTTGTTTTCCCTAATTTGCCACGTCATTCATAATTCTAACACAACAAATATTATACTATACATTCCTAACTATATCAATTATGTTATAACCAAAAAAGAAATGTGATGTCTATACAAAAGAGCGTCTAAAACGATTTATTAAACAATGCAGCCAGGAAATTTTATTATTATACGATGAATTGTCCAGTATTAAATTGTGGTTCTGGTTTAAAGAATACGATTATGCATGCACGCATGACGTACGGACTTTGACTTTGAGGAGAGGGTCCATACGCGGATACCGAAAAAGGGGAAGGCGATGGAAGAGAGGGAAGAGAGGAGGTAGGATGGACTGAGAGGGAGAGGAGAGAGAGAGAGAGAGAGAAAGAGCGATGACACTGGATGAGGTGCTTGGTGCGCGAAAAAATGGTTGTGCTGCAGAGAGGGGACACACTAAATAATTCTATATACAAAAATACAGCCCACGAAACCGACAGACAATGGGAGCGACAAAGTCGGGCCTTCTGAGATTTCGAGAGTTCGCTAGACCGACTCGACAGCCCTGCAGACACCGATATCCCACGACATGAACATGTCGGTGTGGCGGGCTCTTCTGACAACTTTTCGTAAGCTTCACTAGAACAAAATTGTCGGTCTCGCGGTCTGCCTGTCTCATGCGCCATCGGTCTTATGGGCTGTCGGTCTGTACTTGGACGTTCCGCAAATATACATGACACCGAGGAAAGGTTATTCGTACACATTCTCTTCATGCAAGCCATGTCGACTGCATTAAACATGATCACAAAGAAAAAAAACTTACTTGTTATCGTCTCATTTGAGGTTGATGTCATGATAAGCCCGTCTCTAAAATCATCCAAGTCGTTGCCAGGATCTGAAAAGATATTAAGATTATCTGATAATTTGAGCTTTAGAAGGAAAATCGTACAATATTATGTTTCAAGAAACAGCTAAAGAATTATTACAGCTAAAGAATTATTAAATCCACATGCCTGTCATTCAGTCAAGAAGAAAAGTACCAAATTAATGCATCTTCAGATCATTCAATCAATCGATCAAAAAATCAATTAATATATCAACAATCAACTCACCAATAATGTACATCAACCGATAGATCAGTCAGTCAGTGAATCATTCAGTCAGTCAGTAAATCAACCAGTCAATCAATAAGGTAATCAGTTAATCAACAATCAATCAATCAATCGATTGATTGGTTGATTGATCAATTAATCAATCAAACTTTCAAACCATCGATCAGTCAATTAACCAGTCAGGCAGTCGGGCAACACTGTCAATCAGTCAATCAATTAAGCAATCAATCAAACTGTAATTTAACAAATTAATCACAAACTCATCAAAACACTTCCATACCATTCATTCAATCAAGAACGCCAAATTAATTAATTTTCAATCAATCAATCAATCTATCAATCAATCATTCAATTAAGAATGTAAATCAATCATTCGGTTGATCAAAAAATCAATCAGTCAATCTACTGTACTATTCAATCAATTTCTCAATCAGTCCATTTTCCCTCTTCTTTCATTTTGGCGCAGGCCATTTTTTCACATTCTGTACAAAAGGATTTTGAAGTAATTACACATCATTAATTCTCACTCATGCATAAAGCAATGACATCATTAAAATGATAGAAAAGTGACACCAAAATTCCTAGACTATCATAACATAATCATAAATTTATGGCAAATAGCAATTTGTATGAAGGGGAGTACTGTCTTATTCGGACTGCTGGTTTAATCTTCCCTCTTCTTTCAATTTGGCTCAAGCCATTTTCACACTCTGGTCAAAAACAGTCAGTGTTCGCCCAAGCGTGAACGGAAATTTGTTTTGTTGGTGGCATTTATATATACATGTAGAAATCTACTGAATATTTTTTAATTAAATTCTGACAGATTTTTCAAAAGTGTTACTTTTGTAATACGCATTATATCATGAACCCTCTATAGTGGCCAGAAGGCCAACCAGACCGACATTGTTGGTCTAGTCAACCCTCATTATTTGCTGTGAGAAGGCCCGACATTGTCGGTTTCATGGGCTGCCAGCCTCTCTTTTGTTGGGACCAATACTCAATGTTGTTATGTTAGCAGGAAACACGCGGATCCATAGCATAGTCTGAAGTCGAGGTCGCATAGCGAACGAACCAAAAATGTTGAGAAAAGCAGCAAGTTTTTCATGGATTTCCAAGAGCAATCTAATAATTTAAGTAAACTTTGTAACTAACTGACAACTCGGGTCGGGAACAATTGTATTCTTTTATATTTTTGAGGTTGAAAATCAGGCTGGGCAGGGGGCTTTGGAGGGGGCTAAAGAAATGCGCTGGTAAGCATACTTGCCCGTTGTCGCGCCTTCTGTCAAACCCTAGAGCCGACATCCCTGGGATGAAATTCGAATTAACCCAGAAAGGGTCATGGGAAATAAAACGGTTACAGAGAATCCAGGTGTCCATTATTCACAATCGAATTACTCATTTAATTATGGTGAATATCGGCTAGACGATGGATAAGGGGAGTAAAAACGGACAGTGACGACAGTTTAAATCATTGAATGATGAGTGTCGTGGGAATACGAAAGTGTTTAAACATATATACAGTGTTAGTTTGGCCAGACGAGTGGTTAAAATAGAATGGAGACGTTTCCCCAAGAGCAATTAGCCACAGATCTCTAAAGAAAACGAACAAAAGGAGGGAAGGACAAGGGAAGAACGATGATAATTTTCGCAGAAGGAGACTATCCTAGCATGTGATGGAAACAGATGAGGATAAAATAATTAGGATAGATAAATCGGAAAGACAGAAGTTTAGATGTAGGGCAGTTCGACGAGATCTGGAGAAGTAATTTCGTAGAGATTAAGAAAAAGAGAAAAATTGAGAAACACTTAGAACAAATTTTAAAAGAACAACCGTAAAATAAATGCCAGACGGGAGTTGCACCCCCCCCCCCCCCCCCCACGAGATATTTGAAAGTGCTCGATGTTCGGACAGCCGTCACTTTTATTTCGGGTAGCGAGGTAGCCGTCTGTTTAGTTCTTCTTTTTTCGTTTCTTCTCAAGTAAATCTAAATTATTATACGATTAACAATGCATACACAATGTACACAATGTCGCTCGCAAAAAGATAGAAAATGGAGAGAAGACCAGCCCCACCCCATCCCCCTTTCCCGCAACTTACGAATCAATATTTATATCATCTTCTTCAGTGGCGGATCTAGGGGGCACATCGGGTCCCTGCCCCCCCCCCCCCCGAAGAAAAGCATGCATTTTGACCATAAACACTCTAAAAACTCAAATGTTAAATCTACATTTAAAAGGTTGGAGGAGTGACAACATTTTCAAAATGGTAAATTAACACATTTCACATGCTGCATCCAACCTTTAAACTATTAGATCCAGCATGTTAAAAGTGTTAATTTACCATTTTAAAAATGTTGTTACTCCTCCAACCTTTTAAATGTAGATTTAACATTTGAGTTTTTAGAGTGAAGGATCCGCCCTTTTTTTATTGGATTGTCCCCCCCCCCCCCTTTTAGAATGAAAACCTTTTTGTTTTTTTTGTGTTTTTTTTATTGTTTTTTTGCTTGTCAGGCCATTATGGAGGGAAAGTGGACCCAATAACCCCTCCCCCCCCCCCCCGAGCGAATTTTGGAAGTTTGACGGGGAAAAAAAAAATTGTCCGATCACACAATTACTTTCGTGTTTGGCAAATGTTTTTTACCCTTTTTTCGCAGTATGAAAATATTTCATCGCTGAATTTATGCATCGTAAAAGGTTCCAATGAAAATAGTCAAGTGAACTTAAAAGGCCTTTCGTAGAGCAAGAGTGAAACATTTCTTGGTAAAATATTCTGAGGAAAAATAATAATTTTTCACCCTGCTCATATTTATATTCATTTTTATTTCATTTTATTTTATTTTGTAATGTTTTGTTTTATGTTAACCCATTGACTATTGAATTCTCCAATTCCCATATGTTTAATACAGGGACTATCCATAGGCAATGGGTTATCTCTGTTCTGCGGGAATGCAATTAGAGTGCGAATTAAAACAATATGTTATATATGAAAAAAATATATATGTGACGGGGAAAGGAAACGGCCATCATCACGGTCATTTCACAAGGGAAAACTCGCATCTAACCTAACCCCCGCATTTAAAGTGAAGAAGCTCGATGAAAGATGCATCACAAGTTCCGATCGTGACTTCGAAACTCTGTCTGAATATGTTCAAAAGCTAATTTTTAACGGGATATTCAATCCGATATGAATCATATCAAAGTCTGACTTCTATTCTAATTTCAGAACAATATCCATCAAATCCTAAGTGGTGTTTAGACGAGAGATTTTCTTGAAATTTGGTATGCCATGTTTCGATCAGTTTCAAAACCAATTAAATCTGACGGGTAACGAATGTCCCCCAAAACTTGCCAGAACAGCGAGAAGACAAGGTTCAGTTTTAACAGTGTATAACTTGACCCTGTGGCGTAGCTACGAAGAAGGGGCTCGTGCCCCTCTATCCTCCACCTCCCCCGCCCCTCCATTAGAAAAGAAAAAAGGGGAGGAAAGGATGAGAAAGGAGAAATGAAGGAAGAAGGTGAAGGCAACGTTAAAGGACAATTAACCCCACATGATATTCTAGATGCGGTATTGTCTGCTACGTCTTTCCATGGAGGCTGCCATTTTGTGCATGACACGGATCATTAGGTACCATATGCATTGATAATAGCCTACCTTTACAACAGATACGTCGCTTTGTTCTGATTTTATTACGATTGTTATTGGTCATGGGCCTAGATAATTGACGACCCATGAGTTCTAATAGCCATCCTGTAATGCAGATTCCTCGCTTTGTTTTGGTATTGTTACGATTGTCTCCGTCCTTGACGTCAATTCTCCGTCTCCACGTACAGAAAGTATATTTTTATGAACAAATTAAGACCTTTTAAAAAATATATAAAACTAAACTTACATTTCAGAATATGTGACTATATCTAATATATATTTGTCCTCTAAAAATCAATTACAAGTTAACGATGAAGGAAATATTACTTGGGATGAAAAATATTTTCGTGTACACATAAAGTAATGGCAGCCCCCTTATTATTGCTAGCAGACAATAACTTGGCTGGAAAATAGTGATTTATATCTATATCCTGTGTTTTTACATGAAATTGCATGTATCAAATAAGAGGCATATACTACACCATTCAAAATAAGCTAGTTCATACGCTGAGGTTAATTTCCCTTTAAAAAAAATTATACAACCCCCACTCCTTCTTCGAAGGCCTTGATCACATTTTAAGTCAGAAATAAAACATTGATCATATGCAATTATGTCATAGCTTTGTAACTAAGTAATCAACAAAGACATTTGATAGCTTTAATGATAAGTTGAAAGTGTTAGAGATGACAATATTACAAAGGAAACAAAAAAAAAACTGAGTAAAATGTATCTCCCCAGATGAACATCTCTTTAATACCCATAACAGCTAATTTCACCCCGCGATTGTTTACGTGCATATATAATGCTGAAAGGGAAATGAATTTCACAAATCAATTTTCTTGATACTTTTAATGTTTCGTTTCCGAATGTTTAGAAAAGGTTGATCCAAGTCTATTCACGTTACAAGAAGAAAAAACATGATATTTGCTGAATATGTGATGTGAATATGTTATGATCATCCGATGCCCAACAAGCTCAGAGATGTACCCATTCTTCATCGCACTGTTTCTGAACTTGGTCTTGAACTCCGGAGGCTGGGATTGCATCAAGGCTGGCCTCAACATGATCAACCAGGCGACGAATGACATTGTGATCCAGGCACAAAATTGGATGTCACATTCGACATGCCTGGGGTGCTCGTTTCTTCCCTATTGTCTGAATTTCCATGAAATATGGAGAAAATGTGTGAAAATATTACATTTTCTTCATCATGGTCATTTCCTGTTTATAATACCTGGGCTGGAAATCTTATTTTACGTAATATACATGTACGAGAGGGGGAAAACGTGAAATGTGATTTATTTTTGCGCTATAAGTCATCAAAATGAGGCTCGTGTCACGTTTCCCGCATTTTAGAACTCGCTATTTTGTAATTGTTCGATGTTTGTCTGTTTGACCGTACACTATCTCTTACACTATTGTTCCTTCCCCATCTTCCAGTATTTTCTATTGAGCAGTTTATTTCCCCTCTCCTATGAGGAATAATAATCAAACAACTGAACAAAAAAATAATAATAATTTCAAAACCTTTGATTACTCTTAAATTACTGTATTTGTCCTTCGTTTTGAGGTAAAAGGGCTTATAAAATTGTTTAACAGCTAAGGGGTAAACAGGACATAATAATCTCTATTCTTGTTACCCTTGACCTTCCTGTACATCATAGATGGTGCACCTGGGAAGTGTTTCATCAAGCGTGATTTGTACTGACAAATTTGTTCTCAGCCAATCAGATGCACGGATTTCATTAGCTTATAACAGTTGGTAAAAATCACAGACGAAACGCTTGATGAAACGCTCCCCTGGAGATATCATGCATCGTCATCAGCGTATCCAGGGGGGGGGGGGGGGGGGGGGGGGGCAGCGACCTACTCTCCAAATAATCTATTTTTAAGTAACTACAGTATATATGGAAAACGGTTGCCACTATATAGGCCTACCACGGACTTCCAGTTGCCAAATTTTGGAAAGAAATATGATAGCTCCTGGGAGAAAATGTCAGTGTAATCCGGTCAGATTTGTCAAACTTTTTCATTTACGGTGTATGATTTATCAGAGTGGTCAGCATCTCGTTTTACAATAGTTTGCCCACACAAATTGAACGTGAACGTGGACTTTTTTATTCATTTTCCTCTCTGTCTGTCTGTGTTTGTCTCTCATTCTCTCTCTCTCTCTCTCTGCCTCTCTTTGTCTCTCTCTCTCTCTCTCTCTCTCTCTCCGTCTCTCTCTGTCTATGTGTTTGTTTGTGGTTTTTTTCTTTTTTTGAAATGATTTCGTTTTCTGCATTTCAATCAATTCTAAAATTACAATAACAAAAATAACAAATCAATTGCCATATAAACAAATTAAATTTACACTTCGTTGATTCAAATAATTGGTGTAACACTGTCAGTAAATTGCATATATAATTTACAGATGTACATGATAAATGTAGGCTAATTTATGCGATATAAGTTACAATTGTTATGTGAGGTATTACAAAATAATTTGCAGAATCAAAGAATCATACAAAGAAATAATACATGAATGATATTTATATGACCCGAGATACACATTATGTACAATTGTATATTGGAGTCTATTTTGAAGCAGAAGGCCGCCGTTATAAGCAGAGCTTGAATAAGACGGTCGGCCAAAATAAATATCTAAAAGTACTTAAGAAATGTATGATGGGCCATATGGAAATACAGTAAAGTCCAGTTTTATGTTATAAATAGAAAAAAAAATATTTATGGGGCTAGAAGTGTCGTCTTGTCTCTCTTCGACTTTCTCCCACTCCCTCTCTCTCTCTTACTTTCTGTGTTTGTCTCTCTTCGTCTCTCTCTCTCTCTCTCTCTCTCTCTCTCTTTCTATCTCAGTGCAGGGTTCTCAAAAATAAGGCAATAGTTTATTACTGACGTATCCAAATTAGGCTTTAACAGAATAACATTAATAATAAAAGAAAACTACTGTTCACGAATATAAAAGCATTTGATTGAGTCTAAAGTGTGAATTTCTTACCTAACATAAACACTATAGATCTGAACCAACAAGATCATATACAATCATAAATGTTAACCTTGAGGAAGCTGAAAAGACCCTCCCATCAATTAGACACACCCTGGCATACATAAGGTGTGGAGTGTGATTAGGTACTCTATTTTTCAGTTATATCTCTATACATACATACCGTGTTCACTTATACAAATTTAATGTTAAACTTGAGCAAGCCTTCAAGCAGAAACATGGCTGCAGTGCCTGGATTAGGTACTAGGTGTGAATATGCACCTTTCTTATTCACTAAGAAAATGTTGAACTTGAGCAATTCGTTGGGAGTTTAAGGTGTAGATTAGATCTAGAGTGTGAATAGTTCCCTTATCTTATCTTTCATCTAACATACATAGCACCTATCTCATTCACTCACGAATGTTAACCTTGAGCAAGCCGGAACAGTCCGCCCTTCAACCGAAACACTCCCCGGCGGAAGACGGGAAATAAAGAGGCGAGGGACCGAAGATGGAGATATAACATTTCCATATGTTTCATATTATGATTATTAAAGGTAGAGCGAAGGCTTAGAAAACATATCATTCCGATTCAACCATTACACTGAAAATTCATGTTCTACAATGCCATGTAGCACCAGCAGTACGTTTGTCACCACAGAGTTGTTTTGGAGATGGTATTGGGTTTCTCAGGTGCACAGCAAAGTACCGACCGATTCTTGGCCATTTGTGATAATATATAAAAAAACAATAAACAACCAAAAAAAAAAAGAAACATGAGAATGTTTTAGACGCTACTTTCAACTGTTATATATTATAATGTACCATACTCAATAATGAAATAATTATGTTAATTTTGCAATGTAATACGATGGTATCTTTATATTCTCAACAATAGAGTACCGAAGTGTGACGTCATCAAATTTTGATTTTTGTAATTCAGTATTTTTATGACCATATTTAGGTAGAGCATGATGGAAAACGTTCACACATCAAATTTGACATGAATCAGTTCATGGTGGCCCAAGGTATGGCTATATGAATATCTAATTAGCCCCATTGAAGTCAGTGTAAATTGGCCTGGTTCTTAACAGTTTAGAACCAGGCCAATTTAACACTGACTTCAATGGGGCTAAGGAGGTATTCATGCGGCCATATCTCGGGGCCCAATGAGCCAATTGCCATAAAATTTGGGCTCTGGATGTTTTTCACCATGTTCCTTTGAGATATGGTATAAAAATGTCAAAATGAAAAAAAATAGTTTTTTGTGACGTCATCACTTCGGTACTCGATTCAGTCATTTGACTGCCAATGTGAATGAAATTGAATTGTTCTTGTGTTTTTATCCAAATAAACCATTCAATCAAACATCTCATTCACAAAATGAATGGTGTTATTTATCATTCTACATAATTCTAGTAGCATTTCTATAGGAATTACTTATGAGTTTGGAATGAAATCAGATCAAGTTAAGTTTAAATCAGAAAATCAGTCCTTAAATTATACTAGGTGGTTTTTATAGGACAATTTTCTTCTCATTATGCTGAATTTTCTTTAATTCACATACAATTTTAAGTTTGGAGTCAATATAATGCTGAGGTAACAGAATCTGTCATCCCCGCCTAGCCTTCTATCTTTATTCTCTCTCTCTCTCTCTCTCTCTCTCTCTCTCTCTCTCTCCTTATCTTTCCGACAACATTACAAAATGGATATGTTTTTCATTAAGTAATCGAAACATATAAGCCGTCGAAGAAAAAAATGTAAAGACGAGAAGGCACGGAAACATGTGCGACATTTGGTTTTCATTCCAATATGAAAAAGAGAGAGATTTTGTACCCAACCAACCATAGCCCCCAGTCGCCACAAAAGTCTAAGGCATGGCAAAATATTATCCTAAATATTCTATGTCGACTCGGACATTTCTTGCCTGTCAGCATGGTGGGGGCGACTTTAACGTCTAGCAAGGATTCATATATCCTTAAGTGGGTCAAACCTAGACACCCATTATTCATATTTTGAGGGCAAAAACATCCTGAAAAGTGCATCGCTCAGTTATCGCTCAGTTAATGCCCTCTGCACAAAAATATTTGGTAAACTCGTCTCAAGTTCGGGAACAGATTTTAAGACAAGTTAATGCGGCTTGTAAACATGTTCGGGCTCTTCGGGGATTTATGTCGGGGGAAAACATCATCAGGTCAAAATGAAAGCTTGCACTTTTGAGGTAATATTTTGGTTGAAATAATGTGTTTTTATCATTTTTGACTCGGGATCAAAAGCTTCAGTCATCACGGTCGTTATGACAAAAATATGAAAAATTTCCTGGGCGAATGACATTGATGTGAGCTGGGAGGAAATACAACGACTCATGTGAGGTTACAACGTTCTCATAATAATGTTCAGAGATCATTTTTGCTAAGGAATGTTATAGAATTCCTTTAAATTCTAAATTTCTATGTTATTTTTATAACGTAAAATTATCTTTTTTCGGCCAGTAATTTCTGAATAATGCACACAGCAAAATTCATTTTACCAGCCAATAGATTATTTAGTCATGTTTAAACAGAGCAATCCCCAGTAGTGTCCTGGATCATATTTCATAAAACTAGTCATCAATAGCAACTGCCCCAATTATATGACAAAGTTGCTCTCAGCCAATCAGATCAAGGATTTCAGTACCTTATAACTGTTATTATAACTTGTTATAGATAACAAATTTTATAAAACGGGGCCCAGGTGCTGTTTTTAAAAGGAAGTGTATATGTAAAAACACAGTGGCGTATCAACTGATGGGACACGCTTCCCATCTCACGCCCATCGAATGGCGAAAATACGATTTTTTTTAAAGAACAAAGAGAGAAAATTGAAAGAAACTGAAAAGGGAAGGATGAGAATTAAAAGAAGATGATAGGACCACACCTAAAGGCCTCAATGATGTGTAAGTGCCATCTCGTGGCAAGATTAGACCTTCGCTACGTCACCGGTAAAACATAATAGGAGAACACGTAAATGTAAAAAGAATCATATAACATAATGATAATCATTATAAGTACGAAATGGAAATGTATAGAGCGGTTGGAATACATAACAGAATTACAGGAGTGGAGTAAAGATTGTATGAGACTAAGCGGAAATGTACTGAATAAATCCTTGATGCTTTAACTCTTTCCTTTTGAGATCAGAAGGTGACGAAACTGGAGAACAAGACGAAAACAGAAAAAATGCAAAAGTAGCTATAGAAGTGAAAACAATGGAATTCAAAGATTTCAGGAAGAATGCCGAAGCTGAAAACATTAGTATAAAAGAATAAAAGAGCTGACAAAGAAGAAACAAATTAGATAAAAGAAACTAAGAAAATGCTCCCTAAAGACAAAATGGGTGAGCACGGGGTAAAGATAGATAACATCAGAAGGTCATTAAGAATACTGAGAAGGAAATAAAAATGTGCAACCGTTTGAAATCAAAACTAGCCTTGAGTGACGCTTGAATGTGAGCTATATTAGTCCCGCGTAAAAGTCGAATGTTTTAAACTCGCATGTAAAGTTAATCATTGTATTAACACAATGTAAGGTCTTTAGGGGTTTGTATCAGTTCAATCTGACATCTAAATCTTTATCACTTCTTCTCGCACATGTCGCAAATGGCCTCAATCTGCTATGAGACTGATCTGCTTGCATTATACCGCCAAAGCATAGTTCAAAGTCAGACGCAACATTAAAGGTGGTGATTAAAATGGGTGGAGGTTCAATTCTGGTTGAAACAGATGGAATATTGATATGTCAGCTGGCGGAAGAACATGGAATGAACATTAAGGCGGATAGGGTTTGGAAGGGTTAATCGAGTTATGCGATCAAGATAGTGGTAGCTTTGTTGAGTACGTTTTTGACAACCCTGGGGTTTATTTGAAGGAGTCACGGTCGGGTATAAAATCACACGTGCTTTACATGAATCTAAAGTCAACGGAGACTGTTAATAGAGCATTCGTATTTTATAAGCACAATTTACATCTGCAGAGAGCACAAGTGATTAAACTCTCAAATTGCTGCATGGGTAAAATTTTACCAATGTTGGATTAAAAAGTACTCAATATTGGGCTAAATATCTCCCACATTTTTACTGAATAAAATTTTACCAACTCGCGTTTTACTTTTAGAGTGTTTGATAGCTACTAACCATCATAAGCCATGATTACTAATTTGCTGCTTTGAGTTATATGAAGGCCTACAAAAGGGGGCTCCATGGTGCGTTGTAAGTCCTACAATTCATTCGACTAAATCCTATATTGCTAAGGCCTTCAAGAAAACATTTTCGCACCCTTATTTTCCCCACTGTATGCCTAATATTATAGTCATACTAAAGTGTAAGTTCCCTCAATGTTTACGTTCATTTATTTCATCATGCATACAGTTATGCACATTGTTTTGCTTTTCAATAAGAGGAATTTAGATAAAGACATTTTTAAACACACAGATTCATAGAGATATGTTCCCAAATAGTTAAATTAGACTAAAAATTATTCACTATGGAGGGGGTGTGCGCACGGAAATTATAAGGAACAAGCGAAAACTTTTTTAATCGCTGCTATTTGGCACAAGTTGAAAGTCAAAATAAAATAAAATAAAAACTGTGTAGTCTAAACTCATCTTTGTAGTGCTACAGGACATAACATTTTAAAATAATTTGTACGTTCATGTAGGAATCATAAGAAACTGCGGTTATTTGATGTAGGTTTAAAAAAGAGCAATTCCCCTCTCGAAACGCTGAATATAAAACCAAATTACCATTTTAAATTGGCCGGATAAACATGATAAAACCAGGGTGATATTGGAGCAGCAGAAAATTAAAAATTTAGGACACAATGATCATGAAAATGGATACCTATATACAGCATCACTAAAATGGAAATATAATAAGCCCTGATCACGAAAGTGAATTTAATGAATTTTACCAATGCTTACCGTAAATGTCTCTTCTTTGCTCGCCTTCATCCCTTATGAAAAGAAGTCCAACAATTGTGAGAGAGACGACAAGAGAAAATGGTACCTTTAGTGACAACATCGTCGAAACAAAGAAATTCTTTGCACAAATCTTCTCGATTGTACTATCCTTCAGTCAATCTCCCGACTTTATGATTTCAAGATTAAATGGACACGGAGACTCGCCCTCCTCCTCCCCTCTATCATCTTCGTCTTCCGTTCGCCATCAAAACCATTGATCTCTACTGTTTTTTATCGTTTGTGCGCAGACGATGGATAGTCGTGCGCACTAATCATGTATATAGGCCATAGGTGTAGGCACTGTCCCATTATTTTGGCGCGAGTTGAGTGTGCACTCTCTTCCACAGATGGTATGCAGCGCAGTTTTAATACCTGTTGCGCTCTATAGCATGACAGATGCTTTATTCACGCCTTCCGTGTTCTGTTTTTACAAATGGGCTAGCAAGTAGTCAACGACTTTTCATGTTTGTTCCAGAAGCCATTATTTTCCCCGTTTGTTATCATTATTAAAACCAGTATAAAAATATTGGAAACCTCCAAAATCAATGCGATTGTTTCGATTACTTATCTGCTTATAGTCAAAATGAGGCCTCATGTCCGAGTAGTATAGCTATGGGGGTATGGTGGGTACGTGCCCCTCCACAAATCAAATGGCAAAAAAGGGGTGGAATCAGGGACGTCGCTAGAACTTTTTGAATGGGGGGGGGGGGGGTTGTGACACCCAAATCTGCCAACAAATATGCTGCACCCTAATCCCCCCCCCCCCCACACACACACACACACAACACACATAAAATTAAATAAAAATCGCAGATGTAGAAATCTTGATCATACGCGCCCATTTCCGCAAGGGGACGGGCTTGACGCCTTTTCCCTGAATATCAACTTTTCAATTTCTAAATTGTTGCGAACGAGCGAAGCAAGATAGCAAATTTTGCTTAACTTTTCGTAGTGTAAATGTACAGAAGTTACATATTTATCAGGGAACCTCGCTGCCAAATTGTGCATATCCTGACACCTCGCTGCCCGAATATGAAGTGGTGGTTGACCCAATATATGAACTTTAAAAATCCTCGGGAGGGAGGGGGTGCTGCAGCCCATCGCCGAAGGGGACTCCTTTTGATCGAATATTAACTCTCCAGTGTTCAGGTGTTGAAAGCAAGCGAACAAAAAAATGGCCAGTTTTTTCCTTCTTTTTTTCACTTTTCGTAGTGAAAATGTACAGAAGTTACATAACTATCAGGGAACCTCGCTGCCAAAATGTGCATATCCTGGCACCTCGCTGCCCGAATATGAAGTGATGGTTGTCCCAATATCGGAACTTTGAAAATCATCAGGAGGGGGCCGCAGCCCATTGCCAAAGGGGGACGACTTTTGCCTGAATATTAACTTTTTAATGTTTTTGCGAGATGGCGAAGTGAGTGAGCAAAAAAAAGGCCAGTACGTTCCTTCTTTTTCTTTCCTTCCCTGTTCCTTTCCTTTCCCTTTTTCCTTTTCTTTTCTCTTTCCTTTTCCTTTTTACCTCCCTGTTTTTGCCGACAGAGGTGGTGCATTTACCCGACAGCCCTCCCCCTCCTCTAGCGTCGCCGCTGAATAAAGATGAAACTGAGTGACAAATAAATGCAGAAATGGAAGGAACGTGAAAACAAATGACAGGTCCCCTCCGGCACCCTCCCCACAATCGGTGTTAGGTTAGGTAACCGTTCCAATTTGCTTTTTTCATTGACGCAGTAGTTCCGCCCCTTAATGCACTCCTATCAAGGCCTATGATGTCCCTTGTGTTTTCGGAAATCCGGAGATTTTTATTTTGATGCTTTGATGCGGGGTGTTAAAGAAAAAGCCTTAAAAGGTGATATGAGCTGTTATCTTTTTCGAGGGAAGGGGGAAACTCTCCCCTCCCTGAGCCCACCCCTGTTACATGTAGGCCTACAGTGCAGTGCGTCCAAATAACTGAAAAACAGGGCGTCGAACTAAACTTTCCGCCTAAAAAAAGATGCCGCCCAGCCGTTATTTCTCTCAAATTGCTAAAACTTCAAAGTTTTCGCACTTCGCGCGTGAAGGGCGAAACTCCCCCTCCCTGTCCCCCCCCCCCCCCCCCCCCGTTACATACAGTGCAATATTGCGTCCAAATACTTGAAAAACAGTCAGGGCGTCGAAGTAACTTTCCGCCTAAAAAAAGGGGGCTACGAATATATATTTCTCTCAAATTTGCTAAAACGTCAAAACTCCCCTGCACCCTCCCTCCTAGGAGCAACCGCTGATCCTATAGCTACATATAGGTTGCAAGGACAACTTTTGCTCTCAAATTTGTTGTTTGCAGTGGAAAGGTTTTGAAAATCACTAGATTCAAGCATTGCTCATGCTGCCAATTTAATTAGCGAAACGTGATGGCGCGTAAGACGAGGGTGAAAGACGCAAATAGCAAAATTGCTAGTTTTGTCTGTGCATTTAATATCACAATCAGGATTATCTGAATAAAAGTCTTCTTATTATTTGCTTAAAACTGTTCATAGAGTTAAATACTAATTCTACATCATATCACTTTGGTTCTGCCTCTATAGAATAAAATTATGTTTTTAAATAATTTTGTCATAATTTGTGTCACGTTTCGCTAAGCTTCAAACGTTAAAAGTCGTAATTATCAAGCAATTATTTGGTTGATTTATAAACTTATGTTTAGGACTGATGTTGGAATATTCTAATCTGAAGTTTTTCAAATCACTAATGTCAAGGGAGAACTGCAGAGTTTTCTTTTCCTTTCCATTTCCGCTTTTCTATTCTTAATCATGTTTTGTGACACTGTATTCCTTTTCTCTTTCCTGCACTCTCCCTCTGTTCCCATTTCTATACCATGGGCCGTATTCTGAACTGCGGTTTAACTTAAACCATGGTCTAAATGTGTGGTTTAACTATGGGCAGCCAAATGTGACACAAATCTCTAACAGTAGATAGTCAGTTTATCAGCATTTTTGGTACTCAAAATTTTAAAAACTATCCGGGAATGATACGTACAATATTTTTCTTGACCCTTAAAGCATGAGACCAGAATCCAGTAGACTAAACATAAGGAACATAGACATACAGTGTAATCAAAGTTTTGACATTTTTGGCTACCCATAGTTAGACCACACATTTAAACCATGGTTTAAGTTAAACCGGAGTTCAGAATACGGGCCCATGTGTTTATATGGCTCTTCTTATCCCTTTGTGTACATATTATAGGGCATTATAGTCTCTTCTCCCATACACTTTTCCTGTTATATATAGGCTATAACCATTTTTATAGTTAGTTCTACAGTATTTCACCAATTGTTAAGCATTGTTTTTTTTTTTTTTTGATTTTTTTTGAGGGACCTTACTTTTACAAGCTTATAGCTTTTCCCAAGGTCTCCTTGCCTATGCGCATAAACTTGTCCATTCGTGCTATATAGGCCTATATGTTGTTCAGTGTAGATCGATCTACTATGTTAAAAGAATAATATTGAAAAGTATAATATTATGTTTGAGAGGACATGTTTGTAAAAATATACATATATAATATGAGGTTGGCATTGTATTTGTAAATTTGTTTATGAAATATTGAAGCTTTATATGTATTTCATTTTGTTGGAAAATTGAAGTTTTATATGTATTTCATTTTGTTGAAAAATTGAAGTTTTATATGTATTTCATTTGTTGGAAAATTGAAGTTTTATATGTAATTCATTTTGTTGAAAAATTGAAGTTTTATATGTATTTCATTTTGTTGAAAATTGAAGTTTTATAGGTATTTCATTTTGTTGAAAAATTGAAGTTTTATATGTATTTCATTTTGTTGAAATTGAAGTTCTTGAGAAATAAAAATTACTAAATACAAAAAAAAAAGAAAGATGAACAAAGTAACGTGAAATTGAACTTGAACTTGAAGTCTTTAATAAGAATATCAAATGTTGATTAACGAAAAGAGAAGAATGAACATTCAAAGCAATTGAATTGTGTTCAATAAAAGGATGAATAAAAATGAGGATGACGAACCGTCGAGTATTCCATTGTCACTGCACCCCATAGTCTGCCAAGCCCCCTTTGGCTTTCCATACCACTTTGTTCTTCAAAACATGGCTGACGTTTCTAGGAAGAAAGTTCACCTAAAACATGCAAAAAGAAGGCTTGAGGCTCTCAATTTCTTGTCCAACATTTCGCTCGACGGCACTCCACCCTCTCAAGCAATACCTGAAAAACTTGGCAAAGATTCGAACAGAGCTGAAGTGGAGAATGGCGCCGATTTGGGGAACAAATGTCCAGAAAGTTCTCGCAGCGAGAAAGAGGCGGTTATGGGAGCAGCAGCTGCATCCACCGGGCCAGGGCCGTGGGTGACCCAAGCGAGGTCTATGGTGGACACGCCCAATAGCAGCATAGGAAATCGAAATCGAACTCGAAGTAGAAGAACCTCGGGTGGAGAGAAAAGTCCTCCTTTTAGCTCTTTCAAACACGATTCACCATTTTATCATTCAAGGTGGGCTTCAAGTATTTTACCAGACTTTTCTAGTTATTGTTCAACTTTTCTGTTTTTTTAAATCTCTCTCTCTCCAGCGAGTCCAGGCATCTGTCCTAGACCGAAAATTCTGTCTCTCGTTCGTTAGCCTCTTATTTGGATAGGGTCGGCTCTTCACTTTATAGAGACAGAAACGCTCCGTACACTCGCCTGTGCAAACTCACTGATCGCCGAGGAACAGTAGGCCTAGCTAGGCATGTAGTTGTCAAAATGTGAATATTACGATTTTTAAAAATATTTGTGTAAATTAAATAGATTAGGCCTAGGCTCTATACTTAAACGAACATGTTCACCTTACCAATTTGACTGTTTTATTCCTTTTTGCTCCTTTTTCAGGTAATTCAGGGTCCAAGGTTTTCTCCGTTTGAAAATCTTCCAGCCGTATTCAAACTGTTAATGTTATAGTGTGTAAGTCACTGTGTATTCGGTTTGCACAGCAGAGTGATATGGCCGTTTCTGTCTCTAAGTGAAGAGCTAACGAACGAGAGACAGAATTTTTCGGTCTACATGCTCTCTGAACTTTTTTCTGACAGTCTCAGTTTGACAATTTGACTCTTGACCTTGCAAAGCCTAGACTAGAGTCTAGGTGTGCACAAAAATATAACAGATCAGAGGCAGAAATGTTTGCAGGGTCTCCCAAAACCTACATTAATGCATTCACACATATGATATGTTACTTTTGTTTCTACCTTCATACCGCAATGAATTGCCTCTCATAACAAGTGTGTGATATTTAACACGTGTGCTGGAAAGGAGCAAGATCGCCAGCCAAAAACAGCCTGAAAGTATAACTTGATCAAATGATAAAGATCCTATTGAAGAATCTGGCATGAAATTAGATATTCTTTCATCAAAAAATGTAGAATGAAGTAGTTCTCAAAATTTTGCTGATTATATTGGTGTTTTTACCTCTTCAGTTTAGAAGTCGTGACCACCGCCAAAATTGACACATCCCCAAATGGTGATGGTTCCTTGAGTGACATAAGTGTAGTCAATAGAGGCATATGACAATGTATGTGAGACTCTTTCCATTTGGGAGCCTGTCTCTTTTGTTTTAGACTTTTGTCGAGAACTTTGTTAGCGTGTTTGGGAAACAATCTCCCATTTCGGATACTACATTTCTTTGTTTTCATTTGCTGCAAAGGGGACCACCTTGGCTCATATTGAAACTGTGATCAGATTGCTTATAAAAAATTACTCTTGACTGTCTACTTAAAAAATTAAAAAATTTGTCTACATGTACTTTTGTTTTTATAACATTTTTGCTGTGATCCACACACAAAATAGAGGGCTACTGACCTCAGAGAGGAAAAAAATGACAGAGAAAAAGTGCCTTGTTATTGGTGTTGTCTCTATTGTCCTCTTGTAAGCAGTCTCCATTATCCTAATTTAAATTTTTAAAAAAGTCTCCAATATTCTAGTGGGATGTCAGTAATCTTAGTCGGTTTTTAAATCCAACTTTGACACTGTTGATGGTTGCATGAAATGCTTCCAAGCATTTTGATATGTCTGATTTTTGTGAGAAAGAAATCTGTGACGGTCAAAACGGTGTTGATGAGGATGGGGATAAATTTAAGCTACCCTAGGGCCTAGAAAACTGTCTGTAAATTTTCCTTTTTAATTTTACCCGTTCAAGTTGAAGTCAAAACTACAAGTTCTAGTCTGGTATCATACCTAGGGGTTCTTTGTTTCTCTGTAGATCTCAGTTATCTAATGGATGTTTTTGTGGGGTTTTTTTCAAATGGAATAGGGCTTGATACTAAGTGATAATTTTGGTTTCCCCTTTGGGCAACCAAATTGGACTGGGTTCAGGGTGGTGCAGACTCCAGTTTGTACCTTTTGGGAAACTTGAAATAGTAATTTTGTAGCCTGTCACTTCAGAAATTATGATTTCACATTTTTCCCAGCAGTAGTTTCTCCGGATCCAGCTCCCATGAATACTCCAAGAGGCGTCTCTTCCACCACCAGCAGTCCACTGACTTCTCAGGCTCGCTCACCCTGGTGACGGAAGGAGAGACCTGTATGCTGCCCTCAACACATGCTGTGTGCCATGTAGAGTCTCCCAAGGAGCGGTCGCCCCCCTCGGGATTCCAGATTCCGGTGGCTAAAACATTCCGTCCGCGCATGTGTCGAAATGAAAGGTAAGAGGATGGAGCCTACAATTAGGATCCTTGCATCATAGCTGAATGAAGAGGCTCAAGTCTGTTAACCCACTGATTACTGAATTTTCTCATATAGGCTTACTACAGGAAACACCCGGTTTCCATGTTAGCAAAGGGTTAATGATAAAGATGAAGAAGTCATGTACAGTGCAATAGAGTAGAAAATCTTGTTCTCAGTGTCATTGCATAAGTAATATCAGATGAATTGAATAATTGATGAGAGAAAACATAATAAAGATACGTACAGATGTTGATTACAAACTATCCAGTGATACCTCATAAAGAAACACTGTTATAAATAAGTCTTTTGTAGGTAGTTTTGCTCGTACCACTTCTTTCTCTAGTCTATTGTATTTTAGCCCTGATGTAGCAAGGTTTCCATATAACAATGTAACTTCTGTGTTCCTAAGCAGTTTGTTAAGGAGGTCCCGCTGGAATATATTTATATAATATTGACTGAGGGGGATATCAGAATATATTGCCTGCAACAGAATCATATTGCCCCGAGTCGAAGATGAGGGCGATATGGTTCTTTTAAAGGCAATATTTTTTATATTCACCAAAATTAGAGCCAGTCAATATTATTATTATTACCTAGACTCTATATCATCTTTATGCCTGTTTTGTAGCAATTACAAACACGTCTGTTTGCCTGCCAGTCCTTTTTATTTCAGGTTATTCATACAGATTGTAATCTAGGCCAAGCAATTGTGACGTAAATTGTTACCGCGCGTATCCATTGTTTAAACCTTTGTACACTTTAATGCGTACACAATACTGCGTGTATGCACTTTCATTAAAAGCGCACTGACAAGAAAGGGTGGAATATGACAAAAATGTTGCCCTCTTTTTTAGTACATTGATCTATGGGGAAAACCCGGAAGAGGGCAATATGGCAAATATTGCCCACTCCGGATTCGGAGTAGCGTTTAAAATACGCCTTTTTATTTTGCAGCTAAAATTGCCCTGTATAGGTAATAATACAAAATAACTTACAGATGTTAAGAAGCAATAAATTATCATACCTTAAATCATTTTGATTCATTTACACATGATATAATGATGCATGTTTATGGGTATATCCCCTTTGCTATTGATTTTCTCAAAAGACATTATTTTACTGTGATCAGATTATGGTCTTTAAGCCTATTTGACACTTAGTTTGAATTCGGGGTGATTTAATATCTTTCAGAATGCTGCTTGTTACACCCCATCATTCACCCTTCGTGATGTACTCTCTCTTGCCATACACCAGACGAAGTCAGCTTGGAATTTACAGGTAAAACTTTCAAAAGATATTTCTGTTAAGTGTTTGATGCCCCCCTTTTTGTGTAAAGATCAATCATAAAGATGTCAACAAGGAAGTAGTTGTTAAATATCACTTTAATAATGATCATAATTTCTTATCAGGCACTTGGAAATTTAACTGGTACTGAACAAGAGTTTTTACCAGGTTGCTCATACTAGGAGTGGGGGACCGAGGGGAATTTCTCCCAGATAAGGGTATTGACAAGCGTAATAAATCCTGTCAGTGTATACTTTCAATGTGCAGGATTGCTTTAGTCTTCACAGCCCACCCCCTGGGATGCCACAAGGCGCATTTACTCAATTTGCACCAAGGGTAAACGCATTTCTGCTGAGAGTCTTAGTGGAAACAGTGGGAGTCATTCTATATTTCATGTGGTAATTTACCCTCAAACCCCCTGTTGGTGTTGAACCCTGGTAGTAAATCCCAACAATCTCCGGGGGAGCGTTTCATCAAGCATTTTGTCAGTGATTTTTACTGACAAATCTGCTCTCAGCCAATCAGATGCAAGGATTTCAGTAGCTTATAACAGTTGCCGGTACAATACGCTTGATGAAACGCTCCCCTGGTCACAGAAATGTACCATTTTCTTCTGTGTACATCCTTACAGGAAAAATTCTGAAGCTGGGTCCTTTGCCAGGACGAGACGTGCGTCAGGGAGCAAACCTTTGACAGTGCGGAGCGATGATTTCCTAGCCACATTGGATGGGGTAGAGCTTGGTGATGAAGGCAATGTGAGTTATCACAACATACATATTTCTAAAATTGCCATTATCAGTAAACTCAACCAGTAGACTATGTTGAACCATATATTATCTCTACGTCTCAGTGTCATGTGTTTTCATTACTGTTGAGCAAAGATGTGTCCTCAGTTATTTTATCCAATAACAAAAAAAACGAAAATTCGTCCATCTGCCTGGACACAATATCTGTATGCCTATCCGATAATATGGTTAGTACGTATATTTGCACTTACATGTACTTTTTGTGTACATTAAAATTTGAAAATTGTCAAATTTTGATTGAAAAAAGAAATCAACGTAATAATAACTACAAACGATGGCATGAATTTTTACCAAACAAAGGTTTTAACGCAAGAAAATACCTAAAAATGTTTCTTTATTTTGTGTCCTTTTAGGTTGTATCATTCAGTCATTTCTTGGTACCAAGTCGAGACATCAGTCTGATCCTGTATCGTAGGCACCTTCAGGAGAGAGAGCAGCTATCCTCTGCATCTCCACACTCTCCTGCAATACGCAAGATGACCCTTACCAATGTCTCCCCGCTGCAGTGGGATAAGAGTAAGAATCCTAGATCATTTTTAACACCTGATGAGTGTGTTCATTTTTCTGTTGGTATTTATAAATATTTTCAAATGATTAGTGGAGCATTGTTATGAGGCTGTTACAGTGAAACCTGCTTTAGCGACAACCTGTATAGAAAGACTTATCTATTTGTCTATCTATCTGTCTATCTATCTATCTATCTATCTATCTATCTATCTATCTATCTATCTATCTATCCATCTATCTATCTATCTATCTATCTATCTATCTATCTATCTATCTATCTATCCATCTATCTATCTATCTATCTATCTATCCATCTATCTATCTATCCATCCATCTATCTATCAATCTATCTATATATCTATCTATCTATCCATCTATCTATCTATCTATCCATCTATCTATCTATCTATCTATCTATCTATCTATCTATAAAGACAACATTTTAGTGTAACTTCAGTAGTGTTTCTCATTGGAACACAATACTCAAGGATCGTGTACTTAAAGATCACATGCCTAAAGACCACTTTTCTTGTCTCACTTGAGCAGCCTATATGTACAGGTTTCACTGTATTAGTTTGTGCTCTGGTTCAATATTGGACAAATACTGCATGCTCTTTAATGCATTATAATGAGTATATGTACCATGGTAATCAGGGGAAAGTTTCATCAGGCGTTTGGTCAGTGATTTTTACCGACAACTGTTATAAGCTACTGAAATCCTTGCATCTGCTTGGCTGAGAGCAAATTTGTCAATAAATATCACTGACAAGACACTTGATGAAATGCTCCCCAGAATTGCCTGAGTGCAGCAATGTGTAAGATGACTATCATGTATGTCTCCCCATTGCAGTGGGGTAAGAGTAAGAATCCAAGATCATTTTCAATAATTATTAAGCTTGCATTTTTTAAGGTTTTATCAGCAAAAACATGTATTGCCTGGAATTGTCATGTGTTTGTTTGATAGTATTTTAATAGTGGTATAAATCCTTACATGTAATTTATGTAAGCTTTCTCAGGTGAAATGGATAACATAATCGTACAAAATAGCACAAAATGACTTCACTCTGGAAAGCTCACAAAAATTGTACCAATTAAATTAATGAAACTTGCCTCAAGGATATGTTAAGTTTAGAAATACAAATTTTTAAAAGAGCTTCTGTGAACAAAAGATTAAGTTCTAACTGGTTGAATGATTCTAATGTAATCAGATATAGTTGGGCTGTGAATCATGTACAGTTTATACTTATTTACTACAATAAATCAATGTACCTACCTATTTGCTAGTCTTCCGACTACGCAAGCCATTCGAGTAATTAAAGTCACGACAGTGCATACACCCCCCTAGGATCACGCCTTCCTCTGTGCACGTACGCATGACGCGCGCACACAATCCTCCTCTTTCCTTCTCGCAGCCTAAAGAGTTGCAGCTAAGTCACTATCTTGCGCAAAAATTCAGAGTTTGCTACTCTTTTAGCGCGTTTTTGGGTGACTTTTGCCAATATTTCCGTCCTAGACTTGTTTATTATCTGTTTAGTGTCGGTTTATGTCTGTCACGTATTTATTTTGGTGATATTTGAGCTTATATTCATACCTCACTTTTCACCTCTTTCGTATAGTAGCCCAGGGCATTCGCTTTGGCGTTTTGCCGGGCGCTCAGCCCTGTAACGTTTCGTTGGTGTTTCGTGTGTGTGGCTGTTGTGTGCATATACCCTTACGAGAGTGTTCTTTTGTTTGTAGTGCGTGAATGGAATTTTCCACACATTGCGCGGGAAAATTCCATTCCGTTTCACTCTCGCTTTGTACGCCCTTTTCTTTATAATTGTTTATTGTTGACTCTTTTATATCTCCTTACAGGTGATAATGAGTTCTTCGGAGGAAGAGCAATCGAGGTCTTGGTTACCTCCAGGCTCTTCCAATTCTTCTTCCCTCCTGTCCACTACTCTCACTTATAAGGGCGTCAGCCCAGTGAGTGTGTTGGAGACCTCTGTGTTTCGCTCGCCTACCAGCGAGTCAAACACGATGGTTAGGGGAGGTAAGGGCGTCAGTCTGTCTGCTCGCTCTGGTATTTTTGTACCGGGAGCGTCGAGCAAGACAGGCTGTATAGGTAAGTTAGGTGTTCACAAGTCTTCGGACCGAACACCCGTCATTAGCAATTCTAGCTCCCTCCAACTCACGACCACCGCGTCTGCAGTTGGGGGGGGCGGTAGCTAGTATTACCGGGTCCTCTCGACCCCCGACCACCGTCGGGAGCCTGGAGGGGGCATTAACTGGTAAGACCGCTAAGCGGTCAGCTAATGATGTTACTGGGTCTTGCCGACCCCCGACCACCGTCGGGGTGCCTAGCGAGATTTCACCCAGTGTTACTGGCTTCCCCCGACATCCGACCACCGTCGGTGTGTCTGGGGGAATTACAGCCGGTAACGTAAATCCGCATCCCGCTAAGAAGACCTCCTCCTCGAGCAGGTTCTCGCAGCGGAAGACTGCTGGTTCCCGCCAGCCACTGACCAACGTCAGTGCTCCGGGTGCTATTTCCAGCAGTGCTGCAATGCAGCAGCCCGTCCACTCCCCGGCAGTCAATGCGAATCGGGGCTCTGGTCGGGGAAGCACAGTCCCTAGAGTTGCGGCCGAATTACTTCTCCCCACTGGGGAGCCCGGCCCGGACAATTTCGGTAGTGAGGCTTTTATACTGCAGCCTAACACTTCCCGTGCTTCTAAACGGCCTTCTATTACGGTGGCTCACACCCCCGCTAAGAAGCCTAAAGCCAAGAAGGGTAAATCCAAGGATAAACCCAAGTCGGGTAAGAAGGCTCAGCCCTCTCTTCCCCCCGACTCTCAATCTGAGCTGCTCAGATTAATGAGACTCTTTGCTGAGCAGCATGGTTGGGATACTAATCCCCCGACGCTGCCGGCTACTGAGACGGGTTCTCCCCAGTCAGTTGTCACTGTGATGGAGGATGTTCCCGAGTCGGACCCCGGTGTTTTCCCGGTCTCCGATATTCATGAGAACCTGGGACAATTTTGTCCGAATGCGGTTTCTCGACCTACTCCTCCCGTGCCTGCGGCTCTCGGAGCCCCGCCGGGGGAGGAGTCTGTCACTGGTCCGTGGGCATATCCACCCCCATGGGATTTTCCCCACCGGACTACTTCTCCCGAAATTGATTCTGTCTCGCAGGTTTCTACCCCGTCTGTTTCAGAATCTCAGGCCGGCTACGACCCCCAGCCTTGTCAGGCTATGGCGGCAGATGCCAAGGCCCTGTTAGAGAAGTATATGCCAGAAATTTTCCCCCAAGTCCAGTCGGACAGTGATCAGCCATCGCTGTTATTCAGACAGCATGGCCCGTCTCCTGGTATTCCTCTTACAGAGGACTTCAAACAGGAGTATGGGGATAGGGAGGCACTCGCCGATGCGGGTCGGGCTACCCGACGCCCCTTTGGTAGTGCCTTCTCTTTCTATCGGGATGATACCCAGGGCTTCTTTTCAGCCAAGGGTTTATCCCAGGAAATTATGGGTATGGGACAACGTTTGAATATCAATTTCAAGTCTCAGTCCTATAGATCCGCCGAGAAGCCCCTAGTGAACTTTGAAACCAAAGTCAGGTCGGGCTTAAGGCTTTCGGCGTACCTGGGTTCACTGTTACGCCTTCGGGCCAGATCAGTTGAACTGAATGTGACCGAGGGGGACTCCAATTTGTTGGATGAACTCCTGCTTTTGTTAGCTGGACTTCAGTGGTCTCAGCTCTCATCAGCGGCGATTGACATTACGCATCAACGCCGCAAGCTGGCGCTCTCCACACTGGGAGTGCTAGAGAAAGACATCCCGCCTCTCTTGCGGGGTATCCCTTCCTCTCATCCCAAACTCTTTGGGGGCCAGTTTAACGAGGTCTTCCTCAAAGAGATAGAGGGTCGCAAACAGGCAAAAGAGATGGCCAGACAATTCTTGCCCACTCAGCCTGCTCGGTCCTTTCCGAAGTCTAAGTCGGTCTCGACAGGCGCTAACCGCTCAAATCGTCGAGTGACTGTGACTATCCCTCGGGTTGAGACCCCTACCCTGAGCAACCGTGGTAGAGGCTCGGCGAGAGGAAGAGGGGGGCGTAAGACCGCCGCCAAGGGCACGGTCAGGCCCAAGTCGGCCTTTTGATACCTTACCCCGAGTGCTTGTGGACAGTGTAGGCGGGCGGCTCCAGAGATTCCTCCCAGTTTGGGAGGCAATCTCCGGCGACGCCTTCGTACTATCCGTCGTGCGCGACGGCTTTTACATAGATCTGATAAAGCCGATTCCAAACGGCGCCATCAGAATCCGCCCGCCTCCAATGTCAGCCCTTTTCCAGCAGCACATCTCCTCAGAGATCACCACGCTGCTGGGAAAGGGCGCTGTAGAAAGGGCGAGAGATCATCCTCATCTCTGTCTCTCCCCAATTTTTGTCATTCCCAAGCACTCGGGAAGTTTACGTATGATTCTAAACATGAAAAGAATCAACAGGTTTATACCTCCAGTGCATTTTCGCATGGAGACCTTGGCATCTATTCTGCCCTTGATCAAGCGGGACGACCTTGCGATCTCCCTCGATCTCAAAGACGCGTACTTTCACATTCCCATTCACTCTCTGTCGAGAAATTTGCTGGGATTCGCGTTCCAGGGCGAAACGTTTCGATTTCGTGCCCTGCCCTTTGGGCTGAGGCCGGCCCCTCGAGTCTTTACTCGAATAGTGTCGGCCCTGGCCGCGTTTCTACGGAATCGCGGCCTCCGATTATTCGTCTATCTAGACGATTGGCTCCTAGTTGCAAACTCAGAGTCCCTCCTGTTGGATCAGTTATGCCTTTTACTGCGACTAACGCAAGACTTAGGCTTTCTGATAAACTGGGAAAAATCGGAATTATCTCCCACACGTACCCCGGTGTACTTGGGTGCGGAGATAGATATCCCGAATCAGCTTGCCCGCCCCAGTCGGGACAGAATTCGGACTATCACCATGACCGCACGGTCATTGCGAGTAGCCCGCAGGGTCAGAGCCAGACAATGGCTTCAATTCCTGGGCTATCTGGCCAGTCTAGTCGACGTCTTACCAGACTGCAGGCTGTTGATGAGGCCCTTTCAGAGGCACCTCCTCAAGTTTTACAGACCGGGCAAAGATTCTCTTTTGGGGTGGATTCCACTCCCAAGAGATATCAAGCTCCTTCTCGCCCCCTGGTCGAACAGTTCGTTTCTTGCCCAAGGCAAGCCTCTCTGTACACCTCTTCCGTCAGTTTCTCTGACGACAGACGCCTCCCTTCTCGGTTGGGGCGGTCATTGCCGGGGCGAGATGATTTCAGGGGACTGGTCTCACTTGAGAGTTATGCCCCATATCAATGTTTTGGAAATGATGGCGGTCAGCCTGTCTCTTCATCATTTCAGGCCCGGTCTTGTTGGTCGCACTGTACTCGTTCTTACGGACAATGTCACAGTAGCTGCCTATATCAATCGCCAAGGCGGCACTCGGTCTTCCTCTCTGAACACCTTAGCTGCCCAGTTGTGGAGGTGGTGCCGGTCTATGAACATTATTCCGGTAGCCTCCTACATTCCCGGTCAGGAAAATCTGATCGCGGATTTTCTGTCGCGGGGCAAATGCCTCCCGTCAGAGTGGACTCTTCATCCGGAGGTGTTTGCTCTTCTCCAAGAGGTGTGGGGCCCTCTGGAGATCGATCTGTTCGCCTCCACCCTCAATCACCGACTCCCGAGGTATTGCTCGCGGGTTCGGGATCAGGAGGCGTGGGCGATGGATGCATTTTCCCTCCATTGGGGAGCTATCCGGGGGTACGCTTTTCCCCCCATTCCTCTGATCCCTCAGGTCTTGAGGAAGGTCAAGGAGGACAGGGCTTGGCTCTTGCTGATAGCTCCACATTGGCCAGCGAGACATTGGTTTCCAGACCTGCTGAGTCTCCTGGCCGGCCAGCCGTTTCCCCTTCCTCTCAGGGAGGATTTGATAATTCAACCCCTCTCGGGGATTGTTCATCAACGCCCAGCGGTCCTCCACTTGACTGCCTGGCCGTTGTTGGGGAAGACGCCAGAAACTCGGGGCTCTCCGAAAGGGCCTCCCAGTTTGTAATGAGAAGCCGTAGAGACTCCACTAGAGATCTCTACAACTCTCGTCTAGGGGCCTTCTTTTCTTGGTGCGAGAATCAGGGTGTCTCGCCACGTGAAGCCCCTATCGGTGTTATTGCCGATTTTTTGATCTCCCTTTTCGATAAGGGTAGATCGATTTCAAACATACGTGGCTATCGTTCGGCTATTGCCGCCGTCCACGTTGGTTTTGCTGATGGTTCGGGAGTCTCCAACTCCCCTCTTTTGGCTAGGTTGACTCGCTCCTTCTTCTTGCAGCGTCCATCAACTCGTAGCCTGACTCCTTCTTGGAGTCTACCCAAGGTCCTTGACGTGCTTGCGAAGCCACCTTTTGAACCTTTGGGTAAAGCGTCCTTTCACCATTTAACGGTCAAGACGCTATTTTTAGTCGCTATTGCTTCGGCACAGAGGAGGAGTACTCTTCATGCTCTGTGTATAACACCGGGTCACGTCCGTTGGGAAAACCATGGTGTGCGACTTATACCCAAGCCCTCCTTTATTGCCAAAAATCAGACTGCTTCCTCTGGACCAGTTGAGATTTTTCTTAGACCGCTGTCGGACCATTCCTCAGTGCAGGAGGATAAGGTCTGGTGTCCGGTGAGGGCCTTGAAATGGTATTTAGATAGGACTAAGACTCTTCGTAAGAGTGATCAGCTTTTTGTCATCACTCGAGAGCCCTTTTCCGCCGCTTCCAGAGAATCCATTTCTAGATGGATAGTCGAAGCGATCCAGGCAGCTGGGCCGGAGGCCCTATTGACTGATGGGAAGCCCCGTGCTCACGATACCAGGGGCATCAGTGCCTCTTGGGCTCTTTTCCAAGGGGTGCCCCTAGTGGACATTATGAGGGCAGCCTACTGGCGTTCCTCCACGTCCTTCACATCTTTTTATTTAAAAGATGTTCTGTCTGAAGAGTCTTTTTTAACAAGACGTTGCAAGCTGCAACGTCATCCTTGGGTTCCTGTTGACCTTCCTCTTGGGACATGCCCCCCATTTGAATCTGTGCTGGTCTAGCAAATAGGTAGGTACATTGATTTATTGTAGTAAATCAGTAAAATCAGAATTGATTTTATTATTTGCTAGATAAATCTATGTACCTACCTATGTCCCACCCTCCTACCCCACTCCTTGCCTAGCAACATGTCAAAGTTTGTCTGAGGCTGCTTGTAAAGAGGAGGATTGTGTGCGCGCGTCATGCGTACGTGCACAGAGGAAGGCGTGATCCTAGGGGGGTGTATGCACTGTTGTGACTTTAATTACTCGAATGGCTTGCGTAGTCGGAAGACTAGCAAATAGGTAGGTACATAGATTTATCTAGCAAATAATAAAATCAATTCTGATTTTACTGTTCCAATCGTTAAATGAGATATATTTTTTGCACCTATCTTCACTGTTATTCATTTATACAAACACCTTTGCTTACTTACTGTTTATCCAGTTGAGGTTGATGGTCATTCTGTTGACCATCCATCCATTGCTCAGAGGATCTATGACCCCGTAGAGCTAGATGACCCTGAGCTTAGTCTAGGAAAGCATCGTAAGCTTCTTACATTCTCATCCTATGTGGTATGTACATGTATATCTACCAGCGGCAAATTTCTGTAATGTCTTGAACATGTGAAAGGGTCATGTCTATAATATTTATTTTATTTTTGACTTTGAACTTATATATGAATGGGAATACAGCCCCCAAGAATGCAGCCAAAATGACAGTCAACTTCTGCTAGTAACCATTTTTTTCTTCTTTTCGTTGATCTTTAATCATAATGTTCAATCCAATGCTTTTCTAGTGTAGTATAAAAATTATAGATCAAAATATCACAAAAGTGACCTTCAGTGACCTTTGCTGCATTAGAAATGGTAGTTTGAGATTGCTATGTCTGTTGTTGATTTGTCATGGCAGTTGACCTCTGTGCAATATCATATGTTTCACTTAAACTCTCTAGTCCAAATCCCATTGCCAGTGTATATTATTTCCAAGTTTGAATTCTATACAGTTTTATGCACATTGAGTCCAATGACCCTTGACCTCTGTAACACAACTACCCTTAAGAAAATACCTAGATGGAGAACATTACTTTCTTGGCTACAATTGTATAACAAGCTGCTGGGATAACTGTTCCATGATCAAATTCCAGTTTAAACCTAGACCCCACACTAAACATAATCCTAACATAGCTTAGCGAAATGTAGGGCATGAAAAGACGCGTCTGGAGTGCAAAATGCATATTTATAATTTTATTGCATTAAATTAGAAAGATCTCATTAATCCATAGAGCCGTTAAAATTACCTTTACTACCTAAACTGTCATTACACATGTCAAATTACAACTTTTAATGTACCATTATCACCAACAATTCACCGTTTGCGTTCCGAACGCATCTTTTCGTGCCCCTCTGTTTAGCTATACTACCTAATCAGAAACCTAATTTAAAACCAAGCGCAATGCAACATCTAGCCTTATATTTTTATACCTCGGCAAAAATGTGGAAGTACCTGTTTTACACCTCCCCTCCATATTCATGTGTTCAAGCTCATGTACAGTTTCGTAAGCAAAAAGTAAATTGGAAGGAAACGTGTTAAATGTTATCTCATGTTGTTCTCCTTATATAAACTACGTATGAAATAATTTGGTATTCAATCCATGATTTCGGGTGAATTTTAGTGTAGATATCTGTGAGGAACTGTACCCTTACGGCTCCCCTCAAAACAATCTATGTGCTTTGCATTCAGTCTCCCACACAGTCCTCCATAGATTTTACATGTGTCTACAGCACATTAATTTACCGTTGCAGGAGTTTAGATCTCTGACCCAGTATCTAAATGCTTTTTTTGACCTCTCACTTGTTTAAGATTTAACTTGAGGAGGAAAAAAACTTCACATTAGCGTAGTATAGCTAGTATCTTGCTATTTATCATATAACATCAAAGAAGTCTGACAAAAACTTCTTGAGGGCTTATACATAACCTTTAACACCTGCATTGTTTTCTTTCCATGTTTATCCTAGGTATCTGTTGTAGACTACACCAAGCCATCGGAGCTAAAGAAAGAACTGAATAATAAATTCAAGGAGCGTTTCCCAAACATTGATCTCAGTCTAAGTAAACTCAGAAGGTACGATGCATTGAAACATAGGAAGAAGTGCCCATCTCCACCAAAAGCTTTTCGGAGTTTCAAAGAAATGTTTCAATATGGCACGAAAAAGAGACATGATAACGAAGCTTTTCGACCTGCGATTCAGCGATCGGTCTCCATTTGCTGAAAAATCCAGCTTGCGCACAAAGCTATGCCGACGATCAATTCTCAATTATGTCCCGGGCCAGAAGCGCAGCGCATTTACGCTTTCTGGATGCCGCCTACATTCAATCGCACGAACCCCTTTTGTGTAGACAAAAAGAGTTCGTCCAAGCTTTGCGATTGTTCTGAAATTACGGTATCCGGGTTGCGTCCGGGTTCATCAAGTATAGTTGATTGAGTAATTTGTTACATACCTGCGTGATAACCTGATGAGTGCAGGTCGAAAAGCTTAGTTTTCATGTCTCTTTTTCATGCCATATTGAAATTTTGTAGTACCAGGAAATTTGTAGATTTTGATAAGTTTTAGGGACAATATATTTTTAGGTTCATCTCTCAAATAATGTATGTTCATGTACTAAAGGGTCCCTGCAAAGGTGATTGTATTCTACCTCTTGAACTTGTAGAAATGTTAAGCTTTTCCTCATAATCTGAAGAAAAATAAATGTCCTGATGAAGTTGGGCCGTTCTTCCTCTCATGTATTCAAATAGGTGTACATCGTCTGTTAAGAGCCAGAGGGGCGTTAACTCTGTTAAAGAATATATGAGTTAATGGCCTTCTGGCTCCAAACAGGTGACAAAAATTGTTGACATGTTACTGTGTTTGTGAAGATAAGATAAGATAAGATACTATTTATTTTCTCTTGTATAAAAACACAAAAGAAATTCACAGCGAACAAATTGGTTTCCTTAAAAACATATCAATTTACATAGCAGGAATTATTAATAAGTTTAAAAGGAATAAAAATAATCAAATTTAAATCAAATTGAAATAAAGAAATTTAAATAAATTGTTATCATTTTGGACTACTTTATGGGTGATTGTGTGCAACACTGCAGCCTCTCGCCCTGTCTGTGCTTGTACATGTGATATTAAACACAGTTACCATTCAGTTGATGTTTTATAATGCATGGTAATTTTAAAAAGAATTGAATTTATGTAAACTGGTGAAAAGTTTGACTTTGTTGAAAATCGACAAGTTGTTTTTAGATTTTCAACAGAATGAACTTGTCATTTTTTTAATTTCAGATTTCACTTTTGTTTCTTCTTTGTATCTGATTTAATACAAGTGAACTTGAAGAAATTCAAAGATTTTCTTTTAATGGTTTATCAAATGTTTTCACTGTAAATCTTTTTGCAGTTTGAAACGTGAGATGAAGAAGGTCTCAGACAACTGTTCTCTAGATCCCTGGATCTTAGCCGTCACCTATGTCTACTTTGAGAAGCTGGTCCTACATCGCAAGGTCAATAAGGAGAATCGCAAATCATGCTCAGGTAATAACTCATTCCTGGCTTTTTACAATCATTTGTGGTTACCAGTTAAAGCAATATTTATATTTATATACCACTCTTAAATATGAAGTTGAGTTCTGGTCATGCAATTACAATGTGAAAGAAACTCTCTCATAGCAGTTGGGAGAGATTGATCATGTCTGCATAAGAATTGGTGTATATTGTGAGGTTTTGGAATCATCAAAATGATCAGACATTGACCCAGAAATGGGTATGTGGGACTGCACATGCATGTGGCATGAATGTTCGGCCCAAACACTTCAGCTATTTCTCGTCGTATCTAGAATATGAAGGCATGTGAAGAGCAATCCTTTTCAGGGGACATTTCTACTATGATGTTCTTCCAAACTAGAAGGAATGAGAAAGCTCACAAACTATTTTTGACCTTTCCCAGTACCAGCACTCAACTTTCTATTTGACTCTGTGTATGTGCGACTTCCATTGAGTGATACATTTAATGTGGAGGCACAGATGATAATAAGAAGCAATGATATACATGTATATTCTGTAGTTTTTGATTGTGAAAAATAGAATATACAGTTAACAACAAAATTATTCATACCCCTTGGAAAATTCTAGTTTTTTGCATTTTTCCTAAAAATGAATGGTTAACTGAATTTAATTGCACATCACTTGAATACATTTAGTTATCATCTGCAAATGAATGCTGTTTCTGGTTTCACCTCATTTGCATAACAATAGAAAAGGTGAATTATCCAAACTGGGTGATGTTCAAAATTATTCATACCCTTGGTGATCTATTGACTTTGTCAATCAGTATGAATCCAGTCCTTGTGATTAATGCTTGTAACACTTTCTTCACACTGTCACAATGCTTCTGGAGGTCTCTACTGAGATATCAGGCCAATACCTGGTCTCCAATGGCCCAATCTCCTTGAGGATGTTGTCCACACATGCCACCACCTGGTCTTCAGGGGATTCGATGGATTTAAAGCAGATTTTGTGTTTGCAGGTGGTGTAGTTTTAGACGTCATGAGGATAGGACTATGATATTGATATTTTCGTTAATATTCCTTACATTTTAATGACAATTCTGTATCTAAGTTGAAACAAAGCACTCTTCCTGGAGAGACTTCCCTAGAGGCATTCACTGTTGCACTGTCAAGGGAAGGTATTTCCTGATACTTTTGTTCCATTATTATTAAGAATGTTTAGGGAGGCCATGGTAGTTGTCTAAAGGTTGGATGGTGCCAATTTTATCAGTTTATTCAGTTACACTGATTGACACATTTTTGATATGGATACCTGCAAGTGGGTACTCTAGTGAAGCTTAAAATACTGATCTTTATGTTCCAGTGCACTGTCAAAGTGGTAGCATTTCGTGCACTGCAGCTGGTAACATGGAGGGCATATGGTATATATTTGGTTTACATTCATTTTGATATCAAGGATTGTAGCTTTCATACCAAAGATACAAAGAATATACCATATGAAGATTGATATACAGTAACAGTCAATGTGGGATGTGTATGGTACTCAAAGGTTACATACTGTTATTCATGGTGACCTGACGTTAGAGTCATGCAATGACTTTAATATCACCAACATGGCCTTCCTGAGCACTCTGATTAAGAATGGGGCCAATGAATAAAGGTGAACCCTCCCACAGGCAGTGCAAAAGGGAAGGGCTCTTCAGGAATGGTGCTTTGCTTCATAAGTAGATACAGAATTTTCATTAAAATGCATGGAATAAATGACCGAAAATTTCAATATCATAGTCCTGTCATCATGAAGTTGATAACTGCATCACCTGTAGGACACGAAATCTAATGAACTCCCTGAAGGTCAGGTGAAGGCATGTGTGGACACATCCTCAAGGAGATTGAGCCATTGGAGAACAGGTACTGGCCTGATATCCCAGCAGAGACCCCTCCGGAAGCCTTGTGACGGTGTATTAAAATAAAGTGAATTACAAGCATTAATCACAAGGATCGGATTCATACTGATTGACAAAGTCAATAAATCACCAAGGGTATGAATAATTTTGAACATCGCCCAGTTTGGATAACTCACCTTTTCTATTGTTATGCAAATGAGGTGAAACCGGAAATGGCATTCATTTGCAGATGATAACTAAATGTATTCAAGTGATGTGCAAGTAACTTCATTTAACCATTCATTTTTAGGAAAAATGCAAAAAACTATAATTTTCCAAGGGGTATGAATAATTTTGTTGTTAACTGTACATGTAGAATCCATGGTAGACACTGAATGCTGATGATATTTACAAAAAATCTTTTATAGAAATGGGCAAGTCCATACTAATTTGTTCCATAAGGTTACTGACCACACCTAAGATTTTAGTATATCAGAGGAGTGTGTTAAGCTGAAAGTCTTACTAGAGCTTGAATCAGACAAAATCTTAAATAAAATAAATATATTTATGTCAATTTAAGTTCCTAATTCCATTTTTTTTGCATGACCATATTGCGTTTGATACTAGGAATTTTAAAACTGATAAGCTTTAAAATCCTTAAATTGGCAACACATTGAGAGGTTCAAAATTATTGTTGTTTATAAGAATTGGCAATTTTGTCAACTTTTCGACAAAATTCCTACCCATGTATATATTTTCTCAAAGACATTACACCTTTACCATGTAGAACTTAAAAAAAATTATTGTTGCCATTTTGAAGAACAAAATGTGATCAATTGATCCCTTAAATAATTACTGAAAAGGTGAATAAGTCTACATGCTGCCCACATGATGAGAAGCAAGATCTCATACATTTGCACTCATTTTTCATGCATCACACTTGTAACAGGATGATAAACCAGCTAGAATGACTTTCAGGCAGTTCATAGCCCAGGCTTATAAAACGTTGCAATTCATTACAACTATTTTGAGCTGATATTAATTCATTTTCTTGATCCAAGCATCACATTTGTATGATAAACAAACTAGAATGACTTTCAGGCAGTTCATGGCCCAGTGAGTCTTATAAAAAGTTGCAATTGATTACAACTATTTTTAGACTGATATCAATCGCAACTCTGTACAAAATGGATAGGAGACTGTAGACCTGCTGCGATTGATTGGGATCAATGGCAAGTCTTTATAAGGCAGGGCAACGTTATCTCTTGTACGTGTAATATCTTTAGCAAGAATAGATTTCACTTTACAATGCACTTGCTCATTGCCATTGTTAAATTGTTATCAAACTTCCCTTTTACCATCTCATCAATGTGTAAGATAGGGAACTTTTTGATGAACAGTATTATTGCAGATCTCTTGAGAGTAGCATTGACATTCTAAGGCCATTTTTTTTGTTTTGTTTTGATATGTTTGTTTATTTTATTTTGTTTTAATTTGTTTATTTATATATATATATATATTTTTTTTTTTAAAGTGTTTATTTGTTTAGTTTTATTTTATTTTATTTTGTTTATTTTTTATATTTATTTTTGTTTTATTTTTTTTTTGGGGGGGGGGTCTTCTTTTTGGTCATATGCGTGTTTATTTGTTTGTTTATTTGTTTTGTTGGCGTGGGGGTTGTTTCGGGGGGGGGGGGCTGCAATCTTTTTTTCACCATGGAATTCATGATATTCCTGTGCAGATACTGATGCAATATTTTGTGGTTCTGTCACCAGGTACCTGTCTACTGCTAGCAGCCAAGCTGAACGATATCAAAGGAGCTGACCTACAAACTCTTATCAAGGTAGGTGCATTGAAGCAGTTTATAAATTATTAATCAGTGACATCGTATTGTGCCAGAAGGCATATCTTCTACAATGAATTCTTCTGTTCTACTTGAACCTTTTAGTTTCATACCCTCCATTGGGGTGTTGCCAAACTGTAAAAAAAAAAATCATATTAAATCATATTTATTACCATGTGGTGGAGAATCCTTTTTCAGATATGATTTTAAAAGCAAATCAGATATATAGTTCTTGATATTCACTTCAAGTAAAATGTTTTGAATTGTACATTTATCTTTGTGTGTCAAAGATATGGAGTCAGTAGAGATGTTTTGAATTAATCCCTATCTGATGTTCTTTTCCTATCAAATTGCAGGAGATTGAGTCTGTTTTCCGCGAGAGCCAGAAAACACTCACTGCATTCGAGTTTCCAATCCTGGTGGCGCTAGAGTTCTCACTCCATGTGCCAGAGCATGAGGTCATGCCACACTACAAGCGTATCGTACAACAGTCATGACGAATCCTACAAGTTCACTCTCGATCTCCTGGGACATTAGCTGTTGCCGAAGAACATGGTATACATGTACTATTCTCTACAAACGCATCATGAGGCAGTCGTGACATATCAAGCAAGTTTTCTCTCATAGTTCTGGAACATTTTATATTTGCTGAAGACTGCCATATGCATATAGCAGGCATTACTAACTAAGGTGTAGCTGTTGTGACGATTCAAACACTTTCTCCTTTCATTGACTGGAACATTAAGTTTTGCTGACCAGCATATACACGTACATGTAGCAGACCGTATGGGAACTGGAAAGAAGAGCTTGCTCTTATGCTGCACTACAGATGTATCTTACAGCAGTTGTGATGGGTCCAACAGGTCTTTCTTTCTCTATCAGCTGGAGCATGAGTTATCGCGGAAAAACATGTACATGTAGGAGTCATGCCAAATTGTATTAGGAATTGAACTGATGGATGCTGCCCTGTACAGGGAAAGAGTGCCACACTGGTTTGTAAACAGATTGTATTGAATGAGAACTTGACAAATGAAATGCCAGACAGTACGTTTTAAGAAAAAGTATATCTGACTCATCTATTGGGGAACTGTTGATGCGTAGCCGTTACAGTGGGATAATAATATCTGAATGTGTAAGCTGCTGCCCTCTGGTGGGAAAGGTGGTTGCACTTTTCTTGAACCAAATGTAGCACAATGGAACTTGACAGAGGCAGAATGGCTAGTCTGGGGAAAGAACCATGACTGCTATCATCTAGATGGGAATCGCTGACACAACAGTACAAACAGATCATACCAAATCATGACCAAATCAGGGTAGACAGTTCTGAAATAGATATTTGCCCTTGCCCTTTATAGTACAAAGGTTGCCACATCCATCATAAACTGATCACAAAATGGTTACACTGGACCATGACTAAAGTTCTATACATGCACAGTGAATCAGGGATAGGGGTTTGCGCACTATAAAGCCCACCGCACAGGGGGTTTAGTGTCTGGCACAATAGGGATTAGCACTGTGGCACTGGGGTTGGTACATGGGGGCAGATTAAGTGTTAAAGATATGATAATACATCCTAAAGTCCTTAGAAAGTACAAATGTAAAGCTACACATTAATACCAGTTAGTTATAATGGTAAAGGACTGAAGGTGGTGAAAAAGCTGTAGTAGAGTTGGGTTTTTAACCCGTTGCCAACTGGAACCGGGTGGTCCCTGTACAAAGCCTATGGGAATTACAGAATTCAGTATTCAATAGGTTAATAGACTCTACTCATCACATATGTTTCCCTCATTTATGCTCTTACACCTGCAATCGTGCATAACCAAGTGAGAATATTCACCGGTGCAATTTTTAAGCCAGTCGTGAACTGATATGCATTTTCTTCCTTTTTGTTTGTACTGTATGTAAAAGTGCAGATCTGTATGCTTATAATTGCCGTTTGAAGCAAGTATTCGATATTCAACATTCAAAGTTTATGCTACTTAAGATGAGCTCTGTTGGCAATTGCTCCAATGACCAAACATTATGCCTAAGCCTCCCTTTCTAATCTAAAACCTTATGGCAGCTTTTACATTAACCCTGTATCTTGAATCAAATGAAATCTAGAGCAGGAGCTGAGGAGTTGTACTACTTCATTTGCAGTATGTAATGCACGATGAAGCATGTTGTATACAGTACCAAATTTTATTGGTAATGCAACATACACAACATTTGCAATTACACCTGTGAACTTGTATTCATCATGTACCAGGTAGTGTAATACAAAACCTGATGGAAAATTATTCTTTATCATACATGGACATGCATATAAGACAGTACATACTATTTTGTTCTGTTTCAAAGAGTGCCGTCACAGGGCATTATATGTAGAGTGATCTTAGTCGAGTGGTTTAAACACTTGACTGGAGATGTAATGGTCTTGGGTTTGATCCCTGGCGCAGCGCTTATATCCTTGAGCAAGGCATTTTATGTGCATTGCTCCTCTCCACCCAGGTGTTTAATGGGTACCCGGTAGGATGCGAAAGTCATTGTGGTTTGTTTAGCAATGTGAGCATCTGTAAAACGGCACCTGGCTGGAATATACATGTACAGGTAGTGGAGAAGGTGCATCCATTGTGTGCATGCAAGCCTGAATCCGATGACCGGGGCAGTAATCTGTAAAGCGCTTAGAGACATCGTAGGTGTATTAGGCGATATATATATCCAGAATATTATTACTAGCTTTAATAGTATTATTATTATGTATTCACATGTCACTTATAAGCAGAAAGGATGGCTTAGTCAATCATTAAACGAAGAGATTCATTGGAATCTCGTTAAAACAAACTCCTTGGGACCAAGGAAATTACCTGTTTATATAAAAAACGGAAAAGACAATAGAATGCAAAGAAGTGGGACCGGCAAAATTATCTTGTGATAATGAGAGTTTTTTTTATAACAGTGTTCTTTATAACGAGGTTCCACTGTACTATATATGTTGTTAATATGTACATACAGATCGGAGCAAATGCCATTTCATGTAAAGTGCAATATTTATGTTTTGCTATGTAATGTTCTCTTTTGTGAAGCAAGCTGTTGCATTGGACTTCCAAGAATACAAACATACAAAAGTTCATACAAGACTCCTTTGTCTTTCATTTAACCCATAACAGTTCTGAGCTTAAAATTCTAAAATTAATAAGTTTTCCCCCTCCTCAAAGTAACACCATTTTATTCTTGTTTTACACTCCTACATAGGTTGAAAAAATTAATCAAAAGTATACTACATGAACCAATGTGAATCAAAATGGGGGAAAAAATAATAAAAGTATCATTTGCACTTTCATATTATTACTTTAAAAAGTGTTAGTTTTGCATATTGCACGGTCCTCACTATTTTATTTAAAGCTAATAGAAAGCTCATCTTCAATTTAGGAATTTATATCACGTGAATTTAATCACTCATAAAGCTGTTCTCCTAGAACTTAGAGCAGTATAAAGTCAAATCACTCTCTGCGGCCACTTTGGAAAGCGATCATGGAGGGGAAACTTTATGCCTCGGGCTCGGCGCACAAACCACTGTTGTGATATAATTTTCCTCAAGCAGTTTGAGGTGATGTTGGTGCTACGGGGGGGGGGGGACTTTTTCAATTAGGCCTACCCAGAAAGTACCCTTTTTATTTCTGAAAATGCCCCCTTTCTCTCTGATAAGTGCCCTTTTTACTACTAAAAGTGCCACTTTCCCCTTTCTAATAAGCATGACAAGTGCCCTTTCCCCTTCTAATATACCCTTTTTTCTCCTTTTGATAAATGTCCCATTTCAAATCTTATAATTACCTCCTTATCTCTGTAACAAGTGTCATTTTCTCCTTCTGATGGGTGCAATGTTACTTTGGATTTTATTTTTAAGAAATGCCCTTCCCCCTTCTGATAAGTGTCCCTTTTCAAAGCTGATAAGAGCCCCCTCTTTACTTCTAATAAGTAGGCCTACCCCTTTCCCTATGTAATATGTGCAATTCTCCTCTTCGAATAAGTGCCGCTTTTCACCCCTGATAAGCGCCCTTTCCTCTTCTGATAAATGCCCCCATTGACCTATATTTCCCACGTTTCTTACGAAAAGAGCCATATCTATAGCTCAAAGAATCGATGCGGCTTACAACTGTAAGGCAGTGAAGCTATAGGCAAGAGGGACATAATGCCTACCCCCCCCCCCCCCCCCCCAGCGAAGGACGAAGTAAGGGCAACATTTTCTGAAAAATTCCCCCAAACTCGCTCTCTATGCTCGCTAGCTGTAATACATATTGAAATCAAGCATATCTCATGAAGTATGTTCATATCGATGTAATCCTAAAGAATTAAAAGATCATTCGACATTCCCCAAAATTAATTTGTTGGTGTCATTTTCATTACATCTCTGTAAATAATGCACAAACAAAGGACTTCAGCGTTAGAAAAATGTCTGACAATTTTTGTTCGCTCACTTCGCTCCATCGCACATGGAACATTAAACACTTACACATAACCGGTAATTAAGGGAAGCTGAAACAGTGTTCAGTACCGCAATGAAAAGGAAGAAGATGATACTTGATAATGTACTAATCATGTTAATTAGACTGTATGGTAATACCAATGTCACAAAGATGTCCCTTTTTCGCTTTATGTTCACCTCTTGTAGGTGCCCCCCAGTGCCCTTTTTTGCTGGTGCGCCCCTCCCCACTTTGAAATACGCTCCGCCGACCCTGACCCTATAGTGTGAACTCTTAAACAATACAAGCTGCAAGCATACATGTTATGTCTACTTTTTACTTGTTGCCCAAGTAAATGCTCTTCTTATTCAGCCCATTACTAGTCTTATACGTTATAGTAGACCAGCCAAGAAGAATTTTTTTACTTTGGACAGCATTTTTGGGTAATGCTCGGCGTTCATGCTTAAAGTCTTGCAAAAATACTGACGAATAACGTACGGGCTGATGCCACGCGCATTTTTGCCTAAAAATGCCATTTTTGGCTCAAAATTTGAAAGAATGTCAAAAATCACGATTTTTATTTTTTTTGACCTAATATGTAATACCTGATTAAGACTTTTCAAGTGATATCAGATTTATTTTGAGTTTCAAGTTATAAACCTGATTAATACACAATTGAAAGTAGGATATTACACACACATGTATGGCGTAATGAAACATAAAACTGTGATTTACTCAAAATAATAGGTTGTTAAAACTACCAATATTTCAAAGTTTTTTACCCAACGTAAATTTGTCATTTTAAACGCCTTTTCTTGATTAAACATATCATGTATATTGTCATGTCACACACAGAAAAGAAATTATCCGATAAGGTAATGTATAACTCATTTTATGTTATCCCAAACAGAACGATGTGTTTTTACTGGATGCTCATTTTGACTGAAAAACACTATTTGAAGGTACATCTAGGTGTATAAGGCAATTATCCCATGCATGTTTATTAGTATAGTCTATGGGCCAAAAACTGAAATGTCTCCACCCCCTTAGAAATAATCTTAAATGATTTTTTTTTCCTGTTAGATGGGACCATTAACTATCAGAATATGCTTCTTTGCCCTAAAATAAGAGGTGGGCGTGGCCACAAGGACTATTACCATGGCAACGGATCAAACACAGTAGAATTTAAGAAAATGTCATGTATTCGTGATTAAGAAAGGACAAAAACACATTATAACATTTTAAAGTAATGTATCACAAGTTTCTCACTTGATAAAAACTCAAACAAAAGGTGTCCATCATGTTTGAAAATGGCTGTTGCTATGGAAACAGTAAGACAAAAAAACATATTTGAGCAAACAAAAACAACCCACGATGCTACCGAAAAAAGTAAATATTAATACATTTGTATTGTACATGATTATCTTCTCTTTTACACGACACTCACTTATCAAAATTTGTTTAAGTAAAGGGATGATGGAGGAGACCACTAAATGTGTCGGCCGTTACCATGGTAACAAATAAATTTATTGCATTTCTAATGAAATACAGAACTATATTTGTTTTCAACATGAAATAATGGTAAACATCTAATTATTGTTACCGCCTGTTTGATTATATTCACAAATTTAGTTTGGAATATAGTTTGGAATTTGATTTATAAAAAAAAATCGGTTGCCATGGAAACAGAATTAATAAAGATAACATCTTTCAACTAAAGAAGGAAATGTAACTAACCAATATAAAATATATAGCAATTAGATTAACAAACACCGTCAGCGATTAGAATCTGCTCGTTGGTTATGAACGTGACCACTATCATAATAGCTGTTACCAAAATTTGGTAGCTAATACAAAAAGTGGTGTTGTCTTTCTACCAGAATTTCTGTTTACTTGATTCCAATCTAGATCCAGAAGATTTGTGTTCGCTATTAAATGGGTGATACCAAAATTTTCACATTGAACATGATGACAAGACCTGCTACTTGATTCATTGCAAATTTTATTCATATACAGTGCGTATCAGGAAAAAGTATACCCAACTTAATTAGCTTCTAAATTAAAAAGTTATAACCTCTATGAGCTTGACATTTATTTCATAGTAAAGAACAACTTATATTCTGTGCAATGATACCTTATATTCATAACTTTGCTGCCACGGATGACTCAGCAGCAGGCTTTTCAAACAGTATTGTCAAACTCCTCTTGTACCAAGTTTGGGCTGAAGTAGCGAGTGTGGGTCAAACCAACTATGCATTAGGTACTTCAGTTAAAAAACAATTGCTGAGTTATTTTCAATTGATTTTGTGCATTTGAATATAAGAGGAACTCAAGAAAGGGCTCATTACAAGCTAAATTTAAGATTTTGTTCTTTTTGGGGGGCCATTTGATAACACAATGTTGCCTTCATCTGCATCCCTTTATCAGGAAAGCCTTTTTACTGAGTCATTAAAAATGGACATTGTTAATTCTCAACGTGTATCCTTCCTTTTCTTCTTTTAGTCTTTGAGGTCAGTAAACCTTTCAGTCCATGTGTTATTCGCAAAAGCACCGTGTGCACCGTATGCAGGTGGAATGGTGCTATTGACGAATGAGCAGACAGTTTTTAGTTATCATGGGAAAAGAAGATAGAAGGCTATTGAAATAAATTAAATATTGTCATGTGGATTGAAACAAGGTCATATGGAAGCTTAGATTACTTGAAGATTACTTAGAGATTACTTAGATTACTTGCAATGAAGCATTGAAGCACAAAGGAGAATTTAACTTTTTACAAAATATTTTAGACTAAAATAGCAACATTCGTTGCATCGGCGTCAGCCCACACTTGGAACAAGAAGATTTTGATTGTTTGACTCTTTTTAAAAAAAACCTGGTGCTCAGTCATCCATGACAACAAGGTCATATGGAAGCTTAGATCACTTTAAACAATGAATCATTGAAGCACAAAAGAGAATTTAACTTTTTACAAAATATTTTAGACAAAAGTAGCAACATTCGTTGCATCAGCGTCAGCCCACACATGAACAAGGAGATTTTGATTTTGATTGTTTGGCTCTTTTTAAAAACCCTGGTGCTCAGTCATCCATGGCAGAAATGTCATGAATGAGGTACTACTAGACAGACAATAAGCTATTCTTCACCATGAAGTAAATTTTAAAGTCACATCGATTACAACATTTTAATTAGAAGCTATCAGAGTGGTGTATACTATTTTTGATAAGCACTGTACTTATGTATCCATTTATTTATTTATTTGAACTTATTCATACAGGATAAAAGCATGATCAGTATAAAACTGTTTTGCATCATGTTCCTGATGCAACAGGAATAAACAATAAGGTATAGCATAAATTGGTAACAATTTATAAGAAAAAAAAGTAATATAGTTACATAATAAAAATATAAGTAATAAAAACAACAATAATAAACGGCTATGAATATTTCAAAACTAACAAATTGAGTATATTATGTAATGTTAAGTCGAATGTGGAATGTGGATAACATCCATGTACTAATGAGACTACAGGATTACAAAAAAAAAACATGACCCGTAACTTTGTCGATTGTCAACTAAAACAAGAACCGTAAAAAGTCGTCTTTGGAAATTTATTATTGAAAGTCACACAAAGATCATATACATACATGTATATACATGTATATCGATGATATTCATTAATTAAGGTTAGCTGGCAACTAAATACGGTATAATTACAAATTTAGTGTTGATGTAGATTGTGGCGACTTAAAATCACGAGTTGGCAACTAATTAATATTGGTCACAGACCAGGGCGGCAAAGCGTCTCGTGATGAGGGGGGGGGGGGGGGGGGGGGGGGTAAAGTAGACACTAGCAGAAAAAGAACTTCCGGTCCGACGTCGTGTGGGAAAGAGGGCATGCACAAGGGGGCAATAACAGAAAAGGCACTTTTTAGGGAAAAGGGAAAGGCATAAATGGAAACTTTAAAGTGAATACATAAGTTATACCCTACATTTTGAAGCCATCTCGGGAAAGATTCAAATAATCCTATTTGTTTCTCTCTTTACATTACAGTGTGCAGTTGAGTGTGAGGGTCTGTATATTCCTTTAATTTCCAATCGAGCATAGCGGGCTGTGATACCCAGTGGTGGATCGGGGGGGGGGGGGGCTTTTGGCGGAGCTTTTTTAAATTATCCCTGATTGACATCTAGGACTTCAGCCCCCTATTTTGGCCTTTCCTTTTTTCTTTCGTTTTTTCGCGTATCTCTCTTTCACATCGAGACTCCCCCCACTTTGGAAAATCCTGGATCCGCCGGTGACATCAGATTCTTATGAAGAGGAAAAAAGTCATCCTAGTGGGGTTCAAAGTACAATGTCATCATGAAAGACTGGATAGACTCGTGGGCGTCGCTAGGCCTTTCTGAGTTGGAGGTGGGGGGGGGGGGGGGGTGTCGAGATCACTAATTTACCGATGAACCTGAGTCTGTGTGCCACCGATAACCGATAAACCTTTGTTTGTGAACGACAACATTATTATTTATTTTTGGGGGGAGGGGCATGTGCAGAAGCAATTAACTGAATAATTTGTTCTCAACCTATATCAACCGTGAGTCTATTTTCATTTAATGATGAATAATAATACATAACATTTATATTGCGCTGAATACATATGTTTCTAAGCGCCGAAGTAGTATTATTACCCTGGCTTTAGCCCAGGTGCCCTATAAGGCGCTGAAAGCAGTCAAGGAATAAATTCCTACCATGTACCCATTTACTACACCAGGGTGGAGAGTGGCGAATGTAGATGAATGTCTTGCCAAAGGACATTCGTGCCATGGCGGGATTCGAACAGCGAACCATGAGATCCACCATGAGATCCACAGTCCGGTGACGTATCCACTAGACCCCACGACACCTCTATTTGATAAATCTAATTCGAATAATTTTTTTTTCCTTGCCAATATCTAATTAAAGCACCACCTACAATCACTTGTTCCACATCAAATGAGTGTTAATTTCATATTCGCGAGCGAGCCCCTTTTCTAATGTTCGATTTTAATAATTATCATATTTAAGGGAATGTTAGGTTTTGACTGGGCGAGCGAGTGTAGAGAGCGAGCGGAAAAATAGTAATATCTCTCATTGAAAGAAATTGGCAGCATAAACGGAATTTTCTTGGCAAGGGGCGGGGCGGGCACAATCGTATTTAAGGGAATGTTAATTTTGATTAGGCGAGCGAGCGTAGCGACCGATCAAGCTTTGTTGACAGTTGTCTTTTGATAATAATGTATAGCATAAACGGGATCCTCTTTCTACGAAGTGGGGGGCAAATCGTATTTAAGGGAATGCAAATTTTATTTAAACTTTTTTTTTAAATAATAATTGGTAGCATAAACGGGATCTTCTTTCTCCGAAGCGGGGCGGGCACAAGATATTTTATAAAATAAATGACTCTTTTTAGGGGTCAAAAGGGCACTTAATGGAAGGAAAACGCCATGTATCAGAATGAAAGGGGCAGTAATATTGAGGATAAATATGGCACTCAACATAGATGAAAAGGAGCACCTATTAGAAGGAAAGGATCACTTTATTGAAAAAAAAAATGAATAGGTGTACTTGTCTAAGTAAAACAGGTAACTCTCAGAATATGGGAATAACAGATGAAGGGGTACTTATCAGCTTATGAGAATGCAAAAAAAAAAAATGTTGTTGCAAAGGAAAAAAAAGCACTTATCGAAGGAAAAGGGGCACGTATCAAATTTGAATAGGGGTTTTATAAAAAAGGAACGTATATTTACAAAAGGGACATTTTTAGAGGTGAAAAGAAAACATTTTTAATAATTAGATAAATATATATAGCTACTGCAGTATATTAGTTATTCTGCTGTGCTGTGATGTAATGTAACAGAACTCCCAACAATTCTACTGAATAAGCACACATTATAAAGAAAAAGGGGTACTTTGGGGATACTTTTAAGATGAGAAACTGTTCACGCCCAGAACGTACCACTTTTGCATGTCTCCGACTGTCAGAGGTACAACATTGGTTAGAACATGGAACAATTAGCAGGGATTTTTCATGTAAAGGGAAGAGATAGCTAAGCGGTATCGAGATTCCCAAACATGGGTGTCGATCCCGGGCGGGTGGGGGCTGGGGGTTATATATTCCCCCTGAAATTTGAGGTGGGGGGTGGCCTGTATAATCCCCCAATATTTTTGGATGTGAGAATTACGATACATCAACTTAAAAGTACTAATTATCCAAATTCATTATTTAACATTTAATCATACAGAAAACCATTTTGGGATGCTCTAAATGCAAGTTTTATAGACAGATATTTGAAAAAGTCCCTGGTGTGGGAGGGGGATACCCCCCCCCCCCCCGCACCTTCCTCTCGCAGGTCATCCCCCAATCATGAACACAGATCCACACCCCTGTTCCCAAGGAAAGTTATAATAAATGACCTTAAATTAAATTCCATGTATACAACTAAGGATTTATTTTGTAATATATACTATCTATTACAAGATTAAAATCATCTCTGTCTTTCATTATGAAAATATAAAATCATATCCCATCAAAGATTAAATGTGCTGACTGTGTGGTAATTTTTTTTGGCACATATTTGCACATTCATATTAGAATAAATGTACATTACTCCACTAGAGTCCCGGTTGTTTTACTGTGTTTACATAATACAATACACAATATCATACATAACCCTCTTAATACTTAAGTCTGCTCTTCCCAAGAGTATAATTCCATTATCTCTATATGGATACATGACACATCATCACTGAATATTGTTGTTTATTTCTCTCACTTTCTGATATGATGTTCCACCTCCTGGAGATTGACCCATTGCATTCACATGACTTTATATTTTTTAAAGGAAAATCCTATGTGGACCGCACAGTGAATTTATAATCAACCATAATGATATGTATTAATGTTATAATGTTCATATAACATATATCATTTTTCCAGTTATAGTTAACGATAACTTATATTATAAAAATGAAATAAAGTTTGGCTTTTTCACGACAAATTAAAAGAAAAACCGAGATATCAAAGAATTTTTCAACCATTGATTTAGTATGCAATATAGCAAATTGTAACTTAAAATTTTGGGGTAAATATGATTCAGCATTATTTAAATAATTACAAGTATAATGTTAAAAACTGATGATTAATCCTTGAATAATTCTGCATAATGATTATAATCATTTCATTTGTAGACTTTAATTGATTATTTATTCATTTATTTTTTGAACTTGATGTATTAGTGTACTTTGTTGCTCTGATAATAAGCTTCACCATAGCATCAACCATATTGTTAAAAGAGAGAGGTTTTATCATCCATAAGTTCTGTGTCTCTGACAGTAAAGGCCCGATCAGACTTAACCACTTGCACTACAATAAAATAGTTGGACACTGCCAGGGGCAGATTTGGGAGTGCAATTCGGTTATAGGGAACTGCTCTGTGACCGGCCCATCCATCCAACAACGTATATGTAGGCAAGTTTTCTTACATATTCAATATGATTTTGGTACATTATCAATATACCTTGGCAAGACCGACTTCCGAGTGGTCGACCAAATGATGAAAGCCATGCAGAAGTAATTTTGATGGGGTGGGTGCTATATAGCTCAAAATCAGCTTTACAGCTTTTAAAGTTTGTGAGCGAGCAACAATTTTGACACTGTTTAGTCAAAACACTTTTTTCTAATATCTAGAAAGATTTGAATTGAAAGCTCAGAATATATAGATATTAAGAATGGACATTTGCTTGCATATGTTGTTCAATTAGGAATGTGTGGTAATTTTCAAATTCCAATAGTTTCGTGATGTGTAACTCATTATTAACCATGACAACGTCCATGAGGAACACATCCGCAACCAACTTTAAAGGCCAAGTTCACCCCCAAAATTGAGTTAATTCAATAAAATTAAATTAAACAAAAACATTGGCTTTATGCAAATTATTCAGCCGATAATGCCATAAGGTCACTTTTCCTTTTGTATTTTATTATATGAAATTTCAAATATTTCATTTTTCTTCTCCAAGAATGTAAAACAAAGTTTGACTCCTCGTAGAATGTGTACGATCATCATTATTATAACTTATTGTGATACAATGAAGAGAATCTTTATAAACATCTATGAAAAAATGAAATATTTGAAATTTCATATAATAAAATACAAAACGAAATGTGAGCTCACGACATCACCGGATCACTAATTTGCATACAGCCCATGTTAAGCATATCACTGTTTTACGAAACAATGCAAAACTTCAAAATGCCGTAAATCTCTTATATTTATCAGATTTTGATATTTTTTACTGTTTCGTTTATTTAATTTAACTCTACTGATTCAACTAAACTCATTATTTGGGTGGACTTGGCCTTTAAGACAAACAAGCTGATTCTGATAGCTACGGTGAAAAATAATAAGATTCATTTGATATTGTTCAAATTCAGTTTTTTTAACATTTTATTTTGTATTGGTAGGTCACATTTCTTTCTTTGAAAGATTTCATCTTCATTAACATTCTGTTTCCATGGCAACAGTTTTTATAAATCAAATTTAGCTCTACTCCAATTAACTAAAATTGTTAATATAATCAAACAGACGGCAAAAGTTATTAGATGTTTACCATTATTTCATGTTGAAAACAACCATAGTATTTTGTTAGAAATACAACACAATAATATATTTGTTACCATGGTAACGGCCTACACATGTCGTAGTCACATCTATCACCCATTTACTAAAAAAGGTATAACTGAGTGTCCTGTAAAAGAGAAAATAATAATGGTCAATATCAATACTTACCTCTTTTTAAGGTAGCATCAAGGGATTTTGCTCAAATATCATTCTTGTTCTTACTGTTTCCATGGAAACAGCCATTTTCAAACACGACGGACACTTTTTATAACTCTTATTTGGGTTTTAATCAAGTGAGAAACTCTTGATACATTACTTTAGAATGTTACAATGTGTTTTTGTACTTTCTTAATCACGAATACATGACAATTTCTTAAATCCTATTGTTTTTGATCCGTTGCCATGGTAATAGCCCTTGTGGTCAAGCCCACCTTTTAATTTAGGGCAAAGAAGCACATTTTGAGAGTTAATGGTCCAATCTAACAGAAAAAAAAACTCATTTAAGATTATTTCTAAGGAGGTGGGGACACTTCAGTTTTTGGTCCATAGACTATACTGACATGGGATAACTGCCTTTGTACATGTACACTCTAGATGTACCTTCAAATAGAGTTTTTCAGTGAAATGCGCATCCAGTAAAAATACATCGTTCCATTTGGGATAACATAAAATGAGTTATCTATCACCTTATCGGATAATTTCTTTTCTGTGTGTGACATGACAATATACATGATATGTTTAATCAAGAAAAAGTGTTTAAAACGACAAATTACGTTGGGTAAAAAACTTTGACATATTGGTAGTTTTAACAACCTATTATTTTGAGTAAAACACAGTTTTATGTTTTATTATGCCATGCATGTGTGTGTAATATCCAACTTTCAATTGTATATTAATAGGGTTTATAACTTGAAACTCAAAATAAATCTGATATCACTTGAAAAGTCTTAATCGGATATTACATGTTAGGTCAAAAAAATAAAAATCGTGATTTTTGACATTCTTTCTAATTTTGAGCCAAAAATGGCATTTTTAGGCAAAAAATGCGCGTGGCATCCGCCCGTACTTTATTCGTCAGTATTTTTGCAAGACTTTAAGCATGGATGCCGAGCATTACCCAAAAATGCCGTCGAATCTTTTTCTAGAGCCTTTTTGGATGTTTGGCTGGTCTACTATTATAAGTTTTTGAAGTAGCAGGCAAACGGTTAGAAAAAACATTTGCTTGGTCTTTACTAGTTTTATAGCTACGGCCCACTGTATCGAAAATTGATTACATGTCCAAATAGGAAATGGAATATGTGAAAATAATAGACCTGTTTACTAATTTTATGCATACTTCTTGAACAAAAGTTTCTCTTGACGACTAAAAAGCTTGCCAGAGGCTTGCCCGACATAGCAACATCTAATGTATGCAAAATGGATTCCATCCATAGAGATGCCATTATGCATATCAGGTGCACTAAACAGTTGGTAGCTAAGGATTCTGGATAAATTTAAGTGTATAAATGTATAAATTTAAATACACTTAGTAAACAGGCCTATTGGCAGGAGATGTGCACAGATAGGCTTGTGCGGATTGTTTTGTTTTTTTCAATAAGAAAATCTTCCATAAGTTAATCCATACAAGAATTATCTCTCTCTTGCTAATCCTCTTGTTTCTCTCCTTTTGTATATCCACAGCACCACTCTTAAAAATGCGGGGTCGCATATTGCGTGGTCGAATTTATTCGACCACGTTTCGGGGTTGTTTTCGATCAATAATGCTCCCGCTGCACTAAAATGACCAGTTTTTGCGTGGTCATTTTGACCCTGCAAAAACTGGTCATTTTAATGCACTCTAAAAAGGACTGGTCAAAAAATGTACCAATGCGATTGGTCAACACCATATGGGTTATTTCCAAAAATATGTTGGTCACAATGTTCCAATTTCACTGGTTAATTACTAACCATTTGAAATATTGCTTATTCATCAGCAAAGTATTGGTCCGACTTCACTTGGTTAAACGTTGGGCCATTGTCATGAATATTCATGATGTATCCTGAATACCCATGAGCAACCGTAAACAACCAGAATTTATATATATAAATGACACTTGATTTTTAAGTTTTTATGCAATGATTGCACTTTGAAATGTGATGAAAAATGTATGTATACTAATTATTATGTTGTACATATTCAAACATGTAATTAGGTTTAAGATCTAAAAATCTACATTAGAAAATTAAATTAAAATCTTTAACCACTTTTAGCAAGCACTGCAATACAGTCCCTATATAATAAAGTAAAGGTTTTCAGGATATATAGGTATAGGATGTAGGACTATAATAGGAGTAGGGTTAAAGTAGGATGATAGGTATGATATGCTATACGATAGGAGAGGATAGGTTATAGGTCATAGTGAGCAAAATATACAAAATATGTTAATGTTAATATTACTTGACATTAGCTTCCTTTTTTTAATCTTTGAAACGTGGATGGTATACACGCACACCCGGCAGAAGTATCAACCCCGTCCGACGGGAAATGACCACGTTGCGTGGTCGGAAGAAATGACCCCGTACGTTTTGACGGGGTTATAAGGTAATGATCATTAGTATGCGGGGTCAAGTTATGCAGAAATGACCAAGCAATCGTGGTTAAATTTTGACCACATTCGGGGTCGAAATGTAACCACGCTATGTGGTTACTTTGGGTGACCCCGCATGGCGGGGTCAATGTGACCCCGCACGGGGTTTGTGCATAGTTGATCCCGCATGCGGGGTCATTTGTAACCCCGTTTGGGGTTATTTTTAACCCCGTTTGGGACTGCTTGAATCCAGGCATTCAAGGGGAACAACGACAGTGGGGGAGAGTCAAAAATATCATTATAGGTGCATGGAATGCGTGGCAGAATGTCACATATCGCCTTATTATCTCCCTCTCCCTTTCCTTTCTTTCGTTTTTTCTCTCTTTTTCCATACGGGGGGGGGGGGGGGGGGCGGGGCTGTGCACGTGAACCGATAGCTAAGCCACTGTCTGTCCAAAACCCTCTCCCCCTCTCCCTTCCTCTTTCTTTCTCTCTCTCTCTCTATCTATCTATAGCTCTCCTTGTATTCGGGGATTATATTACACCTGTCAATATGTTCGAAAAAATGCAAAAATAAGAACACAGATCAGCTGTGCAGCTGCAAAGTACATTTCTTCTTGTCCTTTTGATCATGTCATTGTTCTCGTTGATACTAGACTAATCGATATGCCCTACTTCTTGCGCTAGGATTTCCTATACAGTCATGTCATTTATAGACAATATGACAGCCATGAAAATTGACGTTTTCTCTCATATTTGAGAAATAATGGACGAAATTGGAAAAGAACTAGGCGTGATAACGGGGATAAAAAGAAACACATTCTGTGTAACAGAGAGCGAGAGGGGGGGGGGGGGAGAAAGAGAGAGTAAGAAAGAGAGAAAGAAACAGAGATAGAGAAGAACACACAGGGAAGAAAACAAATGAAAGCAAGACATGAGAAATCCTGCCTGTGAACTGGGAATTTTTAAAGAACTCTTGGGACATGGAAACTTCATCCTTGTCTACATGGTCGATGTGATACAATCGCGTAAGAAGTGATGATTACTTCAAAATTAGATCTCTTTCTCTACTGACATGGTGAACATCTGAGACCATCTCTCTCTCTCTCTCTCTCTCTCTCTCTCTCGCTCTCATCCAACGATGGTTTGGTATACTGCCCTTGTCTAGATTACACATTTTAATGGAATGATTCTTTTTTTTAAGGGTATAAAAAAAATATTTAAAAAACAAAACAAAACAAAAGTAAATTTACTTACTCTCTATCAAGTCATGGCTGTTCATAAACAATGGAATGTGCGACCATTTTGAACTCCTTCTCAACAGCCCTTTATTTCTGTGTGTGTTGTGTATGCGTTGGTGGGTGGGTGTGTGTGTGTTCGGGAGAGAGAGAGAGAGAGGGAGAGAAATAAGAAAGAAAGAGCGAGAGGTGGGTAGTGGGGTGTGATACAGATACTTTCATACCACTTTGAGAAAATCAATCCAATTTGAGAAGCTCATAATATTACCGTATGTTAATCGGCCCCAACTTCTCATTCATTCCACTGGGATCTACCACAATCATACGCTTATATACATGACTATACTGGGCGTTTCAAAGAAAAGGAAACCCAAATTTGAAAAATTCCTGTAAATGGACTACATATCTAACGGCGTTTAATTCCATATCAAATGAAAGAGTAATTAATTTGCTTTCCAGTGGTCTCTTGTTTGGGTTTTCAGGGTCATGCATCAGTAAACACCATTGTTTTCAAAATTTTGTGCAAAATTCTAGTTGGTTCATGGCATGGTTTGCGTTGAATGGCTTTGTTATTAAACTTGCTTGGTTGCTCTTCATGGCCATTCGTTAGCAAGCAAATCTCATAATGATACAATTTACGCCTTAACAAAGTGTCTTATGAACTTCAAAAAGCATAGAAAGAGTTGTTAGTCATTGAACTTTGACCAAGAAGAAGTGAGATCTTCAGAGAGCACAGAGAACATGTTCGTTTGTCTTGAGTGCAGCAGGCATCTTTCGGCGAGTTTCAACAAAAACCTGACATTTTTTAAAATCAGCAAAGTCAAAATCTTCAAACACATGTATGAGTTTTGATTTTCCTTCTTTATGCTCTTTATACTTTGTCACTGATTAGCAGTTTTGGGAATATTGCAATCCTTCTGGTCCACACTGGTTTTTTGGCATCCAACCTTGTTAAAATTCACTCAGAATATTAAAAAACGATCCCTATCTGACAAAGGTTTTACAAAGCAAAAATCATGACTCATGGGTGAATAACATCTCATGAACATAAATTTGGAAAAGAAAATCATCCACAATGAGAATTGAAGCACTCAGGCCATTTTCACAAAAGGCATCGTGCCTATTGACGTGTTTTACAAGACAGTGAACCAACTAGATTTTTGCCCGAAATTTTGAAGATAATGATGTTCAGTGATGGAAACCTAAACAAGTTACCAATGGAAAGAATGTGAATTACTCTTTCATATGGTATGAATTTTATTGTCAGTAGATATATAGTTCATTTACGGGAATTTTTCAAAGTTGGGTTTCCTTTTTATTTTTAAACGCCCAGTATAGCTTTATTAAACATTCATAGTCGTGAAATGAATTCATTAATTTTCTCGGAATGTCGCATTTTATATCAACCATGTAACTTTGTTACCAACAAGACGGCAACAAAAAATATCAAATCTACATCCCACTATATACCCTTTTCCGCTTCTCCTTCCATATTTGAACACGATGTTTAACTTTAAGATCAAACGCGCCATCAGGCAGGAGCGACCATGCATTCGTCCATGCAAGCTAGCAGCAGCCGACCGCCAAAATGCAGTTTACCGATTCACGTCACCGATAAACGTTCTGTATCGATCGCTCCAGGTCGTCTGCATGCGCAGCTGACAGCTATATACCAAGATGGAAGAACATAGAGTTATATTAGGAAAATATCGAGGATTCAAAATATCTATAGTGCCTGTCTTTTCCCCTATCCTTTCTTTACCGAGTAATGCTCGCATCATCTATGGAAACGAAAACAAGTCTGATTGGAAATGGATTTATTTATGTTTTTGATATAAATCACCTTTTATTAACTCTAGCTCTCTTCAAAATTTTACCAAAATGTGATCAATTCAAATGTCTGCACTTCATTAACTATCTATTATTTCACAAAATATTGTGTACAAAACTTGTAAGAAATTTATTATCATTTCTTTTGATACCAAACATTATTACTTTACCCAACTTGATGCATAAGAATTATTGAAAATTACATTTGAGTTTTTTTTTTGTCCAGAATTAATTTGTTTCTCATTTGTTTACCATTGTTTGATGTTGAAATAAGATTATATCTTTTAAATATTTTTTCTATGCTAGCGTGTATTTAGAATGCTTGCTCAAAATTTTGGACATACATTTACCACCATATACCATTCCTGTGGTCAAGCAATTGGTGAATGAAAACGACAAGTCTGTCTGTCACATCGGCACTGAAAGACTTAATCAAGGGAATACAATAAGCCCAGGTTACCTGTTCTTATCGAACGCCGTACAGGGCAACATGAAATTGCTACAGTTGACAAACAGAACATAAGTAACAATATAAATAAGCACATAACAAACGAATCATTTCAAATTAAGATCGCTCTGTTCTTCTTTTAACAACTGTAATAAAGTACCCTGTTTTGCCAGAATACATTCTGACCACTTCTTATTCTATTTTCTTTGGTGATTACATTCTTATACATCTCTACACGCAACGTTAAAGGGAATCCTTTTATCTCAGCCTATTGTTCAAATTCGCCTTAACGCACGTTCGCCTTAGCTTTAACGTTGAATATATTATATACACATATATGGTATATAGGGGGAAATTCCTTGAATGCTTATTACAGCCGGGCTAAATCAGGGGTAGGAACACGATTGCAGGACCCTCAGGATGCATACCACTGGTTAAATAAGGCCTTTTAATTATTATATTATATTATCATTATTATAATTAGTATTACTATTGTTTTTTGTTTTTCATTATTATCATCAGTATCATCATCACTTTTTATTACTACTCTTTTCCTTATTATGTCTATCTATATCATCATCATTATCATAACTATGATTAATATCATTTTAGTTATTATTACAATTAATATCATTATTATCATTATTATCATTATTATTATTACTATTATTATTGTTGTTGTTGTTTTTGTTGCTTTTATTATTCGAAAGTGTAATTATCCAAGGACAAAACCCATATAATAGTGCATAAAGTCATAGTACGTTGTTATCAGTTAACATCTACAGTAGATACAGCATGTATTCATCATGATAATTTTAGAATGCAATGTTCGACATGCAAAGTAACATCTTCCACAGCAGGTAATCGGTATAATGGGTGTAAGAGTTAAGAGGGACAGAGAGAGAGAGAGAGAAAGAGAGAGAGAGACTATGAAGAGAGGGAGAGGGGGAAAGGGATAGATGGAGATAGGGAGAGAGGAAAAAAAAAGAAGAGAGCTCGGGAGAAGAGAAATGGTTAGATTGAGAGAGAAAGAGCCTTGTAAGGTAGAGAGAGAGAGAGAGAGAGTGGGAGACGGAGAAACCGAGAGAGAGAGAGAGAGAGGGAGAAGCAAGAAAATTTCCGAAAAAAGGAGAGACTATAGCTAGAGAGAGAGAGAGAGAGAGCCAGAGAGTAAGAGGCTGGAGGGGAGGGGTGGGGTGAGAGAAGTCGTCATACAGGCTCAGGATCATATAGCAGAGGCAAAAAATGAAATAGAAGATGACCAATTCCTGATGTGCGTTCGCACAAAAGCGCGGGAATCGAGATGATGGTAAAAATCCGTCAGTCGAAGATGAGAATGATCAGTCGTGTGCGCAGTCACTGGAAAAAAATAGACACGCCGAAATTGTCGTCTGCTAGTAAGCGATCAGTGATCGAAATCGGCGAACATTGTCCCATTCTGCTCATAGTGCAAATCGACATTTCTTGAAGTGTAGCTAAAAAGAATGAGGTCAGTCTGCATATTTTGATTTGGATCTTTAACTGTACCGTGAACTTAAAATGATGAACGGAAGATATGTGCACCGGTTCCTGGACCTTTTTCGGCTGTCGGGAGGCGACGAAAGCGTTCCCTTCGCCCGGCAAGATGCGACAGAACTTACGGTTATACCTAGCGCCAGCAGCAGCGGCGATAGCGACGACTCCCCGACCGTGGAGAACGGGAAGCCGCCGGGAGGCCTGAGTGGTCCGAGTAACGGTGGAGCGGTGAAGCAGCTCGGAGTGGGTGGAAAGCCTTCAGGGGAGGGAGATAACTCCAACATCGTGAGAAAACAGATCACAGCTTGGGATGCAGGATGGAACGTGACTAACGCCATACAGGTAAGACGATATCCAAATCTTATCATACTTAAGCAGAACGCAAAATAAAGAAACAAATCAAAAACGTCGTGTGAAGAGCCCTTCATTGTAGGCTGAAGTGACTACTTATTTTCTCCCTGTTTCTAAATTTGATGTCCGTGTTTGAGTCCTTCAAAGTCGGCGTAGCCTGGAGAAGAACACTTGACGCGAGCTCTTGAATTTCCGTCGAGCTGAGCTCTTGAATAAATGTTTTCAAGTGAACGTTGAAACAATTTGTCTTTCTGTGAAGTGCGGTGTGATAAGGATACTAGATATTCTGTTTGCCCTTTGGAAGGTAGACAGCATGCATTACGCTTTGCCTTTGTAAAATCCTTTTTTTCGACATTCAATTTGGGGGGGGGCACGAGCCCCATAGCATTGTGGCTACGCCACTGCAACTGCATTAAGAAAAGAAAGTATTTCCTGTCCAACATTTCGATTTATTTGTCCGACATTACTGTATTCTTTATGCATGTTATGATTGGATACTGCGATCGATTTATGCAATGCATACAACGATACTGATCTCTTTTTTTTTTGTAAATCTCATACATTTAATGCAATCATTATTGGATGACATGGTGTGATGTTGTATAGAAAAACGAAATATTCTTCGTCGTCCGGACTTCGAATATCATGAATAGAAAGATGTGTTAAAAAGATTCAATATTATTCATATGGACATCAGGTGTTAACAAAACATAATTTGGTCCGCTACTGCATGCAATAATATACATGTATACAAAACTAGAAAGTAAAATCGTACTTACAAGAAAATAATAAATTTAATCCGATATTATATACTTTTGTAGACATACGACAAGGCCTTCGGTTGCAAAAGATTGTATCACCAAAATCTTTGACAAAATGAAAATTGACAATAGTCTGAATCGACTTCCTATTTTGTAATGGATGGCGGCACATTTTGTTGTCAGCCGCTCATTTCGATGCTAGAGGCAAAATGTATAGAACATTTTACATCAGCACACGAAAAAAAAAACATTTTGTTGTCAGCCGCTCATTTCGATGCTATAGGCAAAATGTATAGAACATTTTACATCAGCACACGAAAAAAAAAACATTTTGTTGTCAGCCGCTCATTTCGATGCTAGAGGCAAAATGTATAGAACATTTTACATCAGCACACGAAAAACTGTGTTTATGCGTAAAAGAAAGAGAGGGCAGGGGTATCGGGAAAGAACAAGTACTGAACAAGCCAGCCCAAGGCGTAGCAGCAAATTAGTAAATGAGTAAACTGTCCAGCCCAACCCTCCCAAAGAGTGAAGAGAGGCTTTAGGTTGTGTTCATCACACTCGTCAGAGGTCATGCAGGTAGAAGGTGAAGTACGGTAGCTTTGATTACTATTGAAAATGATGAATGTAGTGCTCAGAGAGAAAGAGAGAGGGAGATAGGAAGAAAGAGGGAAAGATAAATATGATTTGATGGTAGAAACTAGGGAGGCGGGAGGAAGAGAGAGAGAGAGAGAGAGAGAGAGAGGAGAAGGCGGAGACAGGAAGAGGATAAGGAGAGAAAAAGAGTAGGGAGGATAGAGAGGGGAAAGAGGGTTAGAATGGGTAAGAGAATGAGAGGGAGAGAGAGAGAGAGATAGAGAGACAGACAGACAGAGACAGAGACAGAGACAGAGACAGAGACAGAGACAGAGAGAGATGTAGATGGGAGAAGTGCATCGCTAGATATTATTGTGGATAGATGTAGGCCCTGTGCGAGAAATAAAAGTGATTTAATACACAATGATGCAAAACGTATAAGACGGGGGCCGACCCATTCCTTGCGCGGTGGCCGAAAGTGGCTTTTAGCTTTTCAGATAGACAGAAAGTATATACCGGTGTGGTCATCCTACTTCTATATCAGTACCTCAGCTTGGCATTCTTGCGATTCGGTGTGTTTTTTGTGGTTTCTGAATTTGTGATTGATGCGCGCATGCAGAACGCGTAATTGAGGCGATTTATCGCTGGAGGCACCCGCGCATCACTTGTGATACAAGCAGGCATCCATCTGCCCGGGCTTAGCACCTTTATTTGCCTGACCTTGATGATATAAGACGAGGTTTGCGCAGGAGGACTGTCAAAACGGAGGATGCACTTTAGCTCAGTCTTGATACTGGATACATAATCTTATGTTACTCCTACTTCTACTTTTTTTATCTTCTCCTTCTTCTTCTTCTCCTTCTCATCTCTTCTTCTTCTTCTTTTGTTTTCGTCTTGTTGTTTTCCTTGTTCTTCTATTATTCGTATTACTCTTCTTCTTCTTCTTCCTCTTCTTCTTCTTCTTATAATGATGATGATGATGATTAGTAATCCTGTCTCGTCTTTTTATCATCTGTCTTGACTCTCGAAGATTCTTCGAATGTCTCTTTCTCGTTCTTGACTTTTTTGGATTTATTTTCTTATTCTTCGTATAAAAAAACTCAATTCTATCAACTCTTCAATATGTTTTTCTTTCCTTCTTTCGTGTTACTTTTTATTTCTTTCTCTCCTTTTTTAATTTCCCGATTGTCATTAGTGTGAAAGTGATGATTTTGATAGTGAAAACAGAAATAAAACGTAGAGTTTGGTCTGGATAAGTTGGTTTTAGGGCAGGCATCTTACCCCATAGCCTTTTCAAACTGTCTTCAATATTTCAGCACAAATTTTGATACATTTTAATCACTGCATGGCCACTTATTTTCCAAGTACTGCAGGCTTTTATTCAAATCAATACTTGTGACGTCACAATGCATCTTAAAGCCTTCCAGTGGAAGACATGGAAGTTGATGTGCGCACTGATGTACTTTCAAGAGGCTACGGTATTTTCATTATCATCCTTCTCCTGCTTAGGGGTATCATTAGACCATTTTAAGATAGGGGAGGGGGGTGTTGGACAACATTTGAAGACAAGTTTGCTGAAAATGCTAACAAGCAAAAGACGATTAAAAAATATAATAATGATGATAGTAATGGGCATGAGCATTCCAATATGGCGACAAGCTTGAAAACGGTGTCACATTTTCACATTTTTAGGGGGGCTGTCACTACCACCCCAAGCTCTGCCGGCGCCCTTGCCTTTGTCATGCCTGCCCGTCATCCGTGCTTCCATGTTCCGTGACACATATCCCCCGTCGCTTTCTTGAAGTACCCAGCGATACATCAGTTCCCCACCATCCTCCCCCGCTGATAATGGACTTGAAGCACCGTGATAATAGTCCGCCCTAATTACATCTCCACATAACTACCACCAACTCAGTCTCCTCGTGCGTGAAGGAGAAGATGTCCATAATGAAGTTATTCCCAATTCCAAGATAGCATTGAATACCACTTCGTCACAATAATTATGACTGATCTTTGACAAATAGAAAGATGCCGTCATGAAGTTTCGTAATTTGATTTGGTAGGAAATGCTCTTTTGTGTATCTAAGCTCATTTTGTCTCTTTAATGGAAGCTGTGCAAATAATCTGTCTACCTGTTTTATTAAGTGGAAGGAAGGAGTAGAATATTAGGGCAGAGTAAATACAAAGCAGGTGGATGGGTAAACTTAAACCCCCCCCCCCCCCACCCTCCCCTCCGTTCGAAAGAACTATTATATTCTCTGGAGTTTGTTAACACTTCAATATGAATTTGTGAATGTTTATAAGTGAAATATGGCGCCATTTAAATGCTATAAATCATCATCATTATCATGTATGAAGAAACATGATAAGCAGATAATGAGCGCATTAGCTACCTTGAGGGATATACATTTTCCACAGGGCGGAAACGGTATATAAGCTCCGATTTCGAACGAATTAACGAATGCGTATGCTTAATCTTCAATCAATTAACGAAGCGTATGCTTAACCTCATTCTGGTTCTAGATCTCCTGCTTAATTTTCATTTCTCTCCTCTTCTTATTTCGTTAGTCAGGAATGATTACAATAACACGGAAGATAGAGATGTATAATTCATTTTCTTCTCGTATTCATCTGCGCATTTCTCAGAGATAATTCCTTCTCTCATCATGGCATTCCCTCATTTATAGAAAATCCCTGATTATTGCCAAGCGCTTGATAAATTGTGAGGAGGAGGACAGTATTATGGATGATCGTTATTGGCAAGTGTTTGCTACTCAAAATCAAATTACGGAAAAGTTATCGCAGCAGCATATCAGCGGAGCGCACTAATTGGCACACCCCCACGCAAACTATTGGGGCGCATGCATGCCAACACATTTTCTTCACCTCGATATAAAAAAGGATGGGTATCAATCTTGTTGAACAAGTTAGGGGGGGGGGGTGACCTCTGGGGTAAGGGTATATAGTTAAGTTCTTAATCCCTAAGCCCCATGGGTGAGCCTCTTTTTCTTTCTTTCTCTTTATAGCGGATGAACAGATGGGACCATGGCCCCCTTGTGCCCCCTGTCTACGCCTGCGATGATTGTATTCTATTTTGGGCATGTTACCAGTCTGTTATCTATGTATCTATGCTGTTGGATGTTGGTAGTGGTTTTGAAGGTGTTTAGTCATGTATTTGATAATCAAGCACTTGATGAAGCAGAGGAAATTGAATTATATCTTAGAAAGGAAAGAAGTGTACTCTATGTATCAAAATGTAAGATATTGACATTCCTAGGCATGATAGAGGGAGGAGGTGTAAAAGAGAGAGAGAGAGAAACTGTAAGAGAAGGAGAAACAGAGACAGAGAGGCGTAGAGTTATGGGGAAAGTTAGAAAAGGGAATGGGACAAAGATAGATGCATGGAGATAGAGAGAGAGAGAGAGATGAAGTTCAATTGGTTCAATAAAATGCATGTTGGTCGGGGTTATTTTCCGTATAAAAGAAGAAAATCAATACATATAAATATACATGTACAAGAATATATATATTTATAACAAGATTAAATCAAGAATTAACCAAAAAAAACGGCTGGAAAGCTCTATTCAGAGCCCTTAAATAATGTCTCTGTTCTTCCTAAAGGTCCAGTATATGTATTATTATGTATTATTCAAAACTAGTCAACAAATACATTCACATGAAGGCAATTGAAATTATAGATAGGTGATTGCATGGGACACTGATCTACGAGAGAGAGAGAGAGAGAGATGACATTGGGGAGAAAAGAATTAAAATTCTTGTAAAGTAAGATTGATCAGAGGAATGCATTTGATATGATTTTGATGGCTAAATTTGAAGTGAAAAATGTACTGGAAAGGTAGGTGATTATTGTTAAATGATTATGTCAATAGTAAGATGTTGACCATGTTATCGGTCATATATTTAAAACTGACACTAGCATTTCACGATGTAAGATAGTGGTTAAAGAGAGAAATCGACAATTCATGAAACGTAAGACTTGAGAGGGAAAGAGATTGGGTATTGTTAATGTAACGCACGCAAAAAGAAAATGAATAAATAAGAAAAATCAAAAATCAAAACTGTGGAAGAAAAGGAAGAATGCATGGAAACGTGACATTCTTAAGCAGGGTCCCGTTTCATAAAACCTGTTATCAGTAACATGGTACAATAGTTGTTATAAGCTACTGAAATCCCTGAATTTGGTTGGCTGAGAGCGAATTTGTCATAGAAATGAGGCAGTTGTTATTGATAACAAGTTTTATGAAACAGGGCCCATTTTTATAAACAAAGATAAACAACTTCTTCATCTCGAAGGCGGACATTTGTTGTTGATCATTTCCTCATCTAATTCCTTAAATGATGATTGCTCCAGCGAGTGTGGAGTGTAACTCAACAATATTTCATCATCGTTTGGATAAGGCAACGACCCAGCAAGCATTGGTTTTTTCGATAGCTCTTCCGACATTAAGCACGCGAAGCTGCGTTTAATGCAAATATGAAGTGTGGAATGATTTATGGAGACGGCAGAACATCCCTAAATTTGATTAAATTTGCCACTTTAGACTGCTCTGCCTGTTTGCCCGCTCTCCATCAAATTCCTCAGGTATCATTGGGGAAATCAGTCTACCTGTGCGGTGGAGATAGAAAGACTGAGTATGTCCAGATAACCAACTCTCTTTCTCGACTTTCTGCAACCACTATCTCCCCACAAAGCGGTGACGTATCCAATAGCCAGCGTACTGTAGGCTCTGCTTATTGGATGGCACACACGAGTAACTCGTGCCCACTTAGGAACACGTGAAAGTGAAGCACATCAAAAATTCATATTCGAATAATGTCTGGACAAATATCGTTTTAACTGACAGAGTATAGCAACAACACTGATGGTACTACAAAATTAGGTACCGTACCGTGGATCTTCAGTATACCTTGTACATGTATTACTGGAAAATGGTATATTTATCTCAAAATAATTATAATAGATTATAATTATAGACCCCTGGCGTCGCTTTCGAGTAACTCCACTCTCTCCCCTTGTTACTTGATTTCTTGATCAGTCACTGCTTATGCACTCATGCACTTGATTAACATGACGACTTCAGTTTTCTTAGAATATGATATTTTAATGTAGTGATGACGATATCATTATTAATAGAAGATCAGTTCTGTATTACTCATAACAGCTAAATCTGATGTTATTTGTACATCAATGTCATAGGAAAAAGTTACAACTAATCTGTATTTTTACATCAGAAGTTTATGGCGACTCTGCTGACGCCAGATTTGCTGTTAAATTACAGACAGTTTTTTACAGTGTAGTAATAGTAGTTGTAGCGGTAGTAGTAGTAGTAGTAGTAGAGGTAGTAGTAGTAGTAGTAATCGTACCAGTAGTAGTAGTAGTAGTAGTAGTAGTAGTAGTAGTAGTAGTAGTAGTGTAGTAGTAGTAGTAGTAGTAGTACTAGTAGTGTAGTAGTAGTAGTAGTAGTAGCAGTATACTACTTCTACTAGTATACGAGTATATTATAATCTGTATAGAGAAAATATTAGTAGCATCAGCATTAGCATCAGCAGTCATGATAGTAATATGATAATGTTTTGTGGTATCAAAGGTAGTCAAGATGAGGCGTGATAGAAATAGTAACAGTAATGACATAAATGACGTCAACACTGAACTTAGATATATATCACTTCTAATGAGTACTAATCATACTATCATTAGGTATCATTGCTGTGAAATAGTCGTTATGTTGACGGTTAGCACCATCTTGACGTCTGTATGGTAACCACCATCTGATTTTAAGTTAACCTTTTACAGTTTTACAACTATTTCGAAGGAGAAACACTAACAGTTTCTTTTACAAATCAAAAGATATTGATACTTCAGGACAAGCTTTCAAAGAGAGAAGCGATTGAGCGAAAAACAAAATCATTTACAATCGAATGAAATAATTTCCAAATAAGTTATAGTGTCACATTCTATATTTATCAGGTCGTCGATCGGTGGAATTGAGCACAATCTTATAGGAAAGCTTAGAGTGCAATGTAACATTCCCATTCAAAAGCGCCCCATAATAATCTCCTTTTCCCGCGTCTCTCTAGACTATATACTGTATCTATCTCAATTCCCAGCAGTGAAATCCACTTCAGATCCACCGCATTCGTCGCACTTACCACGCTTCCCCAACAAAATAGGACACATGAAGAAGAAAACAAAATCAGGACATTAATTTGATACATCATCCGGATGCAAGATAGAAATCTCTACGGTGGAGGGTTACTAAATCGGCAACATTTGAGCTGTTTGGATGGGTAAACTGAGCGATATTGGGAGATAAGACATTCCGCGATATTTCGCGGGTCTGTTTGATTTTCATTTCAAGAGCAATGTACAAGAGCTTAGTCCACAGAAAGGTGCACGGTTTGGCTCCGTCGAGAAATGGAAGGAAGGATAAAGATGTGCCCCTTCTCCACTCAATCTTCTTGTACGATATTTTCTACATGATGCGACGAAAAGAATTGAAATGTCGCATTTCTTGGGTTGTAATTATTTCGGGTGGGGGGGGGGGGGGGGGGGAGTGGCAATTATGTGGGCAAAAATTGATAGTAAAATGCGATTGCATCTCGGTCTTACTTAACTTGATGAATAAGTTATAGGCAGTTGAGTTTAGAGGGATGTGCGAGGGGCTATACGACTTTTTTCTCGTTCTCTTTTCCCCTCGCTCCCTTTCTCTCTATATTATAGTTTTCTCATTATTTTTCCCCCGCAGTTTTGATGAGGGAGGTTACGAGCCTCCTGTGCCCCCTGTGTCACATGTGTCTACGTCACCGCAATTAAACTAGTACAGAGGTCAATGATATGTCGTATACGGTTTTAGAATAAAGCGTAATGTTACAGAATGACAATAATCATAATCAATAATTAAACCGATGTGTTGGCTCAGTCAGTAGAGCGTCCGCCTCACAATCGGGAGGTCGTGGGTTCGAACGTCGGCCGCGTCATACCAAAAGACGTAAAAGATGGGAGTTGCTGCTACCTTGTTTGGACTTTGGCGTTCAACAATTGAAGGGATAGAGCAACGTCGATCTGGCGCTGCACAGTGGCTGCCGGGCCCACGATCAGTTGGCAAAAAGAATTTCCATTTCGGTTAATAAAATTTGGAGTGGACTTTAATTGGATTATTATTATTAATCATAATAATAAACCGTTCTTGTATAGCGCATATCACATTATGATATAACGTCCCTGTCCCTATGCGCTTCCAAAGGGTTTGGATATTATTACCCTGGCTCTTTAAGCTCCGGCAGCCGTAATTAGCGCCCAGTGCATTTCAAACAATAAATCATGCCAGGTACCCATTTAACACATGAGTGGAGAGTGGCAAATGTCTTGCCAAAAGACGCCAGTGCCGGGCTGAGATTCGAACCCTCAACCCTTGGATTGAAAGTCAAGTGAATGACCCATTATACCACGACACCACGACGTAATGCCGTATATTACACGGATAAAATAGTACAGTAACCGGTACAAAAGTCCTAATGTTCTCTACAGCCCCCCCCCCCCCCCCCCTTGCCATGAAAGATGTACATCATGGAATGAAGAATAATGACGTCATCCTGTATATGAATATGCCACTACCAGATTACGCGGGCGAAATGGTAGTAACAAGTACAAAAAAGGCATAAGGCTAATTTGACCTCTGAGAATTTGGCATTATTTGTTTAATTTGTTTAATACACAAAACATTCTTATGCATACGCTTTATGACCTTTTTTCAATTACGCCCCTTTCTTCCTAGGTAACACTGGTCACACCCTGCCGGAAAGAACGCAGTGTCCCACATTATGTTCACAGTGTGTTCACATAGTCGAATATGTGATTCACAATGTTAAAACGCTCGAATTTGACGGTGTGAAGATGATTTCACACTGTGAACACACTGTGGGACACTGTGCTCTTTCCGACAGGGAGTTATACTGAGATTTTTGTTTCCTTAGAAATTAATGCGCCATTAAGGAATAAGTAACAATATCTTCAGTGAAAAAGAAGGACATTTAGATGGAATGAACAGCAATGAATGAGATTAAATATTTCTCACAAACCGTATGTAGGGCAAGAAATGTATGAATGGATATTTTGGCAATTACTGCCAACAGTCTGTTAGTGTATGTCTACATGACACAACCATCTGTCGTTTTTTATTTTCATTCATTAGGTCGGGAAATCGATAGCTTTGGGATTTATATGTCTAGCAGTAAAAACTAATTTAGTAACGTTTTTACACAATTCCAAAAACGAATATGTTTGATCTAAATTAGAATAATGACAATTATCTCAATATGTTGAAACATACTCTTTTAATATCGCCCGGTACTGTCATTAGCGGGCGCTTTTGAACGTAATTATATTATAATAATAATTATTATTATTATTATCATCATTATTCTTCTTCTTATTATTATCATTATTTTTATTTTTATTATTCATTATCAACATTATCAATATTGTTAACGTATTGTTATCATTACTATATTTTATTTCTTTATAACATTTATTTCGAAGAAATTCATCGTATTCCACACTTGGTTGCTAATTCGAGGAACCGACCAAACATGGCGCCTCGTTCGCAAAAAAAAAAAAAAAAAACGAAACAAATAAATGGAAGCTTATTCGTGGTTGCGAATGTATTTCATTAGGGTTTCAGGGGCGGATACAGGATTTTCAGAAGGGGCGCATTTCAGAAAGGGGGGCACACACTGAGGAACCCTCCGTTTGACGAAACCAAACGGCCATCTAGGGGGTCCGGGGGCATACTTTGTCAGACAAAACGGGGGGCGCACGCCCCTTGCGCTCCCCCCCCCCCCCCCCTCTGGATCCGCGCCTGGGTTTACGTAGCCAGTTTGAATTCTTATCTCCGATGTGATATCAAAATCTACCGACTTCTCCATGAGTAGAATAAATTTTGACAAATAAATCGAGTTGACCGTTTTATTCCAATATCAGCCGGCCTCTCGATTGCCTTTGCGATCAATCACACCCCAATTATGCTGCGATTTGTACAATTTCGTCCCAAACTCATCGCTCAGTCGCAATTTTTTCTGGGGTAGTTTTTAGTCCGCGATGCACAATAAAGGCGTGTTTATCATATTTACAGGAAAATTGTGGGTATTACCAATTCTGTTGGGACGGTCAAAGCGATATGTCGCCGTTTTTCAGTGAAAGGAGAAGGGAATTAATGTTGATTTATGTGGGTCATGGTTTTAAAGGTGCTGGGAAAACGGAAACAGTGACGTAATGTGTTTTACTGTTGAAAATTTATGATTGTGAATCGTGGTTTGGGGATGAAATTGGAGCGGTACTGATTAGGGGTGAAATATTAGTTTAGGGTTCAAAGAAAAGAAGATTGGCGTATAATCTTTGTTTCGCTTGTCTAAATTGCTTGATGGTTTTGACATTAACTCTTTTTTTCTCTTTAATTACACTTTCTCTTTAGCTGTTGGTCGGTCTCTCTCTCTCTCTCTCTCTCTCTCTCTTATGCCATATTTTTCGGATGTACTTTTCGAATGTATATATTAAATGTACAGTATATGTCAGATATAGGGCCATTCATTTCATGCAATTATATGATAAAGCTTACTAAATACTAGGTACCATGTACATTCAGAATATTTGGTACAAACAAATATTAAACCATTTAATCATTCAGTTCTCCTGATTTCACGATTTATCTCCCTACCCAATTATTGATCTTCCATCGTTTTCCATTTTCACTGCCCCAACCCTATACCAATTAAAAAAGACTCTCTTCCTCTGTCTGTCTGTCTGTCTGTCTGTCTCTCTCTTCCACGCATTCCATATTGCGTGTCTGCGATCCCTCATATTTTGTTAATCTCTCCCCACCCCTGTTTATTAATGTTTCTCTATCTACCCGTCTTCGTACCTGTATGTCCCCCCCCCCCCCCTTCGGTTCAATCTTTCACGTGCATCAATCGCAGCAGCATTTCTCAGTCTCATCTCGTTGTCATGACAACCATCTGATCGATGATCGAGATTAGTGTCGTCTAGAGTTTCTCAAAGACGGATGGAGAGAAAAAATAAAACGATAACACCAGGAAGAGACCCGAGACACCTGAAGACGGGAGCGCCATGAAAATTAATGTGTTATGGGTGCTGTGGATACCCTATCACATTTATTCCACTGGCTAGATTTACCGCTAAATCAAATTCTAACCCAAACCTATTACCCCATCCCTGTAATCATAACTCTTTCAAACCGCGCGTAACACTAAATCCGAACACCAAATCCTAACCCTTGAAGGTCCACTGCAACCATGGGCGTTAATCGTTACGTAACTCTATTCATCATGGGGGGGGGGGCGGCTATTGTGTCGTCCCCCCCCCCCCCATGATGAATAGAGTTACGTCACGATTAACGCCCATGACTGCAACCCAAATGCAAGATGATTTCTGTTGATGTGTAGGGATGCATACAAATCATCATTTGCTATTCAAACATCTAAATATGTTTCATACATTTTAAAATATTTTTTGAAATCATTTTCTCAAACACGCTAAGCTCCACCCTAAAAAATGCTCCAGATCTCATTCCTGCAGTGACATCATCTGTCAATCATTAGTGAGCTAAGGAGAGACAGTGGTATTTAGCTTTACCAGAGATGACCATCTGTTATAATAGACCATACAATGCCTACATAGTACATGTATTTGCTATGTCAGACATGCTGTAGCGTCACCAGGAAAAGAATGGTAATGAGGAGGTATTGTTCGAAAGCATGCAATTCTATTGTGAGCGTGTGCTGAGCTGGGGGAAGTTACATTCCACTGTCTATTGTAGAATGCTAGTGTAGCTGACTGATGATTGACAGATGATGTCATTGCAGGAATGAGATCTGGAGGTTTTTTAGGGTGGAGCTTAGGAGGTTGGAAAAAATATTTCAAAAAATATTTCAAAAAATAATTAAAAATCTATGAAACATATTTAGATGTTTGAATAACAAATATTAGTTGTATGCATCCCTGCACATCAACAGCAAAAAACTTGCATTTAGGTTACATTTGGTTGCAGGGGGCCTTTTAATGTTCAGTCGATAGACCCGTCCTCAGCGTATCCCCACACTGTAAAAAAAAACTGCCGTTTTTTCACTGGAAATTTTCTGGCAGTCGGGATGCCGGGAGTTTTTCCACAGTACATAGACCGCGGTTTAAGTTAAACCAGAGTTCAGAATACGGGCGATTGTGTTTTTCTCACAGACTTGGGTAGTATACAAGGAAACTGTTAGTATACAATCATATATTTGTTACATAGTAGAAAATTTAATTTCTAACAAGAAACTCTGTGTAAATAAGAACGGAACCGTGGAAACGATTTGTAATTTAGCAGCGTAACTTGTTAAAAGTGTTTTTTTTAACGGTGTTTTATGTCGGGCAATTGTAAATAAATGCTGATTTCCGGTAAACCAACAAACTTGCTGTTGCTTTACAGGAAAAAAGACTGTAAAATTGAAATAATTACGGCAATAACTAGTAAGTTCAAGGGCCAAAAAAACTCTGTAGTTTCACAGTTATTTTTATACAGTGCACCAATTCACTGAATGCACTTGTTTGTATATTTTCTGCGCTCTTACAAAACTAGCAAACCCGTATTCTTCAAATTAATCAAAGACAAAAACAAACAAACAAAAAACACGTTGCTTCCGTTTAACATTTCATCAGAAATCACATGGCACTTTTTGGATAGTTTTATGATATAATTCTTAGTGGTATAACCGTTTATAAAAGGGAAATTATATTTTTTTTTATAATGTACGAAAAGCTAACACAAGACCGGTCAAGTTTCGAAGGAGCTGTCTCAAAACAATGTATTACTTCACTGCTGATCGCTTTTAAAAATCACGATAGTATGGTTGGGCCTTTAGACACCGTACGGAGATTGTTTACTTGAACAAGAAGTAAAAGAAGGCTATGAGTGCACCCCGAATCGGGTTAAACAGTTAGCTCTGCGACCGTTGTGAAAACAAATCGCGCTTGAATCAAATTAGGGAGGCATAATTCGGTCGCCGAGCCCTGCCCTGAACGAAGAGTAGTTGCTTCAGATAAAGAAAAGGAAAAATGTCGTTTCATGTCTAGCCTGTAATTATTCCCTTTAAAGTAATGTAATCGTAAACGATTTCACTTTCCTCCAACGTGTACATTGAGAAATCGTTATTGCAATTGAGACAATAGATCAATTCGGATCAATTCGGATCGTCGTTTGCTACCCACGAACTCATTGAACAAAGTCAATGACCAAGGCTGGTCTGACCTTCCGAATATGCTGTAGATATAAATTGGTACTAAAATCCGCCAAATTTTGAAAGCCGACAACCTTTAGTGCACTTCATCTCGGAGAATATTGAATTATGGTTGAATTTTACAGGGTTGAATCGAGAAAGAAATATGCACCAAGATGGGGGAGGGTTGATTGTTGAAAATTTAACCAGAGAAAAAAGGGGGAGAGAGAGAGAGAGAGACAGAGACAGACAGACCGACAGAGAGAGAGAGAGACATAGTAGAACTTCTTTTTCCTAAACCTGATGGATAATTTGTTCAGAACAGAAACTTGAATTATTGTATATTACCCCCCCCCCCCAAAAAAAAAAAAAAAAAAAAAAGAAGGGGAAAGGGAAGAACGAATGTTTCATGCAAACGTAAATAATATACGATGAACGGCGTTCCCTGGAGTTCTGATCACAAATTCACCAATTTACATGTTTTCAATCCCATTCGACATGTTTGAGACTACATTACACCGAAAACTACAAAAGCCAACCACCGATTAGAATCGTTTAGGACTTATTTTTGTTTTAAGAGAAAATAAATCTCCCTTCCAAGAAAGCAAACAGGTTAGAAAAATCATGAAGATAAACATGAGAACGTCCACAGGAACCAAAACAAAATGAACGTCAAAAGAATACATCAAAACAATAAAGAACAAAAGAATAAAGAGGCAGGTGTACTGGTGATCCAGGATTTGAACTCATATGCCTCCAGTCAAAGTTGAACTATCGATCTGGGTATGAAATTTCTACATGTATCTTAGTATCTCCATGATCTAGGCATTGTATTGTAGAGCAGGTACTAAGGCTTCTACCATAGAATCGCAGTGATCTGAGCATTATACAGGAGAGCCAGTGCTACTGGAAATACAAAGGTTCTGTCAAAGTATGATCGTACTGGTCACGTGATTCTAAGGATCTTTGATTCTATGGCTCAGAAAGAAGAGGTATTTGTTATCATCTTAAAATAGAAATCATTCAATTTTCTTTTTTCGATCTACTCTAAAACGGAGTGATCCAGAATATTACTCCCAAAAGTGTATATCCAAGTACATTTACAGAGAAGGAAGGCTGCATTGAGTTGATATTTTTTTTACTCACATTACTCACGTTACTATCTAGACTAGATTGATATAGCTGCATGATGTCCGCAAAGTTCATGTGTAAGACGGAGATTTCATGGTCATGTGACGTCATTGTGCTCCAAATGGACTGCATGAGTACGATCAAGGAGTTATCACTCCTTGGTACGATTAAGCTCTCTGTCCATTTTTCTCGTTGGCTTTTTATCGGTCGGAAGACGAACTTGCTCCTCTTTGGCTTTAACCACCCCCCTCCACTAATCCACATGTTGTGTTCCCGTGTGTAACACCTGCTTGCAGTACTCTCCTATTTCAGTATAGCTGGGAGTTTCAAGACGCGTTTTATACCACTAGCATCACCGAAAGCAATTCCCCTAATAGCTCAAACATGTCAAAGGAGGACCCGCAGAATAGAGGAGAATGGTGTGTGTGTGTGTGTGGTGGTGGGGGGGGGGGGCTGATATTACTTTTACTAAAAACGGATTGTCTCCTATGCAGGTAATAGTGTTCCGTAATTGTAAAAAGTATTGCTTTTTAAAAAATTTCTAGCCTGCCGATCATGCCGAATATACGAATAGGTCATTACAATATTTTTGTGGTCATTACAGAAAGCCATGCCAAGAAAGAATTGGGCAATATTCATACAAATTGATTTTTAATTTTGGGATTGTATAAATGGAAAATTGTCGTACGATATTCCATACGACATGTGCCTAATTTCCATTCACCCCCCCCCCCCCCCCCCCCCACTAAAAATGTGAAACACTGGATGAACAATAATTAAAAGGGCACTTTCATAATACTTAACAGATTATTCGTATGATGATTAGACTTAAAACTTTTTCAAAATACCCCTAATACGCAGTCGCCATGGATGAAATGCAGCATTGCCTTGAGCACCCCCCCCCCCCCACTTCTAAAATCTTTCTGCTGCGCCATAGCGCTCATATACCCCGCGAAGACACCACTTGTACCGATATCCTATCTCGAACGGTTTACAACGAGTGTCTTGCCAGCTGTCTTTAGATTGTCAAACATCGTGAATGTTTCATGAAATGAGTGTTAAAGGGAGCGCCATGATCACAATCGTTTAATGCACGTAATGCATCATTCATTAAGACTTTGATAGAATTACTAATTTAACTGGGAAAAAGTCAGTGCATAAAGACTTAGATGATGTCCACTCGAAAGTATCTTAAGGCATAATAATATTCGTGATTTCCTTTATGACAACTACTCGAAAGGGACGTAGGTCTGTTCTTGCAATCAAGGGTTTCTTTTACCGTGATTGTTTTGGGATATTGCCCATTGAATTCATTTCAAAATCATCATTGTATCACAAGAAGTCGCTCCGTCCCGTTCATGAATATAATTTTCAAGAAAATAACGATGAATATTATAAACAAGCCAACTGGACTTTGTTTTATGTTATTTTTAAGTCTTACACTGAAGCCAGAACCCGTACGATAATAGGTATATTAAGTCCTGTTTGGGTTTTTGATTTTAATTTTCTTTCTCTTTCATTGAAGTCCATGAATATTTAGTTTGGTGGGGTTTTTTTTATTTTTTTCTTTCTTTTATTTCCGAAAGGTTTATAGCTAGGATTGACATTGACAACTAAATAGTTCAGTGCAGGCTACACTCTTAGAAATATTGGGCAAAATTTTACCCAAATTTTACCCAACATGAGGGTCCTTATGAGTCCGACCAACTTTTGGGTAAACTTTACCAATTTCATTCTTATTTTTGACCAATGTTGGGTAAATGCATGTAAAAGTTGAGCAAGATTTAACCAACCTATGCCCAATCTTCATTTACCCAGTGGCATTTACCCAACCTTTCTAAGAGTGTATAAGTTGTTACGTGTAGCGATTGAAGGATTCAACCATGCCTCATTCGTGTTTGCATCATGACACTTTCTTATGTTTAGATAGCTTCAAGCAAAGCCAGATGCAAATTAGGCAGTTCTGATTCGATTTTGGTCTTGAAATGGAGCAATATCGGGGCCCGTCTCAAGCCAACTCTGATGTAATTAGTGGGTCTTTGGTCGCACATTGACGAGGCTACGTTATCTCAGACACCCTCGATTCTCACATGCGGGGTCGCTAACGTTTCGGCTGGGCGTGTATATCTATCTTTGCTTGGTTTGAAATTTGCCAATAAGTGCAGTGGAAACACTATCCAGGTCGTTCTAAAGGCGCGGTCCTGCTTATATGGATGTACCGAAATTATGTTTTTTTTTCTCTGGTCATCCTCGTGAAAGCGCAAAGTACAGGACTACGAAATGGCAAAAAGCACTTATCTAGTCATTCAATGTGTCATTAGTGAGTTACTATCATTGTGGTTGGAGCTAGAAGGACCTTTAACACAGAGTTAGTACCTTTCTGCCTCTCTACATACGCTGTCATTGTTTTCTCCTCTCTGTCACTATGGTTATGATGTATATGTCTGTCTTTATGACCTCAACAGCTATAAATGTGTCTTCATATTACCCTAGACATTTTATGAGTTTCAAAGCAGCTCTCACTTTCATTTACTTTGTGTTTCTATACTTTCCTTTCTTCTCACTCTTATACTCTTGTAGTTTACCGTGTTTATTGTATCTTACTGCTCTCTGTGAAGAGATCAAATTTTACTTTCAATCGTCCATATCTTTTGCACATGTTCCTTTAAAAATAAACCTTTCCTGTTCTTGACTAAACGTTAATTAAAATATCGGTTTTCGCGGTCAATTTCGCAGATTTGTCATTCAAATTCGCGAAAAAGATCTGTGCCATGAAATTTATCATTCAAATTCATTTTGAGGTCATTCAAATTCGCACTTCGGTCAAGACACACTATGAACACGATGACAAAGAGAGCGGACAAAATATACAGCTCCTCATTGTACCCTCCACAATTGCTCTGGTAGACAAAAGAACATCCTTCATTACTATTATATATATATGCATGTGACACCTGTTCTACATATTTTTACATAATAGCAATGAAGGGATGTTCTTTTGTCTACCTGGGCAATTGTGGAAGGTACAATGAGGAGCTGTATATTTTGTCCGCTTCTTTGTTCGCCATGTTCATAGTGACATTTAGCGTTTACATCATTCAAATTTAAATATGCGTGGAGAGCATTCAAATTCGCTACCTCGCTTGGAAGCGTCTTTTAGAGCATTCAAATTCGCACGTGGGCATTCGAATTCGTAATGAGTTCATTCAATTTAGCATGTATTTTATTTAGCGTTTGTGTGTTTTTGCTCATCTATTCAAGTCGTAATGTTTAAAATAAAGAGATACATTGCCCAACATGACATAGGCCTACTATACAAAGGAAACATTATATATAACATAATTCATGATAACTACATGTACGTTATGAATAACATTTTTCAGAGTATACATTGACAGCCAACACAGTGACACACTCACTATATATATGTATAGTTAGACATGAAAAAAAACCAGATTATGAAAAGGAATAAAAATCAATCAAGAAAATAAATGAAAAAAAAAGATTGTGAAAAAGAATAAAAATCAATCAAGAAAATAAATGAAAAAACAAGATTATGAAAAAAAAAATCAATCAAGAAAATCTGCAATTCTGCAGGCACTATAAACGTTAGAAATGAAGAACAAAAATTCCTAGAACTAAATTTCAAAATGATGATAAATCAGAAGAAAATAAAATAAAAATAATAAATCAGAAGAAAAATATTGATTATAGAAAAACACACCCATGTGTGCAGAAAACTCATAAGGAAAGAATGAAAATACCAAATAATTATCAACTGACAAAATTTACTGGAACTACATTTGATTTTGAATGCTCAACGTGTTAAGTTGAATGATCCGAAATGAAATTGAATGCTGGAATAACAGTATTGCGCAATTCCCTTGCCATTCTTTGCTAAATTGAATGAACGTTTTGCGAACTAGGTGCATTTAGTGCGAATTTGATTGACAAAAACTTAGATTCAAATGACATAAATACAAATTCGAATGATATGAAAATGAATTTGAATTACAAATCGGCTGTGCGCGACCTAAATCCTTGAAATTGAATGCACGCAAAATGAAATTGACTGACGATCTTACGAAATTGACCGGGAAAACCTATAAAAATCAATCAAGAAAATCTGCAATTCTGCAGGCACTATAAACGTTAGAAATGAAGAACAAAAATTCCTAGAACTAAATTTCAAAATGATGATAAATCAGAAGAAAATAAAATAAAAATAATAAATCAGAAGAAAAATAAAAGAATGTTATTGATTATAGAAAAACACACCCATGTGTGCAGAAAACTCATAAGGAAAGAATGAAAATACCAAATAATTATCAACTGACAAAATTCACTGGAACTACATTTGATTTTGAATGCTCAACGTGTTAAGTTGAATGATCCGAAACGAAATTGAATGCTGGAATAACAGTATTGCGCAATTCCCTTGCCATTCTTTGCTAAATTGAATGAACGTTTTGCGAATTAGGTGCATTTAGTGCCAATTTGATTGACAAAAACTTAGATTCAAATGACATAAATACAAATTCGAATGATATGAAAATGAATTTGAATTACACATCGGCTGTGCGCGACCTAAATCCTTGAAATTGAATGCACGCAAAATGAAATTGACTGACGATCTTACGAAATTGACCGGAAAACCTATATTACTCCCTTTTCCTAAACCCCCTCCCTTCACTGCCACCACGGTTTGTTTTGTTTTGTTCTTTGTTGTTTTTTTTTTGGGGGGGGGAGTTTTGAGGGGGGGGGGTTCAACTTTGCCAGATTTGTGAATGACCTTGGTTTTTCACTTCGAGATCCGTCTTTTTCGTAGACAGACTCACTGTGACTAACCATTGTTACTTGCTTCACCCTTAAAACTCAAGCGTTGAATCAACAACGGTCGAGGACTCCTGGACGAGAAAGTGACCACATTTTCTAAACGTTAGATTTAACGCTTTTAATTGTCTTGTGCAAATAAAGTAGTGATAGATTCTGTAATAAAAGAAAAGTGGGATACAATTTTAAATAAGTGTGGTTTAATACTCCTTAGCACTTGTAAATGTTTGCTTAACACTTTAGTTTTACGGTATGTTTTGGAGTGGCTCAAATCTGTATTTTCGAGAAAAGGAAAAGGGAATTGTTAAAGATGGACAGAAGACGCTTATAAACATAGGTTTAGAAATAGAGTGAAAGTGGAAGAGTTAGAAAGGATAGAGAGAGATTGAGAAAGGGAGGAGAGGGACAGAGAGACGGAGAGAAAGAGAAATAGACAGATATGGAGAGAGAGAGGAGAGTGGGTGGGAGAAAGGGGGAGAGTCAGATGGAGCGAGCAAGAGGGCGGGATAGCTGGAGACCGTTGAAATAGAGAGAGGAGAGAGAAATTGGATTGAGTGGTAATTTCGAGGGAAAATGAATCTGAAAAAGAGATGGATGAAAAACATTTTGAAGTCTTGGAAAGATATTAAGCAAGACGGCGGGTGGTTAGCTAAAGCAGGTCTACTGCGCATACTATACAATAAAGTAATTATTTCCAAAGTATATGAAAGTTTTAGCGCTAATAGTGATAGGCTGGGGACTTTCTCTCTTTTTCCTAACGTCATATATAAAGAATTACCATATATGTTTTAAACGTAAATGTTTAGAAATGATTTCATTTCAAATATAAACATTATAAAAATTGTCTCGCGCTAGTCAATAAACCATTCAAGCTTATCGTTAATTAATAACTTTGAAGTATGAGGATGTAGTTTGCCAATTTTTAAGAGCACATAATTATGTTCCAAAATGACGTCAAATTTGTAGAAGAAGTTCATGAGCGGTTGGTTCCTTATAGTAATGTTCGTGTCAATAGTCAAGTTATGCCAAAATGCTGCTATCGTAGTTAGATATGAAGCTTCTTTCTCTCTTTTCCCGCATCTCTGCCCCATGTTCCTTTCGCCCCGTGGCTTTTAAACTTGATATACTACCCTCTCCTCCTATCCTCTCCCTCTCTCTTTATTACCTTCATTTCTGTTGCCCTTTCTCAATCTCTCATAGGCGGATACTCGTATGGAACCACCTGTCTATTATACGCTTTCCAGATTTCCCTGTTTTCGTACACCCCACACTTTCTGGATATCCTTAATCCGACACAGCTCTCCCTCCCCCTCTCTTTCTCTGTTTTCTCTCTCACTCTTTCTCTCTCTCTCTCTCTCTCTCTCTCTCTTCCTGCCTTACAACGACGTATAATGGTTTTATCTAAGGAGCATATACTTTCTTTTAAAAAAAATAATAATAATATACTCCTATATACATTCTATTTTTCTCGAAAATTATCAATTCACTCATAATTTTAAATTTTGAAATAAACATCAATTAATTTCTTTTTTAGAGCTAATGACTAAATTTTAATCTAAATTTACTTCATCTCATATTGTATGAAACCCGTCCTCCACACTCCTCTCTCATAGCATACCCTTCATCCTACAATGATGATGCATCTCCAGCTAGTGTCTCATTCGATTTTACAATTGGGAAACCTTTCTGTCTGTTTGCTTTTCAATTGATCGTGAGAGTACTTGGTTTATTCTAATGCAAGGTGTTGAGCACTGAGCAGATTAAGCTCTACCCATCAAACCTTCATTGACCCCGAAAGCTTTTATTTACCGAGCCACCCACGCCTTATATCGTCATCGCCATGGAGGTTTCCTCTTTCTTCTTTTTCTTCCTCACTCTTCTTTCCTCTTTTCTTGTTCTTCTTTTTCTTGTTATTCTCCTCCTTTTTCTTCATTCTCTTCTTCCTATATAACATTCTTCTTTTTCTTTTCTTCGCTTTTTACTTCTTCTTTTTTCTGTTCTTTTTCTTAACCGTAATTTCTTCATCTCTCTTCCTTTTTCTTCTTTCCAGTCTACATTCTATTAAGTTTCCTATTTTCCCCTTCTTGTCCTTCCTCTCATTCTTTTTCTTGTTAATTTCATGTGGTTGTTTTTTTTCTCCTTTAGCCAGCGATCTTCAGTTTCCTTTTTCTATTTCAACATTTTCTCCCCTGTCTACTTCGTTTTCTTACTCCTATTATTGGTGGTGCTGCTTTTTCCTTTACGTCGATTTTTGTTGTCTTAATGTTAAAGTATTGTTTTTCTCTTATTGTTCCCCTTGTTATTGTGTGTAATATGTGTGTAAAATAAACCTGAATCTTTATATATCTATAACCCCCCCCCCCCCCCCACACCCCCACCCACACACACCCACACACACACACACATTTCCCAGATTAATCGGAAAATGTCGTTTAACCAATAATCCGTCTTTCAGATCATGTATACCATACCAATCTATTACAACGAACCCCACCTTTCATGAATGTAATGTAATATGCTTTCAATGTGATTGCATGAATTTATGTCATTATATGTCTTCATTATTTTGTTTATCTGTTATACGACCTGCCATTTCTCCGGAATGGGACACTGGACCTGGTCAGTATTCTTTTGTTTGTTTCTCCTTATTTGTAAATTCACTTGATCTTGAATAAAGACATAATTTAACAACTTCTATTTCATTTTTTTCTTCTGTTTCTAATCCTACTTCAATTTTGTCTTCTTTGTATTATCCATGTTGTTTTTGTATGAATTGCTAATCTTCTTGTTTTTCTTTTCTTTTTACTATTTGTCCGGGTCCTTCTTTACATTTTGTATACCATTTCACACAGTCGTCTTTCCGATTTTATTGTTGTTGTCTTGAGCAAGAAAATTTATTCACGAACAATATTGTTCTAAATGTCTCCTTTTCCCGTTATATTAATTTCTACGTTTTCCTCCACATAATTGTGTATTAACCCACTACTTTCTTTTTTATTTTTGAAAGAATACAACGAAGAATTGTTTTTGAGAGTTTTTAATTGTAAACGAATTGAAAGTCTTGCTTGTAGAACGAAGGTCGTCGCCTTTTTTTCACTTTGTGAATTATGGGTTTGTAGACAGTTTTCTATTTACTGATACGCTGCTATGCCGGGGGCTGATCACTGCACATGTTTAACACTTTCTTTGCCCTGCATGCTCTATCATTATTATGATTATGTGTGTGTGTCGTTATGTTTTGCTTGAGATGTATTTCTTTTGCCCTTCATAGTGATGTGTTCGCCTCCCTACGACATAACAATTAAATGTATCCCCCTCCCCCTCCTCCTCTCTCTCTCACTCTCTTTCTATTTAGCCATCCATCTTATTACAGACAACATAGTGCGTAACCTTTTACCATGCCTCGTAAGTTCAGTGTCTGCTATTAGAGACGTTTTTAGACATTTTCTGATCCAGATAATAATAAAAATAAACAATAATAATAATAATAATAATAATAATAATAATAATAATAATAATAATAATAATAATGATAGGTATTTCTAATGCGCACTTGCTGGTATAGTACCACTCAAGGCGCTACAAATATCGTGTAAACAATACTCAATGATTATCTTACTGAAACAAAACCAAATTAAAAAAAAAAATAATAATAACGCTAGAATGATTTAAAAAATTACATGAGCAGAAAGAGAAAAAGTCACTGAGCCCATTTCCAATGCAGTTAACTCTATAATCTCTTGAATAAAAATGATTTCATGCAAATAATCATTTCAAACTCTAAATTGGCAACGCGGTGTAAAATGCATAATTATCATTTTCACGTACAAATTAGCAAATTGTGTGTTGATGTTGAATTTAGTACTTTTCATTCACATTGGTTTATTTAATACACTTTCATTTTCTTCAACTATGTAATAGTGGAAAATTCGAATAACTAGTACCAAGGAGGAAAACATGATTTATTTAGACTTTGAACTGCCTAGTTTGGGTCATTTTGCTTTAACATAATAGTTTACCATATAAATAGAACGAACCTCCTTCGTTGTGAAATGTAGAATTAAAGGTATCCCATTTTTATCAAACCGAATATCTCTTCATTTATCTATTCATCGACATGTCCTATGTTCACCTATCTAGGGCCTATCTATCTAAGCATGTCTATGTATCTATCTACCTTTTACTTAATAGCAAATTTTTGTTAATATTCATAAAAATTCATTTAAATTTCCATCGGTGTCTTTTAATTTTTTTAGTTTTTCATTACGACTTTCTCAACATTCCCCACAATACAAGTTAAAAGAATGATAACGAGATATGCAAGACAATCACTTGATCAGAATTTTAGATGTCCTTTGCTCTCCGCCCCACACCCCTCCCTTCCAACGTTTTGCTCTAGATCGTTTTCCTCTACGCTTTCTCCTTCGATATTGTAATCCCCTCTCTAACAATTCAATTCAGTTACTCATATTGATATTTTATTCGCTTTGTCGAAGATGGCATGAAAATAGATGGAATATTGTAGACGACGGGACGGTATTCCATCCCATAGAAAACACACTGCAGCTATCCACGATATCGCGCAACGTCTCAGTTGCCACGGTAACGCTATCGGTTTGATTTATTGATCGATCAGACTTTAAGCGTAATCATTCTACTTCAAAAGCCAAAGAGGACAGACCGCACGAGTCGGGGACTCTCTGACGGGCATAAACATTTTGCGATCAAATCTGATTGGTTAAAGAAGTCCGATCCGTACAATCCAATAATCGATCACCATGAGGACAAAGTTGCCTCGGTTCAGACGTGAGCATTTTATAGATTTTTAGTTGTGAAATCTTGATATATCCATAATTATATCTCAGTCCGTTTAGCTTCACATAAGCTTCTGTTAAAAGATAGATAAAAAATGAGCAGGAGGAACTTTTTTTTCTCATTTGTACAAATTCCAATAGGTTTTTATTTAAATAATGATAATAATAATAACATTAACTATGATAATAATAATAATAATAATAATAATAATAATCATAAAACTAACTAGATTTAAACCAACTAAATAAACGATAGATGTAGATGCAAAAATATACCGGTGGGATGTATAACAGTTATGAAATGAGGAGTGAGTAGCATTTATCAAAAGGAAAAAGGTGCTTAAAAAAGTTAGGGATGGGCACTGTGGCTCCCGCCCCCCCCCCCACCCTGAGCGCCGCCTGTGGTGAAAATTTGAAATGTCTTATATTTACAAATCAATAGCCTTTCTATGAATTACATAGATACACGTACCCACACACACATTTTGTTGACATAGGATAGCACAAGACAAAGTAAAAGTATATTTTCGTTCATATGAATTTCAGGACTATGACTATGTTGAAAAATTAAGGATTCCTATCTACCATTCTACCAAATTTGAGTACATTTCAAGAAGCTGTGTTTGAGATATTATGCGTTCAAAAAAGAGGGTAGCAATAGAAATAGACGAAATGCCGGGATTTTTTACAAAATGGCGCCTAGATGACGTCACGATGGAATGGCTGTGTTGAAAAAATGGCGGTGCCGAAACAATGACTCTACCGTTTTGCCAAATTAGACAACAAGAAATATAACAGGACAGTTGAACAGCAGGTAGCATGTGGAACAGTCATGAAATGCGATAGTGAAGTATGATGTAGGAATGTTCCTAAATAAATGCATTGTCATGTGCACAGTTGGAATCCATTTCGTGGTTATAATTTTGAATCACATGAATGTAATAGATATGAATTATTCTGAAATTCTAGGAAGCTTTGAATAAAGCTTTCCAGCCGTTATTTTTTTTTCAATTCCTGATTTATACAAGTATTCTTATATATTACTTTGTATGTATGTATTCCACGTTTGTTTTTTATACGGAAAATAAAATCATATGCCAGACTGACATTGCAATCGATATATTTTTATCACATTGGTGTAGGGCAATAAAGTAATAATGACAATTAAAACCGTTTCAACAAAGAAAAGAGAAAACATTATAACAGAAAATGGAAGATTGATGTAATTATGTTTGGGAGGCCGAGGGAATTGAAATCGATGTGCATCACATTTATTCCCGGCGAATTCTCGGGAGACTACCTGGTAATTCCGATCGAAACAGCAATATGTTTTGTCCATTTTGTCACAGTGCACGGGAGTTCAATACCATTTAACGGTCTAGCTATGCCGTTCAAGGAAATTTCGATAAATGACAGAGAAAGACAAAATAAATGTTCCTAATTCGTGTCTCTTTCCGACCCACGTATTATTTACATTATTGTCTATACTGGTTTCACTTTTGTGTTAATTTGAAGCATTCATACCAAGTTCCGTTTCTTTAATATTTCCTGTAGATACCAGCATCCTAATATTTCTTTATACTAGTTTTGCGTGTGCTGTAGTTGTTTAAGCCCCTCCCCCCTTTCCATACACACACACGCACACCCGCACACACACACACAACTCAAGTGACGAAGGAAATTTTCATCAGTAAGTTTAAAGGAAAAAGAAATTTGGATATGACCAAAAAACCCTGATGGGGAATGATACAGCAGTGGACGGGTTGGAGAGGGGGCCGCACAACGACCCTTGCATTCTGTTTTTCAAAAAGCAAAATTGGCATACACTCAGTATACTGAGTCCTTCCTAGTTGTCTTCTCGTGCCCCTTCTTCAATGTTCTTTCACATTTTCGAACCAGTATTCGATATCATGCAGCTCTTATTTTAACCACATCCTGACTCCGCCCCTGTATATTAGTATACAGTAATACTGTTCTCAGATGGCTTCTTGGTGAACGTATCATTTAGTAATACAACACAAATATTTTGCAAGAGACAGTTTCTTTCCCTGACGCCATTTTTTTCTGTAACCGATGTTGGATTACGACGTAATAACGTTATGAATCAGCGTTTGATCCATAGAAGGGCGGGGATTCTAATACGATTTTCGATTTCTTGAATAAACGTCTAGCACTATTTAACTCGCTTATTCACTTAAGCTCGAGAAATAGAATTTGATTATAGAGGAATCCAATTGAGCTCAATATGGAGGCTGTAGGTATTATCCACAGTACGGTAATGACTGGCTATTTATTCCAGGGGATTTTGCTAGGGAGGAGGAAAGATAGATGGATCTGATTGTCTGAAAAATGCGTTATAGTACAGTGTCCGTTTGCCAAACAGACTTGTGGAAGTTAGATATTAAAGTCATAGACATGAAAATTGTTAGTTTAAGAAACGTCATCATGATGAAATCGTAATTAAATGTACATGTATTATAATATCAGCATGGATCTCTGCAGTGGCGTCGCCTTGGTACAGCCATTAGGAGGAAAGTGGCATCATGGGGGTGGGGGCACCGATATTACTCAGTGAATGAAATGTGAATTAATACATGTAAGTACGCCGATCAAGGGAAGGGCGCGAAAGTGGTCCTTTCCCCCTCTCCCTCTCCCTTTCTCTTCTCCTTTCCCCCTTTCCGCCCTTTTCACCATTCGATCTATCCTCCTGAAGCTACGCCAACGGAAGCCTTTCCCAATCTTTCATGGTACACAGGGGCTATTGTAATCACGTAATCAGATGCATAAAAAGCATATCACCTTCATATTGCTCCTACGTGTATCTTATGATATTCACTGAACTTGGCCTGTCATTAAAGAGTCGAATTATGTGGTGAAATTAGTAGCTTTTTTTTAGAATATGCCCATTTACAGTAACATTTGATTTGATTTGATTTGATTTATTTTCTTCTGCATTCATCTAAGTACAATATTTTTCGGTAACATATATAAAATAAAATACTAAAATACAAAAGTACTTTTTGACAATGAATCATAGCTAAACAAGTATATGTAACAACCATTTTTCAAAAACAAACACGAAATGATCACTTGTAAAATTATTGTAATTCATAAAATATAAAATCATTAGCGGAAGAAGGACTGCCATTATAAGCAGTTTGCTTGAGAATATGGCAGCCCCAGACAAATATTATGAAATAGCTAAAACATGTTTAAATAAGCAGAATGGATAAATAATTGAAATCCTATGTTAAAAGCATATTGATGATGATGTTGATGAAATCGAATTATTTCAAAGTTAATTGAACGAACAATTCTTTAATATTTTGTTTTCGTGATTATGCGGTAATTATTTCACACTGTATTTCATAATTGGTGGAAAGAAAAAAATACTTCTGTAACTGACACGAGCTTCGTCTAATACTTCTTCTCACAACATAGTCATAACCGCTCTCGATTAGGGAGCCAATTATTAGCTGGGTTTCTAATGTGGGGTGTTTTCTTAGGCTCTGCGAGTTTATCCCACTCCTAGATCGGTCGAAGAGACGCGCGTGGTTGGGTATTTATTAGTTGGGAAAATACTCCACAATTCAATTACGTTCATGGCTACTATAAGATAGATGATGATTAATACGCATAAATCCATTCGGTGCCCGGTGGCTTCCGGCCCCATCATTCAAGTAATGATCTGTCATGTCTGTAGAAAACTTGCAGGGTCATTCGTAGTTATAATATATTTGATTTTCTTATTTTGATTTAGGTATGGGTGTGTGGGGGTATGTATGTGCGTGCGAGAGCGTGCGGGTATGTGCGTGAGCATTGTGTGTTCAGTTTATTAGAGGCTAAATGTTATGTTCTTTGTTTAACCTTCTTTAATTCATATTTGTTAGCTGATCTTCTTCCAAATAAGATAATATTCGTTATACGGAATATTGTTCATTGATTGTTCATTCAAAGACAGCTGTTACACTATTTATTAATGGTATGTGCTTCAGTAAAATGTAGTTTATTGGAGTCTACGGCATTTTTATGTTATTTAGTTCCTTAAATTATTGTCGAACTTTGCCTGTGCATCTGAATTGGACTGTTATATATTTGATTTTGTTTAATAATTCTGATAATTGAATTTGATTGAATGTGACATGATTAATATCAAAGTGGAATCATAGAATGACATGTAACATACATGTGCTTTGTATTGATAATATAATTTATTACATCGAATGCAATGGTTGTGAATGTTGCCACTATAAGAAGCTGTAATTTGCACATTTTGATTACTGATGCAATTAGTTACGTAATCGCTGATTCTTAGCTGTTTCTCAAGAGTGTATTGAGTGGTTCTTTCATTTCAGTGCACACACAGAAATCATAGAATTGTATTTATATACATGCATGCTTGACCAGTCCTTAGATTTCTAACCCTCTCACGTCAAAGTTTTATCAGGAAATCTATCAGAAGCAATTTTACATTTACATGATTTTATAGAATGTAATGACCTCTGTTCTCATGGAAATGATTGTTCATGAAGTAGCTTCCATGGTATGTACATTGATAATTACATGTATATAGATATTATCATTTTATTGCCTCCTTGAAGATAAAGTTGGGTTCTGGTCATGCTATTACATTGTCATGATTGTGAAAGAAATTGTCTTGAAGCAAATGGGAAAGGTTGATCTGTCTACATAAGAATTGGTGTATAAACTGTGAGGTTTTGGAAGCACGATTTCAGCGGAACTGATGCAATTTCGCTGAAAAGTATGCGTTGTATACACAGAAATGAGGATACACATATACACATATAATAATAACTCTTTTTCCAGCGTTAGGGGAATCCTTTTATCTCAGCCTATTGTTAGCATTCTCCTTAACGCACGGTTACTTTCCCCGTAACGTCGAATTTATATTGTGACGGAATAAACCGCATTGTTAGGATTCCCCCTAACGTAGGAAATAATGTTGTATATATATATGAAACTGCACACACATGTGGCATGACAGTTCTTTTCGGGCCAAACACTTTCAACAACTGTTTCTTGTCATAATTATTTCGAATATGAGAGAATTTTTAAGAGCAATCCTTTTCAGGGGACATTATTTTCTACTATATTATGATATTCTTTTAATAATAATAATAATATGTCCATTTATATAGCGCAGCTACTATACAAATATACTCTACTGCGCTTAATACAAAGTATCACATTATTACCCCGGCTTTAGCCGAGCCGCCATGATAGGCGCTAAGGCATTCAAGGAATTTCTTCCTACCGGGTACCCATTTACTTCACCTGAGTGGATAGTGGCATATGTAGATGAATGTCTTGCCAAAGGACATTAGTGCCGCGGCGGGATTCGAACCGCGAACCATGTAATCCACAGTCCGGTGACGTATCCACTAGACCACGACACCTCTACTAACGATGAGAAAGCTCACATTTTCCCATTGGCTTTACCTCAACTCAACCTTCTCTTTAAGAACATAATTATTGGTGTGATTACGTTTTACTTGCTTATGAAGTACAGTAGTTTCTCATGGAGATGAAGAAGCAGCGTCAGTGGATGTACATTGATACTTGGAAATCTTCACTTTCTTGTCTCTTAATTTAAAGAACACATTGATCTGATTAAGTGTTACATAATGCTAATGACACAGTTTTGACACTTACTCAACAAAGTAATACATTGCTCAGTGACGAATTCTTGAGTGCTATCAGTGTCGGATAGAGGATTTTCATGAGTCTTCTTTTTTTTTGTCTGAGTGAGTCGATAAAACATATTCAGTCGCAGTTGGTAGAAAATGACAAAATTACAATTTCCTTTATGCATATTGCCTTTTTTTTATTTATAAATGTGGTTGTTGGTACTTTTAAGGGGTATTTCAGTCTTTTCCTCAAATAATTATGACATAGTGTCAAATTAAAGTTTGATTTCAAGGAATTTAAAAACTCGTATACGTAATGGAGTTCCCCTTATCTTTTGTTCTGTCTTTGTCTCTCTTTCCCTCTATGTCTCTCTCTCTCTCTCCCTTCTACCCCTTCTCTCTCTCTCTGCCTATTTCTATTTATCTCTCTGTATACCCCCTCTCTCTCTCTTTCGACCTCTCTATCTCCCTTTGTCTCCTTCACTCCCTATGTCAATTTCTGTCACCTGTCACTTTCCCCCTCCCCTCCCCTCTCTCTCTCTCTCTCTCTCTCTCCTTTACTGTCTCTTTCGTTCCCTTTTCCTCTCTCCCAGTCTCTAACCCTCCGTATCTCTTTCAGTGCATCTCTCCCTCTCTATCTCTCTCTCTGTCTTTCTCTCCCTTCTCTATTTTTGTCCTGCCTGTCTTTCATGTCTCCCCCTTCTTCTCGCTCTCTCTCTCTCCACTCCCAAGACATGAATGCAAAGAACATGAGGCAGATTAGGCATGTGTAACGCTATTTCGGTCGTGAAGCTTCGTCTCTTGCTGATTGGATTAAAGACAGGTGTGTAAACCAATGGGGTTAAGTCTATACTGGGACATGTCAATATGCAAATTATACCGAGGCTCGAGTGGCGCCAATGCAATTCTTTGCATGCCATCGCCACGTATAATCTTTGATTCTCGAAGAATGTGTAATGGGAGCGCGATTTTAATGATAGTACGTCTTTTGTCTCGTATTAAATATTCTACTTTTTTTTTAAAATTCTGTTCCGCTCTTTTCTAATTTCTGTTATCATGTTTATTGTAACATGATAATTTATTTTCTTCAATTTTATTTTCATTTCCCTCTCGTTTTCCTTCTTCATCGTTTTTCCCCCATTTCTGTTTGAATTACATGATGTCTTATAAATATCCCAGTTTTCCAGGGCTCATCTATCTATTTTTATGTTGTCTGTCCCATCCCCCCCCCCCTCTCTCTCCCGCTCTCGCTCTCTCTCGCTCTCTCTCTCTCTCTCTCTCTCTGTTTCATTTGATTCTTCGATCTGGCACACTGTGATTCTTTTTTTTCCACTTTATCTCAGCTCCTTAGAATCGAATATTGTACTTGAAATCATCTTCTCACCAACGTCATTGTCATAATAATTGTTTCCATATTTTTTCAATTCATGAATCAATGAACGTGGTATGCATCTACAATTTCAAATTGAACACTTATACATTTCTTTTTTGTTTGTACAAATGAGGGTTGAAGCGACTGCCATTTAGTATAATAAAATTGTTAAAAATCCCCGATATAGTATGAATATATCTTTTTATCGTCATAATAATGAATAATTTTTTTTTCATGGTATTAGATTAAGTTTTCTACAATCAGCTGTTACTCAATCAAAGTTACCATTCAATTCAGGATATTATTCACCTTCTCTTCCAAACAAAAAACATATTTTCTAAATTGAACTCAATATAAACTGAGGAGATCATTGTTTTCATCCTTGTCATCATCATCATCATTATCGCCATCAGTAAGTTAACATCCATAACTTGCCACTATAACTAACTTCACTAATAAAAACAAAAGGAAAGCGAATTAATGATTTTGTTGTCAAGCTGATTCTTAATGTTTCTCGTGACTTTAGATTAAGATATTTTCCGTCTTTTGTTTTTCATTGTTCGCTGTCTGTGATTACACAACTGGGTAAAGTACATATTGGGATTGTCATCGCAGTGCACTTTGGGACGCCGGCAGATGACAGACTTATCTATCAAGTTGAGATCTAATGCTACGTTAAGATGTTCTTTGGCCATGTAACGAGAGACTACCTCTATGGAACTTATACAGAGAAGAATGATTGAGAGAGCGATATAAAGATTGACAGAAGAGGTAGAACGAGAGATGGGAGAGAGAGAGAAAGAGATACACCGGCGGAGAAAAAGACAGACAGAAACATGAGATAGAGACATTGGAGAGAGAGAGAAAGAGACAGGGGTAACCTCTCTTTTCATTAGGACCACTTATTCATAAGGACCGCTATCCATAACGCGTGACTAAATGCATAACGGTTTTCTATGAATGGCGGTCCTTATGCATAGCAAGCGGACCCGAAAATACAGACAGAGAGACTGTGAGAAGTTTGTGTTTGTGTGTGTGTGTGTGTGTGTGTGTGTGTGAGAGAGAGAGAGAGAAAGACGAACATAGACAGTGAGGGAAAGAGAGAGGGGGGAAGTCAGGGGGAAAGTAAGCGGGAGGCATAGGACTGTTAAAAGTGAAGGAGAAAGACTGTGCAGAATATTTACAGGGTGTTTGACGACATTAAAAGATAAATCGAGTGATTGAGAGGAATAAGAGGCACACTAGAGAGAGAGAGAGGGGGGGGTTGCTTATTCGAGAAAGACAAAAATTGAAAGCAGATGTATATAGCAAAAGCTGAACAGACGTGACGGATAAATACAGGGAGCACGAAATAGCCTCGGTAGTATGCTAGTACGACAAGTTGAGAGAAAATTCAATTGAAGCAGAAATTGATAAAAACATATAAAAATGAGGAAAGAGAGGTGAGACGCTGAACAGACAGGGAAGAAGAAGTTTAAAAAAGACTTGGAGGGCATGTTCCTTGTATCATCTGTAATAACAAATTCAAGAATTGTCAAACAACGAAGAAAGTGAACAAACATTAACTGACAAGTTGCAAAAAAATGCAGCAGATATAATGTGCGACTAGAATTGGTATGGGTTGGCGGTAGATAGTGATAATGATATTGATAATAATAATAATAATAATAATAATAATAATAATAATAACAATAACAATAATAATAATAATAATACTTTCTGAAGCGCAGAAACTATAAGAGCTCTTGATATGCTTATAACTACGATGAGTAATCAAATGAAAAGATATGATTTTAGTTTTGATTTGAAGGTATTTCCAGTTGGTAACTTCCTGATTTCTAACGGTAAGTTATTCCACAGTTTTAAAGGCCAAGTCCACCCTAACAAAAAGTTGATTTGAATAAATAGAGAAAAATCCAACAAGCATAACACTGAAAATTTTATCAAAATAGGATGTAAAATAAGAAAGTTATGGTATTTTAAAGTTTCGCTTAATTTCGCAAAACAGTGATATGTACATCCTGCTCAGTATGCAAATAGTGAACCAGTGACGTCACCCACTCACTATTTCTTTTGTATTTTATTATGTGAAATATAGAATATTTTAATTTCTGCAGATTTCACAATTAGGAAGCTCTCATTGAATTGTGTATCGGTTGCAACAATGGCAATTACACATGTTCAGCGAGGAATCAAACCTTGTTTCACATTATAACAAGGAAAATTAAAATATTTCGTATTTCATGTTATCGATCTCCTAATGTTATTTTTGTTTTATATGATGGGGTTTACAGTAGTAAACTCAAGTGTCTGGAGAACTGCGCAGATTGTATGTTTGTCAGCTTTGAGTTGTAATAGTTCTTATGAGCTTGGCCAATTAAAGCTTTATAGACATATACAGGATTTCGAATGATAGTAAAGGATATCGTAGTCATGGTAGTGCAATCGTAACAATAACTGAATCCGTTGCCCTCGTGAGACTGGGTATAAAATGTAATTCCACCCCCCCCCCCCCCCCCCCTAAATCGGATCTGGGGGTGTTTCATAAAGCTGTTCGTAAAGTTACGAACGACTGGAACATGTTCTTGGGTGTTATACTAATCAGATTCTCAATCATTTCGCTCAAGAACTGATCACCAGTCCTGCGTAAAGTCGTGAGTAACTTACAAACAGGTTTATGAAACATCCCCAGCTTCTTTATCTGCATAATAAGAGTTGAAAACTTGCTTTGTCGATCGGCCCTATACGGCTATACCCCTACTATTATATGCATGACCTTCTTCGATTGGTGACGCGCATCCCGATTGTTTTCCCAGCTTCTGAATGATGACGTCACCAATCAATGTTTTCTTTTCCTAAATTATTGGCTGGTCCTCATGAAGCTTAGTATCAAGTTCAACATCCGACATTAATAATCACTGTGCTTCGAATCACATATCACACCCAATGTTGATACGTAAATGTGCTAAGTGAATAGTGGGAAGGTAAACCACGCTTTTGTCTACCTAGAAACGTTTTAAAACATCCCCATGTCATTATTTTCTATGATCATCATGATCCGTGTTCCAGTAATTCAGTTCAGTGCCGGATCTAGGGCGGGTACATCCGGCCCGTGCCCCCCCCCCCCCCCCCCCTTTGGAAGAAAAGTATGCATTTTGACCATAAACGATCCGCCCTATTTTCGATTTTCGCCCCCCCCCCCTTTTAGCACGAAAACCTTTGCTTGTTGTCCTTTTTTTTGGCTTGTCAGAGAATTATGGCGGGAAACTGAAACTGGACTCCAAACTCCCCCCCCCCCCCCTTCCACTGAGCGAATTTTGGAGATCTGGCGAATTTGTTTTTTTGTCGACACCCCCCCCCCCCCCTCCCCCACTCAGCGACTTTTCTAGAGCTTGCGAGACAAAAAAATACGGGTCTCTCTTTTCCAAAAGTTGACAAACCTGCATTTGTGTGCCCCCCCCCCCCCCCTTATACAGAATCCTGGATCCGCCCCTGATTCAGTTGTCCCCGACGGTGGGTCTAAGTCAAGTTTAACAAATTGATAACATAGACTTCCTGTGTTAAATTCGACTTTAGTCCATCCGATCCGTAGAGTATATATGTGGCATAATTATTATAGCGCCTTTCCTTGCGGTGACAAAGCGCTTCAGAAGTTTCTCCACAAATCTGTAAAATGGTCAATTTAGCAATGATTAAAACCTTAAAAAAGAGACCAGTTGAGCCAATAAAAACATATCATAATTCATGTGGTCTAGCAAAATAAGAGGGCCTTGAGAACTTTCTTGAACTGGTCCACAGAATGGGGATGTAGCGTTCTTCAGGTTGGTGATTGAACGCAGCATCGGATGTAGATTGTTAGTACAATCATGTTAATCAATAGTGATCTGTCTAAAGACGGGTTGTCTCTATCATCTTCTTTAAAAAAAAACTGTCTCTAAGTGTTACTATCGTGTGTGTGAGGGTGTGTGTGTGTGTGTGTGTATGTGTGTAATTGAGTTTTGACAGTCGTGTATCAATCAAAGATGATGACTTACATCTGGGAAAGACCTTAAACATCCCCATCCACAAGGAATATGTGACTGAGATTCGCACCTGGTTCCGTGTGATCAAATTCAATGTGTAGGCAAATACAAAGAGCTGCCCGTAGACATTACCGCGAGACCAACTCAGTCAAATCCACTTTACCATGTCCCACTCCAGCACAGTTTGTAAAAGATCATCATGGAAAGCTTTGTGAGGTCTCCATTGTGTATCCTTTGACTACAGCAGACCTTCTATGACTTAGCACAATATATTTAGTCAGATTAGATTTATAGATTTTATTTCATTTTCATTTTTCAAATTTACAATTTACAATTTTACAGTTAAAAAAAACAATGCAAAATGATATGACAAAGAAACCACAGTGCAGAAACGTGTTTCGATCATTACAAGCAAACTGAAAAGAGCATTAACGATTAAGTAATTACATGAATATGAGAATGAAAACAGAGATCAGCAAATACGGGCATGAGGGGCATTATTAATTTTTTTACTTTTAAATAATATACTTGAACTCAGAAAATGTTATAATGCTTCATGTATTATCATTATCACTCCATATTTTCCTGTCTTTCTACAGGGTATGTTCCTTGTGGCACTCCCCTATGCTGTTCTGCACGGTGGGTACTGGAGTGTCCTTTCACTGGTTCTTGCTGCTATCATCACATGCTACACGGGATTGGTCCTCGTGGACTGTCTCTATGACACCAATGCCATCACGGGGGAGAGAGTCCGTGTGCGTGAGACCTACGTCTCCATTGCTGAGGAGGTGTGGGGTAAACGATTTGCATCAAGGATAGTCCACACGGCACAGTTCATCGAGCTGATCATGACATGCATCTTGTATCTCGTGCTCTGTGGCGATCTGCTCTACAACACCATCCGGCACACGCCTCTGCGGGAGAGCGCCTGGACCCTCATCGCCTGCTTCTTCGTGCTCCCTTGCGCTTTCCTACGGAATCTCAAGGCTGTCTCGCGCTCGAGCTTCGGTAACGCCATCGCCCACGTCATCATCAACGTGATCATATTGGGATTCTGTTTTGCGCAGGCTGGACATTGGCATTGGAAGGACACGAGTCTTCGGATTCACATCCATTACTTCCCCGTGTCTCTAGGCATCGTCGTCTTCAGTTACACCTCCCATATCTTCCTCCCAAGTCTTGAAGGCAGTATGGTCGATCGGCGCTACTTCAAGCGGATGATGTTATGGACGCACGGTCTGGCGGGATTCTTCAAGGCTTTCTTTGGCTATGTGTGCTACCTGACCTTCGGTCTCAGCACGCAGGAGGTCATATCTGACAACCTCCCAACCCACTCCTTTCGCTCCATCGTCAATATAGTTCTTGTAGCCAAAGCGCTGCTGTCTTTCCCGCTTCCTTACTTCGCAGCCGTGGAGCTCCTGGAGCGAGCTTTCTTTCAGGGCCGTCCTACAACCGTCCTACCCTCCTGCTACTCCCACGATGGCATCCTTACAGTTTGGTCAATCCCCCTCCGGATGCTTCTTATCTGCGTTAGTGTTCTCTTAGCCGTCTTTATCCCACATTTTGCAATCCTGATGGGGCTTATAGGAAGCTTTACAGGAACCATGTTGTCCTTTGTTTGGCCATGTTGGTTCCACCTCAAATTAAAATGGCATGAACTGAAATGGTGGAACAAAGCGTTAGATATTCTTATCATGTTAGCGGGTGGAGGGTGTGGGTGTATAGGAATCATCTACTCTTCCGAAGCTCTTGTCCAAACTTATATTTCGTCATAGCTATAGAGTATTTTAACCAACCGTATTTAGTTATTCGAAAAGCATATAGATGTAAATACCTTGACAAAATTACATGTATTACAGAGATACGTTTGGAAAATGAGAATGGTAGCTGAGTCACGTGCGAGTAGGTATAGTCGTGCAAAGTTTTTCCTTGATTCTTAATGCTGAATTATTTTGATAAATTGAAAAAGATTTTGTTAATGTGAACCAAGTTCACCTCAGACGTGTTAAAATATGTTAATTTACAATTCGTAGTTTATTAACACTTCCGGGATATCTCAGTAGATCACGACAGCCCATGAGACCCCACAATATCGGCCTCGTGGGCTACCGGACTTTGGTCTTCTGAAACTTTTCTTAGGGTTCACTTGACTGACACTGTCTGTCTCGTGGGCTGTCGATCTTGTGAGGCTATGAGCTGTCGGTCTCGTTGGCTGTAGCCCAATCCTTCTAATATGCACGGGCAGATAGTCTTACTCATGATATTAAACAACATGATTGTATAATTACAAAAAAATTATTTATTCTCTACCACAAAGTTTTACAAAGACTTACAAAAAACACTTTTTTATTGTCACACACAAATAGTGAACTACCAAATTTTGAACTCCGAAAGAGAGAAAGAAGGATTTATTGAAAGGAAGAATGTTTTCTGCCTACTGAGGGTAGCATTATCACCCAAAGTGGGAGACGTTCGCTATGAGATAAACAATAGTTATTTAAATCATTTGGGTACAAACGTCATGAAGAATGGCCCAAACGGTGTACAGCTTGATCGATTTGTTAAAGGGTTTCATGTCGGGTTTTTTCCAGAATGTTCATAATTCCGAAAGTTCGTTACTCCGGAGGTTCGTATTTCTGAAGGTTCATAATAATCTTAACATGACATAGGGTTCATCATTACGAAGGTTAATGATTATTTCAGATAGAACCCTACATCATATTCCGGAACTACGAACCTTCGGAATATAGATTTTTTTTCATTTTCGTAATTGTGAACCCTTTTTCATTTTCGGAAATACGAACCCTATTTCATTTCGGAATCAATAAACCTTGCAGTTCGGATAATCGAACCTTCGGAATTATGCACCATGTTTCATTTTCGGAATTATGAACCCCTGGTATGGAAATTTTGTTTTTCGGAATTGTGAACCCTCAGAATTACGAAACACGAAATTTTGGGGAAAAATGAGTACCACTACCCTCTGTTAAGGGTGGACTTTTGACCCTTTTTTCCATCAACTTAGACATGACAGAAGGCCTGAGAATATTTAGTAAGCAATTGTATTGTGAGCTGTTTTATGTTTCATTGTGAATGTTGATTGGAAATTGGTTGCCATGGTTACCTCCTTCAATTGGAATCCATGAAATGTTAAATGTCATAGACGGACGAAATGCTAACACTCGACAAATGAAGGCTCTGTATATGAAACAATTCTATGCTAAGGAGACTGAAATGATGCAGGAGACCGATATCGTAAGCATAAGCTTGAGCATATTATTAGGAAAGAAAGCTTTGTAGCATATTAGGAAAGAAAATTTTATTAATATGTATTCTGTGATCAGTTCACTACAGTTCGTTTAGGAAAGTGTTAAGGGGAAAAGAATACAATGGCTTTAATAATGACCATAATGAAATTGTAATGTAAAGATAGAGCACGGTGATCCCTTTATTTCATATTTTTTTATAAGCAGTAAATGGTGCTTAACATGTTTAAAGATGAGAAGGGAAGTGGGGGAGGGGGAGGCATGAACAAGAGAATGAAGACAAAAAGGGAATAACGCTACAATATTAATCATGATTGTATAATCATGATATTCATGACCAGTCAGAATCTTTAAAAATTATTCAGTTTTTAAAGGTGTTTTTATTGTAAAGCAACCACTGAAAAGGTGCATAGCTGGATTTGTGTTTGGAAAATGAGATGAATAACGTGCAATATTGATATTTCCGCAAACTTTACCAATATAGGAGCATCCGATTTGCAGGCCACATCGTATATTAGTGTTTTTAATTAATGTTTTGGTGTCTGTCGATGCGGATGTGTGTAATTATGAATAGCCTAATAAAAATGATTTTATTATTTACATGAAAACTGTATTATTGTCGTGCAATATTTTTTTCTCTGTAAAGTTTTGTGACATTGTCCATAAATCATGAAAATGGCAACTTAAAAAAAAATGATAATCCGACATTTTCTCCATGCGTTTTTAGTCAAAGATACAGGTTTAAACCGTTTAGTGTTTAGGTTATGATCGGATATTATGTCAGGTTTTGGGTTATGATTGGGTATAATCTTGAAGTCAGGAATTTGATGAGCGTAAGAGGTCGACCGAGGAGCAAGTGTCGCTGGTGTATGTGTTGTATAACCTTTAATATATTTGTTCGGAGCCAGAACAGTGCTAGCTTATATCTTTTAGCAGAATTAATGCCCTTCTGGCTCTCAACAGACTCATTGAAAATACAAGTAATTTAGATACCACCAACAGACCCCCCCCCCCCCCCAAAAAAAAACAACAACAACAACAACAACAACAACAACAACAAACAAACAAACAAACAAACAAACAAACACAACGAAAACAAAACAAAACAACAACAGACAAAACAACAAAACTAAACTAAACCCTCCAAAAAACAAGACAAACAAAAACAACAACAACACTCATATTCTGTTTCTGGGGAGCCACTGTATAGTGATTATTTGTAATAAGTTTTAAAAGAAATGAAATAAAATAAAATTATAATTTTTTAAAAAGAATACCCCCTACCAAAAACGAAAATGTAAACAGCCCCTATTTTTTTAGTTAATTTGAGTCTTGTCATATCATTTGTTTATCTACATTTGTTTCGCTTATTTGATCGGGGGGGGGGGGGAGATACCCAGGAATATAACAACCATTGGGGAAAAGAGACCTGTAGTCAACACTCGTGTTTATCAGCATGATCAGAGTACAAAGTAGGTAGCCAGAATTATGCCTACACCCCAGGCACCAGACCGATATTGCCACTCTCCATCCAGGTGTAGTAAATATGTAGTTAATGGGTACCCAAAGGAAAGAATTCCTTGAATGCTGTGAGCACCGAAATCGGTGGCCTAGCTGAAGCCGGAGTAAACATATCAATTATCATTGAGCACCATGCATGATGGATAATGGGCGCTGTATTGGAACCAGTGATATATTTGTTTATCATTATGATTCCATATGAAATACGTTGTGGTTCTCCTCTCATCTCTTTATTTCTTTTCTCGTGTATTTTCTTTGTTTCTCCTTCTCTCATTATAGACAATACATTTCATCTACAGTTGTTTCTCTCCATCCAGGTGTTAAATGGGTACCTGGAAGGATTTATTCGTTGAAAACTGGGATGATTACGCCCGCTGAAGCTAAAGCTATAAGGTAAAAAATATATCCAAACTCTTTCGAAGGCTAGGCACAATGCAGGGACGTTATATCAAAGTATATATTTATTATGAAAGTACCCGAGAACGGGTTTTTATTATTATCATTATTGTTATTGTTATTGTTACAATTATTATTGATATTATTATCATCATTATTATCCTTTTTCATAAATTATTTTTTTCTTTATGTATTTCCATGTTTCACTCCTTCTTTCATCTCGATCCAATGGTCACTGAACAATTATATTCAGTAAGGTACAGTATAACATTTAATTCAATTTAAATGTATTTATTTCATATTAATCACATGGGCTAACATTCATATACATCGAAGAGTGTGGAGGATCGATATATATTATAATCAAACAAAATGTAATCATTTTGCACCTTCACCCTCGATAAATGATTTTTTTTTTTCGAATAGAGAGCAAAAAATGGCGAGGAAAGAAAGGACAAACGTGAGCCATGAGCTTTTGAGCGACATTTGCATCTGAAATTCTTCGTCAGAATACCGATTGTATAGCTCCGGTAATCCACACAGATTTACAACTCATGAATTTAGATGCATCCCCAATGCTCAATGTAAAGAGGTTAGGTAACAATGCCCGTCACAAAACTTGTGAATATTGCATGTATACGATACGTCCAAATGATGAATATTGGAAGCGTTGAATAAAATAGTTACCGTCCATCAATCACCTGAAATTGAAGATAAATCTATAAAGGATGCATCTATAATACTCACTGGATGCATCTAAAGGATGCATCGAGTATCACGGGCTCAAGAGACGTCGCTGTCGTGCAATTGTTATGGAAATTATGATTCCATTTATGAATAAATCACAGTAACTGATAAGTACACGATTGTGCTACGTGTACAACGTGGGTTGCAATATCTTATTTCATGTAACAAAATTTCTTTTGTTAAATATGTTTGATGTTCAAAATATAGGCTGCAAATTTTCTAGGAGTGTTACCATGGTTACATCCTGAATTTCAGGTCTTCATTTTTTAGCTTCCTATCCGGGATTTCACTGAAATAAGTCTTGACATGGCATAAAATAAAACCGAAAGAGATGAAAAGAACATTTAGTTTTCTTCTTTAATTGCGATTGTGAAGTGAAAACATTAATTCTAATATAATGCAAAATATGATCATTGTTTAGAGTGTCAACAGAAAATTGCCTCTTCTGATTTCTTTCCTTGGCAAATGCATGTTCGAGAAATAGCTACAAATTTGATCAGTTTTGCACACTATGCTTAATGCCTTGATTTTTCACATTATTAGCGTAGGCCTAATAATTCCAATCGGTGTCACCCATGTTTTCCAACGTGGCTTTAATTAATGCAATTTAGATTTGAAATGACCTTCTGAACTTCAGTACATTCTCATTTATCTAGTGTTGATTGCATTCCTTTTTGTTTACAGATGTCGCCTCGAGACCACTCCTTAATTATTTCGTGTAGATTTCTTCATTCAAGCCCAATTTGTAATTTACAAAGCATGCCATACCTGTTTGTGTAGGTTTCACAGCTGCCTGTGCAAATTTCACCAAACTATTTCCTGTGTAATATACAACCTGTCAGTCAAAGATACATATGAAGTTGTACGACCTCTTTCTCTCAAAGAAAATAAATATAAATTGTTATATAACACTATAGGCTTACAAATGTGTAACTTCGTTATAAAATGCATTCAAATTTGAGACAATACTTTCCTAACGCTAGCCTATATTCATTTGGTATGGGCTGTTAGTGGATCCATTTCATGTGGGGAAAATTCCTCAAACTCCCCATGGTCAGTCAGCCCCTGGTAACATTCTATTTTTACCTCGACGTCAGCAACGGGAAAAGAATAAATGAATTTTCACCAAAGATCATAAGACGGTTGACTGGCTGAGTTCTAATCTGGCCCTCGTCTTGTAAATAATATGGATGATGGCGTCTACCCGTATTTTGAATAAAATGTACATGTATGAATATTCTTTTAATCCCGATCTATAGTGAACATGGAATTAATACTACTCAGCAGAATGCATAATACTGCAAATAAGAATTAGATATACCGTGCCGTAAGCTCAGGTAATCCCATCCTTAACCTTACTACCCTGAGCTTGAAGGCCGATCAATTTTTGGTATGAGGGGCGGGTGGTCAGATGGGACGTAGGCCTACTCGTTTTTCCGAAGGTTCGTAATTCCGGAATACAAATTTCACAGAGCAGGGGGTTCATAATTCCGAAAATGAAAGAAGGTTCATAATTCCGAACATTTGACATTTGATGCATTACTCCGAAGCAGGGGTGTCGATCCGTGTTAAGGATTGGAGGGGGGGGGGGGGGTGACCATCGAGGCGAGTGGCGTACCTAGGGATTATGGCACCCGGAGCAAACAATGAATTTTTGGGGGGATTATAACCCCCCCCCCCCCCCTCGGGATCGACACCCATGAATACAATGTACATCAAAACTATCATCACCATCATGATCATCACAATCATCACCATGTTCAACGCATCCTCATTTACATCATTATATTCATCTTATTGTCATATCTTCATCCTTCACATCTTCATCATCTACACTAATCAACACTATCATCACAATCATCTTCAACATCATCTTCAACATCATCTTCAACATCATTCTCATCAACACATCTTCATTTTCATCATTATTGTCATAACGTCCATATCTTCATCCATGTCCTCCTCATTTACATCACCACCATCATCGTCATCATCATCCATAACTTCCTCCTCGTCCTCGTCATCCATTATCTACACTACCATCACAATCACCATCTCCACTATCATTTCTCTCATCAACATCATCATCAAAATCATCCCCGTCATCATTAGAATCCTTATCATAATCATCCTCATCCTAATTATCGTCTCAATCATCATCATCTACATTATAATTTTACAGCTTCAATCTACATAATTTCAGCAACAGTGATGATTTATTATGTTTTTCTTAATTCATATTCATTCAATTTATTTACAATCGGTCTCTTATCTGTACAATCTTATTTACAAAATAACTACATAGTTCTTTGCATAAGTAATCTTTATTATGAGCCAATTAATGCTCTCTCGTGACCAAAATTTAAAAAGTCATGAATCGATATGCAAAATGCCTACAACTTGCTCTGAGAAAAAAAAATTGTCTGAAAGGGAAAAATACAGGCACCTGTAGTTCACCGATTATTTTTTTTTAAAATATCATTTACAAGCAGTTAGCATCATGGTTTCAATATTGAAGGTATGATCAAATGTTTTGTGGAATTCACATTTTCTGGAATTGTGTATTTACACAAAATTCTCGACAATAATTACCTTTTTCAATATCATTATTTGGAATATATTTCAGAATATTTTGTTTCCCATCCCCCCCCCCCCCCCCACATGTTTGGAGACTATGGCAATACACAAACTATGTCAAATACAAATGTCCAGAAGGAGTAATGGTGGAAATGAAATTTTGGACATTATAGGAGTGAGTTGCACTACATGTACAATATTCACTGCGTACATCTGAAATACATAGCATGAACAGGGTTTAAATATACATGTGAATTAAAATTTTTAGGGCCAAAATATAAACAATGAAATCTAACATAACCAAAATTGCCACGGATATGCAAAAACACCACCCCCCAAAAAAAAAAAAAAAAAAAAAAAAAAAACTAAAAATCTTTTGAAAGTGTTTCTTGTTCAAAATAATCAAATTTTCTTCAAATATTCATGATCAATTTCAACTATGATGTCATTAAGCTATATTTGCGAATGAATGACTGAGTTATAGTTGAGGAAAACAATGAAGATATTGACGTATAGGACAGGTATTATGAACACAGGAATACAATGCTTATAAATCTCCATCTCATCTACATGATGTACATGTATATACGTGATGGTATTGAAGAAACAAATACAAAAATACAGAACAAATATAATGACTCAGTCCACCTTTGACAAATGTGGTCTGATTTTCGACTCCCATCCCTCAAGTGACTTTCCTACTCATCAAGATCATCACCAACAGAAGTATATGACAGATACGGTTGCACGGATCAAACATGGAGAAACTAAAAAGAACACAGACTAGGTTGACCATCCATCCATGGTTTGAAAATGCAAGTTCATGGCATTCATTCCATGGATGATTCTACTGCAAGACTCATCTCCAATAGAAACTGGGAGAGATGAAAGTACTGATCCAACATACACCAACAAACAAAATAATACAAAGGCCTGAATTCAAAAAGGGGATTTAACCGAGTCCATGGTCTAAATCATGGTTTAAACCTCCACCATGGACTAAATAAGCATAGTACAGTGGAACCTCGTTATAACAAACTCCTTAAGACCACAGAAATTACCTTGTTATATCAGGGCTAAAAAACAATAAGTAGTCCTGAAGTAGTCCTGACCAATGTAATTACCTTGTTATAAAGAGAATTTGTTTAATAATACATAACATTTATATTGCGCTTAATACAAATGTTTCTAAACGCCGAAGTATTATTACCCCGGCTCTAGCTAGGCTACCGAATTCGGTGCTCACAGCATTCAAGAAATAAATTCCTACCGGGTACCCATTTACTACACCTGGGTAGAGAGTGTCAAATGTAGATTAATGTCTTGCCAAAGGACATTAGTGCCGGGGAGGTACTCGAACCACGAACCATGAGATCCACAGTCCGGTGACGTATCCACTAGACCACGACACCTCCAATATAACAGGGTTCTTTATAACAAGGTTCCACTGTACATGTAAGTGTATCGTTGCCTGCCCATTAGACATGAGGCGTACTACACAACGTTTATGGAGGTTCAAACCATGGCCTCATATGAACCTCTTTCATGAATTTGAGCCAAAGACTTAGTTGACCTTTGACCTGGGCATAGTCTGATAATACAAACTCCATGTCAATGAACTTGATTTCCATACTCTTAATCTAGGCCCATCATCAGGAGAAATTGATGGAGATAAAGGACTCCGCAAAACTGATCCAATATAAAGTAACAAACAAATTGGTTTGTTTTGTAATTTATACAATGTAGTTGACATTTTACTCATAGTCTAAACTAGATGTATTTTCGACCGCGCGGTCAGAATTTATGCCTCCGCCATCACCAGATTGGAAATGTATGGCATACATGTACACTCTAAAAAGGATTGGTCCAACAAAATTACAAATCTTGTTGGTCAATGCCATTTTTTTTTTTTTTACCAATGTTTTGGCCAACAGTACTAATTTTATTGGTCAAACACTAACCAATTGAAATGGTTGAAAAATATTGGTTAAAACAACCACAGTTTTTTTTATTTCCCTCTTTATATGAACTGTAAAACCTGCTATCATAATTAATGTACTTTGGTTACTTGGTTAGTTCTAAAAGTATTAATGATTAAACATCATTGGTTAAATAATGACCAAGAAACATTGTTTAAGAAGGTGTTCATAACCATTACATTGGTTGGATTGACCAACTGCAAATATGTAGGAAATAGATATTTTATAGCAAATACTGTCCCCTTGAAATTTCTAAAATAAGTAGCCCAAGACTCCATACATCACAAACCATTTTTATGTATATAATGACCTCTATGACCTTTGACCTTGAAACCCTAAAATCTAATCCATTCATTGTCCCTAACATATGCATACATGGGCAAAGTTAGAAGCTTCTTCAGTTATCGCGAGAACTGTTTTTATATACATAATTACCTCTGTGACCTTTGACCTTCAGACCCCAAAATCTAAGCAGTTCATCGTCTTTCCCATATGAATAAATGGGCCAAGTTAGAAGCTGATCCGCCAAGTGGTTCCTAAGTTATTCCAAGAACGATCTATGACCTTTGAACTTTGACTTTGAGACCGTAAAATCTAATCAGTTCATCGTCCCTCACATATGCATACATGGGCCAAGTTAGAAGCTAATCCGTCAAACAGTTCTGAAGTTACTGCGAGAACGAACCATTTTTATGTACATAATTAACTCTGTGACCTTTGACCTTGAGACCCCACAATCTAATCAGTTCATCCTCCCTCCCATATGCATACATGTACATGGGCCAAGTTACAAACTGATCAAAAAAACAGTTGTGAAGTTATCGCGAGAACGAAAAGGGGACAGACAGATGTACGGACGTACAGCCGTACGACCCGAAAACATAATGCCTCCGGCTACCACCTACGGTGGGCGGAGCCATAAAAATACAAAGTTCTTTGGCAGTGGACTTGCAGTCCCTTGGTGACTCAACTCCTAGGCCTATCACCAGTAGAGATTAGTGGAGATAACTGATGATGTGCCACATTTCCAACATAAACAAACACACAATACAAAGACCTTCGACCCATGACCTGCCCACGCAAAGTTCATGACATAGGTCACTCTCCTCCAAGACCTATCACCAGTAGAAATTAGTGGAGATGAATGATGCTGCAGCACTGATCCAACCAGTGCGCCTCTCCTCGTCAGCCTGACCAATGTTCTTGATGGCCTTGTGGCGTCCTCGGATGGGACTGTCCTCCTCTGGTAAGTAGTCTGGGATGTGGTGGTCGTTCTCCTTATCAGCCATGGCTGGGTTGGCACCGAAGGATAGTATCACCTGTGTGGCAAAAGAGTAGAAGGGTTTGCTTTTACTGCTTTTGTTCACTAATTATACAGTGAATAGAAAATGATGAATGATATATTGCTCTGGAGACCTGGAGGTCACCAATATGTCTATTACTTTTCCCCAAATCAGGTTTCCCTTCATGCAATGTCAAATGCATGTAGGTGTTACGGACGGACGGACGACGGCGTTGCTATATCCCCTCCGACTTCGTCGGCGAGGGGATAATAACCCCAAAATCTTACCATTCATCTCCCTATGATACTGTAAAAACCAGAAACTTTCATGATTGTAAACAGCATTTTTCACAGCAAGAAATTTTTGATAACTGCAAAAGTTCAGTTATGTGTTAGTTGTGATTCATCTATTTCGCTTCGCAGCATGAACTTTTTTGGTATCAGAACTACTAATGAAATTCACAAACATTTCACGCAAGTGAAAGTTTTCCGGTTTACACTACCTTATTTAACAGATTCTTCTGTGTTTCTCTATTACTTACCTCTTCACCGTGTTCATTCTTGATGACCTGCTCAGCTGTCATTGTCTCCGTCCTTGAGATGGCAGCAATAAGCACCTGAAATTAAATAAATAAAATATACCATCCTTTGAAATATCTCAATCAAAGGAATTCATCTTTAACTCAAGTTCATTAAATCTAAACTGCGAATGGGAAAATGGATAATATTAGCTGTATTGTCTAAGTCACAGACTGTCACTGTCTCTGAGAAAACAGCAAATCAAATAATTAAATAAGAACCTGAAACTGCACTAAATGAAAAGACCATCAATTCAATAAGTATGTTCAGGGTTTGACCAAGATAGGTACCAAGTGATCCAACATTTGCGAGGGCTTAATTTCATCAAAGGTATATGAGTAGGGGTAGGGTCAGCTTTGCAGCTGAATTTTAGGTTAGGTAAAAGATTAGGGTTATGCCTTATGTATACATGCATATTATTTAGTCTAAGGGTGAAATTAGGAATTTCTTTGAGTAGGTAATTGACTTCAGAGCAATTTCCCCTAAACTCTGGACGGACCCCTACATTTTCAAAATATTAACAGGGGCCATGCATATAATACATAATCTTTAAAAATTAAATCTGGAACCGGAACAACAGATGAAATAAAGAAATTTTCACCCAAGTTAAGTGTTGGTGATATAAAATAACAGTCGTGATGGCAAAAATGGACAGATCGCTGTACATGTGTATGCCATTTAAGAATAATAATAATACAGTTAACCTTGCATAACTCAAAGTTGCCTAAGTTAACTTTACCTAAGTCAAATCAATTTTTGTTACCAAACTATGCAAAACATATGCGCTATTTATATTTCCTCAGTAGAATTTTGCATAAGTCGAACTATTTTTTGTGGTCCCAATAAATTCGACATAGGCAAAGTTAACTGTATGTCTTGTTTACCCAGTATAGCCTCAGCAGTAAACTGTTCTCCCTGATGGCCCTGCAATATTATCCCGGCTTTAGCCGATGCAACCATGGTAAGGCACTCAAGCATTCAAGGAATTTCTTCCTACCGGGTACCCATTTACATCACCTGGGTGCAGTGTGGCAATGTAGATTACCGGGTAATATGTTGCCAGAGGATATTTCCTACTACAACAATGTTGTTTACATGTATAGGTTTCACCAAGACCCTTTCTCTATTTCCTACTTTGCTTTAATGAATGAAATTCACCGCATGAACTGCACTTTCAAGCCTGATAAGCCTGCCAATAAAGATCAAATTACACCCCTCTAATATATAGAAATCTTGAGCAGCCTGGGAAAACCAAATGAAGCTAATAATTGATATTGACATGTTTCAGCTGTTCCTATATCCATGAGGAGCCCAGGGGGTGCCAACACTGCCGAGAAAGACCTACATATCCATAAGGTGGTTTGGGGGGGGGGGGGGAAGGGGACAGTAGTGGGTATTCAGGGTCAGAGAGCAGAAAGTCACAGGGGTTGTTTGGAAGGGTCCTTAATAATAATGAACAGGGGCCAGAAGGTGTGGGAGGGGGTGGAGGTTATACACCCGTTCTTCTCAGAGACACAGGGGTGCTTTAATAGTTGAATCCACCTTGGGTAGGGGTCTCACAGTCATGACGCACATGTCAGACACCATGGAATAATAATTATACCCCTGCATGCAATGGTTGGGAATGTTTTGGCTTATCCTTTGTAACAGGGTCATAGGTAGCAAATTGTTAGTGTTGTGTTGCATTCGATAAGATATTTATATACCGTAATGGCACCAGTCGTGGCGCGCCCTTGTAATACAGCTTCATTGCTGCAACGCCCTACAGGTGTCAACTGCCATAATCTCACCAGAGCGAAATGAACGGATGCAATTGACTAGCAGATATTTTACCGAAATAAATAAGGAACACCTATACGGAGTTTCGTTCGCTGCTGATCGTGCAAAAAATGATGGCAGGAAAAGTTTGTTTCCAAAGAGAATTAATCACGGGGCTTTTTAATGTTCTGCTAATTTTTTGTAAAACAAGAACTTCCTCTTTAGCAGAATGAAACAAACAAAATATTATGTACCATATTTCCTGTTTTCGATGAAACAGAGCTTAAGTTCCATAGATGTTGGCCAGACAATTTTTTTGCATGAAAAATACTTTGGAAATAGATTATCTTTCTTCAAAGTTAGCTGTCTTGCCTCGAATGCCTATGCTCCAGTCTTGACGCGCCATTCCTACAACACACAAATCATGACGTAGCATCCCGGCGGCGCATGCACAATCCCCCAAAGACAACGCGATAGCCAGATAGCTTCGTGCGTATGGTTTAAGTAGCGTGCCGTGTACTGAGTGAATATTTTTACAACGGAGTGATTTATCTTAGAATAATCCTTCCTTCGCAATATTCGCGCCGTAGAAGCAAGATGCAATATTTCAGGTAGATTTTATTCACAAGCACTTTCGGCATCGAATGGTGGGTGATTCCTCAACAACCGTGGTATTTTCTGAAAATTATGTATCTAAAACTGTAAAACCCCTCCACGACTGGTGCCATTACGGTACTTTGATTTCTGTCTTCAATTTCAATTTTAATATAAATTGACATAAAAGAAAATTTAATTTTGGACTCTGGAGTGGTGGGCTATAGTGGCAAAATTGCTGGTTAGTGGTGGGTTTTTATAAAAATGCCGACCACCGCCCTGCGTATAAATAACTGCAAGTAGCACCAACAACACAGGAAAATGGAATAAAAGGAGAATAAGGGAAAAAAATGTACCAAATTGATAAATAATAAAAATGGTCAGTGAGTTTTCCTAACTCATTATGTGCATTTTATAATGCTTCTCCGAATAAATATCACTCTGCACTGTGTATTTTGTCAGAAAATTGTTGGGTTTGTGACCTTATAGTTGCAGGCTATATCCTTTATAGATTTAACATGTGGTGCCTACTACAGTGGAACTTCATTATAAAGAACACTGTTATATGTATAACAAACTCTCATTATAATCAGGTGACTTTTGCTGGTCCAACCTCTTTGTATTCTGTTGTTTTTTAGCCCTGATATGATGTTTCGATATAAAGAGGTGATTTCCTTGGTTCCCAAGGCCTTTGTTATAATGAGATTCCATTGTACCATCAAGCTAAAATTTACTATGGTTTAGATGGATATTACATGACTGCCATGTTCA